>CP092869.1:11607644-11780245 GCA_030710605.1 Cordylochernes scorpioides
TCTGAAGACAAAGAAGATATCCCTACAAAACCAAGTACTTCAAAATATAATCTTAGACCAAGAAGTAGTTTACAAACACCATCAAGATATGAAGACTTCTATTTAGAGCAAGATGGAACAACAGAATCAGCTCTTCTAACTTACTCTGAAGCTATATCTGGTCCAAATCAAGAAAAATGGAAAAAGGCAATAAAAGAGAGAAAAAGAGTCTCTTGCCAAAATGAAGTTTGGGAAATAGTAAAATAAAATGAAGCGTCAAACAAGAAGATTCTGACCTCTAAATGGCTCTTTAAAGTGAAAGAAGATGGTCGCTACAAAGCAAGACTAGTTGTAAGAGGCTTTAAACAAGAAGCAGGCATTGATTATGATGAGACATTCAGTCCAGTTATAAGCACTGTCTCTTTAAGGATATACTTTGCTCTAATGGCTAAGAAAAAGTTTGCTTTTAAAACATTTTACATAAAAACATCTTTTATATATGGGTTTTTGGATGAAGAAATATATGTTCAATTGCCAGAAGGTTATAAAGGGAATATATGTAGGTTAAGAAAGGCATTGTATGGTTTAAAGCAAGCCCCATTAAAATGGAATGAAAGATTAAAAACCTTTCTCAAATCCCAAGATTTCATACAACTAAAATCAGAGCCATGTGTGTTGTCCTTTTGAAACCAACAAAGGAAATATGTACCTTGCAATATAATATGATGGTATCTTAATGGGTGATAATGAAGAAGAATTAAATAATATTTTTAGAAAAACTATCCCAAGAGTTTGAAGTTAAAATAAACAATGATCCAAGAACTTTTTTGGGAATAAATTTGTGTTTTGAGGAAAAAAATAAAATTTTACTTTCACAAGAAAATTATGCAAAATCAGTTCTTGAAAGATATAATATGCAAAACTCAAAACCAGTACCCACTCCCATTACAGATGTAGCAAAAGAATTAGACAAAAACTTAGAAATATCAAATGATAACAAATTTCCCTACAGACAAGCAATTGGAAGCCTTTTATATTTGACAAACAAAACTAGACCAGACATGACCTTTGCCACAAATTTTGAAAGCAGGTCAATGCATGATCCAACAACTCAAAATATAAACATCAAAAGTACCCTAAGATAGTTATATCACACCACAAATTTAGGCATATCATATAATGGAGAGATGCCATTTGAATTAAATGTGTATTGTGATTCTGACTTTGCTGGAGATATCAAAACTAGAAAAAGTACCACAGGATATGTAGTTTACTTGTGTGGAGGTCCCATAAGTTGGTGCTCCAGAAAGCAACCTGTAATTGCCCTTTCAAGCACTGAAGCAGAGTTCATTGCTGCAGCAGATGCATGCAAAGAAGTGTCATACATAAGATCCCTATTAGAATAATTAATTCCAGATAATTTTGATATAAATCTCTATGTTGATAACCAAAGCACTATAAAAATTATAAAATCAGGCCAATTCACCACTAAAACTAAACATATTGATGTCAAATATAATTTTGTGAAAGATCAAGCTCAAAAGTTCAACCTGATATATTGTCCAACAGAACACCAAATTGCAGACATCCTAACAAAACCTCTAGCCAGACCAAAGTTTGACAAATTCAAATCCCTTCTTATGACCACCATTTAAAACATGAGTCAAGTGAAGAAACTGTTGAATGTGATAAGATCACTGATTTAAGAGGGAATGTTGGAAAAAAAAAAGAAGAATAGTAAATCAATGATCTTGAAATACTTTTAGACTGACAACACTGTAATATAAAAAACTAGAACAAAGGAGTGTTGGTTTTGTTTACAAAAATTAGTAATTGTAATGTAAATTGTTAAATGTTCTTTTCTCTCTCTCTTTGAAAATAATAAATTTAAAATACTTTCATAAAAGGTAAAATCGCCTAATTCTTTAAAACCACTTCAGCAGTAAGTAAACTTGTTATTAGTTGTTTCATTATCTGAACCATAAGAGATTCCCAACAAGAACTGTCCCTTGCTCATCAGATCAGACGCTTTTAAACCGATTTGAGCAAGATAATCCCCTAGGGGAAAATGAAGACTTGACACTTGTTTACCAAGGGGGTTGTTTTTTACCCCAGCTAACTTCCCTCTTTACTTGTACTTCCACAAAGGCCATCTATACAGTCTACTCTCGCTATAACGCCACTCGATATAACGCCACCCTCGCCTTACGCCGCTTTTTCGTTTTGTCCCAATCGACATCAATGTATTTTTCTCGATATAACGCCACTCCCTCGCTGTTCGCCTTCCGCCGCTGATTTTTCGTATCCCAAGTAGCAAAAACCACTCGTTATAGCGCCGCTCACAACGTCCCTCACCCCCGCTCCCCTTTTCCTGTCTGCATTTTTCCGCCAGCGGCACCGGACTTTGTTTGCTGTTGACACAACAGATAACAGATTGTGTGAACAGCCAGCAGACCTTTTTCCTGCTTGTGCCAGGGACATACACAGTCGCTTCATCCTTTGCTAACGTCAACACAACAACCTTATTGTCGTATCATGAGTTCCCAAAAGCGTAAACGTGAGTCGATCACCATTGAAAAGAAGGAGATATGCCAGTTGGCAAGAAATAACCCTACGATGTCGAAGAATGAGATTGGAGAGTGTTTCTCACTTCCACGAACAACTGTCCGTGATATTCTCACTCAGGCTGAGAAGTGGGAAAATTATACTGTTGGTTCTTCAAAGAGTCGGAAAATTTAGTGACTTGGAAGACGCTCTCTTCAACTGGTTTACCCAAAAGCGTGCCAATAATATTATTATTACTGATGACCTCCTAAGAGAAAAGGCAAAAAACTTGGCGAGCAGTTGGACGTACCAGAAAATTTCGCGTACAGCAGTGCGTGGCTACAGCGATTCAAAGGGAGATTCCATATTTCGCAACGACGGCTCTGTGGGGAAGGCGCATCGATTTCTCCAGCTATCATTGATGAACACCTTACAAATTTGAACAGTATTCTGGCGAACTCCGGATATGACCCAACCAACATATACAATGCAGAAGAAACAGGATTATTTTCAGCTCATTCCTGACCGAACACCTGCTCACAAAGATGAAAACTGCCGTGGTGTCAAAAGGATGAAGCAACGAATCACTGTTCTACTGTGCTGCAACTCTACTGGAACAGAAAAGCGGCGATTGCTGATTATTGGAAAATCGGCAAAGCCTCGATGCTTCAGAAACTTTAGTCCACACTTCTACTGCACTTACACATCTAACAGCAAATAATGGATGACCTCTAGCATCTTTCAAGAATGGCTACTGCAGTTCAACAAGCAGCTTGTCTCTGAAGGACGTCGTATCTTACTGTTGTTAGATAACGCTACGTCTAACTGCGTCCCTAATGATGGTCTCAGCAACATAAAGATACACTTCCTTCCACCTAATATGACTGCCAGTCTGCAACCACTGGATAGTGGCATCATCAAAAGTTTCAAGGCTCAATATCGCAAGCTTCAACTCCAGAAAATGGTGGAATTGGCGGATGCCCATCTACCCACAATCTGCTTGATCGCATTCGCGACATCTTCGCTATTACACCAGATAATTTGATGACTGAAAGGGAGTTTCAACTGGTTGATGATTCCCAGGAGGCGGAAATGAAGCTAACAGATGACAATTTGCTAGTGTCCACTGTTACAGAAAAAGAACTTGGCGAGGATGATGATACAACAGTGACCCAGCGCCTACCATCGTTAAGGGAAGCCAGAACAGCTGCTGAGACAGTTTTGTTGTTTCTTGAGCACTCCAAGAGAGCAACATCTGACGACGTCAATCTATCTGTGGATTTGTTACACCGTGTCTATGCCATAAGTGAGGGAGAGAAAACACAAGTTGTGATCACAGACTTCTTCAAGAAAATGTAATTATTTTTTATGAATAAATAATTAATTAATGCTTTCTATTTATCATATTAATTAATTAATGCCGGCATTCTATATATTGACTTTTAGAGTATAAATTGTTATTAGTAATTGTTATAAATAATTTATTGTATCTTTAAATTTCACATTTTAAACGTGTTCGATACAACAACGCCACCCTCACCTTACGCCGCTTTTTTCCAAAATCCGGATGGTGGCGTTATAACGAGAGTAGACTGTATATATAAAAATGAATGTATGTGTGTGTGTGTTTGTCTGTCCTTTATGCCTGACCAAACCACTCATTGGAACGCCATGAAACTTTGGTAAGTTATTTAATATAGTACTGGGAAGGTTTCTAGCAAATAAAATTTTTGAAATAACTTTTCGCCTAAAAATAATCAAGATAAATATTCTAATTTATCTGTTATAATTCAACAATCTGCTCTAAATATTATCACGATGATACAATGATTTTGTAATGTAGAAAATTAGGAAAGAACAATTTCAGGATGACACGGCAATTTATTTAAGACAAGAATAATGATGCAATTCCAAGGCAAGATACTATTCCTTTAACTTCCAATAACCGAGGGAACCAATTAATATTGATTTTATTCCGGGCGAAGCCGGGTACATCTGCTAGTTATATATTAAATTTTTTTTTTCGAATATTATTATATATAATATCAAGATTTTTGTTCATTTGAAAAAAAAAAAAAAAAACGTAATACCTATACTGATGTAGAAAGAAGAATTTCAAAGTAAAATTTATCTTAATGAATCAGTTGCAGCATGATCCGCGAGTAGCATATGGTCAAACTCTCTAATTCGAGTTAGGAGAGAATCAAAGCAAGAACAAAGTGCAGTTATCAGTTACTTTGTTGCCAAATTCTAGCTAAAAATGAATAAATATTCAGTTGGTCTGAAAGATGTATATGTTGATATCATATTTCATCAACAGTTACAATGCATTCCAAGAATTCCAATCTCTCAGTTGCATATTGTCAAAGTTGTTTGTCTATATGAGTATATTTGTTATGGCTTACTGTGTAGGTGTGAGGTGATGCAGAACATATTAGGTACATTCTTTTCAGAATAAAATGTATGGCAAGCGAATTGAGAGTTGTCTTTAATGGGTCACATCGTGTATTGTATTACCTGGATTCTACGAAAGAATATCGTTTATCTCTAGCAGCAACATTTGATCAACGGCTACATAGTGAAGGTGAACGCGATTGGCTGAGAATCCTACCAATCAGTAATGAAGAACCCCATCTAGCCACCAGTGATGTCAATTTACCTGTTTTTGACAGTGGCTGTTGGATGAAGTATGTTACTTGTTTTCCATAATACACGAAGGTAAATGAAGAATTGTCCAACATAGATTCTTACTCATCCCGTGTGTATATTTGACCATCTTTGACACTGTAGCGCCGTATCAATATTTTCAATTTTGAAAATCATTTATGATTCTTGAATTTCTTACATAAATGAGGACACTTATTATTCTTTTTTTCAGGGATTATTTTCAAAGATTACTAATTTTTGAATGTGAATATGATGGCAATAAATAAAATTAGGATATAAATAGGTAGAAATGGGTCTAATTAATGATTCGTATAGTTTCTTAAAAATATCGCGACAGCCATAAATTTAACTATCACATAAGAAAGGCTCATTTTGAATAAATATACAGGGATAATTATTAGAAATTACGATGATTATAACGTATCTCTTTTAAAAATAATTTTGTGAAAATATAAACACCTCTAAATATACCATCGAATAATTATACGTCATGAAGTAGAAATTCTTAGATAAAATTCACAATCTTGGTAGGGCTGGAATATAGGTTCTGTTATCAGGCTCTCATGCACTCAAAGAGGTTATCTGGTGAGACCTCTTTGGTCCATTGTCATAAAGTCCATAAATCATGGAGTCTTATGGTTCAGATCGTTGAATTATCAAATAATAAACATGTTTACTTTCTACCCAAGATATTTCTATTTGAGTGAAGTATATAATGTTATTTTTTTAAAGTTAGTGAAAATTTGACTTTTTAATAAGCAACAAGGATAGTCTGGTTATTTCTGCATTTACAAAGTTGATCCTTTTGTCAATATGTTTTTGGAAGGAGTTATGATGGTCCAAATTACTTCTAGATTCCGATAACTCTCCTTATACTTGATGGTACATTAATAAACCTTAATTATTTGGTTAATTTCTTGGGTGCGAGAAAGGTATTGAAATTGAATTTTGAGGGTTCATTTATATTAGCTTTCTTTTAAACAATATCTTCATATAAACATGCTTCGAGAAGTTTTTGTAAATTGTTTCTTCGTTATATGCAGAGAATAGAATATTTGTGTCATCAGCGAAGAAGTGCAGTTTTGTTCCATCATAACGAAAAAATTCAGATCATTAATTAACATGTAAATTAACATAGGACCAGTAAAACAGATAATTGAAAAATCATCAATATCCAAACATTAATCTAACTAGCTTATTTATATATTATATTAATAGATGTTAACTGAAGAAAACATTTGACAGATGAAATTTACAGGATTTATATTATACACATATTGTATATAACATTGTTTGTTTCGTGTCTAATGAAGAGCCTTAGATGTCTCCATACATCTCTATCACAGCAGTTGCAATGTCCTCTATCTTGGGTGCGTAAAGCTGCAACTCTGGGTCCATGTAAAATATCTGATGTTATTATGTCCAATAAAGAGTCTCAGATATCTCCGTACATTTCTTTCATAGTAGGTACAGTGTCCTCTATCTTGTGTGTGTAGAGCTGCTGTTCTGGGTCCATATAAAATATCTGCAACGCTGATAATATTTAATATATTTATGATATATGTATGGCTCCTGTACATAAATATTGTTTATACATTTATGAACTAGGTTGAACTTGTTGAACTGTACCTAAAAAGTTATTTAAAACCGGAACTGATCATCGAGGAACAGCTTTCATTCAATATTGACGAGGGTCATCAGTCTAAAATGCGTAAGCAATTGGATCCTATAGTCAATCAAGTAGATATTTTTCCAGATTAATGAAAAAATCCCAAAGATTAGTTTATATTTATTCTGACACATGACGAAGCCTTCAGCAACTTTCATCTCCACGAGAAAAAGGAGACATATTTCTTAATTTAACAATCTCCGTACAATTTCATATTTTTTTCTATTTTATAATCATTGTTTTCTTCTTCCTTATCTCTCCGCTCAATCATATTAGGGTATCAAGCTTCTAGAGCTTGAGACTTGACAACCATCATGACTGGGTGAGGTAAAATGCGTCTGCTTTGTCATTAAGACTGGGAGCACTACTCAGTGGCAGGCCGACTAAGCTCCAAAAGAAATGAACGCCTCTGACATGGAGTACAAACGCTGCTCATCCTGTATCCCTGGATTAGGAGCCCATATAGGGTACTCTCAGCCGGGCTAGCTAAGCCCAGGTTTGTTTGGCGAGCTTGTTATTGCTCCCCCTCCTCCTTTTTCATCCGGGCTTGGGACCGGCAAAGGCGGAGTTATAATCATTTTGAATATGTTGAATAGAAAAATGGATGCAACCGGACTTTTATCTTATCCAGGTTCTAATTATCAATTATGAATCTACATTATATCGCGCTCGCCATTTTGTTATTGCTTCCTAGCAGTCGAGAGGTAGGTACCTAATTCTTTGTCTTTTCACTTTTAAGTTTATAGGATGAGAACTACAGTTTATTATATTACCTATATTTATTGTTGAATTCAGATAATTTAAGTTGATAGCAAATATTTAAAGAAGTAATAATAAATATGAAATTGATGAAATAATCCCTAGAATCAATATTAAAATAAGAACATTAAGTCTCCAGGGAAAAGTTTATTTTTAAAAATATTTTTCATTCAAAAACTCTCTCAAGCTTTCAGGCAAGAAAGCCCTTCTACGGCGTTTTATTGGCGTTTCAATGATGTAAGATATTTTCTCCCATAGAAGGGCTTTCTTGCCTGAAAGTTTGAGAGATTTTTAAATAAAAAATATTTTAAAAAGTAATTTTCCCTGGATGCTTAATGTTCTTGTTTTAATAAAGATGCTTTTCTTGTAGAAATTCAATCTGAGTGCTTATATGTTTTTCTTTAGAATTTTATAGATGCAAAACTATATAAATTGCCATCCCTATATATAGTCACGACCGTCATGGGCGGGCTGGCCGGCCGGCCGGTTCTGTCACGGATGCGCGCGCATCATCATTATGATCATTATCATTATCTAATGATAATAATAATAATAATAATTATTATTATTATATTATTATTATTATCCATCCATCAACATATGAGCCCCTCAATGCACAGATTGATTAACTCCATAAATAATCGGGAAAAAAAATGTTTAATTTTTGTTGAAAGTCTAAAAATCTATATGACATATAGATTTTTAGACTTTCAACAAAAATTAAACATTTTTTTCCCAATTATTTATGGAGTTAATCAATCTGTGTCAAATAAATGTCAAATAAATAAATAAAAAAAATAAAAATAAAAAAATAATAATAATTATTATTATTATTATATTATTATTATTATCCATCAACATATATAGTCACGACCGTCATGGGCCGGTTCTGTCACGGATGCGCGCGCACAGGAAGGTCACGTGCTCGCCCGCAGCCAACGGGCGCGCGCCGCCGGCATTACGTCATAGATTATAAACACAAGGTAATAAGGCCAAATAAAAAAATAGTGTGTGATAAGGCACAATTTGGATTATCTACTTATATAATTGCCTTATTCTCTCTGTGTGAAGTTCACTGTGTGAAGTTCACGGATAGATTTTGGTCAGAATGGATAAAATAAAAAAAGTGTCAAGGAATTGGAATCGAACCCACGACCTTCCGCTTACCGGGCAGATGCCATGACCACTAGGCTACCCTGGACATATTTTTCCGTTCACCTTTTTATTTTTATATTTTTAAGACACACACAGTTTGGGGCGGGACGTTTCACAAGAGAGACATCCATGGCGCCAATTTATAATTGTAACAAATAGTATTTTAATTAAAACATTTTAAAAATATATACGCACTCGGGTAAAACCCGGGCGTTGCCCGGGCCATTCGTCTATTATATATATAGTCACGACCGTCATGGGCCGGCCGGTTCTGTCACGGATGCGCGCGCACAGGGAGGTCACGTGCTCGCCAGCAGCCAACGGGCGCGCGCCGCGCCGGCATTACGTCATAGATTATAAACACAAGGTAATAAGGCCAAATAAAAAAATAGTGTGTGATAAGGCACAATTTGGATTATCTACTTATATAATTGCCTTATTCTCTCTGTGTGAAGTTCACTGTGTGAAGTTCACGGATAGATTTTGGTCAGAATGGATAAAATAAAAAAAGTGTCAAGGGATGGGAATCGAACCCACGACCTTCCGCTTATCGGGCAGATGCCATGACCACTAGGCTACCCTGGACATATTTTTCCGTTCACATTTTTATTTTTATATTTTCAAGACACACACAGTTTGGGGCGGGACGCACTCGGGTAAAACCCGGGCGTTGCCCGGGCCATTCGTCTAGTTTAACAAAGATTTACAACCGAACTTGAATAATTTAAAGTGCAACGAACAAAAAATGTATTATACAAATATTCAAATCAAAAATGGAAATATTTTCTATAGGAAATTCTAGGGACCAAGATAAATATTCGAATTAAAGACATTTTCAAATTAAAGACGTTAGAATTATCCTGGTTTTACTCTATATGAAAGTAAAATAATCAGTTCACCAGATTTCCAAAAATTTATCGTGTAGTGTGACGTGGCCTTTATGTGATTTTTCTTAATTTGTTAAATTTGTGTACATATATATTAATCAAATTTTTAGTGAACCTTTCTTTAATATAATAGTTAAATATTGTATCAACTGTGAAAAAAACTCATAGGTTAAGTTGTTTATTTTAAATGACTGATTTTATACTCTTTTTATCATCATTTTGTATAAAAGGAATATGCAGTAGAATAAAGATCATTATATTTTATTGTAATGTTAAAACAAACTTGCCTTTAATTTGAATAGAAAAACATTTCTTTTAAAAGATGGCGTGATGATGCATCTCATAAATGTCACGATCTCAAACGTCCACTTATAAGGGAGAAATATATCCCTTATAGGAAGGCAGTTTATAGGGACCTATTATTCAGATTTGTATTCAAGATCTAAGCTGCTTCTTTTTTTAAAGAAGACATGACATACAATGGATTTAGGAAAACAGAAGCCCCTAAACAAAAACGATAAAATTGTGGTTATTAAACCATTGGTAATTTGAGGTTTAAAAAAATCTTGAAGGAAAGTTTTGAGAAATCCTTACGGAGATGGGAGATTAATAAGGGTGAAGTCGAGACTAGACTGTATATCCTGCTCATTTCATGCTGAATCTTTCAATCGCCACTCTCTGCAATGGCAAAAACTCTGTTTGCTCTCCTGTTATATCTTGCATGAATCGGAGTATAAACATATTTGGGAGACCAATCAGATGATGATATGTCATAACAAAGTGGCGGACACGTTTGGATGGAAGAGAGAAAGAATGAAACCAATAATTTTAGCTATTCAACCCGTCCATTTTCTCACCCAGGTGTATTTAACCGACTTACTTCAGTCATTGTTAGATCTGTATTTTTCATTTTACCTTTTCTTCATTCATTTGTTACAATTTGAAATGGTTAGAATATTCACAAAACGTTAGATACATTGAAAGGGTTTTCTTATGTAGAGAAAGAATTTAAATCTATATATATAAAATTGAATGTCTGTCTGTCTGTCTGTTTGTCTGTTTGTCTGTGGTCTGTGTGTATTCTATAGATTCAAAAACCGTACATCCAATCGCCGTGAAATTTTGGGATATTATTAGGCATATCCCCGGAAAGGTTTACGAAAAATAATATCTTGAATATCTATAATATCCTTAGAGTTATTTGCAGAATTGTAGCTTTAACTCGCAAGCAGCGCCACCTTGCAACGGAGATAGGCTTAGTTCTGCCCCACCCCGTTAGAGAATGGATTCGCCCGGCCGCCGGCCGACATTCCAAGTACCCACCGACCAATCAGAGCAGAGTTGGTGACACAGCTGTGCGGGAAAGCCTCGCGGGAGCTTGCCCAAGATGACCTCCGGGAACTTCGTCCATCTTCCATAAACGACCATGAATATATTCAACCTTATCGAGTATTTTTCAAGGGCCCGGGAAAAAATGTTCACTAGATAAAACGATGATTTTGTAATGTAGAAAATTATGAAAGACAAAATTCAGGATGACACGGCACACAGGGACCGGGAAAAATGTTCACTTTATCGAGAGATTCAAATTTACGAGTTTCAAATTATCAAAATATATCTTCTTTTTTTAAATAAGTTTTTAGAGAATTGTTTTAACAAATGTTCTCTAGACAAACCTTTACTCGGGTAAAACCTCGGGCGAAGCCGGGTACGTCCGCTAGTTATTAAATAACAGGAAAAGTGGTTGAGATGGATGGTTTTACAGGTTAAGGTATGTAATATATAAACTAACTTATGAAAAAGGCATCTCCTTATCGTGCAACTGAAAGTTGCTGATGGCTTACGCCATCTATCGGAAAAAATATCAACTATTCTCGTTGATTTTTAATTATTCCAAAATTAGCCAAATACCCATTCTTGATTAATCAAGAAAAGCTAACTGCGGACGCGTTTCGGGCGCTAACAATATCACATTTGTACTATTTTTCACATATAGACTAACGTTTATAAATTGTGAAATATATATTCATTTATTACTATTGTTTTTGAAGACAATTTATATCGCATAATCAATATTTTATTTAAGGTTTTCAATAGTTAACAGCAAACAATGACTTCGCTGATGTAATTGAGCTCTCACCTATAAATATTAAAAGCTGTATCCTTGTTTGGTTTATGTATATTTAAATTTTGGAAACAATGCTATTTATTAACCATATATTACCTAAAATATTCAATAACAGCAGAACGATATTTATTCACAACTATTCCTCTAGCAATTAAAATATTTTTTGCACAACTGAGACTCCTATGGACGATCTTCCCAGAAAATCGTTCAAAGCGCTGGAAGATTGATTTGACTCTAACTTGCGATCTGTGTAAAAACAGAATTCAAGACGAAATTATGCATATAATATTTGGATGCTCTTGCTTAGAGAAACAGAGGAAAGAAATTTTGGGTGACTTACCCTGGTCTCAACCTGACTGCCAACAAATTTGCAGCTGGATGAACACACTGATGGTTGATCAGGGTCTCTCCCTCGGTTTATATAAATTCTACAAGGCCGCTGTCAATGTCCGTTGGAGAATAATGGATTCGCCGAATGTCGTGGTTTGCTTGGAGGAAGAAAACGAAGATTGAATGCGGCTGATTCCACACTAGCCCTCTCAATGATATCCTAACCTTGACATATTCTAAACATTGGTACTTTAATTTAAATATTTAATCATGTATGGTTCCTTTTGCTCTGTATGTTTATTTTTTGTATATATGGTTATATTTCTTTTTGTTTGTTTTTTCTTTCTTCTCTCTTTCCTTATTACTTCTTGTATTCTAGTTTTTACTTTTTAAAATATCTTCCTTTGCTAAATCCTGTAGAGGTGAATCATGTATAGGGCTGGATGCCCCAATAAAAAGGCTTGTGTGTGTGTGTGATTAACCATCTATTATTCCTACAATTATAAATTTTATTGATATGTACAAGAAGGTTTTTTTGTGCATTTCAGATATAAATATTCAATCCTTTTGAATTCAAATGGCAGTGCAACAAAAGGAAGGCGAGGCGGTTTGTTCATTTGCAGAGAATGGCTGTCAGCAAGCCTTCAAGACTTCCCAAGAAGCCGAGGATCACACAGTTCTCTGCCAATATACCATCAAACCTTGTCCACTCGGCTGCAATGACAAAATATGTAAGAAAGACTTGTTGAACCATTTGTCACAGATTTGTCCTTGTCGAAGTGACTGGTGTCCTAATTGTGGCCTGGAGATGTTACACAGCCAGCTTGACTATCATCGAGATCTTTGCTCCCTCAAGCCAGTCCAGTGTCCGTTCTGCGATATAGAGACGGTCCTCAAAGATCTGGAGTCTCACCAGAATTCCTGTTCTAGAAGCCATTTTCCTTGTAGTATGCAAAACCTAGGATGTGATTGGATCGGAGAGTCTTCGACAAGAGACAGTCATGAGCAAGATATGAACTTACATTTACCTCTGTTGTGTCATTCCTTTAAGAGAATCTCCCAGGAACCCTCTCAGAAGTGGAAGGCCATTGAACTAAAGTTGGATGATCTTAGCCTCAATATAAGGAACGAGGTCAGTGAAGGTATAGGTCAGCAAATATTGCAACAACTCATTTCATTTAAAAATGATACAATGGCAGGATTGGATGATTTTGAATATATTAAAGAAAAATTTACAGAAATATCAAAGAATAAATCTAAAATGGAAAACACTATGAAGCTTTTGACCGAGAAGTTAACAAAGTTTACAGATAACAATAATACTGAACAAGGCCATTCTACGATTGAGACAATAATGGATAAGAAAATAGATATTATTATGAAAAAGTTCGAGGATAAAGGATTCATAACAATACCTACAAACATAAGTTTATCACAAAATCACCCAAAAAATTGGGTAATGTTGTACTTGATTTAAAATTAGGACGCGATTGCTGGTTTCCCAATGTAGATTATAATAAATTCTTTGGTCTTTCCCGTAAATATGTAAATGGATGCTCTGATTTAAGCGGAATTAGCCATTTCGACTGCAGTTATATAGATTATGCAAATTTAAAAAGTTATACTAATAGAATTATATTTAAAGATAATGATGTTTCTTTGGATATGCAATATGATGGATCTTGTTCGAACTCCAAGAAGCTGGCTTTGTCTGTCAAAATCTGCACTGACAAAAAAGAAGATGAAATCAAAGTTCATAAATATAGATACGCTATTTTGACATTATGTAACCCTTGTAATGATGAAGTCATTGTCTACTGTACTTCTCTAGTTAGTTCTTCAATTCCAGGAGGAAATATTGACAAAAAACCTATTTTCTGGATAAGCAAGGAATCAATGGATAAATATTATGATGTCTTTCCAGGATATTTGAGAACTTTTTTAATTTTATATTACTGAAAAGGTTTAAAAAAACTTTAGAGGAGTTTTATTGTTTATCTCAGAATATATATTCTTTAAATATATTAATCGATTTTGCAAATCAGATATTTCAATAACAACATTGTGTTTTCGTAATAAAACTTTCTAAAAGGCTTTAAAAATATATTTTGGAAATTAAAATTTTTGATTCATATATTTAGAGAGAGATTTAACTTGATATAATTAAAAATTAATGAATTCAATTACTTTAAATATATTCAAACTGAAAATTTGGTTTTCTTATATTAAACCCTACCAGCCATATCTCTGAAGGAAATACTTCCTCTCGACCTTATTATTGAAGCTTGGTTGGCCTTCTAAAGATATCAGGAGGGGAACTATGAATCAAAGATGTAACCTGGTGATCTGCCATAGCATATTCAGATGACTCCTTTACTTCAGACTGAACCTTAAAGAGGAAACAAAAAACGCAGATAGATCGAAAAGTGATTAAGAATTCGTGGTGGTGCTCCTATTTGGTAAACCAATTCCTGAAGTTCACTCCTTTCCAATTTTGTGATGGCAGTTATAAGCCTGGAAAATAGGTCCTCTATTGTCAGTTCTGGCATGACAAGATATGCTCGGAGAAGCTTTTGCACTATTGCATTTCAGCAGTTATTGAAGTTTTTTTTTCATTTTGAAATTTTAAGGTTTTTATGGCCACTTCTTAGTCGTGCGGCAATTATATTCCCTTTCAAGAACAACGGCCAATTTTATGCGACTTCATCTAGATAGCACTACCTTTCAAACTGAACTCATAACAATTCTCTAGTCTGCCAAACTCACGTGAAAAATCAAACAAGCGCATTAATGACCATTATCTCGGAATGCAGATCCTTCTTAGCATCTATTTGCATATCTGGACCTGCATAGTTATCTTTGATGGCGGAAATAATAAAGTCCTGAACAGAGCTCCCTACATTAAGCTGTAATGGGTACATGAACATAGTGGTAACGGCAATGAACTAGCAAACAGGTCAACAAAATATAGTGTTACTACTGTCTTTCCACATTATACTTCACATTGCCTCGAACTCATTCTCAAAACATTCATCTATTGCTGCTCTAACGTCATTGACAGAAATATATTCCAAGGATTACTCAAATAGATTTTCAGGAAAATTTTTTTCACTCAAGTTGTCTCTTGAAATTTCTTCCAAATATCTACCAGGAAGAGCTTTCCACTAACATTCTTACAATCCATTGACAAGTCCTGGCAGACATTTGCACTTGTACATCTAGAAATAGACAACCTGTCCTCACCATTTGGAGAATCACACAGTTTTCGCATCTTCTTCAGCTATCTTTCCTGAGACATTGGATACAGACATCTATGCTTCCTGTACTGAACCACTTCAACCCTACTTCCAGACTCCCAGACTCAACCTCATCATGGAACTTCCTGATCAACTAGTTCTTCTCAACAATCAACTAAACAAATGATTAAAAGCGCTTGACACTAGTCCATACTAATTTCTATTGTTGTCCTTTTGATATTTTTTTCATGATAGTATAATTTTTTAAAATTATTTAAATTTCTTTTTTTTACTATTTTACTAATATAAATAATATAAACCTTGTGATTTTTTGAAGAATAAATATTCCTTTTCATATCATGTTTGTGTGAAATTTATTTCAATATTCTTTTATACTATTACTATCTATTTTTAGTTTTGCATATTCAATATTTATTAGGAATCTAATTTAAATACAAAGATTATGAAAATTTGAGACAAATATTTTTCAAAATATATATTATCCCTTCTTTTATTATTCTACAAAAATAAAATCCAAAATCGATATTCGTTATCGCGTCGCGAAAAATCTACAGAATTAATCGTTATGAAATTTCGCATGTAGGTAGGTGAAGGTTTCGTTTAACATATAGGATATTCAAAAAACTATAAAGGTTAATGCGCTTTCAAAAAAATTGTGAAACCAAAAAGCGTTAGTTCCAGCCTTTTACCGCTTGGCGCAGCACTGGTCGCGACGATAAATGAATTTGATTGGTTAATAATTTTCAGCGTAGTTTTGTTTACAAGATGAATGTTAGTTTGTTTACATGATGAATGTTTTAAAGGTAAGATTATTCAATCATCTTGAAACTTTAGGAAGTTATTTACTATATATTCAATAGTATTGATAAAGAGAGAGAGAAATCCCTCAAAATATTTCGAGAAAAAGTTTTTTCATTCACAATTCTAAGTATTGCCCTGTTTATATACATATTTAATTTTTTTCTAAATTTATATGGTCCCATGTTGTCCAGCTTAACCAAAACGACAAAAATTTGGTACTAGAAGATTCCTGATTAAACGACGGCCATTTGTCAAATTGACCATATTGAAAAGATAATTATTATATAAAGCGTTATTACACTAGGATTAAATATATATTGTAACATAGTATTTATTAATTTTAATTATTTTTCATTAACAGAGTGGTCATTTTTATATTTATATCTTGCGACTTTGTAAATTTCCCTCGTGGCTTATCTTTTGTTTACCATTCTTAGTTTGTCCTTGCCTAAAATAAATTGTTGTCTCCTCCTGAAGTTTTTGTCTTCTCTAATTTTACACGTGGCATTTTGGTGAGATGCTGGGTAAGTTAGGGAAGACAAACTGAAGATCGCCGAGAAGAATTGAAGCCATGGTGCTGTAATCTACACTTATAGAGACTGGCTCTAGGATTCCACCGCCGTGTCAAAGCCAAGACTTCCTTCCAAGATGACGATGTCCCTATAGACGACGATACGACGACAAAGCCGCTCATTCACGCCGCAAGAAAATGGACGCAAAGGTACTAGGGACAAAGTTCCAAGACTTCGATGGAATCCTTCGCAGAAGCACGTCAGATCCATGTCAGTATCTACAATAATTGCTAGCTGTGGGTCACAGCTCCCATAGGGTAGAAGCTATGTAACATTTTATTTATAATTTTATTATTTTTTATTAAAAGAGTGGTCATTTTTATTTTTATATTTTGCGACTCTGTAAATTTACCTCGTGGCTTATCTTTTGTTTACCATTTTTAGTTTGTTCTTGCCTGAAATAAATTGTTGTCTCCTCCTGAAGTTTTTGTCTTCCCTAATTTTCCACGTGGCAATATATATATATAAATACATATGTAGTAATGTAGTTTGTTATTCTGTTGGATGAATGTAGTGTGACATGTTGATTAGAATCAGTCGTGGTGGTTGAGTGATGGGTGTTAAGGACACACAGGAGACAGGATCCAGAGGACCTCTGAGGAAATAGATTCGGGGAGGAAAGATAGAAGGTCCGAGAACAACCTTTAGAACAACTGGTGTCGAGACCACCTCGGTGAGAACTGTCCCGTGATCATCAGATCCGACGCTTTTAAACCGATTTGAGCAATATAAATCCTCTAGGAGAGAATGAAACTTTACACTTGTTTACCGAAGGGTTTGTTTTTTAACTCCGGCTATCTTGCCTCTTTATTCCCACAAAGGCCATTATATACATATATTTCTGAATATCAATATTTTTGTTCATTTAAAAAAAAAGTAAAAACTATACTGATGTAAAAAGGAAGCATTTCAAAGTAAAATTTATCTAAGTGAATCAGAAGCAGTAGCATATGGTCAAACTCTCTAATTCGAGGTTATGAAAGAATCAAAGCTAGAACAAATTAATGTTATATGTTACTTTGTTGCCAAATTCTATCTACAAATTAATAAATATTCAGTTGGTCTGAAAGATGTATATGATGATATCATGGTTCATCAACAGTTACAATGCACTCCAAGAATCCAATCTCTCAGTTGCATATTGTCAAAGTTGTTTGTCTATATGAGTATCTTTGTCATGGCTTACTGTTTAGATGTAAGGTGATGCAGAACATTTTAGGTACATTCTTTTCGTATCTCTAGTTTCTCTTTGTCAGAATAAGATGTATGGCAAGGCGAATTAAGATTTGTCTTTAAGGGGTTACATCTTGTATTGTATTACCTGGATTCTATGATAGAATATAGTTTGTCTCTAGCAGCAACATTTGATCAACGGCTACATAGTGAAGGTGAACGCGATTGGGCTGAGAATCCTACCAATCAGTAATGAAGAAACCCAACTAGCCACCAGTGGTGTCAATTTACCTGTTTTTGACAGTGGCTGTTGGATGATGTATGTTACTTGTTCTCTATAATACACAAAGGTAAATAAAGAATTGTCCAACAGAGATCCTTACCAATTCCTTGTGTTTATTTGACCATCTTTGACACTGTAGCGACGTATCAATATTTTCAATTTTGAAAATAATCTATAATTCTTGAATTTCATACATAAATGGGAGCACTTATTATTATTTTTAGGGATTATTTTCAAAGATTACTAATTTTTGAATGTGGATATGTTGACTATAAATAAAAATTGGATATAAATAGGTAAATTTAACTATAAAATTTAACTGTAAAATAAGAAAGGCTCATTTTGGATTGAAGTATACAGGAATAATTATTCGAAATTACGATGATTATAACGTTTCTCTTTTAAAAATAGTTTGTGAAAATATAAATACCTCTGAATATACCATCGAAAATTTATACAAGGTCATATAGACGAAATTTATAGATAAAATTCACAATCTTGGTAGTGCTGGAATATAGGTCCTGTCATCAGGCTCAAATGCAGTTAAAGAGGTGGTCTGTTGAGACCTCTTTGGTCCATTGTCATAATGTCCATAAGTCATGGAGCCTTATGGTTCAGATCGTTTAAATATCAAATAATAAACCCGTTTACATTTTATCCAGATATTTATATTTGAGTGAAGTATATAATGTTATTTTTTAAGGTTAGTCAGAGTTACCTTTTTATTCAGCAACAAGAATAGTCTGATTATTTCTGCATTTACAAAGTTGTTCCTGTCGTCAATATGTTTTTGAAAGGGGTTATGATGATCCAAATTACTTCTAGATATCGAACACTGTCCTTCCACTTGATGGTACATTAATGAAACTTAGCTATTTGGTTAATTTCATTTCTCAGGTGGGAAAAAAGTATAGAATTTGAATTTTGAGGGTTCATTTATATTAGCTTTCTTTCAAACTATATCTCTTCATATAAACATGCTTCGAGAAGTTTTTGTGAAATGTTTCTTTGTTATATGCAGAGAATAGAATTTTTGTGTCATCAGCGAAGAAGTGCAGTCTTGTGTTCCTTCATAAAAAAAAAATTCAGATCATTAATTAATATGTAAGATAACATTGGACCAGTAGAACAGATAATTGAAAAATAATTAATATCTAAACATTAATCAAGCTAGCTTATTTATATAAAAAATATTATATTAAAAAGATGTTAACTGAAGGAAACATTTATCAGATGAAACATACAGGATTTATATTATACACATCTATATATATAAAAATGAATGTTTGTATGTTTGTCTGTCTGTTGGTTTGTATGACCTGTATACAAATTCGCAGTAGTTCACTAATTCAAACCAAAATTTCCATACATAGGTAAAAAATAACGGGGATGACGATAGGCTAATTTAAAAAATATATAAATCAATTATTAAAACTATATATTCAAATTATTTAACTTAGCTCACGAGCAGCGCCCTCTAGAATCTCAGGCTACCTGCCGGCGGCGCGCACAAGCCGTTGGCTGCCGGCGAGCACGTGACTTCCCTGCCCCCTGGCCCCCCCCCCCCCCCCCCCCCCCCCCCCCCCCGTCGAGAAAATGTATTCGTCCGGCTGCCGGCTGGTTGGACAGCCCAAGTTCCCACCGACCAATCAGAGGGATCAAGAGGTCCTGGCGCGCGGGGGCAGAGTTGGTGACACAGCTGTGCCAAGAAAAAAGCCTCGAGGGTGACCTCCGGGAACTACGTCCATCTTCCATATGTAATATACATTTAATCGTGTAAACCCGGGCGTTGCCCGGGTCATTCGTCTAGTTAGTGATAAAGAAAGGCCACGTAGAGACCAACCTCTGTAGTGAGGGACCAAAATTTATCTCTAATGGAGGGATATATCAAGAATAACTGGAGCTGTTTTATTCCTTCATAACAAAAATTCAGATCATTAATTAATATGTAAGATAATATAGGACCAGTAAAACAAATAATTGAAAAATCATTAATATCTAAACATTAATCTAACTAGCTTATTTATATGATATATATTATTTTAAAAGATGTTAACTGAAGGAAACATTTAACAGATGAAACATACAGGATTTATATTATACACATATTGTATATAACATTTTTGTTTTCGTGTCTAATGAAAAGCCTCAGATGTCTCCATACATCTCTAACACAGCAGTTGCAATGTTCTCTATCTTGTGTGTGTAAAGCTGCTGTTCTGCGTATATGTAAAATTTCTGATGTCGTGTCCAATGAAGAGCCTCAGATGTCTCCATACACCTCTAACACAGGAGTTGCAATGTCCTCTATCTTGAGTGTGTAAAGATGCTGTTCTGGGTCCGTGTCAATTTTCTGTTTTTGTTGTGTCCAATGAAGAGTCTCAGATATTTCCGTACATTTCTTTCACAGTAGGTACAATGTCCTCTATCTTGAATGTGTGAAGATGCTGTTCAGGTTCCATATCAATTTTCTGCAAGGCTGATAATATTTAATATATTTATGATATATATATGGCCCCTGTACATAACTATTGATTGTACATTTAGGAACTATGTTGAACTTGTTGATGAAAAGTACCTGATAAAGTTATTTTGTAATGGAACTTGTCATTGAGGAACAGCCTGCATTCAATATTGACGAAGATCATCAGTCTAAAATGCATAGGTAATTGTGGCTCTTATGATTAATAAAGTATATATTTTTCCATATGGCCGTAATGATGAAAAAAATCAATGATTAGTTAATATTTATTCTGACACATTACGCAAGCCTTCAGCAAACTTCATCTCCACGAGATATAGGATACATATTTCTTAATTTAACAAACTGATCTCAGTACAATTTCATATTTTTTTCTATTTTATAATCATTGTATTCTTCTTTCTTATATTGACGAGGGCCATCAGTCTAAAACGCATAGGTAATTGGATCCTATAGTTAATCAAGTAGATATTTTTCCAGAAGTCCAGATTAATGAAAAAAAATCCCAACGATTAGTTCATATTTATTCTGACACATGAGGCAAGCCTTCAGCTACTTTCATCTCCAAGAGATATAGGATACATAGGTCTTAATTTAACAATCTGATCTCAGTACAATTTCATATTTTTGTTCTATTTTATAATCATTGTCTTCTTCTTCTTTCTTATCTCCGCTAAATCATATTAGGATATCAAGCTTGTAGAGCTTGAGACTTGAAAACCATCATGATTGAGTGAAGTAGATGCGTCTGCCTTTGTTATTAAGACTGGGAGCACTACTCAGTGGCAGCCCACTGACTTAACTCCGAAAGAAATGGCCGCCTCTGACATGAGGAACAGACGCCATGTGCAGCAGCTCCTAACATGGAGTACAAAGGCTGCTCATCCTGTATCCCAGGATTAAAATACCTTACAGGGTACTATCAGCCGGGCCAGCTGAGTCCAGGTTTGTTTAGCGAGCTTGTTACTGCTCCCCCTCCCTCTTTTTCATCCGGGCTTGGGACCGGCAAAGGCGGAGTTATACTCGTTATAAATAAGTTGAATAGAAAAATAAATAAAATAGGGATCTTTTATCTTATCCAGGTTCTATTTATCAATTATGATACTACATTATATCGCGCTCGCCATTTTGTCATTGTTTCCTAGCAGTCAAGAGGTATGTACCTGATTCTTTGTCTTCTCTCTTTTAGGTCATAGAATGGACGCTAAAGTTTATTATATTTCCTTTATTTATTGTTGAACTCGGAGAATCTAAGTTAATGGCAAATATTTGAAAGAAGTAATAATAAAAATGAATTTGATCAAAATAATCCATTGAATCAATATTAAAATAAGAACTTTAAAGGGAAAAGTTTCTTTTTAAAATATTTTTTATTTAAAAATATCTCAAGCTTTCGGGCAAGGAAGCCCTTCTACGGCGTTTTATTGGCGTTACAATGATGTAAGATATTTTCTCCCGTAGAAGAGCTTTCTTGCCTGAAATCTTGAGAGATCTTTAAATAAAAAAAATAATAAAAATAAACTTTTCCCTGGATGCTTAATGTTCTTGTTTAAATAAAGATGAATTTCCTGTAGAAATATATCTGAGTGCTTATATGTTTCCATTCAGAATTTTATAAATTCAAATCTATATAAATTACCATTTAACAAAGATTTACAACCGAACTTGAGTAATTTGTAGGGCAAGGAACAAAAAATAAATATTATCCAAATATGTAAATTAAAAATGGAAATTTTTTCTATAGGAAATTCTAGGGACCAAGATAAATATTCAAATTAAAGATGTTAGAATTATACTGGTTTTACTGTATATGAAAGTAAAATAATCAGTTCACCAGATTTTCAAATATTCTCCATGTAGAATGACGTGGCCTAATGGAATATTTCTTAATTTGTCTAATATGTGTACATCTATATTAATCAAATTATTAGTGAAATTTTCTTTAATATAATGGTTAAATATTGTATTAACTAAAAAAACTCATAGGTTAAGTTGTTTATTGTAAATCACTGATATCATACTCTTTGTTATCTTCATTTTGTATAAAAATAATCTGCAGTAAAATAAAGATCATTGTAATTTTTGTTATATTGAACTAAATATGTAATTAATTTAAATAGGACGACAAAAATTAATTTTAAAAGATGGGTCGCTAACGCATTATATAAATGTAGCTATATCAAACGTCCACTTATAAGGGAGAAATATATCCCTTATAGGTAGACAGTCTATATGGACCTATTATTCAGGTTTGTATTAAAGGTCTAAGCTGCTTCTTATTTTAAAGAAGACAAGACATACAATGGATTTAGGAAAACACAAGCTCTCAAACAAAAACGATAAAATTGTAATTATTAAACCATTGGTAATTTGAGGTTTACAAAATTCTTGACGGAAAATTTAGAAAAATCCTGAAGGAGATATGAGACTCATAAGCGTGAAGTCAAGACTAGACTGTGTATCCTGTTCATTTCATGCTGAATCTTTAAATTGTCCACTCTGTGCAATGGCAAGAACTTTGTTTGCTGCTTCTCTTCCATCTTGCGTGGATCTGAGGATAAACATATTTGGGAGACCAATCAGATGGTTATATGTCATAACAATATGGCTGACACGTTTGGATGGGAAGAGAGAGAGAAAGAAACCTGTAATTTTAGCTATTCAACCCTTCTATTTTCTCATCTAGATGTATTTAAGCCACTTACTTCAGTATTTGCCAGATCTGTATTTTTTATTTTACCTTTTCTTCATTCATTTGTTACAATTTGAAATGGTTAGAATATTCACGAACGTTAGAGATATCAAAAGGTTTTTCTTACATAAAGGGAGCATTTAAATTATTGACTAACAGGAAAAGTGGTTGAGATGGAATGTTTTGCAGGTTAAAGTATGTAATATATAGACTAACTTATGAAAAAGACATCTTCTCATCGTGCAACTGAAAGTTGCTGATGGCTTACGCCATCTATCGGAATAGATATCAGCTGTTCTGGTTGATTTTTAATTATTCTAGAATTGGCAAAATACCCATTCTTGATTAATCAAGAAAAACTAACCACGGACGCGTTTCGGGCGTTAACAATATCTCATTTGTACTATTTTTTCACATATAGACTAACGTTTATAAATTGTGAAATATATATTTATTTATTTCTATTGCTTCTTAAAGAAAATTTATATTGCATAATCAATATTTTATTTAGGCTTTTCAATAGTTCACAGCAATGACTTCGCTGATGTAATTGAGCTCTTACCTATAAATATTAAAAGCTGTATCCTTGTTTGGTTTATGTATATTTAATCTATGGAAATAATGATATTTATTAACCATCCATATATTACTCTTGAAATTATAAAATTTATTGATATGTTCAAGAAAGTGTTTTGTGTGCATTTCAGATATGAATATCCAATCCTTTTGAAATCAAATGGCAGTTCAACAAAAGGAAGGCGAGGTGGTTTGTTCATTTTCAGAGAATGGCTGTCAGCAAGCCTTCAAGAGTTCCCAAGAAGCCGACAATCACACAGTTCTCTGCCAATATTCCACTAAACCTTGTCCAATCGGCTGCAATGACAAAATATGTAAGAAAGACTTGTTGAATCATTTGTCACTGATTTGTCCTTGTCGAAGTGACTGGTGTCTTAATTGTGGCCTGTAGATGTTCCACAGCCAGCTGGACTCTCATCGAGATCTTTGCCCCCTCAAGCCAGTCCAGTGTCTGTTCTGCTATATAGAGACGGTCCTCAAAGATCTGGAGTCTCCCCAGAATTCCTGTTCTAGAAGACCTTTTCCTTGTAGCATGCAAGACCTAGGATGTGATTGGATCGGAGAGGTCTTCGACAACAGACAGTCATGAGCAAGATATGAACTTACATTTCCCTCTGTTTTGTCGTTCCCTGAAGAGAATCTCCCAGGAAACCTCTCAGAAGTGGAAGGCCATTGAACTAAAGTTGGATGATCTTAGCCTCAATATAAGGAACGAGGTCAGTGAAGGTATAGGTCAACAACTATTGCAACAACTCACTTCATTTAAAAATGATACAATGACAGGATTGGATGAATTCGAAAATATCAAAGAAAAATTTACAAAAATATAAGATAACTAGCGGACCCGGCCACGCCTTGCTGTGGCTAAATTGTAATATGTTAAATTAACATTATACTAAACTATTCAGTACAGTAAAGTCAATATTCACTTATAAAGATAAAAATGTTTTAGCAGATCTAAAGCCCTACGGGATTGAGAATGGAACGTTACGCTAAAATTTGAAAGTGATTTTTATATATATAGATAATATAGCCCTTCATTATAATCATTGATTATAATCACTGCATTAATAAATGTCAGTGAACTCGTTTATATGTATTGTTTTTTGTTTTCGAGATATTCTAATAGAACGTTCTCACATTTTCTGTAAAATATTTATATATGAACAAACACAGAATATAATCACTACGTCTTAATTTCGCTATATTTATTGCTATAAATATTATTCTAAAATAATTCGCCAGAAATCGTCCTGATAGTATACTACACAGCGAACCCGGCCACGCGTTGCAGTGGCTAAATTGTAATATGTTGAATTAACATTATACTAAACTATTCAGTACAGTAAAGTTAATATTCACTAATAAAGATAAAAATGTTTTAGCCGATCTAAAGCCCAACGGGATTGAGAATGGAACGTTACGTTAATATTTGAAAGTGATTTTTATATATATAGACAATATAGCCCTTCATTGTAATCATTGATTATAATCACTGCATTAATAAATGTCAGTCTTCCCAGTATTCTTTTACCTATGTATGGATATTTTGGTTTGAATTAGTGAACTATTGCGAATTTGTAGACGAATGACCCGGGCAACGCCCGGGTTTACACGATTAAATGTATATTACATATGGAAGATGGACGTAGTTCCCGGAGGGCACCCGCGAGGTCACTCTGCCCCCGCGCAACTGTCCAACCGGGAGCGCCCCGCGCCGTCAAAATCGTCACGCGTTCTAGAGGAGGCTGCTCGGCCGTCAGCCGGGAGATCTCAGCCAATCGTCGCGCGCCGCCATCCACCGTCTGCCGCGAGAGGGGCGCAGATTGCGAGTGAATTTACGTTTTATTGTAAATAAAAATGCAACGAAAGGTTATTTCTAAAGAGTAATTAGCCATAAACCATCCCGGTAGTATACTAAATATCTTCCCTTGTTTCATCACGATTGGTTGAGCGATGTAGAAGTTTATCACTGACAAACGGACGGACCAACAAACATCCATTTTTATATATATAGATTAATCTAGAATGGAAAACACTATGAAACTTTTGACCGAAAGGTCAACAAAGTTTGCAGATAAAAATAATACTGAAGAAGGCCATTCTACGATTGAGACAATAATGGATAAGAAAATAGATCTGATGATGATAAGGTTTGAAGATAAAGGATTCATAACAATACCTACAAACATAAGTTTATCACAAAATCACCCAAAAAAATGGGGTAATGTTGAACTTGATCAAAAATTAGGACGTGATTGTTGGTTTCCCAATTTAGATTATAATTTATTCTTGGATCTTTCCCATAAATATGTAAAAGGATGCTCTGTGATTTAAGCGGACTCACCCGTCTCCTCTGCGGCTATATAGATTATGCAAATTTAAAAAGGTATATTAAGAAAACTACATTTACAATTAATGAAATTCCCATCAAGATGCAATTTGATGGATCTTGTTCGAACTCCAAGAAGCTGACTTTGTCTGTCAAAATCTGGATTGAAAATAAAGAAGATGAAAGTAAAGCTCATAAATATGGATACGGTATTTTGACACTATGTAACCCTTGTAATGATGAAGTCATTGTCTACTGTACTTCTCTAGTTAGTTCTTCAATTTCAGGACCAAATATTGACAAAAGACCTACTTTCTGGATAAGCAAGGAATCAATGGATAAATATTATGATGTCTTTCCAGGATATTTGAGAACATTTTTAATTTTATATTACTGAATAAGTTTAAAAAAACTTGAGAGAAGTTTTATTGTTTATCAGAATATATATGCATAAAATATATTTATCGATTTTGAAATTTTGCTATTTTATTAATAAAAAATTGTGAATTTTGTAATAAAACTTGATTCTAAAATGCTTTAAAATATATATTTTGGGAATTAAATTTTTTTATTCATATATTTAGAGAGAGATTTAACTTAACCCCATTAAATATTTATGAATTCAATTACTTTAAATCTATTCAAACTGAAAATTAGGTTTTCTTATATTCAAACCCTACAAGCCATATCTCTAACGGAAAGACCTCTTCTCAATATTATTATTGAAGCTTGGTTTGAATCAAACTATGAATCAAATCTGTAACCTGATAATCTGCCATAGCATATTCAGATGACTCCTATACTTCAGTCTGAACCTCAAAGAGGAAACAAAAAACACAGATAGATCGAAAGTGATTAAGAAATTCGTGGTGGTGGTTCATGGTTAAACCAATTCCTGAAGTCCACTCCTCTCCAATTTTGTGATGGTAGTTATAAGCCCGGAATATATGTCCTCTATTGTCAGTTATGAGCATGACAAGATATGCTCCAAAGAAGCTTCTGCACTATTGCATTTCAAGCAGATATTGAAGGTTTTTTTTTGTCCATTTTGAAATTTTAAGTTTTTATATGACCATTTCTTAGTAGTGCGGCAATTATATTCCCTTTCTAAGAGCAACAGCCAAGTTTTATGCGACTTCTAGATATCACTACCTTTCAAACTGAACTCATAACAATTCTCTAGTCTGCTAAACTCACGTAAATAAATCAAACAAGCGCATTAATGACCATTATCTCGGAATGTAGATACTTCTTAGCATCTATTTGCATATCTGGATCTGCATGGTTATCTTTGATGATGGAAATAATAAAGTCCTGAACAGAGCTCCCTACATTAAGCTGTGATGGGTACATGAACATAGTAAAATCAACAGCAATGAACTAGCAAACAGGTCAACAAAATATAGTGTTACTACTGTCTTTCCACATTCACACTTCACATTGCCTCGAACTAATTCTCAAAAGGGTTCATCTATTGCTGCTCTAATGTCGTTGACAGAAATATATATTCCAAGGATTACTCAAATAGATTTCTTAGGAAAATTTTTTCCACCTCAAGTTGTCTCTTGAGATTTCTTCCAAATATCTACCAGGAAGAGCTTTCCACTAACATTCTTACAATCCATTGACATGTTCTGGCAGATATTTGCACTTGTACATCTAGAAATAGACTCAACCTCTCCTCACCATTTGGAAGAATCACAAACAGTTTCTCTCATCTTCTTCAGCTATCTTTCCTGAGACATTGGATACAGACATCTATGCTTCCCGGACTGAACCACTTCAACACTACTTCCAGACTTCCAGACTCAACCTCATCATGGAACTTCCTGATCAACTAGTTCTTCTCAACAATCAACTAAAAAGTGATTAAAAGCGCTTGGCACTAATCCATACTAATTTCGATTGTTCTCTAGGCTCCGCTAGTTTCGGTAAATATTGCTTTAAATATTCATTTTCCTTAAAGTCTTATTAAACTAAATTGAAATATAGCATTTTACTATATTAAGTATAGTCGCTGATACGCTCATTATTAATTTTTAACTATTTACTTTAAATTAAATGGATAAAAGGAAAATCGATTTGCATGAAATTTAATATGGATTTACTAATAAGAACATTGACTGTAAAATTAGATGAAATCTACGAGTATTTTGACAATAAGGTCAAACAGAACCAAAAAAATCTCACAAAAAATGATCTATCCTATTTGTCCACAATGGTAAAGCAGACCAAAGATGGTATTACTGCCTTGAGGGATATCAATAATCAGGACTTTTTAGATCAACTTTCTGTGCAAGTGTCTGATGTCCTAGATCAAAAACTGGACAAATTCAAGGGAGAATTCAAGACACTGAGGCCCTCTTTTTCAGAGGTTGTGAAAACTCATACAACGAGAGATACAATAAATAAAAAACAAATTAGTGAAAAAGAATTTGTAATTATAGCGCAGCCTTTTAATGAGGGAAATAATCAAGATGTACACCACGCTATTGTTAATAAGATCAGAGTGTTAGGAGAAGAAAATAAAAAAGTTCGAGTCAATAAAATTATAAACACTAAAAAATTTATTATTATAAAAATGTCGGACGAGCGCGAATCTAATTTTCTAAAAGAGGAAATATGCAAATCAACTCTGCTAACAAATTTATGCAAAACATTTATTCCGACCAAAAGAGATCCGACGATAATGGTTAAAAATGTTAATAAAATCACCGAGGTAAATTCCTTCGAAGAAACCATCTGTCAGATGAACAACGAACTAAGGGATATGAAAAGTGAAATTAAGGTATTATTCAGCACTAAATCTAACACCCCTACTCACAATATAGTTTTACGGGTTTCGCCTAGGGTATATCAAACCATTAGGAAATTAAATAATAAAATCTACACTGATTGCGAACGCTGCGTTGTTGTAGATAAGATTTTTGTGAAACAATGCCAGAAATGTCTTAAATTCAATCCCTCTCACAAAATGGCAGAATGCCCTAACACCCCAATGTGCAGAATATGTGGAGTTCGGGGAGTTCATGATTGCTCAGGAATTCCCAAGTGTTTTAATTGCTCTCAACATCCTAAGTATAGAAGCAAGCCCTTATCACACAGAGCAAATTCGGAGGAATGTCCATTGTATAAGGCACAAATCGACAGAATAATCGAAAGAACAAGTTATTTCCCAACTGAACAATCAGATAACTAATTCATACGAGTCAGGAAAGTATAAAATGCAAGCCCCAATAATTAAGTGTGTGCAACAAAATTTAAGAAAAAGCATAAACGCAACAAATGAGCTCCTGGCCCAGATAGCTAACGACCCACCAGACATTTTATTTATCCAGGAGCCCTACACAGTGAACAATGTTGTTATTTTTGGCGGAGACGAGCATACAGTTTTAACAGCAAAAGGAAACAAGATAAACTCGGCAACAATAATTTTAAATAAAGGATTAAAATACAATAAGATAGATCAATTCACCAACTCATTTTGTACTACAAGCTCAATACTTTTATCAAAGTCAAATATAATTGCAGCGAATTTTTACATTCTCCCCAATTCTTTTTCGGAAACCCATCAAAAGTTTATTGAGGAAATTTTGGAAACCTTCAAAATTCAACCGATTCTGCTTTGTGGGGATTTTAACTCTAGGCACCCCGTCTGGTATGATCGAAAGACAAATTCAAATGGTCACAAACTTCATTCATTAGTGAACCAACACAATCTTTTCGTCCATAATATTAAAACTACAACGTGTCGTAATTCTAGCGTGATCGACCTCACTATCTCCAACAGAAATTCAATCAGTCTTTTAAAAAACTGGAATACATCCATAATGACGGACACCTCCGATCACGTGACAATAACCTACGAGATCGTTAGTAAAGACAACAGTCATATAAACGGTTATAAATCAACGTGGAAATTCAGCGAAACTGACGCAAACTGGAATGCTTTTTATGATGGATTTTCCTCCCCCGAATTGCTCAGCCTCGTGGATGAAACTAACCAAATAAAAAATTCCGAAAGTGTAGATAGAGCTGTTTTAAAACTCACAGATATTATCAGGGAAGCAGCTTTCGCATCCCTTAAGTTAAAACCAACCATAAACAAAAACAAAGTCAAATTTAAGTGGTGGACGAATAAACTTGAAAAAATGAAAAATGATTTTAATTATATAAGAAATTTATTCTATCGAGGCAAAATAATTAATGAAAAATTCTTTAAAGCTGCTCGTAATAAATATAATAAAGCCATCAACAAGGCAAAACATAAAAGCTGGAGATTCTTTCTCGAAGAAAATGAATCAACTAATCCATTTGGGAACACTTATAAAACTTTCAAAACCTTAAAAGCATCATTTAACACAACAGGGATTCCATTGATAGACAACGCACCGGATTTTGCTAGGACTTCAAAAATGGAAAGTTTATTGAACGATCTTTTCCCGGACGATGATATTTCTTCCGAGGAGGAACTTCACAAAGCAACTAGATATTACTCGCCAATCCACAATAATAGAAACAAAGTGATCATAAGCCTAACAGATATCGAAACAATTATTGTATCATTGAAAAATAAGAAAGCACCCGGATCAGATAATATTAGCAATAATATGATTAAATACGCCTACCCTAGGATTTCCATAATCCTCCATCAAATATTTGAAAAATGTATAAGTTTGGGATATTTCCCAGATTATTGGAAAAACTCTTTTGTGAAAATCATTCCTAAAGGAGATAAAACTAGTTATGATGTTAGTAAAAGTTACAGACCAATTTCCTTACTATCTAACATTTCAAAAATTTTCGAACACGTAATTAAAAATAAACTTACTACCTTTTATGACGAAAACAATTTGATGAGTCATAGACAACATGGCTTCTCCAGGCATAAATCAACAATTACTGCTATGAAAGAGCTGACTGAAACTATTTTGGAACACAAGCAAAGAGAACTGACGGCGTTGATCGCAGTGGACTTATCAGGGGCTTTTGATAATGCATGGTGGCCAGCTATAATAAAAAGAATGGATTTAGACAACGTTCCCAGCTCTCTGATTCAAATCATCCAATCCTATTTGAATAACAAAAGGACAGTCTGTCTGTCTTACGGTGGCAAAACGGTCTCCAAAAACCTTACTAAGGGATGTCCTCAGGGTAGTCCACTTTCACCGTTATTATGGAACATCTTGCTAAACGACATTTTAATGAATTTTAAATCTACAAAAGCTGAAATTATTTGCTACGCGGACGACATCTCTATTGTATGTTGGCATTATAATTTAGAGGGTCTAAAAACTGAGTTAGTGAACACCCTAAACTATGTCACTCAATGGTGCCGCTCAAACAAGTTAAAAATAAATCCGGAAAAAACAAACTTGATTCACTTCCACAATTTCCATAGGTTCCAGCTGGAATTTCAAAAAACCGTCATAAAGCCTTCAAATGAAATCAAAATTTTGGGAATGAAATTATCTAATCATAGGTTCAAAACAAAAATAAATTTTACCCCGCACATCAATGAGATTTTGCATAAGGCGCAGCGCATGAAAAATCTGCTTTTTTCCCTCAGCGGCAAAATATGGGGTATAAATTCTAATAAAAGGTTAATTCTGTATAAGACGCTAATTAGACCTATTCTAACATATGGAGCTGAAATTTGGTTTTACCAAATAAATAACCGCTCTAAACAGAAATTAAATTCGATGCAATACCAAATTGTTCTTTGGGCTACTAGATCGTATAAAACATCTTCCTCAAATTGTGTCCACTGTCTGGCAGAGATCCCATTCCTGACTGATTTTATCGAATCAAGATTGATTAAATATGAATTGGACCAACTAAGCGAGGAAGACCAACGAACGTTCAGTCCACATTCTCCTTCAATTATAAAAGGATTTTTGAGAACAAGAATGGAAGATATGTTTTCTAATACAAATGATCACTTTCGTCTCTTTTTCCCTCTGGGCATTCCAAAATATTTCCGCCCTGACTTTTACAATGTGCAATTCGTTACTGGTCATGGAAATTTCGGAGATTTTCTGTTTCGAATAGGAGCTATAGACGATCCGGGATGTTTATGTGGAAAGAGAAAGCAGGATTCCAGTCATCTGCTCCTTGAGTGCCCAATCTTCCAGAACTACAGAAACCGGGAAAACATCGAATACAAGGATCTTTTTATGTTTGTAAATAGTAAGGACTCGTATTTTAAATTTAGAAAATTCTGTAAATATATCTATGATTTTCTCTCTTGGTTAAAAAAACCTTAATTATTACATATTTGTATATATGTATTTTTTGGTTTGTTTATTTTGTTGGTTGTGATGTAAAATCAAGAATGATTTAATGTCCTCTTTTTTATCTTTTAAATCTTGTAATTATTATTTTTTTTTTGATGTAATATAGTATCTGAATTTAGTGTTGTTATTGACGCAAGCATCCCTTGTAGGGATATCGCGTCTGATTTGATGGATAAATAAATAAATAAATAAATCATTTTCCATATTTTTCATAAATGGTATAATTTTTTTCAAATATTATTTTAATTTCTTATTTTTTACTATTTTACTAATATAAATAATAAAAACATGTGTGATTTTTTGAAGAATAAATATTCCTTTTCATATCATGTGTTTGTGTGGAATTTATTTCAATATTCTTTCATACTAGTTACTATCTATTTTTAGTTGTGCATATTCAATTTTTAATAGAGAATTTAATTTAAATACAAAGAATATGAACATTCGAAACAAATATTTCTCAATATATTCTTCTGAATATATATTAATATCTATTATTCGAACTTTAAAACCTTTTTAGATAAGCAACATTTAAAATTACTTCTAGTTGAAATTATCAATTTTAAAATTTATCGTTCAATATATTGATAAAGAGAGAGATAAATCCCTCCAAATATTTCGAGAAAAAGTTTTTTTTTATTCCACAATTCCAAGTATGCCCTGTTTATATACATATTTCATTTTATTTCTAAATTTAGTGTCCTTATTCTATTCAAAATTAAAATATTATTATATAATTTTTAATACAAAACAATTACACGCTATCTATATATATAAAATGAGAGAGTTCAAGCACGAATGTTTATTTTTATATAAAACCAACTTCAACTGTCCTTACTGTAATGAAAAATTATATATTGGAAGGGCTTGGCTCATCAGTGGTGAACCCTCTCAGCGGTTTTGTCAATTAAATCCACCAGACAACTTCTTAGAGCCCTAATACTGTATTGTATATAAAAGAAACATTTGTGCTTGAATCCTTTCATTTCAAATATATCTATTTTGAGAAAATTTATTCTATTATAATCGCGCAACTGTTCCTTGCAGAGGGCCTTTTAAATATATCGAAAATATATAATAACCTATTCCTATTTTATAATATTGAACAAAATATTTTGTTAATAAATCAAAAGTGGTAATGTTGAACTTGATTTAAAATTAGGACGCGATTGTTGGTTTCCCACTGTAGATTATAAAAAATTCCTGCAACTTTCCTGTAAATATGTAAAAGGATGCTCTGTGTGTGATTTAAGCGGACTCAGTCATTTCGACTGCAGTTCTATAGATTATGCAAATTTAAAAAGTTATACTGAGAAATTTACATTTACCATTAATGAAGTTCTTATCAACATGCAATTTGATGGATCTTGTTCGAACTCCAAGAAGCTGGCTTTGTCTGTCAAAATCTGGATTGAAAATAAAGAAGATGAAATTAAAGCTTATAAATATAGATACGGTATTTTGACACTATGCAACCCTTGTAATGATGAAGTCATTGTCTACTGTACTTCTCTAGTTAGTTCTTCAATTTCAGGAGAAAATTTTGACAGAAAACCTACTTTCTGGATAAGCAAGGAATCGATGGATAAATATTATGATGTCTTTCCAGGATATTTGAGAACATTTTTAATTTTATATTACTAAATAAGTTTTTAAAACTTAAGAGCAGTTTTATTGTTTATCAGAATATATATGCATATAATATATTAAACGATTTTGCAATTTAGATATTTTATTAATCAATATTGTGTTTTTTCATAATAAAACTTGATTCTAAAATGCTTTAAAATATATATTTAGGGAATAAATTTTTTTATTCATATATTTAGAGAGAGATTCCACTTCATCATTAAAAAATTATGAATTCAATTACTTTAAATCTATTCAAACTGAAAATTTGGTTTTCTTATATTTAAACCCTACAAGCCATATCTATAACGGAAAGACCTCTTCTCAACATTATGGTAGTTATAAGCCTGGAAAATAGGTCCTTTATTGTCAGTTTTGAGCATGACAAGATATGCTCCGGAAAAGCTTCTACACTATTGCATTTCAAGCAGTTATTGAAGGATTTTTTTGTCCATTTTGAAATTTTAAGGTTTTATATGGCCACTTCTTAGTCGTGCGGCAATTATATTCCCTTTCTAAGAGCAACAGCCAAGTTTTATGCGACTTCATCTAGGTAGCACTACCTTTCAAACTGAACTCATAACAATTCTCTAGTCTGCTAACTTACGTAAATAAATCAAACAAGGGCAACAAAATATAGTGTTACTACCGTTAAGCCACATACATACTTCAAATTGCCTCGAAATCATTCTCAAAACGGTTCAGCTATTGCTGCTCTAACATCATTGACAGAAATATATTCCAATGATTACTCAAATAGATTTTCTCAGGAAAATATCTTCCACATCAAGTTGTCTCTTGAGATTTCTTCCAAATATCTGCCAGGAAGAGCTTTCTACTAACATTCTTACAATCCATTGAGATTTCCTGGCAGACATTTGCACTTGTACATCTAGAAACAGACCCAACCTGTCCTCACCGTTTGGAAGAACCACCTACAGTTAATCACTTCCTCTTCAGCTCTTCTATCTTTCCTGATACATTGAATACAGATATCTATGCTTCCTGTACTGAACCACCTCAAACCTACTTCTAGACTCCCAGATTCAACCTCAACATGGAACTTCCTGATCAACTAGTTCTTCTCAACAATCAACTAAACAAATGATTAAAAACGCTTGGCACTAGTCCATACTAATTTCTATTGTTGTCCTTTTGATATTTTTTCATAAATAGTATATTTTTATTCGAATATTACTTGAATTTCTTATTTTTTACTATTTTAATAATATAAATAATATAAACATGTGTGATTTTTTAAAGAATAAATATTCCTTTTCATACCATGTGTGTGTGAATTTATTACACTTTTCTTTTATACTATTCACTATCTGTTTTTAGTTTTGCATATTCAATATTTACTAGGGAATTTATTTCAAATACAAAGAGTACGAACATTAAAAACAAATATTTCTCAATATATTCTTCTGAAAATATATATTAATATTTACTATTAGAACTTGAAAACCTTTTTAGATAAGCAACTTTTAAAATTACTTCTAGTTGAAATTATCAATTTTTAAATTTATTGTTCATTATATTGCTAAAGAGAGAGGGTAAACCCTCAAAATATTTAGAGAAAAAGTTTTTCTATTCCACAATTCCAAGTATGCTCTGTTTATATAGATATTTCTTTTTTTACTAAATTCAGTGTCCTAATTCTATTCAAAATAAAAATATTATTATATCTATTTTAATACAAAACAATTACACGCCATCTATATATATAGAATGAGAGAGCTCAAGCACGAATGTCTCATTTATATATAAAACAAACTTCTACAGTCTTTACTGCGATGAAAATATATATATTGGGAGGGCTTGACTTATCATTAGCAAACCCTCCCAGTTTTGCGGTTTTGCCAATTCAATCCCTAAGACCGCTTCTTAGAGCTTTAATACTGTATTGTATATCAAAGAAACATTCATGCTTGAATCCTTTCGTATCAAATATATATAATTTGAGAAAATTTATTCTATTATAATCGTGCAACTGTCCCTTGCAGAGGACTTGTTTAATATTGTTACATTTTATAATTTTGGACAAAAACTTTTCCCTGGATGCTTAATGTTCTTGTTTAAATAAAGATGAATTCCCTGTAGAAATATATCTGAGTGCTTATATGTTTCCATTCAGAATTTTATAAATTCAAATCTATATAAATTACCATTTAATAAAGATTTACAACCGAACTTGAGTAATTTGAAGGGCAAGGAACAAAAAAAAAAAAAAAAAAAAATCCAATTATGTAAATCAAAAATGGAAATTCTTTCTATAGGAAATTCTAGGGACCAAGATAAATATTCAAATTGAAGATGTTAGAATTATCCTGGTTTTACTGTATATGAAACTAAAATAATCAGTTCACCAGACTTTCAAATATTCTCCATGTAGAATGACGTGGCCTTTATGGAATTTATCTTAATTTGTCTACTATGTGTACATCTATATTAATTAGATTATTAGTGAAATTTTCTTTAATATAATGGTTAAATATTGTATTAACTAAAAAAAACTCATAGGTTAAGTTGTTTATTGTAAATCACTGATATCATACTCTTTGTTATCTTCATTTTGTATAAAATAATCTGCAGTAAAATAAAGATCATTGTAATTTTTGTTATATTGAACTAAATTTGTAATTAATTTAAATAGGATGACAAAAATTAGTTTAAAATATGGGTCGCAAACGAATTATATAAATGTAGCGATATCAAACGTCCACTTATAAGGGAGAAATATATCCCTTATAGGTAGACAGTCTATATGGACCTATTATTCAGGTTTGTATTAAAGGTCTAAGCTGCTTCTTATTTTAAAGAAGACAAGACATACAATGGATTTAGGAAAACACAAGCTCTCAAACAAAAACGATAAAATTGTAATTATTAAACCATTGGTAATTTGAGGTTTACAAAATTCTTGACGGAAAATTTAGAAAAATCCTGAAGGAGATATGAGACTCATAAGCGTGAAGTCAAGACTAGACTGTGTATCCTGTTCATTTCATGCTGAATCTTTCAATTGTCCACTCTGTGCAATGGCAAGAACTTTGTTTGCTGCTTCTCTTCCATCTTGCGTGGATCTGAGGATAAACATATTTGGGAGACCAATCAGATGGTGATATGTCATAACAATATGGCTGACACGTTTGGATGGGAAGAGAGAGAGAAAGAAACCTGTAATTTTAGCTATTCAACCTTTCTATTTTCTCATTTAGGTGTATTTAAGCGACTTACTTCAGTCTTTGTCAGATCTGTATTTTTTTATTTTACCTTTTCTTCATTCATTTGTTACAATTTGAAATGGTTAGAATATTCACGAACGTTAGATATCAAAAAGGTTTTTCTTACATAAAGGGAGCATTTAATTTAATGACTAACATGAAAAGTGGTTGAGATGGAATGTTTTGGAGGTTAAGGTATGTAATATATAGACTAACTTATGAAAAATACATCTTCGCATCGTGCAACTGAAAGTTGCGGATGGCTTACGCCATCTATCGGAATAAATATGAACTATTCTCGTTGATTTTTAATTATTCCAGAATTGGCAAAATACCCATTCTTGATTAATCAAGAAAAACTAACCACGGACGCGTTTCGGGCGTTAACAATATCTCATTTGTACTATTTTTTTCACATATAGACTAACGTATATAAATTGTGGAATATATATTTATTTATTTCTATTGCTTCTTAAAGAATATTTATATTGCGTAATCAATATTTTATTTAGGCTTTTCAATAGTTCGCAGCAATGACTTCGCTCATGTAATTGAGCCCTCACCTATAAATATTAAAAGCTGTATCCTTGTTTGGTTTAGGTATATTTAATCTATGGAAATAATGATATTTATTAACCATATATTACTCTTAAAATTATAAAATTTATTGATATGTTCAACAAAGTGTTTTGTTTGCATTTCAGATATAAATATCCAATCATATTGAATTCAAATGGCAGTTCATCAAAAGGAAGGCGAGTTGGTTTGTTCTTTTGCAGAGAATGGCTGTCAGCAAACCTTCAAGACTTCCCAAGAAGCCGAGAACCATAAAGATCGCTGCCAATATATCATTAAACCTTGTCCACTCTACTGCAAAGACAAAATATGTGAGAAAGACATTTTGAACCATTTGTCACAGATTTGTCCTTGTCGAAATGACTGGTGTCTTAATTGTGGCCTGGAGATGTTCCACAGCCAGCTGGACTCTCATCGAGATCTTTGCCGCCTCTTTTTTGAAGAATAAATATTCCTTTTCATATCATGTCTTTGTTTGGAATTTATTTCAATATTCATTCATACTAGTTACTATATATATTTAGTTTTGCATATTCAATATTTACAAGGGAATTTAATTTAAATACAAAGATTATAAACATTCGAAACAAATATTTCTCAATAAATTCTTCTGAAAATATATATTAATATTTATTATTAGAACTTGAAAACCTTTTTAGATAAGCAACTTTTAAAATTACTTCTAGTTGAAATTATCAATTTTAAAATTTATTGTTCAATATATTGATAAAGAGAGAGAGAAATCCCTAAAATTATTTCGAGAAAAAATATTTTTTATAAGGACACTAATTATTCTCTTTTAGGGATTATTTTCAAAGATTACAAATTTTTGAATGTGGATATGTTGGTTATAAATAAAATTTGGGTATAAATAGGTAAAAATGGGTCTAATTATTAAATCATATAGTTTCTTAAAAATATCGCGACAGCCATAAATTTTAACTATCACATAAGAAAGGCTCATTTTGCATTAAAATATACAGGGATAATTATCAGAAATTACGATGGTTATAACGTTTCTCTTTTAAAAATAAGTTTGTGAAAATATAAACACTTCTAAATATACCATCTAATAATTATACAAGGTCATGGAGCCGAAATTCATAGATAAAATTCACAATCTTGGTATGGTTGGAATATAGGTTCTGTCATCAGCCTCAAATGCAGTTAAAGAGGTGGTCTGGTGAGACCTCTTTGGTCCACTGTCAAAAATGTCCATAAGTCTTGGAGCCTTATGGTTCAGATCGTTTAAATATCAAATAATAAACCTGTTTACCTTCCATCCAAGCTATTTCTATTTGAGTGAAGTATATAATGTTATTTTTCTCAGGTTAGTCAGAGTTACCTTTTTATTAAGCAACAAGCCATGTTTGATTATTTCTGCATTCACAAAGTTGATCCTGTTGTCAATATGTTTTGGAAGGAGTTGTGATGATCCAAATTACTTCTAGGTATCGAACACTCTCCTTCTACTTGATGGTACATTGAAGAAACTTAATTATTTGGTTAATTTAATTTCTTGGGTGCGAGAAAAGTATTAAATTTGAATTTTGAGGGTTCATTTATATTAGCTTTCTTTTAAACTATATCCCTCCATATATACATGCTTCGAGAAAATTTTGTGATATGTTTCTCTATTATATGCCAATGATAGAATTGTTGTGTTATCAGCGAAGAAGTGAAATTTTGTTCTTTCATAACGAAAAAATAAGATGACTAATTAATATCTAACATAACATAGGACGAGTAGAACAAATAATTGAAAAATAATTAATATCTAAAAATTAATCTAGTCAGCTTTATTAGATAAATGTTTACTGAAGTAATATTTAGCAAATGACACAGACAAGAGTTATATTATAGAGTTTGTATATCATAATTTTTGTTGTTGTCGTGCCCAATGAAGACCCGCAGATGTCTCCATACATCTCTACCACAGCAGTCGCAATGTTTTCTAGCTTGGGTGTGTAAAGCTGCTGTTCTGCGTGTATGTAAAATATCTGATGTCGTGTCCAATGGAGAGCTTAAGATATCTCCATGCATATCTATGACAGTAGTGTCCTCTATCTTGAGTGTGTAAAGCTGTTGTTCCGGGGTCTGTGTCAATTTTCTGTTGTTGTCATGTCCAATGAAGAGCCTCAGATGTCTGCATATTTCTCTATCACAGCAGTCGCTATGTCCTCTATCTTGGATGTATAAAGCTACTGTTCTGGGTCCATGTCAATTTTATGTTGTTGTAATGTCCAATGAAGAGCCTCAGATGTCTCCATACATCTCTATCACAGCAGTGGCAATGCCCTCTATTTTTGTGTGTAAAGCTGCTGCTCTGGGTCTATGTCAATATTCTGTTGTTGTCATGTCCAATGAAGAGCCTCAGATGTCTCCATACATCTCTATCACAGCAGTCGCAATGTCCTCTATATTTGTGTGTAAAGCTGCTGCTCTGGATCCAAATCAATTTTCTGTTGTGTCATCTCCAATGAAAAGCCTCAGATGTCTCCATACATCTCTATGATAGTAGGTGCAATGTCCTCTATCTTGGATGTGTAAAGCCGCTGCTCCGGGTCTATGTCAATTTTCTGTTGTTGTCATGTCCAATGAAGAGCCTCAGATGTCTTCATGCATCTTTATGACAGTAGTGACCTCTATCTTGGATGTGTAGAGCTGCTGTTCTGGTTCCATATAAATTTTCTGCAAGGCTGATAATATTTAATATATTTATTGTTGTATTCCAATTGATTACACACAGCGCTCAACGTTAATTATACTTTAATTAACTATAAGGTAAAGGGAATATATATAGATTAAAAGTAAACACACATGGAGAGAAGGAATATGGCGATGGCAACGCCGCAGGTAGGGTTACATCAACAGGAAGTGTGACGTCAGCTCAGTGTTGCCGGAGCCAACCGTCGCTGCCATGATCCAGCAAACTCCTCCCTCGAAGTGACCTCCTATTCATGGATCACTTCGCCGCTTAAGAGTCTCGAACGATGAAGTTCGTGTGGGTTTCTCCCCAGTGGCTTGGTCAAAATGTCCGCTAGGTTTCTTCCACTTATTTACTTCAGTACTGAGGAGTGCAATTGAGTTCTGAGCATTTCTCTGGTTCCTTAGGATCATTGGATGAGATCGAGTAGGAGAAGGCTTTACAGTATCTTGTTTATGGCTGTCCTCTTCTGTAGGTATCACGTCTTCTTGATCTAATAAAGACACTGGATTCTCTTCAATCTCCCGTTGTGTCCCATAGCTGTAGTGTTCAACTGATGGAAGCACCTCCCGGTTGCTGTCGTTCCTCGATACATCACTCTCTTTGAAGACACAGTCCCGAGATTCCACCACTTTCTTCATCTCAGGAATCCACACTCTGTAGCCACGTCCTCTGAGTGCATATCCAACAAGGTTACCTTTGACAGCTCTCCTTTCGAGTTTGGATTTACGGACTTGTCTTGGAATATGGACAAATACTTGACAGCCAATAGCTCTTAGGTGTTTAAGACTAGGCTTGTTCCCTGTCCACAGTTCATATGGCGTGCTTTCACCATTGTGATTGTTGAGAACTCTGTTTCTGACATAGGCTGCGGTGTAAGTAAGCTCCGCCCAGGAAGCCTTTGGCAGACCACTTCCAGATATAGTGCTCCTGACAAGATCTAGGAGTGTCCTATTCATTCTTTCTGCCAAACCATTCTGTTGAGGTGTATACGTCATAGTGTGTTCATGAACTATTCCGACGCTCTTGCAGAAAGTGTCCCATTCTTTGGAACAAAATTCCAAGCCATTATCCGTACGTATTCGTTTTAGTTTCCGGCTGGTTTGTTTCTCAGATTCTTGAATCCACTCTTTGACTTTTCCCAGGGTTTCGCCTTTGTTTTTCAGGAAAAATACACTTGTATATCTCGTAGATTCATCAATGATGGTTAAGACGTACTTGGCTCCTCCCCAGCTCAATACGTCGAGTGGACCCATCAAGTCCGCATGCACCAAGTCCAACGGCATGATTTCTTTTTTCTCCTTGTGTGAGTGTTGAAGGAATGGCAGACGGTAAGACTTGCCGATCAAGCAGTCTTCGCACTTTTCTGGCTTTGCCGGGCTGCAGTCTTCGCACTTTTCTGGCTTTGCCGGGCTGCAATCAAGTCCTCTTACGCTTTGGTTCTTGGCCATCTTTTCTATCGTATATGCATTTACATGCATCAGCCTTTTGTGCCAAAGTTCCAGTGTAAGCTCTTCCTTGCATTCAGATGCAAGAGAAACACGATCATTCTGATCTATCGGAGAGGATGGAGTAGTCTGGACGTAGTAAAGTCTACCCAACTTTTTCCCTCTATCAAGAGTTTACCTTTCATGTCCATAATGTGGCAACCACTCCTGTTGAAGACAACTTTTCTACCGTTTTCTATCATTTGGAGTACAGACAGAACACTGTGACGCATATCTGGAACATACAAGGTGTTCTGGGCAACCATATTGCTGGCATCTCCCTTGTGTCCAACAATATTGGCACTGACAGTACCGATACCACATACTTCTATAGAAGAGCCATTCGCAATAGTGATGGAACTCATATTGTTTGTGCACTCTTTCAGACATGTGAAGTGATCTCTCTTGGGAGTCATATGGTGCGTCGCTCCAGAATCTATGATCCAGGTCTCGGCGGTAGCTCCAAACAAAGTGTTGCACATTGCCGACATATTTACGCCTTTGTTTTGGTCAAACCTCTTTGGTCTTTGTTCATTCTTTCCTTTCTTCCTGCATTCCCTTGCATAATGGCCTTTACCTCCACATTTGAAACAAACAACCTTTGCTTTAAATTGTTTTTCTGTTTCAATGGGCTTCGAAGAGGCATTAACGACCATGGCGCCCACATCTTTTGGTAGATTTGACGAACGCCTTTCTGCTTCTGCCAACAGCCGTCTTTTAACTGTGGCGGTCGTGAAGTCTGAATCAGGCAAGTTACATATTGTTGAGACAACGGTGTCCCAATCCTCTGGTAATCCACCCAAAAGAACCATAGCCAAATCGCCATCATCAATTTTGTCGCCAATTTGGGCCAGTTCGTTTACAATGTAGTTTATCTTCCCCATATACCCTTCCATATTGCTGTGCTGAGTCAACCTTTCGCCATATAACTGCCTTCTTAGTTGTACGGCTCGATATCTACTATCCTTTGGTGCGTATAATTTTTCCAGTTCCTCCCAGACCTCTTTCGGAGTATTCAAATGTTGAACATGCAATTGTTGTTCATCATTAATCCCGAGGCAAATTTTTGCAAACGCCTTACCCTCCCGCGACAAAAAAAGTTTTGTTGCAACAAGGTCACTAGGGTCAGGCTTAGCCTCTCCTGGATTGATCAAATTCCACAAATCGTATTCGATTAGAACGAGTTTCATCTGGAAGCTCCAGCTGGAGTAATTAGCACCATTTAATTTTGTAATCGTCGTGTTTGCCATTTTACAAAATATTTGGTAAGTAGAAAAAGGATGGTCCAAGTAATCAAAGGAAATTTGGTTACTCACGTTTTAGGCTTCGCGCTTATTCAGTCTGACGTTTTAATCCTTGCGCTTCTTCAGTCTGACGTTTTAATCCTTGCGCTTCTTCAGTCTCATAATCTTTGTTGTATTCCAATTGATTACACACAGCGCTCAACGTTAATTATACTTTAATTAACTATAAGGTAAAGGGAATATATATAGATTAAAAGTAAACACACATGGAGAGAAGGAATATGGCGATGGCAACGCCGCAGGTAGGGTTACATCAACAGGAAGTGTGACGTTAGCTCAGTGTTGCCGGAGCCAACCGTCGCTGCCATGATCCAGCATTTATGATATATAAATGACCCCTGTACATAAATGTACATTCAGGAACTATGTTGAACTTGTTGTTGAACAGTACCTAATAACGTTATTTTGTACTGGAACTTGTCATTAAAGAACAGCCTGCATTCAATATTGACGAGGGCCATCAGTCTAAAACGCATAGTTAATTGGATCCTATAGTTAATCAAGTAGATATTTTTCCAGAAGTCCAGATTAATGAAAAAAATCCCAACGATTAGTTCATATTTATTCTGACACATGACGCAAGTCTTCAGCTACTTTCATCTCCACGAGATATAGGATACATAGGTCTTAATTTAACGATATAATCTCATTACAATTTCATATTTTTGTTCTATTTTATAATCATTGTATTATTCTTCTTCTTTCTTATCTCCGCTCAATCATATTAGGGTATCAAGCTTGTAGAGCTTGAGACTTGACAACCCTCATGATTGAGTTAAGCTAATTGCGTCTGCCTTTGTCATTAAGACTGGGAGCACTACTCAGTGATAGGGCGACTTAGCTCCAAAAGAAATGGCCGCCTCTGACATGAGGAATAAAAGCCATGTGCAGCCGCTCCTAACATGGAGTATAAACGCTGCTCATCCTGTATCTCAGGATTAGGAGCCTTTACAGGGTACTATCAGCCGGGTCAGCTGAGCCCAGGTTTGTTTAGCGAGCTTGTTACTGATCCCCTCCTCCTTTTTCATCTGGGCTTGGAACCGGCAAAAGCGGAGTTATACTCGTTATAAATAAGTTGAATAGAAAAATGAGAGCAATAAGAATATTTTTTCTTATCCAGGTTCTATTTATCAATTATGATACTACATTATATCGCCCGCCATTTTGTTATTGTTTCCTAGCAGTCGAGAGGTAGGTACCTAATTTTTGTCTTCTCACTTTTAAGTTTATAGGATGAGAATTACAGTTTATTATATTTTCTTTATTTATTGTTGAATTCAGAGAATATAGGTTAATGGCAAATATTTGAGAGAAGTAATAATAAAGATGAATTTGATAAAATAATCCCTTGAATCAATATTAAAATAAGAACATTAAAGGGAAATTTTCTTTTTGAAATATTTTTTTTATTCAAATAAATCTCTCAAGCTTTAGGGCAAGAAAGCTCTTCTACGGCGTTTTATTGGCGTTTTAATGATGTAAGATATTTTCTCCCATAGAAGAGCTTTTTTGCCTGAAAGCTTGAGAGATTTTTAAATCAAAAATATTTCAAAAGAAACTTTTCCCTGGATGTTTAATGTTCCTATTTTAATAAAGATGAGTTTTCTTGTAGAAATATATCAGAGTGCTTGAATGTTTTTCTTCAGAATTTTATCGATGCAAAACTATATGAATTGCCATTTAACAAAGATTTACAACCGAATTTGAGTAATTTGAAGGGCAAGGAACAAAAAAAAAAGTATTATCCAAAAATTCAAATCAAAAACGGAAAATATTTCTATAGGAAATTCTAGGGACCATGATAAATATTCGAATTAAAGACGTATTCAAATTAAAGACGTTAGAATTATCCAAGTTTTACTGTATATGAAAGTAAAATAATCAGTTCACCAGATTTTCAAATATTTTCCATGTAGAATGACGTGGCCTTAATGGAATTTTTCTTTATTTGTCTAATATGTGTACATCTATATTAATCAAATTATTAGTGAAACCTTTTTTAATATAATAGTTAAATATTGTATTATCTAAAAAACTCATGGGCTTTGTTGTTTATTGTAAATATCACTGATTTTATAATCTTTTTATAATCATTTTGTATAAAAGTAATATGCAGTAGAATAAAGATCATTATATTTTATTGTTATGTTAAACAAAACTATCCTTTAATTTGAATAGAAAGACCTAACATTTATTTTAAAAGATGGCGCGTTAGTGCATCTTATAAATGTCACGATCTCAAACGTCCATTTATAATGAAGAAAAATATCCCTCATAGCTAGCCAGTCAATAGGGACCTACTACTTAGGTTCGCGTTCAAGGTCTAAGCTGCTTCTTTTTTTTTCAAGAAGACAAGACATACAATGGATTTAGGAAAACAAAAGCCCCCAAGCCAAAAACTATAAAACTGTGGTTTATAAACCCTTGGTGATTTGAGGTTTTCAAAATACTTGACGGGAAGTTTAGAAAAGTCCTGAAGGAGATGGGAGATTCATAAACGTGAAGTCAAGACAAGACTGTGTATCCTGCTCATTTCATGCTGAATCTTTCAATTGTCCACTCTCGGCAATTGCAAGAACTTTGTTTGCTGCTTCTCTTCCATCTCGCATGGATCTGAGGATAAACATATTTGGGAGACCAATCAGATGGTGATATGTCATAACTATAAGGCTGACACGTTTGGATGGGAAGAGAGAGAGAAGGAAACCTGTAATTTTAGCTATTCAACCTTTCTATTTTCTCACCTAGGTGTATTTAAGCGACTTACTTCAGTCTTTGTCAGATCTGTATTTTTATTTTACCTTTTCTTCATTCATTTGTTACAATTTGAAATGGTTAGAATATTCATGAACGTTAGAGATATCAAAAGGTTTTTCTTACATAAAGGGAGCATTTAAATTATTGACTAACAGGAAAAGTGGTTGAGATGGAATGTTTTGGAGGTTAAGGTATGTAATATATAGACTAACTTATGAAAAAGACATCTTCTCATCGTGCAACTGAAAGTTGCTGATGGCTTATGCCATCTATCGGAATAGATATCAACTATTCTCGTTGATTTTTAATTATTCCAGAATTGGCCAAATACCCTTCTTGATTAATCAAGAAAAGCTAACCACGGACGCGTTTCGGGCGATAACAATATCACATTTATACTATTTTTCACATATAGACAAAATTTATAAATTGTGAAATATATATTTATTTATTACTATTGCTTTTTGAAGACAATTTATATTGCATAATCAATATTTTATTTAGGGTTTTTAATAGTTCACAGCAAACAAGGACTTCGCTGATGTAATTGAGCTCTCACCTATAAATATTGAAAGCTGAATCCTTGTTTGGTTTATGTATATTTAATCTATTGAAACAATGCAATTTATTAACCATATATTACTTTTATAATTAAAAAAAATATTGATATGTACAAGAAGGTGTTTTGTGTGCATTTCAGATATGAATATCTAATCCTTCTGAATTCAAATGGCAGTTCAACAAAAGGAAGGCGAGGTGGTTTGTTCATTTGCAGAGAATCGGTGTCAGCAAGCCTTCAAGTCTTCCCAAGAAGCCGAGAATCACACAGTTCTCTGCCAATATTCCACTAAACCTTGTCCACTCGGCTGCAATGACAAAATATGTAAGAAAGACTTGTTGAACCATTTGTCACAGATTTGACCTTGTCGAAGTGACTGGTGTCCTAATTGTGGCCTGGAGATGTTCCACAGCCAGCTGGACTCTCATAGAGATCTTTGCTCCCTCAAGCCAGTCCAGTGTCCCTTCTGCGATATAGAGACAGTCCTCAAAGATCTGGAGTCTCACTAGAATTCCTGTTCTAAAAGACCATTTCCTTGTAGCATGCGAGACCTAGGATGTGATTGGATCGGAGAATCTTCGACAAGAGACAGTCATGAGCAAGATATGAACATACATTTCCCTCTTTTGTGTCGTTCCCTGAAGAGAATCTCCCAGGAAACCTCTCAGAAATGGAAGGCCATTGAACTAAAGTTGGATGATCTTAGCCTCAATATAAGGAACGAGGTCAGTGAAGGTATAGGTCAGCAACTATTGCAACAACTCACTTCATTTAAAAATGATACAATGGCAGGATTGGATGATTTCGAAAATATTAAAGAAAAATTTAAAGAAATATCAAAGAATCAATTTAAAATAGAAAACACTATGAAGCTTTTGACCGAGAAGTTAACAAAATTTACAGATAACAATAATACTGAACAAGGCCATTCTACGATTGAGACAATAATGGATAAGAAAATAGATATGATGATGAAAAAGTTCGAAGATAAAGGATTCATAACAATAGCTTCAAATATAAGGTTATCAAAAAATCACCCGAAAAAATTGGGTAATGTTGAACTTGATTTAAAATTAGGACGCGATTGTTGGTTTCCCAATTTAGATTATGATGAATTCTTGGAACTTTCCCGTAAATATGTAAATGGATGCTCTGATTTAAGCGGACTCAGCTATTTCAACTGCAGTTATATAGATTATGCAAATTTGAAAAGTTATACTGAGAAATTTTCATTTATAGATGAAAATGTTTCTATCAATATGAAATTTGATGGATCTTGTTCGAACTCCAAGAAGCTGGCTTTGTCTGTCAAAATCTGGATTGACAATAAAGAAGATAAACAAAAGGTTTTCAAATATAAATACGCAATTTTGACATTATGTAACCCTTGCAATAGAGAAATCATTGTCTACTGTAGTTCACTTGTTGATTTTACAATTCTAGGAAAAATAATTTACACAATACCTACTTTCTGGATAAGCAAGGAATCAATGGATAAATATTATGATGTCTTTCCAGGATATTTGAGAACTATTTTATTTTTATTTTGCTGAATAAAAGTTTAAAAAAACTTATGAGAAGTTTTATTGTTTATCAGAATATATATGCATAAAATATATTAATCGATTTTACATTTCAGATATTTTAATAACAACATTGTGTTTTTTCGTAATAAAACTTGATTCTAAAAGGCTTTAAAAATATATATTTTTCGAATTAATTTTTTATTTCATATATTTAAAGAAATATTTAACTTCATCATTAAAAATTAATTAATTTAATTACTTTAAATCTATTTAAACTGAAAATTTGTTTTTCTTATATTTAAACCCTACAAGCCATATCTCTGACGGAAAGACTTCCTCTCGACATTATTATAGAAGCTTGGTTGGTCTTCTAAAATATATCAAAGAGGGGAACTATGGGTCAAAGATGTAACCTGCTGATCTGCCATAGCATATTCAGATGACTCCTTTACTTCAGTCTGAACCTTAAAGAGGAAACAAAAAACGCAGATAGATCGAAAACTGGTTATTAAATTCGTAGTGGTGGTCCATGGTTAAACCAATTCCTGTAGTCCAATCTTCTCCAATTTTGTGATGGTAGTTATAAGCCTGGAAAATAGGTCCTCTATTGTCGTAATCTCCGCAGAAGCCTCTGCACTATTGCATTTCAAGCAGTTATTGATAGTGTTTTTTGTCCATTTTGAAATTTAAGGTTTTTATATGGCCATTTCTTAGTCGTGTGGCATTTATATTCCCTTTCTAAAATAAACAGCCAAGCTTAATGTGAATTCATCTAGAGAGCACTACCTTTCAAACTGAACTCATAACAAATCTCTAAACTGCTAAGCTTACGTAAATAAATCAAACAAACGCATTAATGACCATTATCCTGGAATGCAGATCTATTTGCATATCCGGACCTGCATGGTTATCTTTGATGATGGAAATAATAAAGTCCTGAACAGAGCTCCCTACATTAAGCTGTAATGGGTACTTGGACATAGTGCAGTCAACAGCAATGAACTAGCAGACAGGGCAACAAAATATTGTTTTACTACTGTCCAGCCACATACATACTTCACATTGCCTCGAACTCATTCTCAAAACTGTTCATCTATTGCTGCTCTAACGTCATTGACAGAAATATATTCCAAGGATTACTCAAATAGATTTCTCAGGAAAATTTCTTCCACCTCAAGTTGTCTCTTGAGATTTCTTCCAAATATCTACCAGGAAGAGCTTTCTACTTACAATCTATTGACATGTCCTGGCAGACATTTGCATTTGTACATCTAGAAATAGGCCCAACCTTTCCTCACCATTTGGAAGAATTACATACAGTTTTTCGCATCTTCTTCAGCAGTCTATCTTTCCTGAGACATTGGATACAGACATCTATGCTTCCCGGACTGACCCACCTCAACATTACTTCCAGACTCCCAGACTCAACCTCATCATGGAACTTCCTGATCAACTAGTTCTTCTCAACACTCAACTAAACAAATCATTAAAAGCGCTTGACACTAGTCCATACTAATTAACTATTGTTGTCCTTTTGATACTTTTTCATTAATTGCATAATTTTATTTAAAGATTATTTTAATTTCTTATTTTTTACTATTTTACTAATATAAATAATATAAACATGTGTGATTTTTAGAATAATAAATATTCCTTTTCATATCATGTGTTTGTGTGAAATTTATTTCAATATTCTTTCATACTAGTTACTATCTATTTTTAGAGTCGCATATTCAATATTTACTAGGGAATTTTATTTAAATACAAAGATTATGAACATTCGAAACAAATATTTCTCAAAATATTCTTCTGAATATATATTAATATTTATTATTAGAACTTGAAAACCTTTTTAGATAAGCAACTTTTAAAATCACTTCTAGTTGAAATTATCAATTTTAAAATTTATTGTTCAATATATTGATAAAGAGAGAGAGAAATCCCTCAAATATTTAGAGAAAAGTCTTTTATTCCACAATTCCAAAATTGCCCTTTTAATATAAATATTTCATTTATTTTCTAAATTTATATCTATTTTAATACAAAACAATTACACGCCATCTGAATATATAAAATGAGAGGGCTAAAGCACGAATGTTTCTTTTATATATAAAACAAACTTCTACAGTCCTTACTGCGATGAAATATATATATATTGGGAGGGCTTGGCTTATCATTAGCAAACCCTTCCAGCGGTTTTGCCAATTTAATCCCCAAGACTACTTCTTAGAGCCCTAATACTGTATTGTATATAAAAGAAATATTTGTGCATGAACCCTTTCATTTCAAATATATCTATTTTGTGAAAATTTATTCTATTATAATCGTGCAACTGTTCCTTGCAGAGGGCTTTTTTAATATATATATATATATATATATATATATATATATATATATATATGGCAATATGATAATAATGTGGGGAGAGAGAAATAAGGAAACCACAAGTTTGGAAGAAGAATTCCAGGCAACCAGCGAGAGAGAGGGAGCGCGAGCGGCTGCCACCGCGGAACGACCGTTTGTGTCGCCACCACCCACCGACCGTCCAAAAATAGTCCTGAGGTTCTACGAAAATGGGCCCCTTGGAATGTGACTGATATATCAAGTGTCCGGCCTTTACATCCTCCTCTCTACGTCTCTCTCTGGTCGACTGTAGATTTACTTTATTATTCCTGGAAGGGTAATATTATGACATATGGCCCCCGTTGAAGAAGGCTGAACATGGTTTGAATATACTTAAATTTCCTTGGAGAGAATCCATTACATCATCAATTCTTGGGATTGGATAAACATCCTTCACTGTTACTTCATTTAATTTCCTGTAATCCACACAAAATCTGTATTTGCCATCTCGTTTTTTGACCAATATAACGGGAAAGGACCAGGGACTTGAAGATGGTCTAATTATTCCTTCTTCAAGCATCTGGTCTATTTGATCCTTTATGATGGTTCGTTCCTTAGCACTTACCCTGTAAGGCTTGTGCTTTATCGGTTTTGCGTCTTCTGTATGAATCTGATGTTTTGCCAAATTGGTCCTGCCTAACCTCGATGAGAACAAATCAGTATACTTGGCCAAAATTTGTTTTAACCTCTCTTGTTCTTTAAATGATAAATTTTTGTTTATTTGAAATTGTATTTCGTCATTTTCATTCTGCTTCTCTATATTCTCTATAAAATTTACCTCTGCAGGAAGACTTCCATAAGCCAATGTTTGGTCTTTCATGATTTTTAAAGGTCGAGGATAAGGGTTCGTTATCCAGATATGAGTTTTCTTATCCGTGACAGTAAGCAAACTTCTTGCCAATCGAAGACCATTTGTTTGAGTCATTTTGTTGTTTTCTTCGATGACATATTCCCCATCTTCTGCTTCTATTGAGGCCCTAATCAATTTAATAGATAGTTTAGGTATAACGGTATCTGTAGTGCTCTTTATTTTTTTTTTAGATCATAATTGCTTACGTCATGATTACTCATCAAATTATATTTTATCGTTTCTCGTTTACAATCAATTTTAGCATTCATTTTTTTAAGGAAATCTCGTCCAAGAATAAAAGTTCGTAGATGCGCGTCCATTACTACAAATTCGTGGGATAATTCAGTGTCATCAATTTTTAAATCTAAAATAATGCTACCTACCATATCTAATTTTTTCCCATCGGGTCCTGAACATGTTTTAGTGAGACTATTTATTTCACGGCCAGCAAAAAGTGCTGTCCTTAGGTTGACCACTGAAAGATCGGCGCCTGTATCAATCAAAGCTTCGCATAACCCTATCTTGTCCACATTAATATTAATTTTGTACCTAGGGTCCAACTTTCTAATTACATTTATGGTCGACTTGCTTTGATTGAAGGAATCAGGCGCGACACTTAGTTTAAATCTTCCAACACGGAATATCTATTCCGTGTAGGAATATTCGTTTGTGTGTCATTACAAACATCCGCATAAAGGCGAGGCCGTGTATAATCTTTTCTTTCGTCCATTTGAAGATTTTCTTGACTCTTGTCTTGGGAAACTGAGGGGTCCTCTTCTACGATCCTCACAAACTTGACTCTGCAATACCGCGCTACGTGTCCTGGCTTGTTACACTTGAAACATATTGGTCTCCCGTCTTCTGTCCTATTCCTATTTGAATTTGAATTCTTATTGTATGTTTTACTTGGGTAGACCGGTTTTGGCTCAGGATTGGGAGTGTAAGATCGTCTAGGGGCAGATACCTGGGGCAGAGGCTTGTTCTGGTAGTACCTCGGAGTGGGGGCCTGGGGCTTGGAGGTGTTCTGATATGGTCTTCTGAACTACGTAGCATTCTTCCATTGCTCTTGATGATGGGGACGAGGAGAGCGTGGTCCAATATATAGAGCTCTTGATTTTTCTGCACGTTCTTGGTAATTCTTTTCGAACAAATCCAGCTTTTTACAAATTTCTAGAAGTTCATTGGTATTTTTAGGAGGGTTTAGGTGAAGGGCAAAAGAGTATTCTTTCTTTAATCCTCCAATAACCCAGTTTATTTAGTCTCTTCTTCCATTTGGGGGTCGACCTTGTTGCACAGTACAAGGATATCCTCTGAGAACCTGATTGCAGGTTCATTCCACTGTTGCATCCTGTTTAGTCTCATCTTTATTTCTTCTTTGTTGGCGTCTGAGGCAAAATCCTCAATTAGGCGGCTCTTGAAATTTTCCCAGCTGGTGAAACTTATCTTGTGTAGGTTCAGCCAGGTTTTGGCGCTACCAATCATATTCATGGCAGCATAACGAGAGATAATGTAGTCTGCCCAATGGTACAGGAAGCCAATTTCTTCAAGAGATTCAATCCATGGGCGAGGGTCTTCCGTTCCATCATACTTGGGGATGTCGATGTTGGGATTCAGGACAATTGGGTCGGAACTAGCATCTCCACCAATTGTTGCGCCAGGTTGCGGCTTGGCAGACTCTTCAGCCTTGATTCTCTCCTGTGCTGGGTCTTGTATCTTACCAGAGCGTGTTTCAACCATCCTACAAATTTATATAAGGGAATAGTGAGATAAGTCTACTTTAAGTAGCCTCCCGAATAATTTATTTATTTTCTCCCATCAAAGAGAGCAGTGAAGTCACACGTGTACCTAAATACAAATGATGATAATCTAAATAATCTGTTTTAAATAAATATCATAGAATATTTATATAAAAATAAATAAATATATAATTTAAATTTCAAATATATTAAAAATAATATAATAAATACGCCATTAATCATGATGTAACAATATACAAGGCCAGTGGAAGTCCAATTAATGAGGTGTCGCCAGGCAGATTTCTTTCTTGGGAGATTTTCTAGGGATGCTGGACATATGTTGGTGATACCTAGGAGAGTGGCTGTCTGGAATCTTTGGTATTGGAAGGTTGGGCAAGTGAAGAGCAGGTGGTCTACAGTTTGGTCTTCATCTTGGCAGTGGGGGCAAGTTAGGTCTTCTTTCGATATCGTTGCAAGGTCTGCCTGAATAAAGCCATGGCCGGTCAAGATTGTTGTGGAGGTAGATCCATGCTTGATGTTTCGAAGCATTTGGAGGAGTAGTTTCGGGGTAGCAGCAAATCTTCGTAGATTTCTGGTGGAGTAATCTTGGATGTAGAGGTCTGTGCACATTTTGAGGGCTATCTGTTCTTAGCTTACAATTTATCGACTGCGCTCGCAATCACGTGATGTGATATACCGCAGTGTAGCTGAAGCTTTCTATTTTTTTAATAGACTTCAAAATAAATTATCGTTTCATTTTTTCTTTGTTTTTGACCATTCTCATTATTTATTGGACACACCTTGTTTATAGGGATTCTTATTTTTCTTTTCAGGGATTATTTTCAAAGATTACTAATTTTTGAGTGTGACTTTGTAGGCGTTTAATAAAAATTAGGTGAATATAGGTAAGATGGGTCTAATTGATGAATTATAGTTTCTTAAAAATATCGCCAAAATGATAAATTTTAACTGTCAAATAAGAAATGCTCATTTTGTATGAAAATAAACTGGGCTATATATTAGAAATTACGATGATAATAACGTTCATCTCTTTTAAAAAGTTGGTGAAAATATGAAGATCCTATTTTTCATTATCCCAATATATATATATATATATATTCAAGGTAATGGAGACTAAAGGTTCATAGATAAATTTCACAATATTGGTAGGGTTGGAATATAGGTTCTATCATCATGCTCACATGCATTCCAAGAGGTGGTCTGTTGCGATCTCTTTGCTCCATTATCATAATGTCTATGAATCATGGAGCCTTATGGTTCATATCTTTGAAATATTCAAAAATAAATCCCATTTACTTTCTATCCAAGATATTTCTATTTGAGTGAATAATTTATTGTTCTTTTCAAGGTTAGTAAAAATTTGACTTTTTATTAAGCAACAAGGAAAGTCTGATTATTTCTGCATTTACAAAGTTGATCCTTTTGTCATTATATTTTTGGAAGGAGTTGTGATGATCCAAATTACTCCTAGATATCGAACACTCTCCTTCTACTTGATGGTACATTGAAGAAACTTAATTATTTGGTTAATTTCATTTCTTGGGTGCGAGAAAAGTATTGAATTTGAATTTTGAGGGTTCATTCATATTATCTTTCTTTCGAACTATATCTCTTCATATATATAGTCTTCGATAAGTTTTTGTGAATTGTTTTTTGTTTTATGCAGATGATAGAATTTTTGTGTCATCAGCGAAGAAGTGCTGTTTTGTTCCTTCATAACGAAAATAAATCAGATCATTAATTAATATGTGAGATAACGTAGGAACAGTAAAACAGATAATTGAAAAATCATTAATATCTAAACATTAATCTAGCTAGATTATTTATATTATATATATATATATATTATATTAATAGATGTTAACTGAAGGAAACATTTAAAAGATGAAACATTCAGGATTTATATTATACGCATATTGTATATAACATTTTTTGTTTTCGTGTCTGATGAAGAGCCTCAGATGTCCCCATACATCTCTATCACAGCAGTCGCAATGTTCTCTATCTTGAGTGTGTGAAGCTGCTGTTCTGCGTGTATGCAAAATTTCTGATGTTGTCGTGTCCAATGAAGCGCCTCGGATGTCTCCATACATCTCTAACACAGGAGTTGCAATGTTCTCTATCTTGTGTGTGTAAAGCTTCTGTTCTGAGTCTATGTCAATTTTCTGTTGTTGTCCTCTCCAATGAAGAGTCTCAGATGTCTCCGTACATCTCATTCACAGTAGCTACAATGTCCTCTATCTTGGATGTGTAAAGCTGCTGATCTGGAACTATGTCAATTTTCTGTTGTTGTCATGACCAATCAAGAGCCTCAGATTTTTCATGCATCTCTATGACAGTAGTGTCCTCTATCTTGGGTGTGTAGAGCTGCTGTTCTGGTTCCATATAAATTTTCTGCAAGGCTGATAATATTTATTATATTTATGATATATAATTGACCCCTGTACATAAATATAGATTGTACATTCAGGAACTATGTTGAACTTGTTGTTGAACAGTACCTGATAAAATTATTTTCGTACTGGAACTTGTCATTTAGGAACAGCCTGCATTCAATATTGACGAGGGTCATCAGTCTAAAACGCGTAGGTAATTGGATCCTATAGTTAATCAAGTAGATATTTTTCCAGAAGTTCAGATTAATGATAAAAATCCCAACGATTAGTTCATATTTATTCTGACACATGACGCAAGCCTTCAGCTACTTTCATCTTCACGAGATATAGGATACATATTTCTTAATTTAACAATCTGATCTCAGTACAATTTCCTATTTTTGTTCTATTTTATAATCATTGTCTTCTTCTTTCTTAACTCCGCTCAATCCTATTAGGGTATCAAGCTTGTAGAGCTTGAGCCTTGACAACCATCATGTTTGAGTGAAGTAGAATGCGTCTGCCTTTGTTATTAAGACTAGGAGCACCACTCAGTGGCAGGCTGACTTAGCTCCAAAAGAAATGGCCGCCTCTGACATGAGGAACATCAGCCATGTGCAGCTGCTCCTAACATGGAGTATAAACGCTGCTCATCCTGTATCTCTGGATTAGGAGCCCTTACAGGGTACTATCAGCCGGGCCAGCTGAGCCCAGGTTTGTTTAGCGAGCTTGTTACTGCTCCCCTCCTCCTTTTCATCCGGGCTTGGAGCCGGCAAAGGCGGAGTTATAATCATTGTAAAAATGTTAAAGAGAAAAATGAATGCAACAGGACTCAAATCTTATCTCGATTCTACTTATCAATTATGATACTATATTATATCGCCGGCCATTTTGTTATTGTTTCCTAGCAGTCGAGAGGTAGGTACCTAATTCTTTGTCTTCTCACTTTTAAGTTTATAGGATGAAAACTACAGTTTATTATATTACCTATATTTATTGTTGAATTCAGAGAATATAAGTCAATGGCAAATATTTGAAAGAAGTAATAATAAAGTTGAATTTGATTAAATAATCCCTTGAATCAATATTAAAATAATGGGAAAAGTTTATTTTAAAAATATTTTTCATTTACAAATTTCTCAAGCTTTCGATCAAATAAGCCCTTCTACGGGGTTTTATTGGCGTTTTAATGATGTAAGATATTTTCTCCCATAGAAGGGCTTTCTTGCCTGAAAGTTTGAGAGATTTAAAAAAAAAAAATATTTTAAAAGAAACTTTTCCCTGGATGCTTAATGTTCTTGTTTTAATAAAGATGAATTTCTTGTAGAAATATATCTGAGTGCTATATGCTTTTCTTCATAATTTTATAGATGCAAAACTATATACATTGCCATTTAACAAAGATATACAACTGAACTTGAATAATTTGAAGGGCAAGGAACAAAAAAAAAAGTATTATCCAAATATTCAAATCAAAAACGGAAAATATTTCTATAAGAAATTTTAGGGACCAAGATAAATATTCGAATTAAAGACGTCTTCAAATTAAAGACGTTAGAATTATCCAAGTTTAACTGTATATGAAAGTAAAATAATCAGTTCACCAGACTTTCAAATATTCTCCATGTAGAATGACGTGGCCTTTATGGAATTTATCTTAATTTGTCTACTATGTGTACATCTATATTAATTAGATTATTAGTGAAATTTTCTTTAATATAATGGTTAAATATTGTATTAACTAAAAAAAACTCATAGGTTAAGTTGTTTATTGTAAATCACTGATATCATACTCTTTGTTATCTTCATTTTGTATAAAATAATCTGCAGTAAAATAAAGATCATTGTAATTTTTGTTATATTGAACTAAATTTGTAATTAATTTAAATAGGATGACAAAAATTAGTTTAAAATATGGGTCGCAAACGAATTATATAAATGTAGCGATATCAAACGTCCACTTATAAGGGAGAAATATATCCCTTATAGGTAGACAGTCTATATGGACCTATTATTCAGGTTTGTATTAAAGGTCTAAGCTGCTTCTTATTTTAAAGAAGACAAGACATACAATGGATTTAGGAAAACACAAGCTCTCAAACAAAAACGATAAAATTGTAATTATTAAACCATTGGTAATTTGAGGTTTACAAAATTCTTGACGGAAAATTTAGAAAAATCCTGAAGGAGATATGAGACTCATAAGCGTGAAGTCAAGACTAGACTGTGTATCCTGTTCATTTCATGCTGAATCTTTCAATTGTCCACTCTTTGCAATGGCAAGAACTTTGTTTGCTGCTTCTCTTCCATCTTGCGTGGATCTGAGGATAAACATATTTGGGAGACCAATCAGATGGTTATATGTCATAACAATATGGCTGACACGTTTGGATGGGAAGAGAGAGAGAAAGAAACCTGTAATTTTAGCTATTCAACCCTTCTATTTTCTCATCTAGATGTATTTAAGCCACTTACTTCAGTATTTGTCAGATCTGTATTTTTTATTTTACCTTTTCTTCATTCATTTGTTACAATTTGAAATGGTTAGAATATTCACGAACGTTAGAGATATCAAAAGGTTTTTCTTACATAAAGGGAGCATTTAAATTATTGACTAACAGGAAAAGTGGTTGAGATGGAATGTTTTGCAGGTTAAAGTATGTAATATATAGACTAACTTATGAAAAAGACATCTTCTCATCGTGCAACTGAAAGTTGCTGATGGCTTACGCCATCTATCGGAATAGATATCAGCTATTCTGGTTGATTTTTAATTATTCTAGAATTGGCAAAATACCCATTCTTGATTAATCAAGAAAAACTAACCACGGACGCGTTTCGGGCGTTAACAATATCTCATTTGTACTATTTTTTCACATATAGACTAACGTTTATAAATTGTGAAATATATATTTATTTATTTCTATTGCTTCTTAAAGAAAATTTATATTGCATAATCAATATTTTATTTAGGCTTTTCAATAGTTCACAGCAATGACTTCGCTGATGTAATTGAGCTCTTACCTATAAATATTAAAAGCTGTATCCTTGTTTGGTTTATGTATATTTAATCTATGGAAATAATGATATTTATTAACCATCCATATATTACTCTTGAAATTATAAAATTTATTGATATGTTCAAGAAAGTGTTTTGTGTGCATTTTAGATATGAATATCCAATCCTTTTGAAATCAAATGGCAGTTCAACAAAAGGAAGGCGAGGTGGTTTGTTCATTTTCAGAGAATGGATGTCAGCAAGCCTTCAAGAGTTCCCAAGAAGCCGACAATCACACAGTTCTCTGCCAATATTCCACTAAACCTTGTCCACTCGGCTGCAATGACAAAATATGTAAGAAAGACTTGTTGAATCATTTGTCACTGATTTGTCCTTGTCGAAGTGACTGGTGTCTTAATTGTGGCCTGTAGATGTTCCACAGCCAGCTGGACTCTCATCGAGATCTTTGCCCCCTCAAGCCAGTCCAGTGTCTGTTCTGCTATATAGAGACGGTCCTCAAAGATCTGGAGTCTCCCCAGAATTCCTGTTCTAGAAGACCTTTTCCTTGTAGCATGCAAGACCTAGGATGTGATTGGATCGGAGAGTCTTCGACAACAGACAGTCATGAGCAAGATATGAACTTACATTTCCCTCTGTTTTGTCGTTCCCTGAAGAGAATCTCCCAGGAAACCTCTCAGAAGTGGAATGCCATTGAACTAAAGTTGGATGATCTTAGCCTCAATATAAGGAACGAGGTCAGTGAAGGTATAGGTCAACAACTATTGCAACAACTCACTTCATTTAAAAATGATACAATGACAGGATTGGATGAATTCGAAAATATCAAAGAAAAATTTACAAAAATATAAGATAACTAGCGGACCCGGCCACGCCTTGCTGTGGCTAAATTGTAATATGTTAAATTAACATTATACTAAACTATTCAGTACAGTAAAGTCAATATTCACTTATAAAGATAAAAATGTTTTAGCAGATCTAAAGCCCTACGGGATTGAGAATGGAACGTTACGCTAAAATTTGAAAGTGATTTTTATATATATAGATAATATAGCCCTTCATTATAATCATTGATTATAATCACTGCATTAATAAATGTCAGTGAACTCGTTTATATGTATTGTTTTTTGTTTTCGAGATATTCTAATAGAACGTTCTCACATTTTCTGTAAAATATTTATATATGAACAAACACAGAATATAATCACTACGTCTTAATTTCGCTATATTTATTGCTATAAATATTATTCTAAAATAATTCGCCAGAAATCGTCCTGATAGTATACTACACAGCGAACCCGGCCACGCGTTGCAGTGGCTAAATTGTAATATGTTGAATTAACATTATACTAAACTATTCAGTACAGTAAAGTTAATATTCACTAATAAAGATAAAAATGTTTTAGCCGATCTAAAGCCCAACGGGATTGAGAATGGAACGTTACGTTAATATTTGAAAGTGATTTTTATATATATATAGACAATATAGCCCTTCATTGTAATCATTGATTATAATCACTGCATTAATAAATGTCAGTCTTCCCAGTATTCTTTTACCTATGTATGGATATTTTGGTTTGAATTAGTGAACTATTGCGAATTTGTAGACGAATGACCTGGGCAACGCCCGGGTTTACACGATTAATTGTATATTACATATGGAAGATGGACGTAGTTCCCGGAGGGCACCCGCGAGGTCACTCTGCCCCCGCGCAACTGTCCAACCGGGAGCGCCCCGCGCCGTCAAAATCGTCACGCGTTCTAGAGGAGGCTGCTCGGCCGTCAGCCGGGAGATCTCATTTACTCGGTGGGGGGGGGGGGGGGGGGGGGGGCAGGGAGGTCACGTGCTGCGCCGGCAGCCAATCGTCGCGCGCCGCCATCCCCCGTCTGCCGCGAGAGGGGCGCAGATTGCGAGTGAATTTACGTTTTATTGTAAATAAAAATGCAACGAAAGGTTATTTCTAAAGAGTAATTAGCCATAAACCATCCCGGTAGTATACTAAACATCTTCCCTTGTTTCATCACGATTGGTTGAGCGATGTAGAAGTTTATCACTGACAAACGGACGGACCAACAAACATCCATTTTTATATATATAGATTAATCTAGAATGGAAAACACTATGAAACTTTTGACCGAAAGGTCAACAAAGTTTACAGATAAAAATAATACTGAAGAAGGCCATTCTACGATTGAGACAATAATGGATAAGAAAATAGATCTGATGATGATAAGGTTTGAAGATAAAGGATTCATAACAATACCTACAAACATAAGTTTATCACAAAATCACCCAAAAAAAATGGGGTAATGTTGAACTTGATCAAAAATTAGGACGTGATTGTTGGTTTCCCAATTTAGATTATAATTTATTCTTGGATCTTTCCCATAAATATGTAAAAGGATGCTCTGTGATTTAAGCGGACTCACCCGTCTCCTCTGCGGCTATATAGATTATGCAAATTTAAAAAGTTATATTAAGAAAACTACATTTACAATTAATGAAATTCCCATCAAGATGCAATTTGATGGATCTTGTTCGAACTCCAAGAAGCTGACTTTGTCTGTCAAAATCTGGATTGAAAATAAAGAAGATGAAAGTAAAGCTCATAAATATGGATACGGTATTTTGACACTATGTAACCCTTGTAATGATGAAGTCATTGTCTACTGTACTTCTCTAGTTAGTTCTTCAATTTCAGGACCAAATATTGACAAAAGACCTACTTTCTGGATAAGCAAGGAATCAATGGATAAATATTATGATGTCTTTCCAGGATATTTGAGAACATTTTAAATTTTATATTACTGAATAAGTTTAAAAAAACTTGAGAGAAGTTTTATTGTTTATCAGAATATATATGCATAAAATATATTTATCGATTTTGCAATTTTGCTATTTTATTAATAAAAAATTGTGAATTTTGTAATAAAACTTGATTCTGAAATGCTTTAAAATATATATTTTGGGAATTAAATTTTTTTATTCATATATTTAGAGAGAGATTTAACTTAACCCCATTAAATATTTATGAATTCAATTACTTTAAATCTATTCAAACTGAAAATTAGGTTTTCTTATATTTAAACCCTACAAGCCATATCTCTAACGGAAAGACCTCTTCTCAACATTATTATTGAAGCTTGGTTTGAATCAAACTATGAATCAAATCTGTAACCTGATAATCTGCCATAGCATATTCAGATGACTCCTATACTTCAGTCTGAACCTCAAAGAGGAAACAAAAAACACAGATAGATCGAAAGTGATTAAGAAATTCGTGGTGGTGGTCCATGGTTAAACCAATTCCTGAAGTCCACTCCTCTCCAATTTTGTGATGGTAGTTATAAGCCCGGAATATATGTCCTCTATTGTCAGTTATGAGCATGACAAGATATGCTCCAAAGAAGCTTCTGCACTATTGCATTTCAAGCAGATATTGTGAAGGGTTTTTTTGTCCATTTTGAAATTTTAAGTTTTTATATGACCATTTCTTAGTAGTGCGGCAATTATATTCCCTTTCTAAGAGCAACAGCCAAGTTTTATGCGACTTCTAGATATCACTACCTTTCAAACTGAACTCATAACAATTCTCTAGTCTGCTAAACTCACGTAAATAAATCAAACAAGCGCATTAATGACCATTATCTCGGAATGTAGATACTTCTTAGCATCTATTTGCATATCTGGATCTGCATGGTTATCTTTGATGATGGAAATAATAAAGTCCTGAACAGAGCTCCCTACATTAAGCTGTGATGGGTACATGAACATAGTAAAATCAACAGCAATGAACTAGCAAACAGGTCAACAAAATATAGTGTTACTAATGTCTTTCCACATTCACACTTCACATTGCCTCGAACTAATTCTCAAAAGGGTTCATCTATTGCTGCTCTAATGTCGTTGACAGAAATATATATTCCAAGGATTACTCAAATAGATTTCTTAGGAAAATATTTTCCACCTCAAGTTGTCTCTTGAGATTTCTTCCAAATATCTACCAGGAAGAGCTTTCCACTAACATTCTTACAATCCATTGACATGTTCTGGCAGATATTTGCACTTGTACATCTAGAAATAGACTCAACCTCTCCTCACCATTTGGAAGAATCACAAACAGTTTCTCTCATCTTCTTCAGCTATCTTTCCTGAGACATTGGATACAGACATCTATGCTTCCCGGACTGAACCACTTCAACACTACTTCCAGACTTCCAGACTCAACCTCATCATGGAACTTCCTGATCAACTAGTTCTTCTCAACAATCAACTAAAAAGTGATTAAAAGCGCTTGGCACTAATCCATACTAATTTCGATTGTTATCATTTTCCATATTTTTCATAAATGGTATAATTTTTTTCAAATATTATTTTAATTTCTTATTTTTTACTATTTTACTAATATAAATAATAAAAACATGTGTGATTTTTTGAAGAATAAATATTCCTTTTCATATCATGTGTTTGTGTGGAATTTATTTCAATATTCTTTCATACTAGTTACTATCTATTTTTAGTTGTGCATATTCAATTTTTAATAGAGAATTTAATTTAAATACAAAGAATATGAACATTCGAAACAAATATTTCTCAATATATTCTTCTGAATATATATTAATATCTATTATTCGAACTTTAAAACCTTTTTAGATAAGCAACATTTAAAATTACTTCTAGTTGAAATTATCAATTTTAAAATTTATCGTTCAATATATTGATAAAGAGAGAGATAAATCCCTCCAAATATTTCGAGAAAAAGTTTTTTTTATTCCACAATTCCAAGTATGCCCTGTTTATATACATATTTCATTTTATTTCTAAATTTAGTGTCCTTATTCTATTCAAAATTAAAATATTATTATATCATTTTTAATACAAAACAATTACACGCCATCTATATATATAGAATGAGAGAGCTCAAGCACGAATGTCTCATTTATATATAAAACAAACTTCTACAGTCTTTACTGCGATGAAAATATATATATTGGGAGGGCTTGACTTATCATTAGCAAACCCTCCCAGTTTTGCGGTTTTGCCAATTCAATCCCTAAGACCGCTTCTTAGAGCTTTAATACTGTATTGTATATCAAAGAAACATTCATGCTTGAATCCTTTCGTATCAAATATATATAATTTGAGAAAATTTATTCTATTATAATCGTGCGCAACTGTCCCTTGCAGAGGACTTGTTTAATATTGTTACATTTTATAATTTTGGACAAAAACTTTTCCCTGGATGCTTAATGTTCTTGTTTAAATAAAGATGAATTCCCTGTAGAAATATATCTGAGTGCTTATATGTTTCCATTCAGAATTTTATAAATTCAAATCTATATAAATTACCATTTAATAAAGATTTACAACCGAACTTGAGTAATTTGAAGGGCAAGGAACAAAAAAAAAAAAATCCAAATATGTAAATCAAAAATGGAAATTCTTTCTATAGGAAATTCTAGAGACCAATATTCAAATTAAAGATGTTAGAATTATCCTGGTTTTACTGTATATGAAACTAAAATAATCAGTTCACCAGACTTTCAAATATTCTCCATGTAGAATGACGTGGCCTTTATGGAATTTATCTTAATTTGTCTACTATGTGTACATCTATATTAATTAGATTATTAGTGAAATTTTCTTTAATATAATGGTTAAATATTGTATTAACTAAAAAAAACTCATAGGTTAAGTTGTTTATTGTAAATCACTGATATCATACTCTTTGTTATCTTCATTTTGTATAAAATAATCTGCAGTAAAATAAAGATCATTGTAATTTTTGTTATATTGAACTAAATTTGTAATTAATTTAAATAGGATGACAAAAATTAGTTTAAAATATGGGTCGCAAACGAATTATATAAATGTAGCGATATCAAACGTCCACTTATAAGGGAGAAATATATCCCTTATAGGTAGACAGTCTATATGGACCTATTATTCAGGTTTGTATTAAAGGTCTAAGCTGCTTCTTATTTTAAAGAAGACAAGACATACAATGGATTTAGGAAAACACAAGCTCTCAAACAAAAACGATAAAATTGTAATTATTAAACCATTGGTAATTTGAGGTTTACAAAATTCTTGACGGAAAATTTAGAAAAATCCTGAAGGAGATATGAGACTCATAAGCGTGAAGTCAAGACTAGACTGTGTATCCTGTTCATTTCATGCTGAATCTTTCAATTGTCCACTCTGTGCAATGGCAAGAACTTTGTTTGCTGCTTCTCTTCCATCTTGCGTGGATCTGAGGATAAACATATTTGGGAGACCAATCAGATGGTTATATGTCATAACAATATGGCTGACACGTTTGGATGGGAAGAGAGAGAGAAAGAAACCTGTAATTTTAGCTATTCAACCCTTCTATTTTCTCATCTAGATGTATTTAAGCCACTTACTTCAGTATTTGTCAGATCTGTATTTTTTATTTTACCTTTTCTTCATTCATTTGTTACAATTTGAAATGGTTAGAATATTCACGAACGTTAGAGATATCAAAAGGTTTTTCTTACATAAAGGGAGCATTTAAATTATTGAATAACAGGAAAAGTGGTTGAGATGGAATGTTTTGCAGGTTAAAGTATGTAATATATAGACTAACTTATGAAAAAGACATCTTCTCATCGTGCAACTGAAAGTTGCTGATGGCTTACGCCATCTATCGGAATAGATATCAGCTATTCTGGTTGATTTTTAATTATTCTAGAATTGGCAAAATACCCATTCTTGATTAATCAAGAAAAACTAACCACGGACGCGTTTCGGGCGTTAACAATATCTCATTTGTACTATTTTTTCACATATAGACTAACGTTTATAAATTGTGAAATATATATTTATTTATTTCTATTGCTTCTTAAAGAAAATTTATATTGCATAATCAATATTTTATTTAGGCTTTTCAATAGTTCACAGCAATGACTTCGCTGATGTAATTGAGCTCTTACCTATAAATATTAAAAGCTGTATCCTTGTTTGGTTTATGTATATTTAATCTATGGAAATAATGATATTTATTAACCATCCATATATTACTCTTGAAATTATAAAATTTATTGATATGTTCAAGAAAGTGTTTTGTGTGCATTTCAGATATGAATATCCAATCCTTTTGAAATCAAATGGCAGTTCAACAAAAGGAAGGCGAGGTGGTTTGTTCATTTTCAGAGAATGGATGTCAGCAAGCCTTCAAGAGTTCCCAAGAAGCCGACAATCACACAGTTCTCTGCCAATATTCCACTAAACCTTGTCCACTCGGCTGCAATGACAAAATATGTAAGAAAGACTTGTTGAATCATTTGTCACTGATTTGTCCTTGTCGAAGTGACTGGTGTCTTAATTGTGGCCTGTAGATGTTCCACAGCCAGCTGGACTCTCATCGAGATCTTTGCCCCCTCAAGCCAGTCCAGTGTCTGTTCTGCTATATAGAGACGGTCCTCAAAGATCTGGAGTCTCCCCAGAATTCCTGTTCTAGAAGACCTTTTCCTTGTAGCATGCAAGACCTAGGATGTGATTGGATCGGAGAGTCTTCGACAACAGACAGTCATGAGCAAGATATGAACTTACATTTCCCTCTGTTTTGTCGTTCCCTGAAGAGAATCTCCCAGGAAACCTCTCAGAAGTGGAAGGCCATTGAACTAAAGTTGGATGATCTTAGCCTCAATATAAGGAACGAGGTCAGTGAAGGTATAGGTCAACAACTATTGCAACAACTCACTTCATTTAAAAATGATACAATGACAGGATTGGATGAATTCGAAAATATCAAAGAAAAATTTACAAAAATATAAGATAACTAGCGGACCCGGCCACGCCTTGCTGTGGCTAAATTGAAATATGTTAAATTAACATTATACTAAACTATTCAGTACAGTAAAGTCAATATTCACTTATAAAGATAAAAATGTTTTAGCAGATCTAAAGCCCTACGGGATTGAGAATGGAACGTTACGCTAAAATTTGAAAGTGATTTTTATATATATAGATAATATAGCCCTTCATTATAATCATTGATTATAATCACTGCATTAATAAATGTCAGTGAACTCGTTTATATGTATTGTTTTTTGTTTTCGAGATATTCTAATAGAACGTTCTCACATTTTCTGTAAAATATTTATATATGAACAAACACAGAATATAATCACTACGTCTTAATTTCGCTATATTTATTGCTATAAATATTATTCTAAAATAATTCACCAGAAATCGTCCTGATAGTATACTACACAGCGAACCCGGCCACGCGTTGCAGTGGCTAAATTGTAATATGTTGAATTAACATTATACTAAACTATTCAGTACAGTAAAGTTAATATTCACTAATAAAGATAAAAATGTTTTAGCCGATCTAAAGCCCAACGGGATTGAGAATGGAACGTTACGTTAATATTTGAAAGTGATTTCTATATATATAGACAATATAGCCCTTCATTGTAATCATTGATTATAATCACTGCATTAATAAATGTCAGTCTTCCCAGTATTCTTTTACCTATGTATGGATATTTTGGTTTGAATTAGTGAACTACTGCGAATTTGTAGACGAATGACCCGGGCAACGCCCGGGTTTACACGATTAAATGTATATTACATATGGAAGATGGACGTAGTTCCCGGAGGGCACCCGCGAGGTCACTCTGCCCCCGCGCAACTGTCCAACCGGGAGCGCCCCGCGCCGTCAAAATCGTCACGCGTTCTAGAGGGCGCTGCTCGGCCGTCAGCCGGGAGATCTCATTTACTCGGTGGGGGGGGGGGGGGGGGCAGGGAGGTCACGTGCTGCGCCGGCAGCCAATCGTCGCGCGCCGCCATCCCCCGTCTGCCGCGAGAGGGGCGCAGATTGCGAGTGAATTTACGTTTTATAGTAAATAAAAATGCAACGAAAGGTTATTTCTAAAGAGTAATTAGCCATAAACCATCCCGGTAGTATACTAAACATCTTCCCAAAGTTTCATCACGATTGGTTGAGCGATGTAGAAGATTATCACTGACAAACGGACGGACCAACAAACATCCATTTTTATATATATAGATTAATCTAGAATGGAAAACACTATGAAGCTTTTGACCGAAAGGTCAACAAAGTTTACAGATAAAAATAATACTGAAGAAGGCCATTCTACGATTGAGACAATAATGGATAAGAAAATAGATCTGATGATGATAAGGTTTGAAGATAAAGGATTCATAACAATACCTACAAACATAAGTTTATCACAAAATCACCCAAAAAAATGGGGTAATGTTGAACTTGATCAAAAATTAGGACGTGATTGTTGGTTTCCCAATTTAGATTATAATTTATTCTTGGATCTTTCCCATAAATATGTAAAAGGATGCTCTGTGATTTAAGCGGACTCACCCGTCTCCTCTGCGGCTATATAGATTATGCAAATTTAAAAAGTTTTATTAAGAAAACTACATTTACAATTAATGAAATTCCCATCAAGATGCAATTTGATGGATCTTGTTCGAACTCCAAGAAGCTGACTTTGTCTGTCAAAATCTGGATTGAAAATAAAGAAGATGAAAGTAAAGCTCATAAATATGGATACGGTATTTTGACACTATGTAACCCTTGTAATGATGAAGTCATTGTCTACTGTACTTCTCTAGTTAGTTCTTCAATTTCAGGACCAAATATTGACAAAAGACCTACTTTCTGGATAAGCAAGGAATCAATGGATAAATATTATGATGTCTTTCCAGGATATTTGAGAACATTTTAAATTTTATATTACTGAATAAGTTTAAAAAAACTTGAGAGAAGTTTTATTGTTTATCAGAATATATATGCATAAAATATATTTATCGATTTTGCAATTTTGCTATTTTATTAATAAAAAATTGTGAATTTTGTAATAAAACTTGATTCTAAAATGCTTTAAAATATATATTTTGGGAATTAAATTTTTTTATTCATATATTTAGAGAGAGATTTAACTAAACCCCATTAAATATTTATGAATTCAATTACTTTAAATCTATTCAAACTGAAAATTAGGTTTTCTTATATTTAAACCCTACAAGCCATATCTCTAACGGAAAGACCTCTTCTCAACATTATTATTGAAGCTTGGTTTGAATCAAACTATGAATCAAATCTGTAACCTGATAATCTGCCATAGCATATTCAGATGACTCCTATACTTCAGTCTGAACCTCAAAGAGGAAACAAAAAACATAGATAGATCGAAAGTGATTAAGAAATTCGTGGTGGTGGTCCATGGTTAAACCAATTCCTGAAGTCCACTCCTCTCCAATTTTGTGATGGTAGTTATAAGCCCGGAATATATGTCCTCTATTGTCAGTTATGAGCATGACAAGATATGCTCCAAAGAAGCTTCTGCACTATTGCATTTCAAGCAGATATTGAAGGGTTTTTTTGTCCATTTTGAAATTTTAAGTTTTTATATGACCATTTCTTAGTAGTGCGGCAATTATATTCCCTTTCTAAGAGCAACAGCCAAGTTTTATGCGACTTCTAGATATCACTACCTTTCAAACTGAACTCATAACAATTCTCTAGTCTGCTAAACTCACGTAAATAAATCAAACAAGCGCATTAATGACCATTATCTCGGAATGTAGATACTTCTTAGCATCTATTTGCATATCTGGATCTGCATGGTTATCTTTGATGATGGAAATAATAAAGTCCTGAACAGAGCTCCCTACATTAAGCTGTGATGGGTACATGAACATAGTAAAATCAACAGCAATGAACTAGCAAACAGGTCAAAAAAATATAGTGTTACTAATGTCTTTCCACATTCACACTTCACATTGCCTCGAACTAATTCTCAAAAGGGTTCATCTATTGCTGCTCTAATGTCGTTGACAGAAAATATATATTCCAAGGATTACTCAAATAGATTTCTTAGGAAAATTTTTTCCACCTCAAGTTGTCTCTTGAGATTTCTTCCAAATATCTACCAGGAAGAGCTTTCCACTAACATTCTTACAATCCATTGACATGTTCTGGCAGATATTTGCACTTGTACATCTAGAAATAGACTCAACCTCTCCTCACCATTTGGAAGAATCACAAACAGTTTCTCTCATCTTCTTCAGCTATCTTTCCTGAGACATTGGATACAGACATCTATGCTTCCCGGACTGAACCACTTCAACACTACTTTCAGACTTCCAGACTCAACCTCATCATGGAACTTCCTGGTCAACTAGTTCTTCTCAACAATCAACTAAAAAGTGATTAAAAGCGCTTGGCACTAATCCATACTAATTTCGATTGTTATCATTTTCCATATTTTTCATAAATGGTATAATTTTTTTCAAATATTATTTTAATTTCTTATTTTTTACTATTTTACTAATATAAATAATAAAAACATGTGTGATTTTTTGAAGAATAAATATTCCTTTTCATATCATGTGTTTGTGTGGAATTTATTTCAATATTCTTTCATACTAGTTACTATCTATTTTTAGTTGTGCATATTCAATTTTTAATAGAGAATTTAATTTAAATACAAAGAATATGAACATTCGAAACAAATATTTCTCAATATATTCTTCTGAATATATATTAATATCTATTATTCGAACTTTAAAACCTTTTTAGATAAGCAACATTTAAAATTACTTCTAGTTGAAATTATCAATTTTAAAATTTATCGTTCAATATATTGATAAAGAGAGAGATAAATCCCTCCAAATATTTCGAGAAAAAGTTTTTTTTTATTCCACAATTCCAAGTATGCCCTGTTTATATACATATTTCATTTTATTTCTAAATTTAGTGTCCTTATTCTATTCAAAATTAAAATATTATTATATCATTTTTAATACAAAACAATTACACGCTATCTATATATATAAAATGAGAGAGTTCAAGCACGAATGTTTATTTTTATATAAAACCAACTTCAACTGTCCTTACTGTAATGAAAAATTATATATTGGAAGGGCTTGGCTCATCAGTGGTGAACCCTCTCAGCGGTTTTGTCAATTAAATCCACCAGACAACTTCTTAGAGCCCTAATACTGTATTGTATATAAAAGAAACATTTGTGCTTGAATCCTTTCATTTCAAATATATCTATTTTGAGAAAATTTATTCTATTATAATCGCGCAACTGTTCCTTGCAGAGGGCCTTTTAAATATATCGAAAATATATAATAACCTATTCCTATTTTATAATATTGAACAAAATATTTTGTTAATAAATCAAAAGTGGTAATGTTGAACTTGATTTAAAATTAGGACGCGATTGTTGGTTTCCCACTGTAGATTATAAAAAATTCCTGCAACTTTCCTGTAAATATGTAAAAGGATGCTCTGTGTGTGATTTAAGCGGACTCAGTCATTTCGACTGCAGTTCTATAGATTATGCAAATTTAAAAAGTTATACTGAGAAATTTACATTTACCATTAATGAAGTTCTTATCAACATGCAATTTGATGGATCTTGTTCGAACTCCAAGAAGCTGGCTTTGTCTGTCAAAATCTGGATTGAAAATAAAGAAGATGAAATTAAAGCTTATAAATATAGATACGGTATTTTGACACTATGCAACCCTTGTAATGATGAAGTCATTGTCTACTGTACTTCTCTAGTTAGTTCTTCAATTTCAGGAGAAAATTTTGACAGAAAACCTACTTTCTGGATAAGCAAGGAATCGATGGATAAATATTATGATGTCTTTCCAGGATATTTGAGAACATTTTTAATTTTATATTACTAAATAAGTTTTTAAAACTTAAGAGCAGTTTTATTGTTTATCAGAATATATATGCATATAATATATTAAACGATTTTGCAATTTAGATATTTTATTAATCAATATTGTGTTTTTTCATAATAAAACTTGATTCTAAAATGCTTTAAAATATATATTTAGGGAATAAAATTTTTTATTCATATATTTAGAGAGAGATTCCACTTCATCATTAAAAAATTATGAATTCAATTACTTTAAATCTATTCAAACTGAAAATTTGGTTTTCTTATATTTAAACCCTACAAGCCATATCTATAACGGAAAGACCTCTTCTCAACATTATGGTAGTTATAAGCCTGGAAAATAGGTCCTTTATTGTCAGTTTTGAGCATGACAAGATATGCTCCGGAAAAGCTTCTACACTATTGCATTTCAAGCAGTTATTGAAGGATTTTTTTTGTCCATTTTGAAATTTTAAGGTTTTATATGGCCACTTCTTAGTCGTGCGGCAATTATATTCCCTTTCTAAGAGCAACAGCCAAGTTTTATGCGACTTCATCTAGGTAGCACTACCTTTCAAACTGAACTCATAACAATTCTCTAGTCTGCTAACTTACGTAAATAAATCAAACAAGGGCAACAAAATATAGTGTTACTACCGTTAAGCCACATACATACTTCAAATTGCCTCGAAATCATTCTCAAAACGGTTCAGCTATTGCTGCTCTAACATCATTGACAGAAATATATTCCAATGATTACTCAAATAGATTTTCTCAGGAAAATATCTTCCACATCAAGTTGTCTCTTGAGATTTCTTCCAAATATCTGCCAGGAAGAGCTTTCTACTAACATTCTTACAATCCATTGAGATTTCCTGGCAGACATTTGCACTTGTACATCTAGAAACAGACCCAACCTGTCCTCACCGTTTGGAAGAACCACCTACAGTTAATCACTTCCTCTTCAGCTCTTCTATCTTTCCTGATACATTGAATACAGATATCTATGCTTCCTGTACTGAACCACCTCAAACCTACTTCTAGACTCCCAGATTCAACCTCAACATGGAACTTCCTGATCAACTAGTTCTTCTCAACAATCAACTAAACAAATGATTAAAAACGCTTGGCACTAGTCCATACTAATTTCTATTGTTGTACTTTTGATATTTTTTCATAAATAGTATATTTTTATTCGAATATTACTTGAATTTCTTATTTTTTACTATTTTAATAATATAAATAATATAAACATGTGTGATTTTTTAAAGAATAAATATTCCTTTTCATACCATGTGTGTGTGAATTTATTACACTTTTCTTTTATACTATTCACTATCTGTTTTTAGTTTTGCATATTCAATATTTACTAGGGAATTTAATTCAAATACAAAGAGTACGAACATTAAAAACAAATATTTCTCAATATATTCTTCTGAAAATATATATTAATATTTACTATTAGAACTTGAAAACCTTTTTAGATAAGCAACTTTTAAAATTACTTCTAGTTGAAATTATCAATTTTTAAATTTATTGTTCATTATATTGCTAAAGAGAGAGGGTAAACCCTCAAAATATTTAGAGAAAAAGTTTTTCTATTCCACAATTCCAAGTATGCTCTGTTTATATAGATATTTCTTTTTTTACTAAATTCAGTGTCCTAATTCTATTCAAAATATAAAAATATTATTATATCTATTTTAATACAAAACAATTACACGCCATCTATATATATAGAATGAGAGAGCTCAAGCACGAATGTCTCATTTATATATAAAACAAACTTCTACAGTCTTTACTGCGATGAAAAATATATATATTGGGAGGGCTTGGCTTATCATTAGCAAACCCTCCCAGTTTTGCGGTTTTGCCAATTCAATCCCTAAGACCGCTTCTTAGAGCTTTAATACTGTATTGTATATCAAAGAAACATTCATGCTTGAATCCTTTCGTATCAAATATATATAATTTGAGAAAATTTATTCTATTATAATCGTGCAACTGTTCCTTGCAGAGGACTTGTTTAATATTGTTACATTTTATAATTTTGGACAAAAATTCTTTGTTGATAAATCATGAGTGTTCAATCACATGAGAGTTTCTTGATTTTGGCCTTCGTCCATGTGGTCCAGCTTAACCAAAACAACAAAAATGTGGTACTAGAAGATTCCTGATTAAACGAAGGCCATTTGTCAATTTGTCCATATTGAAAAAGAGAATTATTATATAAAGCGTTATTACACTACGATTATATATATATATATATATATATATATATATATATATGTCGTATTGTAAATTTTTCCAAAGTGTCAATATCTGGAAATGACAATTAAGCAGTCGTTAGGCCTTTTAACTTCTTCTTTATTATATGCAATCAGCGCAAGGCCACACACACTGGACAACGACTGGCCGTCCAATCTATCTTATTTAAAAAAAAAAAAAAAAACTTTAGTAAATTTACATATCAATCAGCTTTTCTCCTTTTTTTTTAACATGGAATTTACATGTTTAAAAAATGTATTTGGCAATTTGTGAAACAATTCAGACAAAAATAAAAGATTAAACAAAAACTAGTACATTAAAAACAATTGTGTGTTCAATATGGAATTGAATCATGGTTTACTATATACAAAATATATCACTACCCCCCACGAAGAGAAAATAAATTAATACAACAAAAAAAAAATAAAACTTCCCTTCTTTTTTTTTTTTCCTTTTTCTTTTTTTTTTTTTTTTTACAATGGTGGCTGGGAGAGGAAGGACGGTAAAGGACAAGATATATTTTGAACAACAAAGAAAAAAGAGAGAAAAAAAAAACTATACATACAATAATTTTATATACAAGAAAATATGTTAGATGTGTTAGGATGACCAAAGTTCTGTTAGTTGGGATCACAGAAAAGGTGCCCAAAAACTTAACTAACATAATGCAGACAACTGGGGAAAAAATTTCTGAATATCAAGCACTACATGTTTACATACCCTCATACACATAGGTATAATCCCATTCAATAGCAACTTTTATTGCTGAATGGAAGTATGCAAAATTTAGGGTTAGTAGTGGAAAAACTTGCCTGTTAAGCTAAGTGCCCAAGCATTGTTCCAGGTCCTCTTCTTGAAATGGAAAAATTGTTTTTAGGTTTTCCTCGGTATCTTCAAATACTGGTTCCCAGAGTCTTATTTTAGAAATATTTATTTCGGGTCGGGTTGACATGGCTTATCTATTTCTATTGTTTGGGGGGAAGGTATGGCAATTATCGTATAAGGTTCTGGGTAAAAAGCTGGCATAAGTTTACCTTGGCCTGATTGGTAAGGGATCTTATACAGTACCTTATCTCCTATTTTTAAATTGGGCGTTTTATGGGATTCATTATATCTTTTGACTAATTTAAGATGTAGTTTTTTTGTATTATCATTGGCGGTTTTCCTAGCTTCTTCTATGGGGGGATAGGCTATTGTTAGGTCACTGGTATAAAATGGATCAATGCCGAAAAGTAAATAAACGGGAGGAATTGTAGTTATTGAATGGGGAGTATTCCTATATTCTTCTAATGCCTTTTGTAATAGCTTGTGGCATGGAATTCTGGGATTTTGTTGATGGTGGAGTCTTAACTTCGAAATGATAGTGGCATTAGCCCTTTCTACCAGCCCATTACATTGTGGATGAGAAGGGGATGGTATAACGTGTTTTATGCCTTTTTCCTGTATGAATTTATTGAATCTTTTGGAGACAAATGAGGGATGTCTGTCGGTAACAATAATCTTTGGCTTACCTATACTTAATAATTGATTTATAATATTTATATACGTTGCTATCGAGGTACTTTTAGAAGGAAAAGCCCAAATGTATCTAGAGTGATGATCAACTACTACATGAAGGCAATATTTTGTACTATTATATTCTCCTAAGCCTAAAATACTATCAAGAGCAACTACATCAAATGGTTTCTCAGCCAGCGGTAAAGTACCCATGAGTCCATATGAAGGTGTAGTCGGCTTCTTTACAGATTGACAGGTTTTGCATTTCAAAATATAATTTTTTATTTTACCTATCATACCTTTAAAATAATATTGTGTTGATATTACCCTAGCCATTGCACTAATACCTGGGTGTCCTAAACTTTCATGGGCCTTAATTATCAATTCTTGTTGTAAGGATGGTGGTACTACTATTCTATCTTTATTTTTTAATCGAATATAAGTGATATTGTCTTTATTGAAATATAATTTAGATGAAGGCTTAGCTAAGGATTCTTGTCCTTCTTTTAAGTCTTGTATGGATAGGAAGCAAGAATATGGTAAGCGGGACAACATGTCAGCTTCATAATTCTCACATCCTTTATTATATTTGAATTCTAAATCATATTCTGATAATCTTAATGACCATCGAAATAGTCTACCATTTGTATGTTTGAAATTATTTAACCAAATTAATGCTTTATGATCAGTGTGAACTATTACCCGCTGACCTGAAATGTAGGGATGGTATCTCTTGCACGTTTCTATTATTGCTAATAATTCCAGCTCTGTGATGGTATATTTGGATTCTGCCCCCCTTAAGGCCCTACTATAAAACGCTATGGGTTTCATTGTGCCATCAGGATACTCCTGTTTGAGCACGCCTCCTAAACCTGCAGTACTAGCATCACAAAAGATATGCGTAGTTAATAACGGATTATAAATTTGGAGGATTGGTTTCGAAACTAATGCTTCTTTAAGAGCCTCAAAACTTTTTTGGCATTCGTCAGTCCATGTAAATTTTATATATTTTTTCAAAAGATTATTTAAGGGAGCTCTTAATTTATTAAAATGATTTATAAACTTAGCATAATGTGTAACGCTTCCTAAAAATGATCTTAGGCAACTAACATTACGAGGAGGTGGCAATGATTTAATTATATCAACATTAATGCCTGAGGGAGACATTTGGTCTCCAAAAATTTCATAACCTAAATAATTTTTCTTTTTCATAAAAAATAAACACTTTTCCTTCCTAAGTTGGATACCCTCTTTTTGTAGAATTTCAAATATTTCCATAAGATGTTCCAAATGGGATTGCGTATCGTTTGAAAAAACCAATATATCATCAAAATAAGAAATTACATTTTTAAGGTCATATTTTTGTAATATTGAACTAAGTATCCTATTAAAGATGGCGGGAGCTGTACGTAGACCAAATGGTAGTCTACACCATTGATAGGAACCTTCTGTGGTGGTAAAACATGTCATGTATTGATCCTTTTCATGCAAGGAAACAGTCCAGTATGCACTTAAAATGTCAAGACATGAGAATACTTTCGACCCTTGAACCTTCTGGATGATATTTTCAATAAACGGAATTGGAAAACTGTCACCTATTAATTTTGAATTTAATTTTCTAAAGTCAATACATAGTCTAGTCTTATCACTTTCTCCTTTTTTACGGGCTAGGGTTACTGGCGAACTGTATGGTGATGAAGCAGGCCTAATTATGCCATATTTCAACAACTGACTAATTTGTTCTTTAATTGTTTCGTTATCCTTTAGATTATGTCTATAAGGTCTGAGACAAACAGGAGTCTTATCTCTGAGTGTTAATCTCGGGGATCTACCTTTAAAGGTCTAACATTATACTTATTTTCACCAAAAATATCATCATAGTCATTCATCAAAACATGGAAATTATTTCCAAGTCTGACGTCATTATGTATATAACTATCTTCTGAGTTTGGTAAAGGCAAAGGTCGGAAGTTTGGTTGATAAATAGGTCTCGATTTAAAACAAGAAGGAAAATATATGTTAGATTGATTTATAGTTTTACCTATGGCATGTACATTTTTTATACGATTACATTTCCCTGATAGTCTTAAACAATAATTATGTTTGTTGCAATATTTAGCAGATCTAACAAGACTTAAATAATTTTTAGAATTATCATATTGTAAGGCATCAAGTTCTTCTTTAGAAAAAGTATAATCAAAATTAGATAAAACACCATCATTTTGTATAATAACATTTTTATCAAAATCAATCTTTAGTTTAAAATATTTTAGGTACTTTGTGGACATTATCAAAAAGTTCAAATTAGGATTATCAATAATATAAAACAAAATATTTTTAGTTATAATTCCAATTTTTATATTCAAATAAATCTGGCCTTTTATGTTAACATTATTAGATACAGTACTTATTTTATCGTAACTAGAAATATTTATGTTATTTGAAAAATTCTTGGGCAAAAAATGAGTAGGTAAAATATTAATCTCACTACCTGAATCAAAAAGAATCATAAACATACCCAGGAACCATGAGTCTGTTGTCCCCACATCCGCTCTGATCCCCGGGCACCGTCAACATCCCACTTGGCCTTGATTACCGGGGTTCGACGCACTTTGTAGGCCGATGGATGAAGTCCCAGGATGGCCAGGTTCGTGGAGTTGGCCGGCGTTGACATCTCCATGCTGCGGCGTGATAGATCGCCACCGCGAGGCCATGTTGGGGCGATTTCCTCCAGCAAAGTTGTTCCTCCGTCCGTTATTCCATCTTCCGTCTCTTTGTTGAGTTGTGTGCTCCAATGATTCGGCAATACGAAGCCAGTCCTCTAAGGAATGTGGCGAGGAAGCAATCAGAAACTTCTCGAGTGGGCCGGCACCAGATGTAAGAGATTCCAAGACTAAATCCTTTGGCATGTGTAGTTGTGTGCCAATTTTTACCATTTCAAAATAATAACCACGAACTGATTGCGTCTCTTGCTTAGTTAGTTGCCAGAACTTTTTATGTAGCCCGCGTTCAAACTCTGGGAAGAAGGTCATCATCCTAGAATGTAAATCTTCCAAGGTGTCAATTTCGTCACAAATTGTGGCATAAATCTCAAGAGCATTGCCCTTAAAAAGAGTGGGTATCATGAAAAGAGCATCTTCTTGTTTGATATTCCGGAGTTTGATCTGTTGGTTGAAAACCTTCAGCCATTGTGAGTATTTAAGCCCTTCTTCAGGGTTAAAGCTTGGTATCAAATCTTTGGGGCAATATTCCATATTCGAATTTTCTTTGAGATCAGTTTTATTAATAAATGAAGTATTTTTTGGGCTTGCCTTCCTCTTTCCCATGCCTTGAGTTTAAGTAAAATTTCCGCGAACAAGTTCGAATCCTGTCGACTATTTGTCGTATTGTAAATTTTTCCAAAGTGTCAATATCTGGAAATGACAATTAAGCAGTCGTTAGGCCTTTTTCCTTCTTCTTTATTATATGCAATCAGCGCAAGGCCACACACACTGGACAACGACTGGCCGTCCAATCTATCTTATTAAAAAAAAAAAAAAAAAAAAAAACTTTAGTAAATTTACATATCATTCAGCTTTTCTCCTTTTTTTTAACATGGAATTTACATGTTTAAAAAATGTATTTGGCAATTTGTGAAACAATTCAGACAAAAATAAAAGATTAAACAAAAACTAGTACATTAAAAACAATTGTGTGTTCAATATGGAATTGAATCATGGTTTACTATATACAAAATATATCATATATATATATAGGTTAGTAAAAAATTGACTTTATAATAAGCAACAAGGATAGTCTGATTTATTTCTAAATTTACAAAGTTGATCCTGTTGTCAATATGTTTTGGAAGGAGTTGTGATGATCCAAATAATTCTAAATATCAAACACTCTCTCTTTCTACTTGATGTTACATTAATGAAACTTAATTATTTGGTTAATTTCATTTTTCGGGTGCGAGAAAAGTATTGAATTTGAATTTTGAGGGTTCATTTATATTAGCTTTCTTTCAAACCATATCTCTTTATATAAACATGCTTCGAGAATATTTGTGAAATGTTTCTTTGTTATATGCAGAGAATAGAATTTTTGTGTCATCAGCGAAGAAGTGCAGTTTTGGTCCTTCATAATGAAAATAAATCAGATCATTAATTAATATGTAAGATAACATAGGACGAGTAAAACAGATAATTGAAAAATCATTAATATATAAACATTAATCTAGTTAGCTTATTTATATTATATATATTATATTAATAGATGTTAACTGAAGGAAACATTTAACAGATGAAACTTACAGGATTTATATTATACACATATTGTATATAACAATTTTTGTTTTCGTGTCCAATGAAGAGCCTTAGATGTCCCCATACATCTCAATCACAGCAGTTGAAATGTCCTCTATCTTGGGTGTGTAAAGTTGCTGTCCTGCATGTATGTAAAATTTTTGATGTTGTCGTGTCCAATAAAGGGCCTCAGATGTCTTCATACATCTCTATTATAACAGTTGTAATGTCCTCTATCTTGGGTACGTAAAGCTGCAACTCTGGGTCCATGTAAAATTACTGATGTTATCATGTCCAATGAAGAGCATCAGATTTATCCATGCATCTCTATGTCAGTAGTGTCCACTATCTTGAGGGTGTGAAGCTGATGCTCTGGGTCGATGTCAATTTTCTGTTGTTGTCATGTCCAATGAAGGGCCTCAGATGTCTCCATACATCTCAATCACAGCAGTTGCAATGTCCTCTATCTTGGATGTGTAAACGTGCTGTTCTGCGTGTATGTAAAATTTCTTATGTTGTCGTGTCCAATGAAGAGCCTCAGATGTCTCCATTCATCTCTATCACTGCAGTTTCAATGTACTCTATCTTGGGTGTGTAAAGCTGCTGTTCTGCGTGTATGTAAAATTTCTGATGTTGTCGTGTCCAATGAAGAGCCTCAGATGTCTCCATACATCTCAATCACAGCAGTTGCAATGTCCTCTATTTTTGATGTGTAAAGCTGCTGTTCTGGGTCCATGCCAATTTTCTGGTGTTGTCATGTCCAATGAAGAGCCTCAGATGTCTCCATGCATCTCTATGATAGTAGTGTCCTCTATCTTGGATGTGTAAAGCTGCTGCTCTGGGTTGTTGTCAATTTTCTGTTGTTGTCATGTCCAATGAAGAGCCTCAGATGTCTCCATATATCACAATTAAAGCAGTTGCAATGTCCTCTATCTTGGATGTGTAAAGCTGCTGTTCTGGGGCCATGTCAATTTTCTGCAAGGTGACAATATTTATATATTTTGATATATAAATGACCCTGTACATCACTATTTATTGTACATTCAGGAACTATGTTGAACTTGTTGTTGAACAGTACCTAATAAAGTTATTTTGTACTGGAACTTGTCATTGAAGAACAGCCTGCATTCAATATTGACGATGGCCATCAGTCTAAAACGCATTGTTAATTTGATACTATAGTTAATCAAGTAGATATTTTTCCAGAAGTCCAGATTAATGAAAAAAATTCCATCGATTAGTTTATATTTATTCTGACACATGACGAAGCCTTCAGCTACCTTCATCTCCACAAGATATATAGGATACATATGTCTTAATTTAACAATATAATCTCAATACAATTTCATATTTTTGTTCTATTTTATAATCTTTGTCTTCTTCTTTCTTATCTCCGCTCAATCATATTAGGGTATCAAGCTTGTAGAGCTTGAGACTTGACAACCATCATGATTGAGTGAAGTAGATGCGTCTGCCTTTGTTATCAAGACTGGGAGCACTACTCAGTGGCAGGCCGACTTAGCTCCAAAAGAAATGACCGCTCTGACATGTGGAACAAACATTCGCGCTTTAAATCCTTTTATTTTATATGTATAGATGGCGCGTTATTGCTTTGTATTAATTTATGCCTAACTGGCCTTGCCTTTATAGTTTGCTGAAGAGCATTGCTCGATGCAAACATTTGAATATAATGCTACTGTCCTATAAGCTTAAGTCCATAGTTTACTTGAAAACCATTTCTAAGATTTCATCCTTCAGTGTAGCATATAAAAGCAGAATGATCCAATACAGTATTAGAGCTCTGAGAAGCGGTCTGGTGGATTAAATTGGCGAAACCGCTGGGAGGGTTCACCACTGATGAGCCAAGCCCTCCCAATATATTTTTTCATCGCAGTAAGGACAGTAGAAGTTCGTATTATGTATAAAAGAAAAATTCGCGCTTTAAATCATTTTATTTTATATGTATAGTTAATCAAGTAGATATTTTTCCAGAAGTCCAGATTAATGAAAAAAAATCAAACGATTAGTTCATATTTATTCTGACATATGACGAAGCCTTCAGCAACTTTCATCTCCACGAGATATAGGATACATATGTCTTAATTTAACGATATAATCTCAGTACAATTTCATATTTTTGTTCTATTTTATAATCATTGTCTTCTTCTTTCTTATCTCCGCTCAATCATATTAGGGTATCAAGCTTGTAGAGCTTAAGACTTGACAACCATCATGATTGAGTGAAGTAGATGCGTCTGCCTTTGTCATTAAGACTGGGAGCACTACTCAGTGGTAGGCCGACTTAGCCCCAAAAGAAATGGCCGCCTCTGACATGAGGAACAGACGCCATGTAGAGCCGCTCCTAACATGGAGTATAAACGCTGCTCTTCCTGTATCCCAGGATAAGGAGCCCTTACAGGGTACTATCAGCCAGGCCAGCTGAGCCCAGGTTTTTTAGTGAGCTTGTTACTGCTCCCCCTCCTTCTTTTTCATCCGGGCTTAAGACCAGCAAAGGCGGAGTTACACTCGTTATGAATAAGTTGAATAGAAAAATGAATGAAATAGGAATCTTTTATCTTATCCAGGTTCTAATTATCAATCATGATACTACATTATATCGCGCCCGCCAATTTGTTATTGTTTCCTAGCAGTCGAGAGGTAGGTACCTAATTCTTTGTCTTCTCACTTTTAAGTTTATAGGATGAAAACTACAGTTTATTATATTACATATATTTATTGTTGAATTCAGAGAATATAAGTTAATGGCAAATATTTGAAAGAAGTAATAATAAAGTTGTAATAAAATTTCTTATAGAAATTCAATCTGAATGCTTATATGTTTCTATTCAGAATTATATAGATGCAAAACTCTATAAATTGCCATTTAACAAAGATTTACAACCGAACTTGAGTAATTTGAAGGGCAAGGGAACATAAAAAATTATTTATACAAAAATTCAAATCAAAAACGGAATTTTTTTTATAGGAAATTATAGGGACCAAGACAAATATTCGAATTAAAGACGTCTTCAAATTAAAGACGTTAGAATTATTCAAGTTTTACTGTACATGAAAATAAAATAATCAGTTCACCAGATTTTCAAATATTTTCCATGTATAGTGAGATTGCCTTTATGGAACTTACCATAATTTGTTACATTTATGTACATGAATATTAATCAAATTATTATGACCTTTTTTAAATATAATGGTTAAATAATGTGTTATATATTTTATTAATATCTTTTATACTCTTTTTGATCATAATTTTGTTTAAAAAGAATATGCAGTAGAATAACGATCATTATATTTTATTGTTATGTTAAAACAAAACTTGCGATTAATTTAAATATAAATACCTAACATTTCTTTTAAAAGATAGGTCGCTTGTGCATCATATAAATGTCACGATCTCAAACGTCCGCTTATAAGGGAGAAATATATACCTTACAACTAGACAGTCAATAAGAACCTATTATTCAGGTTTGTATTCAAGGTCTAAGCGGCTTCTTTTTTTAAAGAAGACAAGACACACAATGGATTTAAGAAAACAGAAGCCCCCAAACAAAAACGATAAAATTGTGGTTATTAAACCATGGGTAATTTGAGGTTGCAAAAAGCTTGACGGGAAGTTTAGAAAAGTCCTGAATGAGATAGGAGATTCATAAACGTGAAGTCGAGACTAGACTGTATATCCTGCTCATTTCATGCTCAATCTTTCAATTGTCCACTCTCTGCAATGGTAAAAACTCTGTTAGCTTCTCCTGTTACATCTTGCATGGATCTGAGGATAAACATATTTGGGAGACCAATCAGATGGTGATATGTCATAACAAAATGGCTGACACGTTTGGATGGAAGAGAGAAAGAATGAAACCAATATTTTTAGCTATTCAGCCCTTCTATTTTCTCACCTAGGTGTATTTAAGCGACCTACTTCAGTCATTGTCAGATCTGTATTTTTTATTTTACCTTTTCTTCATTTATTTGTTACACACACAATTTGAAATGGTTAGAAATTTCACAAAACTTTGGAGATCTTAAAATGTTTTTCTTATGTAGAGGGAACATTTAAATTATTGACAAACAGGAGAAGTGGTTGAGATGGAATGTTTTACAGGTTAAGGTATGTAATATATAAACTAACTTATGAAAAAGGCATCTCCTTATCGTGCAACTGAAAGTTGCTGATGGATTACGCCATTTATCGGAATAATTATGAACTATTCTCGTTGATTTTTAATTATTCCAGAATTGTCCAAATACCCATTCTTGGTTAATTAAGAAAAGCTAACCACGGACGCGTTTCGGGCGTTAACAAAATCACATTTGTACTAATTTTTCACAAATAGACCAACGTTTATAAATTGTGAAATATATATTTATTTGAAACGAAGGCGATAAAAACGTGGTGATTTTCTTTTATTGATAAAATACAAGCTTTCAGGCAAGAATGCCCTTCCTCAGGTTACAACTGGGCCGGAAACAAAAGTGCCAATTTTATAAGCGAAAGAAGTAAAAGAAATTTACATGCTATGAAGAAGTATGGGAAATTTACATGCTATTAAAAAGTAAAAAGCAAAGGATTTACATATTTACAGATGAATGGAAAATATTTTTAAAAAACTATGGACATGAAAAACAGCCCATACCGCAAGGAACACCAGAAGAATAAAAAGAGAAAAGGGGACGAAAGGAACGCAAAGCATGAGAAAACGGTAGAGCGGGATAAAAGACAAGATGATACAGTAGGTAAAAAGTTCAGCTGGGGGGAATGGCGGGGTAAAACACGGAGTACTGGGGTGGGAGGTCGATTTTACGGTTAAAACTGGGCGTGCAGTGTGAAACCAAAGATTCAAGGACCAAGCGCTGATACTTGTTCCCGACGCCCTTGTAAACGCATACAGCGCTGTCCAAATTGAACGAGTGGCGGAATTCTGTGATGTGTTGGCATAAGAGAGACTTGCGGTCGTTGGTGCGTATGTTGCGGCTGTGTTCTGATAATCTGGTGCGGATAGATCGACCGGTTTCTCCGATGTAACACTATTCGCAATCGAGACAGGGGATTTTGTAAATTGCGTTGGTGGCGGTTAGGGGATTAGTTTTGATCGAACTTTTTGTAATCGTATGGCGTAAGGAAGTATAGAGGGAAGGGGTATTATTAAAATAGGTACGTATTCTGAATTTGCGCAAAAAGAAAGAAATGTCGGAGTTCCTGGCAGAAAACGGGAGAACACAAAGGTCTTTGTAGGGGGGAGGGACTGTTTTGGTGGAATTGGGAGAGTAAAAATGATGACTGATAAAATCATGAGGATAACCGGCGGATGAGAGATGATTGTATATATACAATACGTTTCTCATTCTTTTTGAAACAGTCGAGGGTACAGTGAGTGTAAATTCGCTTGGAAATGGTTTTAACAGTGGTGATTTTGTGGCAAACCGGGGCGTGGGACTTGAAATGTAAGTAGGAGGGGACGGAATTTGGTTTACGGTAAATGGTTGTGTGGAAGGTGTGTTCAGTATTTACAATTAAAACATCTAAAAACGGGATGCAATTAAATCGTGACGGGTTGTGTGTAAAACGAAGATCAGGATTATAGGAATTTAAATCATTAAGAATGGGGAGGTGATCTGTGTCGCGGTGGAGGCAGAAAATGTCGTCGACGTACCGTGACCACAACTCGATCCCCAGGTACTTTTGGGACAAAATCCAGCGGTCTAAGTTGGACATAACAATCTCGGCCGCGACTGTGGATAAAGGACTGCCCATTGGAGAGCCCCTCTTCTGTATGAAGAAACTGCCGTGGAATTCTAGGGTGTTCAAGGCGATGCAAATATTGGACAAATCTAAGATAACTTATTGCTCGTTGGTGGGGAATGTAGAAGTAAGTAGAAGTTGTTTGAGGCCTTCAATAATCAGGGAATGTGGGAGACATAAAAACAGTGAGGTCACATCAAAGGTTGACATGGCAAGACAGTCGGATCGGGGAATGTTCCTTAACCTGGAAATAAAGTCAGTGGGATCTTTGACTGAGTGAATGCTGTGAGAGCTGACTAAAGGTTTTAAAAGAGTGCAAAGGTATTTTGCCAGCGGGAAAGCGGGGGAAAGGAGGTAGGCAACAATGGGCCTGAGGGGGATGTCGGGCTTGTGGGTCTTTGGCAGGCCGTATATGTAGGGGACGCCGGAAATATTGGAGGTGAAAGTTAGAAACTGGTCGGAAGTGATGCCTTTGGTACGTCTGAGTGATCTGAGTGCTGTTTTGTAGGAATTGGCGATGTCTTTGACTTGGTTAGGTGAGACTTCGTGAAACGTGTTAGGATCGGAAAGAATGTCTGCCATTTTTTGCTTGTAGTCTTGGGCCTTGACTAATCCCCTAACCGCCACCAACGCAATTTACAAAATACCCTGTCTCGATTGCGAACAGTGTTACATCGGAGAAACCGGTCGATCTATCCGCACCAGATTATCAGAACACAGCCGCAACATACGCACCAACGACCGCAAGTCTCTCTGATGCCAACACATCACAGAATTCCGCCACTCGTTCGAATTTGGACAGCGCTGTATGCGTTTACAAGGGCGTCGGGAACAAGTATCAGCGCTTGGTCCCTTGAATCTTTGGTTTCACACTGCACGCCCAGTTTAACCGTAAAATCGACCTCCCACCCCAGTACTCCGTGTTTTACCCCGCCATTCCCCCCAGCTGAACTTTTACCTACTGTATCTTCTTGTCTTTTATCCCGCTCTACCGTTTTCTCATGCTTTGCGTTCCTTTCGGCCCTTTTTCTCTTTTTATTCTTCTGGTGTTCCTTGCGGTATGGGCTGTTTTTCATGTCCATAGTTTTTTTAAAATATTCTCCATTCATCTGTAAATATGTAAATCCTTTGCTTTTTACTTTTTAATAGCATGTAAATTTCCCATACTTCTTCATAGCATGTAAATTTCTTTTACTTCTTTCGCTTATAAAATTGGCACTTTTGTTTCCGGCCCAGTTGTAACCTGAGGAAGGGCATTCTTGCCTGAAAGCTTGTATTTTATCAATAAAAGAAAATCACCACGTTTTTATCGCCTTCGTTTCTAATATTATTGCGTGGCCACGTCATATATTTAATTATTACTATTGCTACTTAAAGAAAATTTATATCACATAATCAATATTTTATTCAGGGTTTTCAATATTTCACAGCAAACAATGACTTCGCTGATGTAATTGAGCCCTCACCTATAAATATTAAAAGCTGTATAATACACTGCGGCATGTAATTGTAAAACGACACTTGCAAGTTTAACCGCGTGAGTTTCTTTTCAACGACAAATTAAAATTTTATTTTAAGGTGAAATATCGACAATTTCTAAACTTTTGGATGAGGTATGAAAGGATGAATTATGAAGAGTAATGACGAACGGAAAAATAAAAGTGTCCAGGGATGGGAACTCCCTGGACACTTTTATTTTTCCGTTCGTCATTACTCTTCATAATTCATCCTTTCATACCTCATCCAAAAGGTTAGAAATTGTCGATATTTCACCTTAAAATAAAATTTTAATTTGTCGTTGAAAAGAAACTCATGCGGTTAAACTTGCAAGTGTCTTATTAAAAGCTGTATCCTTGTTTGGTTTATGTATATTTAATCTATGGAAAAAATGATATTTATTAGCCATATATTACTCTTATAATTATAAAATATATTGATATGTTCAAGAAAGTGTTTTGTGTGTATTTCAGATATAAATATTCAATCCTTTTGAATTCAAATGGCAGTTCAACAAAAGGAAGGCGAGGTGGTTTGTTCATTTGCAGAGAATGGCTGTCAGCAAGCCTTCAAGACTTCCCAAGACGCCGAGAAACATAAAGATCTCTGCCAATATTCCACTAAACCTTGTCCACTCGGCTGCAATGACAAAATATGTAAGAAAGACTTGTTGAACCATTTGTCACAGATTTGTCCTTGTCGAAGTGACAGGTGTCCTAATTGTGGCCTGGAGATGTTCCACAGCCAGCTGGACTCTCATCGAGATCTTTGCTCCCTCAAGCCAGTCCAGTGTTCGTTCTGCGATATAGAGACGGTCCTCAAAGATCTGGAGTCTCACCAGAATTCCTGTTCTAAAAGACCTTTTCCTTGTAGCATGCAAGACCTAGGATGTGACTGGATCGGAGAATCTTCGACAAGAGACAGTCATGAGCAAGATATGAACATACATTTCCCTCTTTTGTGTCGTTCCCTGAAGAGAATCTCCCAGGAAACCTTTCAGAAGTGGAAGGCCATTGAACAAAAGTTGGATGATCTTAGCCTCAATATAAGGAACGAGGTCAGTGAAGGTATAGGTCAGAAACTATTGCAACAACTCACTTCATTCAAAAATAATGCAAAAGCAGGATTGGATGATTTTGAAAATTTTAAAGAAAAATTTAAAGAAATATCAAAGAATCAATCTAAAATAGAAAACACTATAAAGCTTTTGACCGAGAAGTTAGCAAAGTTTACAGAAAACAATAATGCTGAACAAGGCCATTTTACGATTGAGACAATAATGGATAAGAAAATAGATATTATGATGAAAAAGTTCGAAGATAAAGGATTCATTAAAATACCTTCAAACATAAGTTTGTCACAAAATCACCCGAAAAAAGTGTGTAATGTTGAACTTGATTTAAAATTAGGAAGTGATTGCTGGTTTCCCAATGTAGATTTTAATAAATTCTTGGATCTTTCCAAAAAATATGGAAATGGATGCTCTGATTTAAGCGGACTCACTCGTTTCAACTGCAGTTATATAGATTATGAAAATTTAAAAAGTTATACTAAGAAAACTACATTTACAATTAACAAAGTTCCTATCAACATGCAATTTGATGGATCTTGTTCGAACTCCAAGAAGCTGGCTTTGTCTGTCACAATCTGGACTGACAATGAAAAAGATGAAAAAAATGTTTTTGAATATAAATACGCTATTTTGACATTATGTAACCCTTGTAATGATGAAGTCATTGTTTACTGTACTTCTCTAGTTAGTTCTTCAATTCCAGGAAAAAATATTGACAGAAAACCTACTTTCTGGATAAGCAAGGAATCAATGGATAAATATTATGATGTCTTTCCTGGATATTTGAGAACTCATTTAATTTTATATTACTGAATAAATTTGAAAAACTTAAGAGGAGTTTTATTGTTCATCAGAATATATATGCTCAAAATATATTAATAGATTCTGCAATTTAGATATTTTAATTACAACATTGTGTTATTTCGTAATAAAACTTGATTCTAAAAGGCTTTAAAAATATATTTTGGGAATAAAATTTTTATATTCATATATTTAGAGAGAAATTCAACTTCATAATTAAAAATTAATGAATTCAATTAATTTAAATCTATTCAAAATTAAAATTTGGTTTTCTTTTATTTAAACCCTACCAGCCATATCTCTGATGGAAAGACTTCCTCTCGACATTTTTATTGGAGCCTGGTTGGCCTTCTAAAAGATATCAAAGAGGGGAACTATGAATCAAAGATGTAACCTGCTGATCTCCCATAGCATATTCAGATGACTCCTTTACTTCAGTCTGAACCTCAAAGCGGAAACAAAAAACGCAGATAGATCGAAAAGTGATTAAGAATTTCGTGGTGGTGATGCTTATATCTATGGTTAAACCAATTCCTGAAGTTCACTCCTCTTCAATTTTGTGATGGCAGTTATAAGCCTGGAAAATAGGTCCTCTATTGTCAGTTCTGAGCATGACAAGATATGCTCCGGAGAAGCTTTTGCACTATTGCATTTCAAGCAGTTATTGAAGGGTTTTTTTGTCCATTTTGAAATTTTAAGGTTTTTATATGGCCACTTCTTAGTCGTGCGGCAAATATATTCCCCTTCTAAGAGCAGCGGCCAATTTTATGCGACTTCATCTAGATAGCACTACCTATCAAACTGAACTCATAACAATCCTCTAGTCTGCCAAACTCACGTAAATAAATCAAACAAGGGTATTAATGACCATTATCTCGGAAAGCAGATCCTACTTAGCATCTATTTGCATATCTGGACCTGCATGGTTATCTTTGATGGCGGAAATAATAAAGTCCTGAACAGAGTTCCCACATTAAGCTGTAATGGGTACATGAACATAATGGAGTCAACAGCAATGAACTAGCAAACAGGTTAACAAAATATAGTGTTACTACTGTCTTTCCACATTCATACTTCACATTGCCTCAAACTTATTCTCAAAACCGTTCATCTATTGCTGCTCTAACGTCATTGACAGAAATATATTTCAAGGATTACTCAAATAGATTTCTCAGGAAAATTGCCTTCACTTCAATTTGTCTCTTGAAATTTCTTCCAAATATCTACCAGGAAGAGCTTTATACTAACATTCTTACAATCCAATGACATGTCCTGGCAGACATTTTCACTTGTACATCTAGAAATAGACCCAACCTGTCCTCACCATTTGGAAGAATAACCTACAGTTGTTCACATCTTCTTCAGCTGTCTAGCTTTCCTGAGACATTGGATACAAACATCTATGCCTCCTCTACTGAACCACCTCAACCCTACTTCCAGATTCCCAGACTCAACCTCATCATGGAACTTCCTGATCAACTAGTTCTTCTCAGCAATCAACTAAACAAATGATTAAAAGCTCTTGGCACAAGTCCATACTAATTACTATTGTTGTTCTTTTGATATTTTTTTCATGAATAGTATAATTCTTTTTAAATATTATTCAAATTTCTTATTTTTTTACTATTTTACTAATATAAATAATATAAACCTTTGTGATATTTTGAAGAATAAATATTCCTTTTTATATCATGTTTGTGTGGAATTTATTTCAAATTTCTTTCATACTATTTACTATCTATTTTTAGTTTTGCATACGCAATATTTACTTGGGAATTTCATTTAAATACAAAGATTATAAACATTCTAAACAAATATTTCTCAATATATTCTCCTGAATATATATTAAAATTTATTATTAGAACTTAAAAACCTTTTTAGATAAGCAACTTTTAAAATTACTTCTAGTTGGAATTATCAATTTTAAAATTTATTGTTCAATATATTGCTAAGGAGAGAGAGAAATCCCTCAAAATATTTCGGGAAAATTTTTTTTTTATTCCACAATTCCAAGCAGCTCAAGCATGAATGTCTCTTTTACTCGTATATTTAAAACAATTTCTACAGTCCTTACCTCGATGAAAAATATATATATTGGGAGGGCTTGGCTTATCATTAGCAAACCCTCCCAGCGGTTTTGCCAATTAAATCCACCAGACAACTTCTTAGAGCCCTATAACTGTATTGTATATCAAAGAAATATCCATGATTGAATCCTTTTATTTGAATATATTTATTATTTTTTTGTCGCATTAGCTTTTACTAATTTATAATATATATTTGATATATATATATACATTTGATTATGATTATAATTTGTAAGTACTTTGTTATAGTTTTTCATTTAAATAGAGCTCAATTTTTGTATCTGGTTATCTTTTTTGGCATCTTTTCATCTCTCTTTGGCATCTTTTTTTTTTCTCATCTACTACTAATCCAAATAATTTAATAGTGTGTGACGTTTTTTTTAATTAAATTATTTGGATTAGGTCTTATTTTCTTTTATTAATTTGTTATAGTTTTTCATTTGAATTTAGCTCCATTTTTGTGTCTGATTTACTTTTTTGCAGTATTTTTTTGGCATCCTTTTTTTTTTCATCAATTGTTTCCTCACAAGCTTGGAATTTTCTTTTTATGCCTGTCCTGGCTTTCAGTTTTATAGTTTTCCTCTGCTCTTTTTTTTTCTCATTAATAAGACCTGATCAGACAAAAGAATAAATGAACTAAAGAATAAAATCTCATTTATTCTTTTGTCTGATGATGGTGACATTGCTGTTGACAAAACTTGACACACTATTAAATTATTTGGATTAGGTCTTATTTTCTTGTATTAATTTGTTATAGTTTTTCATTTGAATTTAGCTCCATTTTTGTGTCTGATTTACTTTTTTGCAGTATTTTTTAGGAATCCTTTTTTTTTTCATCAATTGTTTCCTCACATGCTTGGAATTTTCTTTTTATGCCTGTCCTGGCTTTCAGTTTTATAGTTTTCCTCTGCTTGGTTCTTATTTTACCTTTTTTTTCAGTGTCTTCTGTCATGCCTCGAAAAGGCCGTGGAAGACTCACTCCCCTAACCGCTAGGCGTGCTAATATGACTCGCCGCAGACACAAAACCCCAATTGCTATTTCTCTTGTTTACTTTTTTACCAATGCCTATATTTTTTCACCTGAAAGATTTTTTATATTATTTGTTATTCAATAAACTATTATCACTTATTTTTGGTCTTCTTTTTATTTACTTATTTTACTGGGGGTTGGTGGAAGGATGGTCTAAGCCGTTGGTTTTCGACCGCTACGACCCGGGTTCGATTCCCGCATTGGGCACTTTTTTCTGAAAAAAAAAAAAAAAAAATGCTCCAATGGCTTCTGATTCTTGCAAAAGCGCAACCCCACCAGCAAGCGCAAGTAATCAAACGGGGCTCTGGCACATTTGTACATGCAAAGTCGAACTGCTTTTCACATGTTTAGACATGTGGTGTACTTACAGTAAAAACAGTCGCCTACTCTACCCACCATGATTATCAAGGCCTGTACCACGTGTACTAGGGATAAGCAAAAAAAAAATTATTTTATTCATTGATCTATACATACAATTATTTCAACATTTTTGCGCTCTGCAGTCTAATATGTTGTTAATAATAGGGGTTTTAGACAAATATCAACTGTTGAAATTTGAATTTCCAAAATAGTTGAATTATCGAAAGTGTCGAATTAGTTTGTCATATGATAGGCCGTAGGTCGAGACATCAAAAATGGTCGAATTATCGTGTGTCGAATTAATTAGATTATATTGTATATATAAAAATAGAATTGTTGTTTTTAATGAGGTCTTTTAAATGAATTTATTCCTTTAATATGTTGTCATATCTGCAATTTTTTTTCATTTCCAAAATATTTATTTACACTTTCACCAATGCCTATAGGATCTTTGCGATGGAACAGGTATGGTGTTCTAGCGCATGTACTCTCATGTCCTTGAAGCACATATACTGACAGTACCCAAAGTTGAACACACTGTATAATGTCTGAAATATCTTTGTCCCCTTCGGATACCAACTTTCGCTTCATTCTAGAGAGGCTTTATGTTTCACTAAGGTTTGCTTTTGCTATGCCTATAAAGAGGGCTCAAGGCCAAACCTTTGCTACAAGAGCCTGAGTTTACGCACAGACGAATACCTTTGCCGGTCCCAAGCCAGGATGAAAAAGGAGGAGGGGGCGCAGTAACAAGCTCACTAAAAAAACCTGGGCTCAGCTGGCCCGGCTGATAGTACCTTGTAAGGGCTCCTAATCCAGGGATACATTCTTTTGGAGCTAAGTCAGTGGCCTGCCACTGAGTAGTGCTCCCAGTCTTGATGACAAAGGCAGACGCATTCTACTTCACCCAATCATGATGGTTGTTAATTTCAAGCTTTACAAGCTTGACACTCTAATATGATTGAGTGAAGATAAGAAAGGAGAAAAAAATATTTTCTGTATTTTTTTTTTGGCAATAATCTATTTATTATCAAATAATTTGATTTTGGTCTTTATTTATTATTCCCTTGCTCTATACATACATTTTGTACATTTGCAATGTCAGAAGTTTTCTCTGTAATACCTTTTTAGCAGTGAAGTTATATTTAAGCAACAATCAATTGTTGAAATTTAAAATGGTCGAATTATCGATAGTGTTGAATTACAGTTTGTTATATGATAGGCTGTAGGTCAGGACAACAAAACATGGTCGAATTATCGAGGTTATATTGTATATATAAAACTATAAATGTAATTTTAATGAGGTCATTTAAATGAATTCATTCCTTTTATATGTTGTCTTATCTGTGATATAGTAGTATTGTTTGCAATTTTATTTGCTGATTTGTGTCTTTTTTTTCCACTCAAAATATATATTTTTAAACTCTTGAATTACAGTTTGTAGGTAAGGACATCAAAACATGGTCGAATTATCGAGGTTATATTGTATATATAAAACTATAAATGTAGTTTTAATGAGGTCATTTAAATGAATTCATTCCTTTTATATGTTGTCTTATCTGTGATATAGTAGTATTGTTTGCAATTTTATTTGCTGATTTGTGTCTTTTTTTTTTCCACTCAAAATATATATTTTTAAGCTCTTGAATTACAGTTTGTAGGTAAGGACATCAAAACATGGTCGAATTATCGAGGTTATATTGTATATATAAAACTATAAATGTAGTTTTAATGAGGTCATTTAAATGAATTCATTCCTTTTATATGTAGTCTTATCTGTGATATAGTAGTATTGTTTGCAATTTAATTTGCTGATTTGTGTCTTTTTTTTTTCACTCAAAATATATATTTTTAAACTCTTGAATTACAGTTTTTTATATGATAGGCTGTAGGTCAGGACAACAAAAAAATGGTCGAATTATCGAGAGTGTCGAATTACAGTTTTTTTTATATGATAGGCTGTAGGTCAGGACAACAAAACATGGTCGAATTATCGAGAGTGTCTAATTACAGTTTATTATATGATAGGCTGTAGGTAAGGACAACAAAACATGGTCGAATTATCGAGGTTATATTTTATATATAAAACTATAAATGTAGTTTTAATGAGGTCATTTAAATGAATTCATTCCTTTTATATGTTGTCTTATCTGTGATATAGTAGTATTGTTTGCAATTTTATTTGCTGATTTGTGTCTTTTTTTTCAATAGCCTTACTCCCAGAAGAATGCCTCCACACCAGTTATACTCTAGGTTGGTGCTATTGTTATGCTTCTGAGAAATTTTAATCTTAAGCAGGGTCTTTACAATGGTACATGTATGGTGATACAGTGCATGTGCTCTCATGTCCTTGAGGTACAAATACTGACAGGGGCCAATGTTGGACACACTGTATTGGTGTCAAAACATCTTTGGCTCCTTCAGATATCAACATTCCCTTCATTCTGAAGAGGCAAGAGTTTCCAATAGGGTTGGCTTTTCCTATGACTATAAATAAGGCTTAAGGCTAAACCTTTGCTAGAGTGAGTTTCTTGCTACAAGAGCCTGCATTTATGCATGGACAGCTCTATGTGGCTTTTTCACGTGTGTGAACTTTGGATGGCATACAAGTAAAGTTGAAGCACAAATACTGACCGGGACCAATGTTGGACACACTGTATTGGTGCCAAAAATATATTTTGCTCCTTCAGATATCAGCCTTCCCTTCATTCTTAAGAGGCATCAGTTTTCACTAAAGTTGGCTTTTGCTATGACTATAAATAATATTTGGGTTCTTGCTACATACGCATGGACAGCTCTATGCGGCTTTTTCACGTGTTTGAACTTTGGACAAAATACATATAAAGTTGAACCCATGTATGAATAAAAATAGAAATTAATTTTTAATGAGTCCTTTAGATTAATTCCTTTTATAAGTAGTCTCCTCTGCAATATAGTTGACAACCTCTTTTTTCTGATTTATTTTCATAAACTTTTTACTAATGTCTATAGTTTCTTACCTCAAAGGAATTTTTTGTATTAGTTGTTTGTTAATACACTATTATCAATTATTTAGATTTTGGACTTTTCTTTATTCACTAAATTCTCCCATTTCTCTATACATAAATTTTGTACATTTTCAGTGGCTGTCATCGCCTCTGTAATACCTTTTTACCGGTAAGGTTGTATTTAAACAACAATCGACTGTGTAAATTTGATTTTTAAAACGGTCGAATTATCGGAAGTGTCGAATTATTGATAGTGTCGAATTACAGTTTGTTATATGATAGGCTATAGTTCAGGAAATCAAAACATGGTCAATCTATACTTTTAAAGTCTCTGCAGGCCCTTTGGGTAAACCCTGGGCGTTGCCCGGGTCACTCGGCTAGTTCTATTATAATCGCGCAACTCTTCCTTGCAGAGGGCCTTTTAAATGTATCGAAAATATATTATTACCTAATTCTATTTTATAATATTGGACAAAAATTATTTTTTATAAATCAAGAGTTTTCAATCACATAAGAGTGTCTTGATTTTGGCCTTCGTCCAAGTGGTCCAGCTTAACCAAAACGACAAAAATGTGGTATTAGAAGATTCCTGATTAAACAAAGGCCATTTATGAATTTGTCCATATTGAAAAAGAGAATTATTATATATAGCGTTATTATACTAAGATTATATATATATGTAGTTTGTTATTCTGTTGGATTAATGTAGTGTGGCATGTTGGTTAGAAACCGTCGTGATGGTTGAGTGATGGGTGGTAAGGACACACAGGATCCAGAGGCCCCGTGAGGAAATAGATCAGGAAGGAAAGATAGAAGGTCCGAGAACAACCCCTAGAACAACTGGTGTCAAGACCAACTCGGTGAGAACTGTCCCTTGATCATCAGATTCGACGCTTTTAAACCGATTTGAGTAAGATAAATCCCCTGAGAGAAAATGAAGCTTTGACACTTGTTTACCAAGGGGGTTGTTTTTTAACCCAGCTATCTTCCCTCTTTCCTTGTACTCCCACAAAGGACATTATATATATAAATTTCCGAATATTATTATATATATATCAAGAATTTTGTTCATTTGAAAAAAAAAAAAACGTATTACCTATACTGATGTAAAAAGAAGCATTTCAAAGTAAAATTTATCTAAGTGAATCAGTAGCAGCAAGTTCTGCGAGTAGCTTATGGTCAAACTCTCTAATTCGAGTTATGAAAGAATCAAAGCAAGAACAAAGTACTGTTATATGTTACTTTGTTGCCATATTCTAGCTAAAAATTAATAAATATTCAGTTGGTATGAAAGATGTATATGATGATATCATGGTTCATCAACAGTTACAATGCATTCCAAGAATCCAATCTCTCAGTTGTAAATTGCTATAGTTGTTTGTCTATATGAGTATTTTTGTTATGGCTTACTGTTTAGGTGTGAGGTGATGCAGAACATATTAGGTACATTATTTTCTTAACTCTAGTTTCTCTTTGTCAGAATAAGAGGTATGGCAAGCGAATTGAGATTTGTCTTTAAGGGGTTACATCGTGTATTGTATTACCTGCATTCTACGATATATAATCGATTTTCTTTAGCAGCATCTTCTGATCAACGGCTATATGATGAAGGTGAACGCGATTGGCTGAGAATCCTCCCAATCAGTAATGAAGAAACCCATCTAGCTATCAGTGATGTCAATTTCCCTGTTGTTGACAGTCGCTGTTTGATGATGTATGTTGCTTGTTCTCCATAATAGACGAAGGTAAATAAAGAATTGTCCAACAGAGATCCTTACCTATCCTGGATGTTTATTTGACCATCCTTGACACTGTAGCGATGTATGAATATTTTCAATTTTGAAAATCATCTATGATTCTTGAATTTCGTACATATATAGGGATACTTACTATTATTTTTAGGGAATAATATCAAATATTACTACGTTTTGAGAGTGACTTTGTTGCCGTTAATAAAAATTGGGTGAATATAGGTAAGATGTGTCTAATTAATGAATTATAGTTTCTTGAAAATAACACGACAGCCATGAAATTTAACATTCAAATAAGAGGGATGAAGAATAAACGAGGCTTATAACTTTTTAATAAGACTATCATAACGTTTGTCTTTTGAAAATATGTTTGGTAAAATATGAACACCTCCAAATTGTTATTAATTATCCCATCATATAATTAAAAAAGGTTATTTGAGCCTAAATTCATAGATAAAATCCATAATCTTGGTATAGTTGGAATATAGGTCCTGTTATCAGGGTCTCATGCACTCCAAGAGGTGGGCTGGAGAGACCTCTTTGGTCATTTGTCATAATGTCCATAAGTCATGGAGCCTTGTGGTTCAGATCGTTGAAATATCAAAAAATAAACCCGTTTACTTTCTATCAAGATATTTCTATTTGAGTGAATAATATAGTGTTCTTTTTGAGGTTAGTGATGATTTGACTTTTTAATAAGCAACAAAAATAGTCGGATTATTTCTGCATTTACAAAGTTGATCCTGTTGTCAATATGTTTTGGAAGGAGTTGTGATGATCTAAATTACTCCTAGATATCGAACACTGTTCTTCTACTTGATGGTACATTAATGAAACTTAATTATTTAGTTAATTTCATTTCTCGGGTGCGAGAAAAGTATTGATTTTGAATTTTGAGGGTTCATTTATATTAGCCTTCTTTTAAAATATATCCCTTCATATAAACATGCTTCGAGAAGTGTTTGTGAATTGTTTCTTTGTTATATGAAGATGATAGAATGTTTGTGTCATCAGCGAAGAAGTGCAGTTTTGCTTCTTCATAACGAAAATAAATCAGATCAATAATTGATATGTAAGATAACATAGGACCTGTAAAACAGATAATTGAAAAACATTAATATCTAAACATTAATCTAGCTAGCTTATTTATATTATATATATTATATTAATAGATGTTAACTGAAGGAAACATATAACAGATGAAACTTACAGGATTTATATTATACACATTTTGTTTATAACATTTTCTGTTTTAGTGTCTAATGAAGCGCCTTAGATGTCTTCATACATCTCAATCACAGCAGTTGCAATTTCCTCTATCTGGGTGTGTAAAGCTGCTGTTCTGGGTGTACGTAAAATTACTGATGTCGTCCAATGAAGAGCCTCAGATATCTCCATGAATCTTTATGACAGTAGTGTCCTCTATCTTGAGTGTGTAAAGCTGCTGTTCTGGGCTCATATAAATTTTCTGCAAGAGTGATAATATTTAATATATTTATAATATATAAATGATCCTGTACATAACTATTGATTGTGCATTCAGAAACTATGTTGAACATGTTGTTGAACAGTACCTGATGAAGTTATTTTGTACTTATATACTTGTCATTGAGGAACAGCCAGCACCCAATATTGACGAGGGGCATCAGCCTAAAACGCATAGGTAATTAGATCCTATAGTTAAACAAGTAGATATTTTTCCAGAAGTCCGGAACAATGAAAAATATCCCAACGATTATTTTATATTTATTCTGACACATGGCGCAAGCCTTCAGCAACCTTCATCTCCACGAGATATAGGATACATATTTCTTAATTTAACAATCTGATCTCAGTACAATTTCATATATTGTTTTTAATTTTATAATCATTGTCTTCTTTTTCCTTCTTATCTCCGCTCAATCATATTAGGGTATCAAGCTTGTAGAGCTTGAGACTTGACAACCATCATGATTGGGTGAAGTAGCATGCGACTGCCTTTGTCATTAAGACTGGGAGCACTACTCAGTGGCAGGCTGACTTAGCTCCAAAAGAAATGGCCACCTCTGACATGAAGAACAGACGCCATGTACAGCCGCTCCTAACATGGAGTATAAACGCTGCTCATACTGTATCTCAGGATTAGGAGCCCTTACAAGGTACTATCAGCCGGGTCAGCTGAGCCCAGGTTTGTTTAGAGAGCTTATTACTGCTCCCCTCCTCCTTTTTCATCCGGGCTTGGAACCGGTAAAGGCGGAGTTATAATCATTGTAAATATGTTAAAGAGAAAAATGAATGCAACAGGACTCATATCGTATCCAGGTTCTACTTATCAATTATGATACTACATTATATCGCCCGCCATTTTGCTATTGTTTCCTAGCAGTCGAGAGGTAGGTACCAATTTTTGTCTTCTCCCTTTTAATTTATAGAATGGACACTACAGTTTGTTATATTACCTATATTTATTGTTGAATTCAGAGAATCGAAGTTAATGGCAAATATTTGAAAGAAGTAATAATAAAGATGAATTTGATAAAATAATCCCTTGAATCAATATTAAAATAAGAACATTAAATGGAACATTTTGTTTTTAAAATATTTTTATTTAAAAATATCTCAAGCTTTCGGTCATGTAAGCCCTTCTACGGCGTTTTATTGGCGTTTCAATGATGTAAGATATTTTCTCCCGTAGAAGGGTTTTCTTACCTGAAAGCTTGAGAGATTTTTAAATGAAAAATATTTTAAAAATAAACTTTTCCCTGGATGCTTAATGTTCTTGTTTTAATAAAGATGCCTTTCTTGTAGAAATTCAATCTGAGTGCTTATATGTTTTTCTGTAGAATTTTATAGATGCAAAACTATATAAATTACCATTTAACAAAGATTTACAACCGAACTTGAATAATTTGAAGGGCAAGAAACAAACAAAAAATTGTATTATCCAAATATATAAATCAAAAACGGAAATTCTTTTTATAGGAAATTATAGGGACCAAGATAAATATTCGAATTAAAGAATTAGAATTATTCAAGTTTTACTGTATATGAAAATAAAATAATCACTTCACCAGATTTTCAAATATTCTCCATGTAGAATGACGTGGCCTTTATGGAATTTTTCTTAATTTGTCTGATTTGTGTACATCTATATTAATCAAATTATTAGTGACACCTTTTTTAAATATAATAGTCAAATATTGTATTATCTAAAAAACTCATGGGCTTTGTTGTCTATTGTAAATATATCACTGATTTTTAACTCTTTTTATCATCATTTTGTATAAAAGAAATATGCAGTAGAATAAAGATCATTATATTTTATTGTTATGTTAAAAACCTTTCCTTTAATTTGGATAGAAAGACCTAACATTTATTTTAAAAGATGGCGCGTTAGTGCATCTTATAAAAGTCACGATATCAAACGTCCACTTATAATGGAGAAAAATATCCCTCATAGCTAGACAGTCAATAGGGACCTACTACTTAGGTTCGCGTTCGAGGTCTAAGCTGATTCTTTTTTTTTAAGAAGACAAGACATACAATGGATTTAGGAAAACAAAAGCCCCCAAACAAAAAACGATAAAACTGTGGTTATTAAACCATTGGTAATTTGAGGTTTTCAAAATACTTGACGGGAAGTTTAGAAAAGTCCTGAAGGAGATGGGAGATTCATAAACGTGAAGTCAAGATAAGACTGTGTATCCTGTTCATTTCATGCTGAATCTTTCAATTGTCCACTCTCTGCAATGGCAAAAACTTTGTTTTGCTGCTTCTCTTCCATCTTGCATGGATCTGAGGATAAACATATTTGGGAGAGCAATCAGATGGTGATATGTCATAACAATATGCCTGACACGTTTGGATGGGAAGAGAGAGAGAGAGAAAGAGACCTGCAATTTTAGCTATTCAACCCTTCTATTTTCTCACCTTGGTGTTTTTAAGCGACTTACTTCAGTCTTTGTCAGATCTGTATTTTTTATTTTACCTTTTCTTCATTCATTTGTTACAATTAGAAATGGTTAGGATATTCACGAACGTTAGAGATATCAAAAGGTTTTTATTACATAAAGGGAGCATTTAAATTTTTGACTAACAGGAAAAGTGGTTGAGATGGAATGTTTTGCAGGTTAAGGTATGTAATATATAGACTAACTTATGAAAAAGACATCTCCTCATCGTGCAACTGAAAGTTGCTGATGGCTTACGCCATCTATCGGAATAAATATCAACAATTCTCGTTGATTTTTAATTATTCCAGAATTGGCAAAATACCCATTCTTGATTAATCAAGAAAAACTAACCACGGACGCGTTTCGGGCGTTAACAATATCTCATTTGTACTATTTTTTCACATATAGACTAACGTTTATAAATTGTGAAATATATATTTATTTATTTATATTGCTTTTTAAAGACAATTTTTTTTACATAATTGTATAATTCTTCTTAAAGTATAATTTTCTTTTACATCATAACCTTACATTATTAATACATTAGATCAGTAAAAACATGAGGCAACCATCTCGAACTTTTACCTCACTTTATTTTTCATATAACAAATGTAAACAACAAAAAAGGTGATGATATGATAAATTCAATGAATATTTACAGAATCATAGAAAAATTACATTAAAAATTTAACTATAATCATAAATACCCTAACTAAATTAAACATTCTCCCGCCACCAACTTGATGGGGGACCATCAAAAAAACATTATATAGGTAACAAACATAATTTTACAATAGGTCTTCTGTAAGTCCCATTAGCAGTCTTGACTTCTACCACTCTGATTCTAGCGTCATCTCCTGGAAACACCTTTGAAATTCTTCCAATCTTCCATGCTAGTGGAGGCTGTTGTTCATTCTTTATCAACACCAGGGATCCTTCCTTAATGTTGGGTTGGGGCTTACACCATTTGGATCTTTGTTGAAGTTGTGACACATATTCTTGGGACCATCTTGTCCAAAAATGATTCATTGATTTTTGAATTAATTGCCATCTATTTGGCAAACTCATTGCTATGATGTCATCTTCATCGGGAAGCGCTGTTAAAGAACCACCTATTAAGAAGTGACCAGGAGTCAATGCCTGTAGATCTTCAGGGTCCTCAGAAAGAGGACAAAGAGGTCGCGAATTCAGGCAAGCTTCAATTTGTGCTAACAATGTTGTTAGTTCTTCAAAATTTAGCAAAGCACTGCCCATTGTTCTTCTAAGATGATATTTCTTGGACTTAACTCCGGCTTCCCAAAGTCCACCAAAATGTGGAGCTGAAGGTGGTATAAATTTCCACTGAATTCCCTCTGAATTCGTAAGAACCTTACTGGCATTGTGACATAGTTTCCCAATAATCTTATGCGCACCAACAAAATTAGTGGCGTTGTCACTATGAATTGTTGCTGGTTTACCTCTTCGAGCAATGAACCTTCTTATTGTGGATATGAGAGCATCTGTGGTCAGACTACTGATTAATTCTAGATGAATGGCCCGAGTGCTGAAACATATGAACAAGGCAACGTAAGCATTCATGGTTGATGTTGTACGTCCCATGTTCCGTTTAATCAGAAAAGGTCCTGCAAAATCTATTCCAGTTACCAAAAACGGCCTTGATCTGTTGATCCTTGCAAAAGGTAGATTTCCCATTAATTGAAAAGGAGCTTCTTTACGAAATCTAGCACATTTCATGCATGTTCTTAAAATTTTCCTTACAACATTTCTTCCAGAAGGTATCCAGAATATATTTCTTATTGCTGCAAGCGTAGCTTGAGTTGATGAGTGAAGATTATGGACATGAACATTGTTTACAATAAGAGTGGTAAGATGATGTGATCTTGGAAGTAAAATTTGATTAATTCGATCACCATAAACATTTGCATTTTTTAATCGTCCGCCAACTCTAATGATTCCTCTTGAATCCAAAAATGGACATAGATTGTATATTCTACTCTTATTCGGGATTGGCTTGTTGCTTAACAGGCAATGCTTTTCTTTGGAAAATTCAATAGATTGAACACACTTAACAACTGTCAACAGGGCATCATTCAACTCTCTTAATGTTAAGGGCTCCCTGTTCCTTGAATGTGAAGGCATTCGACTGTTGTTGACAAATCTTAAGCACCAAGCTATGATACATTTCAGTTTGGTTAATGATGAGCAGTTTGTCACAATGGATGGAATTTCACACTCAATTGTACCAAAATGCGTCTTGATTTTTTCTTCTTCCTTAAATTCTTCCTTGGAGCTATTAATGAATTTCTTAATTTCAAGGGCAGGTTCAATTAGCCATGGTGGCCCATTCCACCATAGTGGATGTTCTACTAAGTCGGATGGAAATATTCCACGTGATGCACAGTCTGCTGGATTCTGCCTTCCATCAACATGGCACCAAACCCCGGAGACAAGCCGGTGTATCTCAGCAACTCGATTTGCCACAAATGTCTTCCATCGGCACGGCTCGGAATTGATCCAGCATAAGGCTATAGTAGAATCAGACCATAAATAAATTTCATTGATTGTAAGAGGAAGGTTTTCATATACAGTTTTCACTAATCTTGCCAAGAGTAGAGCATAACATAATTCTAACTTTGGAAGTGAAACCACCTTCATGGGTGCGACTCTTGTTTTTGCCACTAAGAGAAATTTCTTAGCGCTTGTGTTTGAGAGGATCACCTTTAGATACAGAGATGCAGCATATGCCTTCTGTGATGCATCACAAAACCCATGCAATTCTACCTTCATAAATTTACCTGGTACCACGCATCTTGGGATCTGAATGTGCTCTAACGATGAAAGATCCTGGTTTATCAAAGTCAGCTTCCTTCTTAGTTCCTCTGGAATTGGGTCATCCCATTCCAAACCAGTCTTCCAAAGTTCTTGCAAAATCAGTTTAATAGTGGTCGTAAATGGTGAGATCCAACCCAGTGGATCAAATATTTTAGCAACCTGTGATAGTATTCCTCGTTTTGTCATAGAGTTCAGTGGCAGAGCTATTCCCTTAAATGTGAAACCATCAGTTCTTGGTTGCCATTGAAGGCCTAAAACGTTGACAAATTCCTTGGAATCCTCAAACCCAATATTTGTGTTGGTGGATCTTAAATGATTTGGTAAAAGTGACAGAACATCAGGAACATTGGAGGTCCACTTACGAAGTTCGAAGCCTCCTGCACTTAGTAAACCATAGAGTTCTTTAACCAAATTCTTGCCTTCATCTACTGAAAAAGTTCCAGTTACTAGATCATCAACATAAATATCTGTCAATGCTATTTTGCTAGCCTTTGGAAACCTACTCTGCTCATCCAAAGCCAACTGTTTGATGATCAGAGTGGCCAAAAATGGTGCACAACTAGTCCCGTAAGTGACAGTTTCTAGCCGATAGTCCCTTATTTTATCATTAGGATCATTCCGCCATACAATTCTTTGGAATTCTGAGTCGTCTTGGGATATTCTAATTTGCCTATACATCTTGGCGATATCAGCAATTATAGCAACAGGATGAATTCTGAATCTCAGAATGATGTGAAACAAATCCTGTTGAATTTTGGGCCCTGGAATTAAAGCGTCATTCAAGGACAGACCTGAATCAGTCTTTGCTGATGCGTCAAATACTACTCTCAATTTGGTGGTGCAACTTTTTTCCTTTATTACAGGATAATGAGGCAGTTAGTACCTTCCCTTAATGATATCTTCCTTTGGTACTAAGCTCATATGTCCCAATTCAAGATATTCCTTAATGAAGCTTCTATATTGGTCATAAACTTCAGGTCGTGGAATCAAAGATCTTTCCAAAGAACAAAGTCTTTTGATCGCATTGGATCTTGAATCTCCTAAATGGCAGTCATTCCGAAATGGCAGTTGTACAACATATCTGCCTGTGAAATCCCTTCCATGTGTTTCCACAAAATGGATTTCAGCTTCACTTTCATCCCTAGATATAGAAGTCACATCAGGAATGGACTCCAATTTCCAAAATTTTTCGACTATATCTTGGGTTTCCAGGCATGCATGATGCGACCGAATGATATTTCTAACACTTCTCCTACTACCCTTAGAGGAAACTCTTCCAGAAAGGAGCCATCCTAATTTAGAAGAAGTAGCCGTTAGTTGTTCTTCATCGCCGATAACGGACTCGCCAGTGAACAGGGTCATAGCCAACTCAGCACCAATTAATGTCGATGGGAGCAGAAATATTATAATCTGGATCAGCCAGAGGCATGGTTTTGAGATGCGCCAAGTTTGACTTTGGACATGTAAGAGTTGGCAAATTATTTGTCAACTTATCTAACACCAAGGCGTTCACCTTGAAAAGTTCATCGGATTTGAAATGTGGCGTAAATTCAAACTCCACAAGTCCATAAGAGTGACTCTCAAAATGTCCCGAAATTCCCGATATCTGCGAATGTACGGTAACATATTGAAGTCCTAGTCTTTTTCTACATTGTCCTGATATAAAGTTCGCCTGAGACCCTGAGTCTATCAAGGCTCTACATGTCTGAGGCACACCATTGTTATCCTTGATTTTAATCCTAGCGGTTGTAAGCATAACATTTGAAAAATATTTCTCATTACTTAAAAGACAAGTTGTATTTTTGATGTCTTTTCCACACTCAAATTTCGCTTCATCAACTTCTTGAACCTTGGTTTCTTGGTGAATCAAAGTGTGGTGTCTTTTTTTGCAAATTTGACAAATGTTTTTGCAATAACAATTCTTTGCTAAGTGGTTTGGCTTTAAACATCTGAAACACAATTTAGCCGAACTAACAAAATTCACTCTCTCTGACTCAGGTAATTTAGAAAATAAATTACAGCTTGAAAGAGCATGAGCACCTTCACATTTAAGACATTTCATCACATATGAATTATAAGCATTCACCTTTTGTAAATCCTTTCTCATTGAATATTTCTCCACATTCGAATCTTTATTTGGCAAATTCTGCAAGCTTTTTGCGTGAATTTCTAAAAATTCCATTAAATCCTTAATTGAAGGCACAACTCTTGGGTTGTTCTGCAATTCCCAATGTTTTCTTGTGGTTTTATCAAGCTTATCTTGTATGATCTTGACGAAAAATACCTCAGATAAACTATCGATTTGGTAACCTAATACTTTCACTGTTCTTACCATTTCGTTGCAGCTATCTAGAAGTTTAAACATTGACTTATGGTTTTCATCGGCTAATTTTGGTAATCTTAATGCATTATCTATTTGGGTGAAAATTAGATCCTTTGGGTTATCATATCTTGTTAATAAAGTTTGCCAAACCTCAACATAATTATCGGCTGTAATTGGAAATGCGTTGACCAGTCTTAGAGCTTCGCCTCTCAGTTGGCCTTTCAAATATTGTAACTTTTCAATATTAGGTATTTGTGAGTTAGAACCAATTGCAGAAAAGAATAGATCCTTAAATGAAAGCCATGATTCTAATCTACCATCGAAAGTTGGCAACTCAAGTTTAGGCATTTTAATATGTAAATTAACTTTTTTCTCAGATGTTTCTTGCCCATTATGCCTTAAATCCAATTCACACTTTAATCTTATACACTTATCTACGCAATTTTCCACTTCGTCATTCAATTCATCATCCTCAAGTTGCTGCAAGAAAATATCACTCATTTTCATCAAATCATTATTTGCATACTCTAGTTTGCATTTCGTTGCATTTACATCTACCATAGACACAATGGATTCGATATTTTCTTCAATGCCTTTTATGGGTTTTTTTTATCCTTTTTAATTTTTTAATTAAAGTTTCTTCTTCCATAATTGCTATTATTTTATCTATATCTTTAGTTGCAATATATGGCTACAAAAACTTATGAGTTGCCTTTTTTTATTATTTTAACTTGAATTTTACTTACCTTGAATCGGGCTCGAGTTGACCAATGTATAATTCTTCTTAAAGTATAATTTTCTTTTACATCATAACCTTACATTATTAATACATTAGATCAGTAAAAACATGAGGCAACCATCTCGAACTTTTACCTTACTTTATTTTTCATATAACAAATGTAAACAACAAAAAAAGGTGATGATGATAAATTCAATGAATATTTACAGATTCATAGAAAAATTATATTAAAAATTTAACTATAATCATAAATACCCTAACTAAATTAAACAATAATCAATATTTTATTTAGGCTTTTCAATATTTCACAGCAATGAATTCGCTGATGTAATTGAGCTCTCACCTATAAATATTAAAAGCAGTATCCTTGTTTGGTTTATGTATATTTAATCTATGGAAATAATGATATTTATTAACCATCCATATATTACTCTTGAAATTATAAAATTTATTGATATGTTCAAGAAAGTGTTTTGTGTGCATTTCAGATATGAATATCCAATCCTTTTGAAATCAAATGGCAGTTCATCAAAAGGAAGGCGAGGTGGTTTGTTCATTTGCAGAGAATGGCTGTCAGCAAGCCTTCAAGAGTTCCCAAGACGCCGACAATCACACAGTTCTCTGCCAATATTCCACTAATCCTTGTCCACTCGGCTGCAATGACAAAATATGTAAGAAAGACTTGTTGAATCATTTGTCACAGATTTGTCCTTGTCGAAGTGGCTGGTGTCTTATTTGTGGCCTGGAGATGTTCTACAGCCAGATGGACTCTCATCGAGATCTTTGCTCCCTCAAGCCAGTCCAGTGTCCCTTCTGCGATATAGAGACAGTCCTCAAAGATCTGGAGTCTCACCAGAATTCCTGTTCTAGAAGACCTTTTCCTTGTAGCATGCAAGACCTAGGATGTGATTGGATCGGAGAGTCTTCGACAAGAGACAGTCATGAGCAAGATATGAACTTACATTTCCCTCTGTTTTGTCGTTCCCTGAAGAGAATCTCCCAGGAAACCTCTCAGAAGTGGAAGGCCATTGAACTAAAGTTGGATGATCTTAGCCTCAATATAAGGAACGAGGTCAGTGAAGGTATAGGTCAACAACTATTGCAACAACTCACTTCATTTAAAAATGATACAATGACAGGATTGGATGAATTCGAAAATATCAAAGAAAAATTTACAAAAATATCAGATAATCAATCTAGAATGGAAAACACTATGAAGCTTTTGACCGAAAGGCCAACAAAGTTTACAGATAAAAATAATACTGAAGAAGGCCATTCTACGATTGAGACAATAATGGATAAGAAAATAGATCTGATGATGAAAAGGTTTGAAGATAAAGGATTCATAACAATACCTACAAACATAAGTTTATCACAAAATCACCCAAAAAAATTGGGTAATGTTGAACTTGATTTAAAATTAGGACGGGATTGTTGGTTTCCCAATGTAGATTATAATTTATTCTTGGATCTTTCCCATAAATATGTAAAAGGATGCTCTGATTTAAGCGGACTCACCCGTCTCCTCTGCGGCTATATAGATTATGCAAATTTAAAAAGTTATTTTAAGAAAACTACATTTACAATTAATGAAATTCCCATCAATGTGCAATTTGATGGATCTTGTTCGAACTCCAAGAAGCTGACTTTGTCTGTCAAAATCAGGATTGAAAATAAAGAAGATGAAATTAAAGCTCATAAATATAGATACGGTATTTTGACATTATGTAACCCTTGTAATGATGAAGTCATTGTCTACTGTACTTCTCTAGTTGGTTCTTCAATTTCAGGACCGAATATTGACAAAAGACCTACTTTCTGGTAAGCAAGTAATCAATGGATAAATATTATGATGTCTTTCCAGGATATTTGAGAACATTTTTAATTTTATATTACTGAATAAGTTTAAAAAACTTAAGAGAACTTTTATTGTTTATCAGAATATATATGCATAAATATATTTATCGATTTTGCAATTTAGATATTTTATTAATAAAAAATTGTGAATTTTCGTAATAAAACTTGATTCTAAAATGCTTTAAAATATATATTTTGGTAATTACATTTTGTATTCATATATTTAGAAAGAGAATCCTCTTCATCATTAAAAATTAATTAATTCAATTACTTTAAATCTATTCACACTTAAAATTTGGTTTTCTTATATTTAAACCCTACCAACCATATATTTCTGAAGGAAAGACTTCCTCTCGACATTATTATAGAAGTTTGGTTGGCCTTCTAAAAGATATCAAGGAGGGGAACTATGAATCAATGCTGTAACCTGCTGATCTACAATAGCATATTCAGATGACTCCTTTACTCAAGTCTGAACCTTAAAAGGGAAACAAAAAACGCAGATAGATCGAAAAGTGATTAAGAAATTCGTGGTGGTAGCCCATGGTTAAACCAGTTCCTGAAGTCCACTCTTCTCCAGTTTTGTGATGGTAGTTATAAGCCTGGAAAATAGGTCCTCTATTGTCAGTTCTGAGCATAACAAGATATGCTCTGGCGAAGCTTCTGCACTATTGCATTTGAAGCAGTTATTGAAGTTTTTTTTGTCCATTTTGAAATTTTAAGGTTTTTATATGGCCACTTCTTAGTCGTGCGGCAATTATATTCCCTTTCAAAGAGCAACGGCCAAGTTTTATGAGACTTCATCTAGATAGCGCTACCTTTCAAACTGAACTCATAACAATTCTCTAGTCTGCTAAACTTACGTAAATAAATCAAACGAGCGCATTAATAACCATTATCTCAGAATGCAGATCCTTCATAGCATCTATTTTCATATCTGGACCTGCATAGTTATCTTTGATGGCGGAAATAATAAAGTCCTGTACAGTGCTCCCTACATTAGTTTATGATGGGACCTGGACATTGTGGAATCAACGGCAATGAACTAGCAGACATGACATCAAAATATAGTGCTATTACAGTCTTTCCACATTCATACTTTACATTGTCTCAAACTAATTCTCAAAACCGTTTATCTATTGCTGCTCTAATGTCATTGACAGAAATATATTCCAAGGATTACTCAAATAGATTTCATAGGAATATTCCTTTCACATCAAGTTGTCTCTTGAAATTCTTCCAAATATCTACCAGAAAGAGCTTCTACTAACATTTTTACAATCCATTGATATGTCCTGGTAGGCATTTGCACTTGTACATCTAGAAACAGACCCAACCTGTCCTCACTGTTTGGAAGAACAACCTAAAGTTGTGCACATCTTCTTCAGCCGTCTATCTTTCCTGATACATTGGATACAGACATTTACAAGTATGCTTCCTGTACTGAAACACCTCAACCCTACTTCCAGACTCAACTTCATCATGGAACTTCCTGATCAACTAGTTCTTCTCAACAATCAACTAAACAAATGATTAAAAACGCTTGGCACTATTCTATACTAATTAGATATTGTTGTCCTTTTGATATTTTTCATAAATAGTATAATTTTATTCAAATATTATTTTAATTTAATATTTTTTACTATTTTACTAATATAAATAATATAAACATGTGTTATTTTTTGAAGAATAAATATTCCTTTTCATATCATGTGTGTGTGTGAAATTTATCGCAATTTTCTTTCATACTAATTACTATCTAATTTTAGCTTTGCATATGCAACATTTACTAGGGAATTTCTTTCAAATACAAAGATCATGAAAATTCGAAACAAATATTTTTCAATATATTTTTTATAAGTATTTATTATTACTTGAAAAATATTTATAAAAAAATTGATATATATTGTGCAATAAATTAATAAAGAGAGAGTAATCTCTCGAAATATTTCAAGAAAAATATTTTTTTATTTCACAGATCCAAGTACGCCCTTTTTATATAAATATCTATTTTTTTATAAATTTATTGTCATAGTTCTCTATTTATAATTTGAAACTTTATTATATCAATTTTAGACAAAAATAATTTATTATGATCGTGCAACTGTTCCTTTCAGAGGGCTTGTTTAATATATCAGAAAATATCAAAATCCTATTTCCATTTTATAATATTGGACAAAAATCCTTTCTTGATAAAAATCAAGGGAGGTCAATCACATAAAGGTTTCTTGATTTTGACCTTCGCCCATGTGGTCCAGCTTTACTTAAACGACAAAAATGGTGGTAGTAGGAGATTCCCGATTAAACGAAAGCCATTTGTCAATTTGTCCATATTGAAAAAGAGAATTATTATATAAAGCGTTATTACACTAAGATTATATATATGTAGTAATGTAGTTTGTAATTCTGTTGGATATATGAATGTAGTGTGGCATGTTAGTTAGAAGCAGTCGTGGTGGTTGAGTGATGGGTGGTAAGGACACACAGGATCCAGAGGCCCCGTGAGAAATAGATCGGGGAGGAAAGATGGAAGGTCTGAGAACGACCCCTAGAACAACTGGCGTCGAGACCACCTCGGTGAGAACTGTCCCTTGATCATCAGATCCGACGCTTTTAAACCAATTTGAGTAAGATAAATCCCCTAGGAGAGAATGAAGACTTGACACTTGTTTACAAAGGGGGTTGTTTTTTAACCCAGCTATCTTCCCTCTTTCCTTGTATTCCCACAAAGGCCATTTTATAAATATATTTCCGAATATTATTATATATATCAAGCTTTCTGTTCATTTGAAAAAAAAAAAACTTAATAACTATACTCATGTAAAAAGAAGCATTTCAAAGTAAATTTATCTAAGCGAATCAGTTGCAGCATGTTAAGAGAGTAGCATATTGTCAAACTCTCTAATTCGAGTTATGAAAGAATCAAAGCAAGAACAAAGTACTGTTATATGTTACTTTGTTGCCAAATTCTAGATAAAAATTAATAGATATTAAGTTTGCCTGAAAGATGTATATGATGAAGGTGAACGCGATTGGCTGAGAATCCTACCAATCAGTAATGAAGAAACCCATCTAGCCACCAGAGATGTCAATATCCCTGTTTTTGACAGTGGCTGTTGGATGATTTATGTTACTTGTTCTTCATAATACACGAAGGTAAATAAATAATTGTCCAACAGAGGTCCTTACCAATCCCGTGTGTTTATTTGGCCATCTTTGACACTGTAGTGACCTTTCAATACTTTCAATTTTGAAAATCATTTATGATTCTTGAATTTCGTACATATATGGGACCACTTATTATTATTTTTAGGGATTATTTTCAAAAATTACTAATTTTTGAATGTGGATATGTTGGCTATAAATAAAATTAGGATAAAAATAGGTAGAAATGGGTCTAATTAATGAATCATATAGTTTCTTAAAAATATCGCGACAGCCATAAAATTTAACTATCAAATAAGTAAGGCACATTTTGGATTGAAATATACAGGGATAATTATTAGAAATTACAATGATTATAACGTTTCTCTTTTAAAAATAAGTTTGCGAAAATATAAACACCTCTAAATATACCATCGAATAATTATACAGGGTCATGGAGACGAAATTCATAAATAAAATTCACAATCTTGGTATGGTTGGAATATAGGTCCTGTCATTAGGCTCACATGCAGTTAAAGAGGTGGTCTGGAGAGACCTCTTTGGTCCATTGTCATAATGTCCATAAGTCATGGAGCCTTATGGTTCAGATCGTTGAAATATCAAATAATAAACCCGTTTACCTTCTATCCAAGATATTTCTATTTGAGTGAAGTATATAATGTTATTTTTTTCGGGTTAGTCAGAGTTACCTTTTTATTAAGCAACAAGGATAGTCTGATTATTTCAGCATATACAAAGTTGATCCTGTGTCAATGTTTTTGGAAGGAGTTGTGATGATCCAAATTACTCCTCGATATCAAACAGTCTCCTTCTACTTGATGGTACATTAATGAAACTTAATTATTTGTTTAATTTCATTTATTGGGTGTGAGAAAAGTATTGAATTTGAATTTTGAGGGTTCATTTATATTAGATTTCTTTCAATCTATATCTCTTCATATATAAAGGCTTCGAGAAGTTTTTGCGAATTTTTTTTTTGTTATATGCAGAGAATAGAATATTTGTGGCATCAGTAAAGAAGTGCAGTTTTGTTCCTTCATAACGAAAAAATCAGATCATTAATTAATATGTAAGATAACATAGGACCAGTAAAACAGATAATTGAAAATGAATAATATCTAAACATTAATCTGGCTAGCTTATTTATATTATACTAGCGGATGTGTACCCGGCTTCGCCCGTGTTTTTTTCCGAGTGAAAGTTTGCCTAACCAATATTATTGATAATAATATTCCGAAACATAGAATATTATGAAAATAATGATACTAATATTCGTTAAATTATATATTTATATAATATACAAAATATATTTTTCGAGCAAACATATCCACTCTCTCTACTGAATAGATTTTTAAAATATATACATAAATAAAAATACCAGAAATATACTACATGATCTTAGCCAAAAGGCCGAGATACGATATTCTATATAGAGAGATGACCTGGCTTCGAGTATCTTCTGCTCGAGTGAGTGTTTCGCTGGTAAAATTTTGTTCCTGCCTACTAAAAATTAATATCTGGCTTTGCCCGTGGTCTGCTTTAGTGAATATTCCCCTAAAGAATTTTGTTTATGTCAATCAAGCATGATACAGCAATATTGTCATCATCATTTCTGACTAAAAAATATTGTTGCTCAGTACTTGTTTAATTATAATTTTTCTTGGTTAAAGCGCGACAAAAAGGTCTTCCAGATTTAACTCTCTGTCCTGTTCAAATATCAGCGAGATTAGTTACATATTGAGGGCGTGCATAGCCGACAAACATATGTATAAATATGAAAAAACATGTGCTCGTGGTCAGGAGATGCCTTCTTTATTTTTAATATATATATATATGTTCCCGGCTTCGCCCGGTTTTTACCCGAGTAAAAGTTTGCTTAACGAACATTTGTTAAAACGATTCTAGCAAACATCCAATCCCTACTGAATCTACACTTGTCTATACTCTCAATGATTCGATATTTTTTCCCGGTCCCCTTAAAAATACTCGATAAGTTGAATAAAATCAATATTAATTGGCCCACTCATTAATTTGAAGTTGAAGGAATAGTATCTTGCCGCAAACGAACATTTGTGAATAACTGTATTCAGCAAATGTACCCGAAAAAAATTTACCAGAATAAAAGTTTGCCTAACAAACATTTGTTAAAACGATTCTAGAAAACATCCAATCCACCTAAATATAGGTATATAAACGTATATATTGTTATATCCGTTTAAATATATTTTTAAAACATAATTTTTTGAAAATATTTATTAAATTTTAAATAAATACTAGTGATAAAAACGTAAGGAGAAAATATTTTTTATTCAAATAAACGTGTGACAAGCTTTCGGGCAGTCACGCCCTTCAACAGGTAATAAACTATGGTAGCAAAAGGCTTTATATAGGATTCCGTTTTGAGATATATTTACATATGTGAAGAATATAGGACGGCTAAAATACAATTTAGATTAAAAATATTTTGCAAATCTAAACTATTGTATATGAATATTACGTAAGTATGCTAATCTTGTAATGCTAAAAGATAAACAAACGGTAAATTTGCAGATTGGCTATATTAAGAAACAATAAAATGAGACTGGATATCGACTGTTCAACCCGCCATCAGCGGCCACACTGGAACTATAAAGGGTGGGGTGGGGGGGAAGGGGGGGGTTTATAGGTTATTTGCGTGCTGGTTGTTGTTGTTGTTTATTATCGTTTGTTTATATAAAAAACTACATTGTATGTGATGATGATAGCAAAAATGAATTTTTTTATTAATTTACATAATTCATTGAGAAAAAAATAATAAAAAAATTCACAAACAGGACAATATCTTATTTAAAATTTATCAATATAGATTGCCGTATGGTGTGTTGGGTGGTGTGGGGAAGCGAGCTGATGGCGGGCTCAACTCCCGCGATGATCCTAGGTATGTCTGCTCTGGATGGGGGTCTGCATTTAAGACCATAGGATAAGATTTCCCTTTGGCTGGGAGATGGCACAAATGCAGTCAGGTTAATGAACGTGGGAGCGTGGGGTTTGCAGGGGAGGTATTCCGCAGGGAAGCCATACTTGGTGGTCCAGTGGGCTAATTTCGAAAGGTGGCAGGTTCTGCAACTAATGACAGCAAATCCCTCATATACAAACACACTCTTGATACAGGCCACTCATTCAATCTAACTTCTCCCACAACCTTATACAACAACATCCCAAATAAACACCAAAGACTGATCATAGAGGCCATTATTTCCATATCTAAAAACAGCATTAACCGACATATAGATTTACCTAAACAATATCAGGATATATGTCATAACTTAAATAACCTATAAACCCCCCACCCCACCCTTTATAGTTCCAGTGTGGCCGCTGATGGCGGGTTGAACAGTCGATATCCAGTCTCATTTTATTGTTTCTTAACATAGCCAATCTGCAAATTTACCGTTTGTTTATCTTTTAGCATTACAAGATTAGCATACTTACGTAATATTCATATACAATAGTTTAGATTTGCAAAATATTTTTAATCTAAATTGTATTTTAGCCGTCCTATATTCTTCGCATATGTAAATATATCTCAAAACAGAATCCTATATAAAGCCTTTTGCTACCATAGTTTATTACCTGTTGAAGGGCGTGACTGCCCGAAAGCTTGTCACACGTTTATTTGAATAAAAAATCTTCTCTCCTTACGTTTTTATCACTAGTATTTATAATTAACGGAGAAAGTTTTCATGCTGTATTGATAAATTTTAAATAAGATATTGTCATGTTTGTGAATTTTTCAATTAATTTTTTTTTCTCAATGAATTATGTAAATTAATTTAAAAAATCATTTTTGTTATCATCATCACATACAATGTAATTTTTTATATAAACAAACGATAATAAACAACAACAACAACCAGCACGTAAATAAATATATTTCCACAACAACAACAATGAATTTGCATCTTATTTATTATAAAACAACAACAAATTAAATTATGAATTTAAAAATATATTTCAACATTACAACCTTCTAACATTTAAAACAAAACGTTACAATAATTTCTTCAAATATATATTAATATTGAAATGCCAATTTTTTTTTACAACGTAATTGGAATATTATATTTCTAAATTCTCAAATTAAATTTAGTATACTTGGAACACATTTTAGTATTTTTACAATTTATAAAGGTAATTTCCCCAGAAACCGCGAGAGGCGCTGTTTGCGAGTGAAAGTATGAAATTTACAAAAAAATTGCGACGATTATTTATTTCAAATCAAATTTAAACCAGAAAACCAGAAACCTTCCCAGTAGTATAGTAAATAACTTCCTAAAGTTTCACGGCGATTGGATAATCTTACCTTTTAAAAATATTCATCATGCAAACAAACTACGTGGAGTATTATTAACCAATCAAATTCATTTATCGTTGCGAACAGTGCTGCCGCCAAGCGATAAAATGCTGGAACTAACGCTTTTTGGTTTTACATGTTTTAAAAAAGTACATTTACCTTTATAGTTTTTTGAATAGCCTATATGTTAAAGGAAATCTCCAGCTACCTACATGCGAAATTTCATAATGATTGATTCTGTAGATTTAGCGCAACGCGATAACAAACATCGATTTTGGATTTCATTTTTATAGATATAAGGACAAGGATAAGGATATTATTTTAATATATGTTAACTGAAGAAAACATTCAGCAGATGAAACTTACAGGATTTATATTATACACATATTGTATATAACATTTTTAGTTTTCATGTCCAATGAAGAGCCTTAGATGTCCCCATACATCTCTATTATAGCAGTTGTAATGTCATCTATCTTGGGTGGGTAAAGCTGCTGTTCTGGGTGTATGTAAAATTTCTGATGTCGTGTCTAATGAAAAGCCTCAGATATCTCCATACACTATTAAAACAGTTGTAATGTCCTCTATCTTGGGTGCATGAAGCTGCAACTCTGGGTCCATGTGATATTTCTGATGGTATCATGTCCAATGAAGAGCCTCAGATGTTTCCGTGCATCTCTATGACAGTAGTGTCCTCTATCTTGAGTGTGTAAAGCGCTGCTCTGCGTGTATGTAAAATTTCTGATGTTGTCGTGTCCAATGAAGCGCCTCGGATATCTTCATACGTCTCTATCACAGAAGTCGCAATGTTCTCTATCTTGGATGTGTAAAGCTTCTGTTCTGAGTCTATGTCAATTTTCTGTTGTTGTCGTGTCCAATGAAGAGCCTCAGATGTCTCCATACATCTCTATCACTGCAGTCGCAATGTCCTCTATCTTTGAGTGTAAAGCTGCTGCTCTGGGTCTATGTCAATTTTCTGTTGTTGACATGTCCAATGAGGGGTGTCTCCATGCATCTCTATGATAGTAGGTACAATGTCCTCTATCTTGGATGTGTAAAGCTGCTGCTCTGGGTCTATGCCAATTTTCTGTTGTTGTCATGTCCAATGAAGAGCCTCAGATGTCTTCATGCATCTCTATGACAGTAGTGTCCTTTATCTTGGATCTGTAGAGCTGCAGTTCTGGTTCAAAATATATTTTCTGCAAGGCTGATGATATTTAATATATTTATGATATATAAATGACGCCTGTACATAACTATTGCTTGTACATTCAGGAACTATGTTGAAATTGTTTTTGAACAGTACCTGATAAAGTTATTTTGTACTGGAACTGATCATCGAGGAACAGCTTGCATCTAATATTGACGAGGGCCATCAGTCTAAAACGCATTGTTAATTGTATCCTATAGTTAATCAAGTAGATATTTTTCCAGAAGTCCAGATTAATGAAATAATCCCAACGATTAGTTCATATTTATTCTGACATATGACGAAGCCTTCAGCAACTTTCATCTCCACGAGATATAGGATACATATGTCTTAATTTAACAATCTGATCTCAGTACAATTTCATATTTTGTTCTATTTTATAATCATTGTCTTCTTCTTCTTCTTTCCTATCTCCGCCCAATCATATTAGAGTATCAAGCTTGTAGAGCTTGAGACTTGACAACCATCATGATTGAGTGAAGTAGAATACGTCTGCCTTTGTCATTAAGATTGGGAGCACTATTCAGTGGCAGGCCGACTTAGCTCCAATAGAAATGGCCGCCTCTGACATGAGGAACAGACGCCATGTGGTCTTAACATGGAGTATAAACGCTGCTCATCCTGTATTTAAGGATTAGGAGCCCTTCCAGGGTACTATCAGCCGTGCCATCTAAGCCCAGGTTTTTTAGTGAACTTGTTACTGCCTCCCTCCTTCTTTTTCATTCGGACTTGAGACCGGCAAAGGCGGAGTTACACTCGTTATAAATAAGTTGAATAGAAAAATGAAAGTAATAGGAATCATTTATCTTATACAGGTTATTCTTATCAATATTGATACTACATTATATCACCCGCCATTTTGTTATTGTTTCCTAGCAGTCGAGAGGTAGGTACCTAATTCTTTGTCTTCTCACTTTTAAGTTTATAGGATGAGTATTACAGTTTATTATATTTACTTTATTTATTGTTGAATTCAGAGAATATAAGTTAATGACCAATATTTAAAGGAGTAATAATAAAGATGAATTTGATAAAATAATCCCTTGAATCAGTATTAAAATAGGAACATTAAGTCTCAAGGGAAGGTTTCTCTTTTAAATATTTTTCATATAAAAAATCTCTCAAGCTTTTGGGCAAGAAAGCACTTCTACGGCGTTTTATTGGAGTTTTAATGATGTAAGATATTTTCTCCCGTAGAAGGGCTTTCTTGCCTGAAAGCTTAAGAGATTTTCAATTGAAAAATATTTTAAATATAAACTTTTCTCTGGATGCTTAATGTTCTTGTTTTAATAAAGATGAATTTCTTGTAGAAATATATCTGAGTGCTTAAATGTTTTTCTTCAGAATTTTATAGATGCAAAACTATATAAATTGCCATTTAACAAAGATTTACAGCTGAACATGGATAATTCGAAGAGCAAGGAACAAAAAAAAAGTATTTATCCAAAAATTCAAATCAAAAACGGAAATTCTTCCTTTAGCAAATTCTAGGGACCGAGATAAATATTCGAATTAAAGACGTCTTCAAATTAAAGATGTTAGAATTATCCAAGTTTTACTGTATATGAAAGTAAAATAATCAGTTCACCAGATTTTAAAATATTTTCCAGGTAGAGTAACGTGGCCTTTATGGAATTTTTCTTAATTTGTCTAATATCTGTACATCTATATTAATCAAATTATTAGTGAACCTTTTTTTAATATAATAGTTATATATTGTATTATCTAAAAAAACTCATGGGCTTTGTTGTTTATTGTTAATATCACTGATTTTATACTCTTTTTATCATCATTTCGTATAAAAGGAATATGCAGTAGAATAAATATCATTATATTTTATTGTTATGTTAAACAAAATTCGCCATTAATTTGAATAGGAAGACAAAACATTTATTTTGAAAGATGGGTCGTTAATGCATTATATAAATGTCACGATCTTAAACGTCCACTTATAATGGAGAAATATATTCCTCATAGCTAGACAGTCAATAGGAACCTATTATTCAGGTTTGTATTCAAGGTCTAAGCTGCTTCTTTTTTGAAGAAGACAAGACATACAATGGATTTAGGAAAACAAAAGCCCCCAAACAAAAACGATAAAACTGTGGGTATTAAACCATTGGTAATTTGAGGTTTACAAAAATCTTGACTGAAAATTTAGAAAAATACTGAAGGAGATATGAGATTCATAAGCGTGAAGTCAAGACTAGACTATGTATCCTGTTCATTTCCTGCTGAATCTTTCAATTGTCCACTCTCTGCAATGGCAGGAACTTTGTTTGCTGCCTTTCTTCCATCTTGCATGGATCTGAGGATAAACATATTTGGGAGCCCAATCAGATGGTGATATGTCATAAACAATATGGCTGACACGTTTGGATGGGAAGAGAGAGGGAAAGAAACCTGTAATTTTAACTATTCAACCCTTTTATTTTCTCCCTTAGGTGTATTTAAGCGACTTACTTCAGTCTTTGTCAGATCTGTATTTTTTATTTTACCATTTCTTGATTAATTTGTTATAATTTGAAATGGTTAAAATATTCCTGAACGCTAGAGATATCAAAAGGTTTTTCTTATTTAAAAAGGGAACATTTAAATTATTGACAAACAGGAAAAGTGGTTGAGATGGAATATTTTGCAGGTTAAGGTATGTAATATATAGACTAACTTATGAAAAAGACATCTCCTCATCGTGCAACTGAAAGTTGCTGATGGCTTACGCCATCTATCGGAATAAATATCAACTATTCTCCTTGATTTTTAATTATTCCAGAATTGGCAAAATACTCATTCTTGATTAATCAAGAAAAACTAATCAGGGTCGCGTTTCGGGCGTTAACAATATCTCATTTGTACTATTTTTTCACATATAGACTAACGATTATAAATTGTGAAATATATATTTATTTATTTCTATTGCTTCTTAAAGAAAATTTATATTGCATAATCAATATTTTATTTAGGCTTTTCAATATTTCACAGCAATGAATTCGCTGATGTAATTGAGCTCTCACCTATAAATATTAAAAGCAGTATCCTTGTTTGGTTTATGTATATTTAATCTATGGAAATAATGATATTTATTAACCATTCATATATTACTCTTGAAATTATAAAATTTATTGATATGTTCAAGAAAGTGTTTTGTGTGCATTTCAGATATGAATATCCAATCCTTTTGAAATCAAATGGCAGTTCAACAAAAGGAAGGCGAGGTGGTTTGTTCATTTGCAGAGAATGGCTGTCAGCAAGCCTTCAAGAGTTCCCAAGAAGCCGACAATCACACAGTTCTCTGCCAATATTCCACTAAACCTTGTCCACTCGGCTGCAATGACAAAATATGTAAGAAAGACTTGTTGAATCATTTGTCACAGATTTGTCCTTGTCGAAGTGGCTGGTGTCTTAATTGTGGCCTGGAGATGTTCTACAGCCAGATGGACTCTCATCGAGATCTTTGCCCCCTCAAGCCAGTACAGTATCCGTTCTGCAATATAGAGACGGTCCTCAAAGATCTGGAGTCTCACCAGAATTCCTGTTCTAGAAGACCTTTTCCTTGTAGCATGCAAGACCTAGGATGTGATTGGATCGGAGAGTCTTCAACAAGAGACAGTCATGAGCAAGATATGATCTTACATTTCCCTCTTTTTTGTCGTTCCCTGAAGAAAATCTCCCAGGAAACCTCTCAGAAGTGGAAGGCCATTGAACTAAAGTTGGATGATCTTAGCCTCAATATAAGGAACGAGGTCAGTGAAGGTATCGGTCAGCAACTATTGCAACAACTTACTTCATTTAAAAATGATGCTATGACAGGATTGGATGATTTTGAAAATATTAATGAAAAATTTACAGAAATATCTAATAATCAATCTAGAATGGAAAACACTATGAAGCTTTTGACCGAAGAGTTAACAAAGTTTACAGATAACAATAATATTGAACAAGGCCATTTTACGATTGAGACAATAATGGATAAGAAAATAGATATTATGATGAAAAGGTTCGAAGATAAAGGATTCATAACAATACCTTCAAACATAAGTTTATCAAAAAATCACCCGAAAAATTTGGGTAATGTTGAACTTGATTTAAAATTAGGACGCGATTGTTGGTTTCCCAACGTAGATTATAATGAATTCTTGGAACTTTCCCGTAAATATGTTAATGGATGCTCTGATTTAAGCGGAGTCACCCTTTTCAATTTCAGTTATATAGATTATGCAAATTCAAAAAGTTATACTGAGGAATTTACATTTAAAGTTGAAGATGTTCCTATCAATATGCAATTTGATGGATCTTGTTCGAACTCCTAGAAGCTGGCTTTGTCTCTCAAAATCTGGACCGACAAAAAAGAAGATGAAACCAAAGTTCATAAATATAAATACGCTATTTTGACATTATGTAACCCTTGTAATGATGAAGTCATTGTCTACTGTACTTCTTTAGTTAGTTCTTCAATTCCAGGAGAAAGTTTTGACAAATTTGCTACTTTCTGGATAAGCAAGGAATCAATAGGTAAATATTATGATGTCTTTCCAGGATATTTGAGAACTCATTTAATTATTTATTTCTAAATAAATTTGAAAAGCTTAAGAGCAGTTTTATTGTTTATCAGAATATATATGCATAAAATATATTAATCTATTTTGCAATTTAGATATTTTATTAATAAAAAATTGTGAATTTTCGTAATAAACTTGATTCTAAAATGCTTTTAAATTTATATTTTGGTAATTAAATTTTTTGTACATATATTTAGAAAGAGATTTCACTTCATAATTAAAAATTTATGAATTCAATTACTTTAAATCTATTCAAACTGAAAATTTGGTTTTCTTATATTTAAACCCTACAAGCCATATCTCTGACGGAAAGAACTCTTCTCAACATTATTATTAAAGCTTAGTTTGAATCAAACTATGAATCAAAGCTGTAACCTGCTAATCTGCCATAGCATATTCAGATGACTCCTTTACTTCAGTCTGAACCTTAAAGAGGAAACAAAAAACGCAGAGGCGAATCGATAAACGTGATTAAGAAGTTCGTGATGGTGGTCCAAGGTAAACCAATTCCTGAATTCCACTCCTCTCTAATTTTGCGATGGTAGTTATAAGCCTGGATAATAGGTCCTCTATTGTCAGTTCTGAGCATGACAAGATATGCTCCGGCGAAGCTTCTGAATTATTGCATTTTAAGCAGTTATTGAAGGTTTTTTTGTCCATTTTGAAAATTTAAGGTTTTTATATGACCATTTCTTAGTCGTGCGGCAATTATATTCCCTTTCTAAGAACAACGGCCAATTTTATACGACTTCATCTAGATAGCACCACCTTTCAAACTGAACTCATAACAATTCTCTAGTCGCTAAACTCATGTAAATAAATCAAGCAAGCGCATTAATGGCCATTATCTCGGAATGCAGATCCTTCTTAGCATCTACTTGCCATCTGGACCTGCATGGTTATCTTTGATGGCGGAAATAATAAAGTCCTGAACAGAGCTCCCTACATAAAGCTGTGATGGGTACATGGACATAGTGGAATCAACGGCAATGAACTAGCAGACAGGTCAAAAAAATATAGTGTTACTACACATTCTCAAAACCGTTTATTTATTGCTGCTCTAACGTCGTTGACAGAAATTTATTCCAAGGATTACTTAAATAGATTTCTCAGGAAAATTTCTTCCACCTCAAGTTGTCTCTTGGAATTTCTTCCAAATATCTACCAGGAAGAGCTTTCTACTAACATTCTTACAATCCATTGACATGTCCTGGCAGATATTTGCACTTGTACATCTAGAAATATACTCAACCTGTCCTCACCATTTGGAAGAATCACAAACAGTTTCTCTCATCTTCTTCAGCTATCTTTCCTGAGATATTGGATACAGACATATATGCTTCCCAGACTGACCCACTTCAACCCTACTTGCAGATTCCCATACTCAACCTCAACATGGAACTTCCTGATCAACTAGTTCTTCTCAACAATCAACTAAACAAATGATTAAAAACGATTGGAACTAGTCCATACTAATTTCTATTGTTGTCCTTTTGATATTTTTTCCTAAATAGTATAATTTTATTAAAATATTATTTTAATTTCTTATTTTTTTACTATTTTAATAATATAAATAATAAAAACATGTGTGATTTTTTGAAGAATAAATATTCCTTTTCTTATCATGTGTGTGTGAATTTATTACAATATTCTTTTATACTATTTACTATCTATTTTTAATTTTGCCCTATTCAATATTTACTAGAGAATTTAATTTAAATACAAAGATTATGAACATTCGAAACAAATATTTTTCAATATATTTTCTTATATGTATTTATTACTACTTGAAAATAAATTTATAAAAAAATTGATACATATTGTGCAATAAATTGTTAAAAAGAGAGCAATCTCTCAAAATATTTCAAGAAAAAGATATTTTTATTTCACAGATTCAAGTATGCACTTTTTATATAAATATTTGAATTTTTCTAAATTTAGTGTCATAATTCTATTCGAAATTTAAAACTTTATCTATTTTAAACAAAAATAATTGATTATGATAGTGCAACTGTTCCTTGCAGAGGGATTGTTTAATAAAACGAAATTTTATAATAACCTATTTCTATTGGACAAAATTTCTTTGTTGATAAATCAAGAGTGTTCAATCACGTAAGAGTTTCTTGATTTTGGCCTTCGTCCATGTGGTCCAGCTTAACTAAAACGACAAAAATGTGGTACTAGAAGATTCCTGATTAAACGAAGGCCATTTATCAATTTGTCCATATTGAAAAAGAGAATTATTATATAAAGCGTTATTACACTAAGATTATATATATATGTAGTAATGTAGTTTGTTTTTCTGTTGGATATATGAATTTAGTGTGGCATGTTGGTTAGAAGCAGTCGTGGTGGTTGAGTGATGAGTGGTAAGGACACATAGGATCCAGAGGCCCCGTGAGGAAATAGATCGGGGAGGAAAGATAGAAGGTTCGAGAACAACCCCTAGAACAACTCGCGTCGAGACCATCTCGGTGAGAACTGTCCCTTGATTACCAATCCGACGCTTTTAAACCGATTTTTGAGTAAGATAAATTCCCTAGGAGAGAATGAATAATTGACATTTGTTTACCAAGGGGGTTGTTTTTTAAACCGGCTATCTTCCCTCTTTCCTTGTACTCCCACACAGGCCATTTCATATATATATATTTCTGAATATTATTATATATATCAACATTTTTGTTCATATGAAAAATAAAAAACAAAGTAATAACTAAACTGATGTAAATAGAAGCATTTCAAAGTAAAATTTATCTAAGTGAATCAGTAGCAGTAAGTTCTGCGAGTAGCATATGGTCAAACTCTCCAATTCGAGTTATGGAAGAATCAAAGCAAGAACACAGTACTGTTAAATGTTACTTTGTTGCCAAATTCTAGCTAAAAATTCAGTTGGTCTGAAATATGTATATGATGATATCATGGTTCATCAACAGTTACAATGCATTCCAAGAATTACAATCTCTCAGTTGCATATTGTCAAAGTTGTTTGTCTATATGAGTATCTTTGTTATGGCTTACTGTTTAGGTGTAAGGTGATGCAGAACATATTAGGTACATTCTTTTCGTAACTCTAGTTTCTCTTTGTCAGAATAAGATGTATGGCAAGCGAATTGAGATTTGTCTTTAAGGGGTTACATCGTGTATTGTATTACCTTGATTCTACGATAGAACATCGTTTGTCTCTAGTAGCAATATTTGATCAACAGCTACATAGTGAAGGTGAACGCGATTGGCTGAGAATCCTACCAATCAGTAATGAAGAAACCCATCTAGCCACCAGTGGTGTCAATTTCCCTGTTGTTGACAGTGGATGTTGAATGATGTATGTTACTTGTTATCTCCATAATACACGAAGGTGAATAAAGAAGTGTCCAACAGAGATCCTTACCTATCCCTTGTGTTTATTTAACCATCTTTGACACTAGCGACGTATCAATATTTTCAATTTTGAAAATCATCTATAATTCTTGAATTTCGTACATATATGTGAAAACACTTATTATTCTTTTTTTTAGGGATTATTTTCAAATATTACTAATTTTTGAATGTGAATATGTTGGCTATAAATAAAAATTGGATATAAATAGGTAAAAATGGGTCAAATTAATGAATCATGTAGTTTCTTAAAAATATCGCGACAGCCATAAAATTTAACTATCTAATAAGAAAGCCACAATTTGGATTGTAATATACAGGGATACTTATTAGAAATTACGATGATTATAACGTTTCTCTCTCTCTTTTAAAAATAAGTTTATGAAAATATAAACACCTCTAAATATACCATCGAATAATTATACAAGGTCATGCAGTCGAAATTCATAGATAAAATTCACAATCTTGGTAGGGCTGGAATATAGGTCCTGTCATCTGGCTCTCATGCAGTTAAAGAGGTGGTCTGGTGAGACCTCTTTGGTCCATTGTCATAATGTTCATAAGTCAAGGAGCCTTATGGTTCAGATCGTTTAAATATCAAATAATAAACCAGCTTACCCTCTATCCAAGATATTTCTATTTTTGTGAAGTATATAATGTTATTTTTTTCAGGTTTTATTAAGCATCAAGGATAGTCTGATTATTTCAGCATTTACAAAGTTGATCCTGTGTCAATATTTTTTTGGAAGGAGTTGTGATGATCCAAATTATTTCTAGATATCGAACACTGTCCTTCTACTTGATGGTACGTTGATGAAACTTAATTATTTGGTTAATTTCATTTCTTGGGCGCGAGAAAAGGATTGAATTTGAATTTTGGGGGTTCATTTATATTAGCTTTCTTTCAAACTATATCTCTTCATATAAACATGCTTCGTGAAGGTTTTGTGAATTGTTTCCTTGTTATATGTAGAGAATAGAATTTTTGTGTCATCAGCGAAGAAGTGCAGTCTTGTGTTCCTTCATAAAAAAAAATTCAGATCATTAATTAATATGTAAGATAACATTGGACCAGTAAAACAGATAATTGAAAAATAATTAATATCTAAACATTAATCAAGCTAGCTTATTTATATAAAAAATATTATATTAAAAAGATGTTAACTGAAGGAAACATTTATCAGATGAAACATACAGGATTTATATTATACACATCTATATATATAAAAATGAATGTTTGTATGTTTGTCTGTCTGTTGGTTTGTATGACCTGTATACAAATTCGCAGTAGTTCACTAATTCAAACCAAAATTTCCATACATTGGTAAAAAATAGCGGGGATGACGATAGGCTATTTAAATAAATATATATAAATCAATTATTAAAACTATATATTCAAATTATTCTACTTAGCTCACGAGCAGCGCCCTCTAGAACGCGGGCGGCGGTGCCGGCGGCGCGCGCCCGTTGGCTGCCAGCGAGCACGTGACTTCCCTGCCCCCTGCCCCCCCGTCGAGAAAATGTAATCGTCCGGCTGCCGGCCGGTTGGACAGTCCAAGTTCCCACCGACCATTCAGAGGGATCAAGAGGTCCTGGCGCGCGGGGGCAGAGTTGGTGACACAGCTGTGCCAAGAAAAAAGCCTCGCGGGTGACCTCCGGGAACTACGTCCATCTTCCATATGTAATATACATTTAATCGTGTAAACCCGGGCGTTGCCCGGGTCATTCGTCTAGTTAGTGATAAAGAAAAGCCACGTAGAGACCAACCTCTGTAGTGAGGGACCAAAATTTATCTCTAACGGAGGGATAGATCAAGAATAACTGGACAATTACGACTTATTAAATAATAGAAAATATTTTCCTATCTAAAGGAGGTGCTCTTAAACCTATTAATGTACCTGGATATCGAAAATTGTGCTCACAATAGGTGCAAAAATTCCTAACACAATAAATGGTGCAAATTTTCAAAGATACCTGTTTAGACCTCGCGGAGACCTTTTCTGGAGAACCTTTTTAAGTGTTTTAAAGGCGTGATAACATGTGATGAGAATTGTATTTTTCATTAAGGTGTGTCCCTCTTAAAAGCTTCAATCAATGCACTGGATCCAATAAATATCGCCAGTAAATAAAAAACTAAAACAGGATAATGCGAGACCTCACACGGCGCACCTGACTTTGGCGAAGATTGCAGAGTATGGTTGGATTTTGATGCCTCACTCTGCATACAGTCCTGACCTGGAACCCTCAGTATTCTAATTGTTTAGAAGATTAGAGTTTTTTTTACGTGATAAAACATTTGAAAGTGATGAAATTTTACTCCAAGCTGTTAGAGGGTGGTAAAGAGAGTTGGATAAGGCATTTTAATAAAGCGCTTTTGCAAGTTGGCAACACGCTTGATGAAATACAGAATAAAAGTAGATATATTGAATAATTCTGATACATAAAGAACTGTTATGAGTTATTTTATACAGAGTTTCAGTCTTATAATTTGTTATAAAAGATTGTTATCAATTGTGCACATTATTTATTGACCAAACCTTGTATTGTATATAACATTTTTTGTTTTCATGTCTAATGAAGAGCCTCATATGTCTCCATACATCTCAATCACAGCAGTTGCAATGTCCTCTATCTTGGGTGTGTAAAATTGCTGCTCTGCGTGTATGTAAAATTTCTGATGTTGTAGTGTCCAATGAAACGCCTCGGATGTCTTCATACATCTCTTTCACAGAAGTTGCAATGTTCTCTATCTTGGATGTGTAAAGCTGCTGTTCTGGGTCCATATAAATTTTCAGCAAAGCTGATAATATTTAATATATTTATATGTAATATTGTTGCAAATGTGATCCTGCCGACGTATGGTTAGGCTGGCAGTCGTGTACATGAGGCGAGTGTTGATGTTCTTCCCACACGCGGACAACAAGAAGCAGAGGCAGAGCTGGATATTAGCACCGAGAGTGATCGGGTACAGCCCACGGGACAGAGGTAGAGTCCATGACACAAACTTGGATGCTTATCCCTGACACATGGAGAGAGAGAGAGTGTAACGGCCTGCCGAGAATCACACCCTAGAACCATCTGCTTCTGACCCCCCGCCAAAACCTGTCTTGTTTACAGGGGTCGTCTATTAAGAGTTCCTGGGGGCCTCACATGGGCTGGGCGTTGCCTTTTTCCTCCCCTCTGTTCCTGCCACCAGCTGACCGCTCTCTCTTTGGATCTTTATTTTGACGTCACCATTTTTTAGTTAAAATACAGATAGGGAGTTAAAATACAAATAGTTTATATACAAAACATGGGGTGGTAGTAAATAGAAAGTGTCATTATTATACAGTTTAAAATATACTATATATATATGATATATGTATGGCCCCTGTACATATATATTGTTTATGCATTTATGAACTAGGTTGAACTTTTGAACTGTACCTAAAAAAGTTATTTTAAAATGGAACTGATCATCGAGGAACAGCCTGCATTCAATATTGACGAGGGCCATCAGTATAAAACGCATAGGTAATTGGATCCTATAGTTAATCAAGTATATATTTTATCGGAAGTCCAGATTAATGAAAACAATTCCAACGATTAATTCATATTTATTCTGACATATGATAAGCCTTCATCAACCTTCATCTCCACGAGATATAGGATACATATGGCTTAATTTAACAATCTGATCTCAGTACAATTTCATATTTTGTTCTATTTTATAATCATTGTCTTCTTCTTTCTTATCTCCGCTCAATCATATTTGTGTATCGAGCTTGTAGAGCTTGAGACTTGACAACCATCATGATTGAGTGAAGTAGTAGCGTCTGCCTTTGTCATTAAGACCTGGAGCACTACTCAGTGGCAGGCCGACTTATCTCCAAAAGAAATGGCAGCCTCTGACATGAGGAACAGACGCCATGTGCAGCAGCTCCTAACATGGAGTACAAACGCTGCTCATCCTGTATCCCTGGATTAGGAGTCCCTACAGGGTACAAGCAGCCGGGTAAGCTGAACCCAGGTTTTTTAGTGAGCTTGATACTGCTCTCCCTCCTCCTTTTTCATCCGGGCTTGAGACCAGCAAAGGCGGAGTTTCACTCGTTATAAAGAAGTTGAATAGAAAAATGAAAGCAATAGGAATCTTTTATCTTATCCAGGTTCTACTTAACAATTATGATACTACATTATAACGCCCGCCATTTTGTTATTGTTTCCTAGCAGTCGATAGGTAGGTACCTAATTCTTTGTCTTCTCCCTTTTAGTTTATAGAATGGAATCTACATTTCAATATATTATCTTTATTCATTGTTGAAATCGGAGAATCTAAGTTAATGGGAAATATTTGAAAGAAGTAATAATAAAGATGAATTTGATAAAATAATCCCTTGAATCAATATTAAAATAAAAACATTAAAGGTAAAAGTTTATTTTTAAAATATTTTTTTATTCAAAAATATCTCAAGCTTTCAGTCAAGAAAGCCCTTCTAAGGCGTTTTATTGGCGTTTTAATAATGTAAGATATTTTATCCCGTAGAAGGATTTCTTGCCTGAAAGCTTGAGAGATTTTTATATAAAAAATATTTTAAAAACAAACTTTTCCCTGGAGGCTTAATTTTCTTATTTTAATATAGATGAATTTCTTGTAGAAATATATCTGAGTGCTTATATGTTTCTATTCAGAATTTTATTAATGCAAAACTATATCAATTGTCATTTAACAAAGATTTACAGCTGAACTTGAGTAATTTGAAGGGCAAGGGAACAAAAAAAATGTATTATCCAAAAATTCAAATTAAAAACGGAAATTCTTTCTATAGGAAATTATAGAGACCAAGATAAATATTCGAATTAAAGACGTATTCAAATTAAAGACGTTAGAATTATCCAACTTTTACTAAATATGAAAATAAAATAATCAGTTCACCGGATTTTCAAAAATTTTCCATGTAGAGTTACTTGGCCTTTATGGAATTTTTCTTTATTTGTCTAATATGTGTACATCTATTTTAATCAAATTATTAGTGAAAATCCTTTAATATAATGGTTAAATATTGTATTAACTAAAAAAACTCATAGGTTAAGTTGTTTATTGTAAATCACTGATATCATACTCTTTGTTATCTTCATTTTGTATAAAAATAATATGCAGTAGAATAAAGATCATTGCATTTTTCGTTATGTTGAACTAAATTTGACATTAATTTAAATAGGACGACAAAAATAATTTTAAAAGATAGGTCGCTAACGCATCATATAAATGTAGCGATCTCAAACGTCCACTTAAAAGAGAGAAATATATCCCTTATAGGTAGACAGTCTTAAGGGACCTATTATTCAGGTTTGTATTCAAGATCTAAGGTGCTTTTTTTCAAAGAAGACAAGTGTTACGATGATTTTGGAAAACAGAAGCCCCCAAACAAAAAACGATAAAACTGTGGTTATTAAACCATTGGTAATTTGAGGTTCCCAAAAAGCTTGACAGGAAGTTTAGAAAAGTCCTGAAGGAGATAAAAGATTCATAAGCGTGAAGTCGAGACTAGACTCTGTATCCTGCTCATTTCATGCTGAATCTTTCAATTGTCCACTCTCTGCGATGGCAAGAACTCTGTTTGCTGATTCTCTTCCATCTTGAATGGATCTGAGGATTAACATATTTGGGAGACCAATCAGATGATATTTAATAACAAAATGGCTGACACGTTTGGATGGGAAGAGAGAAAGAAACGTGTAATTTTTGCTATTCAACCTTTCTATTTTCTCACCTAGATGTGTTTAAGCGACTTACTTCAGTCTTTGTCAGATCTGTATTTTATATTTTACCTTTTCGTCATTCATTTGTTACAATTTGAAATGGTTAGAATATTCATAAAACGTTAGAGATATCGAAAGGTTTTTCTTATGTAGAGGGAGAATTAATATTATTGACTATCAGGAAAAGTGGTTGAGATGGAATGTTTTGAAGGTTAAGGTATGTAATATATAGACTAACTTATGAAAAAGACATCTCCTTATCGTGCAACTGAAAGTTGCTGATGGCTTACGCCATCCATCGGAATAAATATCAACTATTTTCGTTGATTTTTAATTATTCCAGAATTGGCAAAATACCCATTCTTGATTAATCAAGAAAAACTAACCACGGACGCGTTTCGGGCGTTAACAATATCACATTTGTACTATTTTTCACATATAGACTAACGTTTATAAATTGTGAAATATATATTTATTTATTTCTATTGCTGCTTAAAGAAAATTTATATCGCATAATCAATATTTTATTTAGGGTTTTCAATAGTTCACAGCAAACAATGACTTCGCTGATGTTATTGAGCACTCACCTATAAATATTAAAAGCTGTATCCTTGTTTGGTTTATGTATATTTAATATATGGAAATAATGATATTTATAAACCATCCATATATTACTCTTGAAATTATAAAATTTATTGTTATGTTCAAGAAAGTGTTTTGTGTGCATTTCAGATATGAATATCCAATCCTTTTGATATCAAATGGCAGTTCAACAAAAGGAAGGCGAGGTGGTTTGTTCATTTGCAGAGAATGGCTGTCAGCAAGCCTTCAAGGCTTCCCAAGACGCCGAGAACCATAAAGATCTCTGCCAATATTCCATTAAACCCTGTCCACTCGGCTGCAATGACAAAATATGTAAGAAAGACTTGTTGAACCATTTGTCACATATTTGTCCATGTCGAAATGACTGGTGTCTTAATTGTGGCCTGGAGATGTTCCACAGCCATCTGGACTCTCATCGAGATCTTTGCCCCCTTAAGCCAGTCCAGTGTCCGTTCTGCCATATAGAGACGGTCCTCAAAGATCTGGAGTCTCACCAGAATTCCTGTTCTAAAAGACTTTTTCCTTGTAGCATGCAGGACCTAGGATGTGATTGGATCGGAGAGTCTTCGGCAAGGGACAGTCATGAACAAGATATGAACATACATTTCCCTCTTTTGTGTCGTTCCCTGAAGAGAATCTCTCAGGAAACCTCTCAGAAGTGGAAGGCCATTGAACTAAAGTTGGATGATCTTAGCATCAATATAAGGAACGAGGTCAGTGAAGGTATAGGTCAGCAAATATTGCAACAACTCACTTCATTCAAAAATGATACAATGGAAGGTTTGAGAGATATCAAAAATGTAAAAAGAAAAATTACAGAAATTTCAATAAGTCAATCTCAAATTAAAGAAGCTATAAAATTACAATTAGAAGAAACCCAAATTCTTAAATCAGAAATGAATACTGTAATAGAAAAACTGGCGATGGTGACAAGTAGCAACATTAATAAACATGGTCTATATGATATGACAACAAAGAAGAATAAAGAATTAGATAATGAGATAAAGAAGCTCGAAGATGAATACGTTCAAGAAATGCCTCCAAATATACAATTAAGTAAAAGTTGCCTGTTACGTATTGGTAAAGTTGAACTTGATCTTGAATTGGGATGTGATAGTTGGTTTCCTAAAATGATTTTTGACGATTTTATTGATATTTCCTTAAAATATTTGTATGGGAAAATTGATTATGAGAAGAGAGATACATGTGGATTCGATATAATAGATTACAAGAATTTACATTTATATAAAAAAGAGGTTATTTTTGAAATCGATGACAAAAATATCACAACAATTTTTAATGGTAAACATTCTAATTCTACGAAACTTGCTTTGTCAATCAAATTCTACCTTGATGATGAATCTGAAGAAGATGAAACTATCAAATATCGATACGCCATTTTGACACTATGTAACTCATGTAATGATGAAGTTATCGTCTACTGTACATCCCTAGTTAGTTCTTTCAATAATACAGGGAATATTCAGAAAATGTGTACCTTTTGGATAAAGAAAGAATTAATGGATAGATATTATGAATATTTTCCAGAAGATATAAAAACATATTTAACTTTATATCGTTAAATACAATCTTTAAAAATCTAATGAGGTGCTTTTATATTTATTGCGAATCAGTATATATGGACTTATATATTGAATTAATATATTTTTTACATTCTCTCTTCAGTTTTTGCTTTTTTGTTAATTTCTTGTTTAAGATTTTATTTGAATTTTCTTTTTTAATTTGGAGAGATCGCATCATTTCGAAATTGAAATATAGCTGTCAAAAGGACTTCAGAACTTCCCAAAAAGCCGAGAACCATAAAGATCTCTGCCAATATACCATCAAACCTTGTCCACTCGGCTGCAATGACAAAATATGTAAGAAAGACTTGTTGAACCATTTGTCACAGATTTGTCCTTGTCGCGAAGTGACTGGTGTCCTAATTGTGGCCTGTAAATGTTCCACAGCCAGCTGGACTCTCATCGAGATCTTTGCCGCCTCAAGCAAGTCCAGTGTCTGTTAAATATATATATGTTGTAATATACTCCAATATAAACCTATATACCCGTGTGTTGTATAGTTATAGTGTAATTGCCAAGGTGACAGAAATAAAATTTCGAGTGAGTGATAGCCGTTGCCAGTAGAGGAAAAAAGTCCGAAAAACATGTCGGTTTCCCAGGTGTGTCCCCTTCTTACTCAAACAGATTAGTCCGCTTCGAGACACGATTGACAGACTCTCTAGACAGTTCTTCCCTGACCGGTGTCGGCTTCACTTACTCTCTCGTCATCTCTGTGGTGACATCCAACATGTCTTGTTCTTTGGTGCAATACATTCACGCCTGAAACCACACTGAACATTGAGGCCACAACGACTGTATCTAACCAACCACACTACAATCATCCTACAGGATCGACTACCTTACTACATATATATATTTAATTGATTAGTTATATATATATAAGAAATAATTATATTATATACAGGGTGTACCAGGTAAATTGGGACTAACTTTGACAGTCCATAAAACAAAAACTACTTGAGATTAAAAACTTGTTTTTTTTTTTCATTACGTAGCCATATTCATGTAAAATGCAACAGTACATGTGTGCGCAGTGTAGTGATGATGAAGAGTAACCGAGAATTTGAAAATCGAGCTGCCATCATTGTTGCTCTGCGCGCCGGAAGGAGCCCCAAAGAGATAGTGGATTTTCTTAAGTTGGCCAAAACCACTATTTATCGTGTCAAGAAGCAGTTTGATGAAGCCGACAGTAACAAAGAGGGGATAGCTACAAGGAAAAAGCACTCGCGTCGATCGGACAGGGTAAGAGGCGAAGAATTTGTCAAAAATGTCAAGGAGAAGATTGATGGAAACCCTGGGAAGAGCATGAGGGCCATAGCCAAGGAAATGGACGTTGGCTCTATGACAATTGTCAGAACTATCCATGAGGACCTTGGTCTCAAGTCTTATGCCCTTCGGAAAGGTCAGTTGCTGACTGAGAATATGAAGAATAACAGAAAAGGAAAGGCTGCTGCCCTCCTCAACAACCTGAAACACGACTCTTTTGGCATGCTAAGGTTCTTCTCTGACGAAAAGAACTTTGACGTGGACCAAAAGGTAAATCCCAGGAATGATCGCTGGATCTGTAAAGACCCCTCAGAGATACCTGTCGTGATGCACACGAAATTTCCTGCCTCCGTAATGGTCCTTGGCGTTATCAGCAGTGAAGGTGATGTCATGCCTCCCCATTTCTTTGAGAAGGGCCTTAGGATGAACGCTGACACCTACATAAATGTTCTGGAGACCGTTGTGAAGCCTTGGATGGACATGGTGGCCGCAGGAAGGAAGTATGTCTTCCAACAGGACTCAGCTCCAGCCCATAAGGCAAAAAAGACACAATCGTGGCTGACACTTAACGTCCCTAGTCACTGGGGTCCTGATATTTGGCCCCCTAATTCTCCAGATTGCAATCCCCTCGACTACTATGTATGGGGCGTTGTTGAGAGAGATGTCAACAAAGCTCCTCATACCACCATCCAGTCTGTCAAGAAAGCAGTTCACACGGTGATGACCCAAATGGACAAGGTCATCATCGCCAAGGCCTGTGCTTCATTCCGCACTCGCCTCGAGACTGTTGTAGCTAATAATGGAAACTACATTGAATAAATAAAAACTATATCCTTTTATCTACTACTGTGTCAAATTTCAATCGGATATTTTAATTTTTACTTGCAAAAAATTTCAGTTAAAATACCATTGTTGAAATTCCCAATTTACCTGGTACACCCTGTATTTATTAGAAAATATTTCCTCTGGAAATAAGAACCATATATTAGGCTAATAATAAATAGAGCTATATGAACATGTATTGAACACATAATTTGATATAATCTTACCAATTCAGTCAAATTTTCGTTTAAAAATTCTATAATATTCCTTGTTTATGGAATTCATCATATAGATAGGATTATAATACAAATTATCTTGTTAAAATGATTTAGGATAATTCCACTATTTATTTTTAAAAGTTGGAAAATATCTCTCCCTTATATTTTTATGATTTTTTTTCGTTTTGAGCATTATTTCATTTATAGTAACATTGTCGTTGAAGCATGAACATATTTAAAGTGTTTAAATTATAATGATAAGGCACAATTTGGATAATAGATTGTAAACACAAGGTAATAAGACCAAATCCAAATAAATAAATAGTGTGTGACGTTTCGGTAACAGCGCTGTTACCATTTTCAGATTTTATACCATGCTGTGGTAAAATTTCTCATTAAGTACTTTTGTCTGAAGATGGTAACAATGCTGTTACCGAAATGTCACACACTATTTATTTATTCAGATTTGGTCTTATTACCTTGTCTTTAAATTGTATTTAGTAAAATCTATATTTTAATAATAAAATTCTAATTAAATAACTGATAAGTTTTAGCTATATACCTTATTTCTAAATTGTATTTATATAATTATTTTTAAGAAACATTTAATTTGAATGTTACAATATTTTTATATCAAATTTAAAATTCACTTCTTTATTACCTTGTTGAAAATTTATTTGAAAATAAAACTTTAGCAACAAACTGTATGTATATATTAATAAAAACACAATTATTATCATTATATCTATACACTATAGAAATATATCACTTGTAGAACTTTGCTTGAATCAAAATCACTAAATAAGTTTAAAACCAGTTAAGTTAATCCACATTGACTTTTAAATATATTTTAAGTTTAATTAATTAATTGTTCTCACAGAGTATGAGTGTAAGATCACAAGAAAATAAGCGCTAACCGTAAGAGATACGTTTTTCTTTGTTTACTATTTTAAAAGTTTGTTTTGTTCTCTCTCATGTAAATCAATAAAGATAATAACACTGCCTTTGCCGGTCCTAAGCCCAGATGAAAAAGGAGGAGGGGGAGCAGTAACAAGCTCACTAAAAAACCTGGGCTCAGCTGGCCCGACTGATAGTACCCTGTAAGGGTTCCTAATCCAGGAATACAGGATGAGCAGCGATTGTACTCCATGTTAGGAGCGGCTGCACATGGCGTCTGTTCCTCATGTCAGAGGTGGCCATTTCTTTTGGGGCTAAGTCTGTTGCCACTGAGTAGTACTCCCAGTCTTAATGACAAAGGAAGACGCATTCTACTTCACCCAGTCATGATGGTTGTCAACACTATGTACTAAGGGAAATTCTCAACCTGCAACCCCAAAACACATTTTTGACTGTATTTATTCATCCAATTGATGAGCTCTACTCTTCCCCGGCAGTCACCATCAACAAGCTTTACAAGCTTGATACCTTAATTTGATTATGTGGAGATAAGAAAGAAGAATAAAAATAAAGAGATAATGTTTGATCAATCTTTTTGAAATCAGTATCTTTAAAAGGTTATAAGCAAAATCAACACCTTACCACTTACCTTTTTCTTATACATTTTCTGAAGCGAGTTTGCATTATTAAGCAACGGATATTAAGTAGAGTAATAAGGTAATTACTGTTCAAAATGTAGTTTAGTTCATTTATTGATCGTATTCCCGGTAATATTTTCTAGATTTCCTTGTTGGGGACTTCTCCAAAGTTAGCTTCCTCACGACAACTAGTCTCTAAGACGAGTGTATAGGGCAGATATAATTTTGAACCAGAACTAACTCACTATATATTTACCTACAATCATCTGTATGAAGCAAGGAAATTACTTTTTAATAATACAAGCGATAATTATTTAGCACTCTATGCCCTGCTGTCAGAAACAGCGAACAGTAGACATAGTACAATAAATTTATACAAATTTTGTGAGAAGGCGAGAAGGATGAGAAACATGTCTAAATATGTTTTTTTTTGGGGTTCATTTTAATATTGAAATGTATATAGTACTTTTTATGTTAAATTAAAACCATTGCTATACTGGGATAATCCTGTATGGGGATTGATCACTAATAAAGGTTTTGCACACACAAATGTGACAGAACCCTGTTTGCTTACTTGCACTCGCTGGTGGGGTTGGACTTTTGCAAGAATCGGGGTCCACTGGAGCACATTTTTTTTAAATTCAGAATTCATGCGGGAATCGAACCTGGGTCTTAGCGGTCGAAAAACCAACAGTTTAGACCATCCTTCCACCGACCCCCCAAGGTGACACAAGATGATAGTTCTTTATTAAGTCTCGTTTATATATACATATGGTAATTTAAACCAACAACCCCATACTGTGTATATAACTTATAATAAGATTGTCATGTTGTATATAGAGACACATCTATAAATAATTATGCGCATGATTAATCTGTGTCATCGCATCGCCCTATGTAATGTAATTTGTACAAAGTGGATAAATAAATAAAATCTGTAATAGATTTAAGAGTTGAGCTAGGGCAGAGATCGAACATATAGTATTGCCAAAACAACAGAGTCTAAAGATGGAAGTCATAAATCAGGTAGATTCACAGTTCCCACGACAGGCCACCCACACTGTCACATGTGGTGGAATGCAGAGACCCCTCTCACACCTGGACAGGTAAAGGCGCCCTTTCTCAAACGCCCCTGTCACATAAGGTCGCCCCGTCTTTAACCTAAAAATCATCACTTTACTGTCTCTTGACAGCTCAGTACAGTTCAGTTCAGTTTAGTTTAGTTCACCCTTAGTGCAAGCCGCGTCGGTCGTATGTTATGTCGATCTCATCCAACATGTAGTTAGGAAGAACTCGTCTATCTCCATCTTTTCGCTCCTTAGCTCAACTTTTATCTGTTACGGGACTTTCTTAGTGCAACTGTGTCTTCGTTTTTTGTGTGGATATCCCCAAGCTTTTCCACTCTGCCTCGACCACGACTGCCTGTATTTTGTGAGAACTTTTAAAGGTCTTCCAAGGTGCAGAGAGGTACTGGAAAACTCTACATCCTGACTGTTCCTCTTGGTCAACACAGTACAACAAGAGCTACCAGGACTTCAACATTATTTCAGTAGTCGACAGGATCTCTACAAAAGCTACTGGAATTCTCACTCAACATTACAGTGAGTCGACAGGATGACCAAAACGAAGGATGACACAACGAAGAGGTAAGAAGACCGTTCAGATAGGAAGCGAGAAAGAGCAAAGATGGAGGAACAAGCCCGCCATACCAACGAAACGACAAAGCAATCTCTCCCCCCAACAAGAGACGATATTTACGGAAGAAACGCCGCCCCAACGGACTTCCGCATACCCGCTAACCGATCGCCAACGTCGGGAGCAAGCTGACCGCGCCAACGACAGCCCCGATATTCCCGCAAGTCATGGAAACCGAGCAGCGATGTGGCCCAAACCCTGTGACAAGTTCCACACCTTCGACTTGACATCGTCGAGACAATGCTCAAGGCAACAAGCCACAATCAACTTCACAGAAGCTACAAGCGTCTACAAGCTCTACATGGAGCGTCTTCAACGTCAGCAGGAATACAAGCCAAGACCAAGTTTCCTGACTGAACTTTCACACAACTGTAAGTTTTTAAAAAAACCTACCTTAACTTTATCCTCAAGTTCAAAACTTGATTCCCTATAAATTTTGTATTTATATTTTCACTTTAAGCATTTAAAAATCAATTTTTACCTTTTTTTATACCATTTTTTAATTCAATTTTTAAAACTTTCACATTTTCATTGATCAAATTTACTTTAATTTTTAATCAGATTATAAATTTCAAGTTATTACTCTCAATTTTACTTAAAAAAAAAAAAAAAATTCGCCCATCACGCATTTTTACTAATTTACTAATCTTACATGCCTTTCCTAAATTTACCTAAAATGGCATTATCCAAAGCTACGACTTGAAAAAAAAAATTCATTATTATTATTTTTTTAAAAAATCTCATTCATCATAATTCTCAACTTATTTTTGTTTTACTTATTAGTTATCTTTATTTCAAAAGACCAATATCTTTATCAATTCTTAAAATTTGGTAATGTTCACCATTTTAAGTAAGCGCCCAATTCAAATTATTGGTAACTCTCACGACATTGCCCTTTTACAAGAATCATTTTAACTACCATAATTAACGATTTAAAAAATATATTCAAATTTTAAATATAAATTAACATAGGTGAAACGCATTTTTTTAAATTGCAAAAATCGAAAGATACAATATCTTCAAAAACACCACTAGGAAAAGCAACTACCACGCCAGTAGCTAAATTAAGTCACAGACCGCCAAACTTATTACAATCGTTAATATTCGAGGATAAATACACTCCCTCATCTTTCCTTTTACATGCATATTTAATCATCAACAAACGTTACAACACCCTCACACATCACTTTCTCCAATTGGCAACAATTTTTTTGTGCGCGACTTAACACACAAATCCAAATCTTGAGCCACACAAGCTCCACTTAGCTCTATATCGCCGCCACAATAAAATAATTTCACATTAAGCGTGCCACATCCACTAACAGTCAAATATTCTCTCGATGTGTTTCATACAACAACCACCCATGACTTTATTAAATTTGTTATTCATGGTTAAACAGGTTAGATTTGTACCAAACTAAGACTTCACGTGACACCTTTTCATTCACATTTCTCACTTCGTGTCACAGTGCCACACCACAAAACTTTTTCACTTTTCAGGCCAAAGACGCCTTCACGCCTGTGACACCACATCTCAACTCAAAGCGTGTCCACGTTGAAAGTCGAACTTTCACCACACATCTAAACCTGACAACACTGAATAATATTTTTTCTAAACTAACTTCGAAACACAACCCTTTTTGCATTTAAACCCCAGTATTTTCAAATAGGCAAGAAATATGCCAAACTCAACAAAAGAAGAGAGAGAGAGAGAGAGAAAGTCAGTTTCGAGTAAATCTCAAACATAGCAAGCCATCCCACATGTGTGACCACCCCAAAAATAGAATTTCCGTGAAAAAAAAAAGGGGGGGAAGTGGACGCGCTTTTTGACGTCACTCCCTTGGTCACTATTATCTTTTGAGAATATCTTTGGACATGCCCTCTCTTCCCCCTCAAGGCAGATCTTCTTGACCGCTAGCTTCATGACGCCATTTTTAACACATGTTTCACACTACTCATTTAGATTTCCTCGAGAATCTCACAAATCTCACCAACGAGATATCACAACACAACATACTTTAAACATTTTACATGTTAAATTGATAACACCAATTAAAACAATTTGGTTAAGTCTTATATATACTTTTTAACGCGAAAGAGAAATCATTCTCTACATACCAGCATTGAGGACAAACGAAAAGATCATTTCATATATTCCCAGTTTCAGAGTCATAGAAACACCAATGTTTACCAATGGGATATGATCTACACACAACAATTTTAACTTTTCGTCAAAAGAGACAATTTTTGTTCAATTTTACACTACTTAAAATTTATCCAATCATTAATAACCTTCAATTATATTATAAATTTTGTATAAAATCTTGAATAATTATTCTTATTATTACCTTTCAATTATATAAACAATTTTTTTAATCCAACATTAAAAAAAAAAAAAAACCTTTAATCAAATTTACTTTTATTTTTCATGATATTATTTTAGTATTGTAAAACATCTAATTGTTTCAAAAATTATTTTTATTTTATTATTTATTATATATTTTATATATTACAGGTTTAATTTTGTCCACTTACACTTTTTGTACCCGCAATCATATTTCTATATTTCTATTCACTATATTTTATTTGTTTAAATACCTTTATTATCTGACAAAGTTTATCATCCACTATCGGGCATCTACAACAATCGTTTTCAACAATCATATTCTTTAACCAATTCCCTATATTTTTCATCACTATCTTTTCAGTCATTGCGTCACATCAATGTAGAAAAACGACAGCACTGCTTGACAATTTATTTTTTGATTTCGTAATTCAACAAACGCCTTGAACACAGTTCCCCAGACTTACAAATCCAAACTTCTGGTCTGAACAAGCTTCAAGAGTTTATTTCATTTCATCCGCAGAGCAAATCACCAACGCATACACAAAGCGTTCACTTTTTTCAACTTTCAACTTTTTTTTTTCAGCTCTAGCGGACCACATTCAACTTTTGATTTCGAGTCAAGTCAGATCACCTACAGTCGCTACAATTCTACTTATAGCATGGCTCTATTTCACTCCTTTCTCAATCATATTAATAAGCAACTTTTCTTCAACAACTTTTAACCCAATAATCCTAAAATTGTGACAAAACACTGTAACCCTTATATAGGATCGCAAGTGAAACATTGCCAAGGAAGACAGCTCAAGTCTATATCCTCGCTTTGCACCTGGATCTGAGTATTTGGTTTACATGGGCACTTCTAACAATTACATATTCTTCAACAACTTTTCAACCCAATAACACTACAATTGTGACAAAGCACTGTTACCCTATACAGGATCACAGGTGAAACATTGCCTAGGAAGACGCTCAAGTCCATATCCTCGCTTTGCACCTGGACCTAAGTATTTGATTGCATGTGTAAATCTCACAATTGCTTATTCTTTAACTACTAACCCTGTCCAACGCCCACCAATATTCTCTTAGAATGTGAATTTTTATGTCATCATTTTATTTTAATCTTTTTTGTTAATCAAACACAATGTCATTTTTATTTCACTTTTATATATCCAACAAATATCATCTTGTTATAGCCCTTTTTAACCCTCACAGTTTAAATTAATTAAAAGAAATTTTAATTACTTACCTGTGTTAGAGACGCTTTACCCGCCTAAACCCGGATAAACCCTTTCACTCCCGGGGCCCATCTATGGTAATTTAAACCAACAACCCCATACTGTGTATATAACTTATAATAAGATTGTCATGTTGTATATAGAGACACATCTATAAATAATTATGCGCATGATTAATCTGTGTCATCGCATCGCCCTTTGTAATGTAATTTGTACAAAGTGGACAAATAAATAAAATCTGTAATAGATTTAAAAGTTGAGCTAGGGCAGAGATCGAACATATAGTATTGCCAAAACAACAGAGTCTAAAGATGGAAGTCATAAATCAGGTAGATTCACAGTTCCCACGACAGGCCACCCACACTGTCACATGTGGTGGAATGCAGAGACCCCTCTCACACCTGGACAGGTAAAGGCGCCCTTTCTCAAACGCCCCTGTCACATAAGGTCGCCCCGTCTTTAACCTAAAAATCATCACTTTACAGTCTCTTGACAGCTCAGTACAGTTCAGTTCAGTTTAGTTTAGTTCACCCTTAGTGCACGCCGCGTCGGTTGTATGTTATGTCGATCTCATCCAACATGTAGTTAGGAAGAACTCGTCTATCTCCATCTTTTCGCTCCTTAGCTCAACTTTTATCTGTTACGAGACTTTCTTAGTGCAACTGTGTCTTCGTTTTTTGTGTGGATATCCCCAAGCTTTTCCACTCTGCCTCGACCACGACTGCCTGTATTTTGTGAGAACTTTTAAAGGTCTTCCAAGGTGCAGAGAGGTACTGGAAAACTCTACATCCTGACTGTTCCTCTTGGTCAACACAGTACAACAAGAGCTACCAGGACTTCAACATTATTTCAGTAGTCGACAGGATCTCTACAAAAGCTATTGGAATTCTCACTCAACATTACATACACGTTTGATGATGATATATAAATAAACAATACTGCCCTTACTGCAATGGAAAAATTAATGGGAGGGCCTGGCTCATCAGTAGTGAACCCTCTCAGCGGTTTTCATTGCAGTAAGGGCAGTAGATATTGTTTAATTTAAAAAATAATCTTACGCGTCTAAAATAGTTTTGAATATTTTTTTAAAATTTAAGCCTGACTTGACCTTTTATAAATTATTTACAGAAGAACATTGCTCAATTGCAAATATACCAAGTTTTCCCTATATTTTTCATCACATTAAGAACATTGGAAAGTTTATTTCATCTATACGGTTGTCCGAAAAGTTCGGGTTTTTATTAAAACGTTGTTTTTCTTATTACTTAGCGAATAATATTATTACGGCGAATAAATAATAATATATATTAATAAAATGCAAATTTCATAAGTGTTGTTCACTAAAAACTTTCGTTACAATGCATCAATTTCGACCAAATTTTCAACATTTATGTAAAACGAGATGGAGCAGGTTTTGCCTAACATCAAAATATTTTTCCTAACTTTAACATGCGTAACTTCGCTGTTATCGATTAAATACAAAAAAATCAACAGAGTTAATTTTATTTATATATAAATACAAAAAAAATTCAGCAATTCATTCAACTCAATCTAAAAAAATATTCAAAACAAGCAATTTTAAGATAACACCATATGTAAAACAGTCGGCCAAGAAAACAACAACGATATTACATCTTTCTCACATATTCACACACAATTTCGATTAATAATTAAAACTAATCTTTAACATTGTTTATTATACTTCATAATATATAATATTCGTTAGGCAAACTTTCACTCGGATAAAACCCGGGCGAAGCCGGGTATATATAATACAATTAATTTATTTTTAATACACAATATAATATGGTTTATGATTGTAGAAGGACTTTAACAATTTTACCGCAAATGTTTCTTTGATGAAAAATCGTAATTTATTTTGAAGAGAAATAACGATTATTTCTATCCTTAGGGATGAAGTATGAAAGGATGAATTGTGAAGGGTAATGATAAACGGAAAAATAAAGTATCCAGGGATGGGAAACTTTATTTTACCGTTCATTACACTTCACAATTCATACTCTCATACTTCATCCCTAAGGATAGAAATAGTCGCTATTTCTCCTTATAGTACGATTTTTCGTTCAAAAGAAACATTTGCGGTAAAATAGTCGAAGTCGTTCTACAATTACTTTATACATAATACAAAAACATTATAAATAAACGTTCTTCCCTGATTTATAATATTATAAAATAAATAAAGCTTCCAGGGTTAAGTTTCTTGTTCAAATTTTTATTTTCAAGCTTTCGGACTTGTCAGTCCTTCAACAGGAGTATCACGATAAAAAATATATGTTATATACTATTCTATATATAAATTAATTTTTACGTGTACTATTTTTTTTATCGTGATAATCCTGTTGAAGGACTGACAAGTCCGTAAGCTTGAAAATAAAAATTTGAACAAGAAACTTAACCCTAGAAGCTTTATTTATTTTATAACAAAGACATTATACATGACGGCGAATAATATTGATTTTTCATTTTTTTTTGCAAGTGTTTACGAACTTTTGGGAGAACCTTGTATATAAGAAAAATTCGTGATTAATAGTGTTTATTCTTTTTAATAAGGAAAACTAAATGTTCTGAAGATCATTTATTGGTTGAAAGTAGATTCAGAAAAAAACACAGGAATATCAAACAATAATTATTCCCATGAGGAGAGTGATAGCAAGTAACTGAAACGTCGTGAGTTAAATAAACTATTGGTTGATATGGCTTTATTTTATTTCTGAAAACTAAATAGTTTTTATTTTATTTCTTATCAAATAAGACGCGATATCCCCACAAGGGATGCTTACGTCAAGAAACAACACTAAATTCAGAGACTATATTACATAAACAATTGAATAATTACAAGGTTTGAGTAGAGTTTGAAGAAGAAAAGAAAGGAAAGTAAACTAAAATAATGCTTGGATTTACAACCAACTAATGAAATAAATACAAATAAATATACCTAATTTGGCAATTACGGTTTTTCAACCAAGAGAGAAAATCATAGCGTATTAACGCGTATTTATATGGAATTTGAATATGAATTCAATGAAGATTTCACGTTTGTATCGACCAAAGAGAGATGTTCTCTTGTCAAATCCAATAATATAATTGCAATACCTTATGAATAATTCGGAAAATGATGACGTCACTTCAGCCGTTTATAATTAAACAATATATCATATAGTAATTTTTATACATAATGCGGCCTATGATTGTAGAACGACATTTGAAAATTATCCCGCATGTGTTTATTTTGAACGAAAAATCTAAATTTATTCCAAGGAGAAATAACGACCATTTCCAACCTTAGGGATGAAGTATGAAAGGATGAATTGTGAAGAGTAATGATAAACGGAAAATAAAAGTGTCCAGGGATGGAAATCGAACCCACAGTGTTCCGCTTACCGAGCAGATGCCATGTCCACTAGGCTACTTTGGACATATTTTTTCGTTCGTAAATATTATATAAAGAGATTTTTATACAATATAATGTGGCCTATGATTGTAGAACGACATTTGAAAATATCCAGCATGTGTTTCTTTTGAACGAAAAATCGAATTATTTTTCCGTTTATCATTACTCTTCACAATTCATTCTTTCATACTTCATCCCTAAGGTTGGAAATGGTCGCTTTTTCTCCTTAAAATAAATTTCGATTTTTCGTTCAAAAGAAACACATGCGGGATATTTTCAAATGTCCTTCTACAAGATATCATATGCTGATAAACTTATTATCATATTACTTAAATTAATGCAACAGGTTTCTGGAGATAAATTTAATCAGCATCTAATCGTTATATACTCCTGTAGTTCGGTTTGTACTCCTGTAGAAGTGCGGAAATTCCCCAAAGATTGAGAATGTATCAATAAAATGAAAAGAAACTCATCTTCAGAAACCTCTTTTATTATTTTAATTCATATCTCCAGAAGATTCATATCTGTTGGACAGATAGAGGACATTGCTGTGATAGAGATGTATGGAGACATCTGAGACTCTTCATTGGACACGACGACAACAACAACAGAAAATTGACATGGTCCCAGAGCAGCAGCTTTACACACCCAAGATATTGGACATTGCTACTGCTGTGATAGAGATGTATGGAGACATCTGAGGCTCTTCATCGGACACGACAACAACAACATATCTGTTGGACTGATAAAAGACATTGCTACTGCTGTGATAGAGATGTATGGAGACATCTGAGGCTCTTCATTGGACACGACAACAACAACATATCTGTTGGACTGATAGAGGACATTGCTACTGCTGTGATAGAGATGTATGGAGACATCTGAGGCTCTTCATTAGACACAACAACAACAACATATCTGTTGGACAGATAGAGGGTATTGTTACTGCTGTGATAGAGATGTATGGAGACATCTGAGGCTCTTCATTGGACACAACAACAACATATCTTTTGGAATGATACAGAAATTTATCTTGTTGGAAATAATGAATTTATTACCCTATATTATATCGATATAATTTTTTCTCTTGTCCCAGAAACTTGAGAGGCGAACCTTCATTTTGGGTAGTATGCGTCTGGTGTTAATCTACAATAGATTGGGAGCACTGTAGCAGTCCGACTTAGTTCCAAAGGGGTGACCGCCTCTAACATGAGGACAGATGTCACTACAGCCGCTTCTAACATGAAGAACAGACGCTGTCAACTCTCACAGCATTAGAATTATGAAGTCTTCGTTTTGTGCCAGAGATGATTTGCCTGTAACCTCAGGTGGGACTTGGTACTATCAGCCGGGCCAGCTGAACTATGGTTTTTTAACGAGCTTGTTACTGCTCCTCCTCCTCCTCCTTTAACATACGGGCTTGGGACCGTCAATGGTGGAGTGAAAATTTCGATATAATAAAGATATATATTTAAAGAATGTTATTCAATCTAATACACAGTGTGGCTCGCCATTATCTGGAGCACATGGCGTCGAGTTAGCTGTTCTGCATCGTCTGTGTCTCCAGCGATATGTCGCACCGCTACTGTTCCTGCAGCATCACTGTTCACTGTCATCCGAGAGGTGTTCCTAACATCGGTAGGACCTGCAGTCCTTGATCTTTCAAGTTGAGGACCACGCCATATCCTCAGCGGCGAAATATGTGATGTCGCTGGAGACCCGCTGGTGATCCTCCACCTAACTCTATAGCGGTGGCGCCATGTACATAGTGTTATGTATATAGACAATGGTCGCTTCTCCCGTCAAAATAGACGTTTAAAACAGACGCCATCTATTGACCGTCGCCGCAACTAGCGGGCTCGGATCGGTGACAAAGCCACAACACCAGCTTTGGAAAACTGAAAAGCGTCCACCTAGAGACCATGGTTTCGGGCTAATGGCCCTCATCAGTCAGAATAAAGTCCGCCCTAGGCTGACGAGGGCCATTTGTTTTTAGACGTTTATTTTGACGGGAGAGGCCACCCTTGTGTCTATAGATCAATTTCCTCCCGGAAAGATTTCCATTTATAGTGTTATGTATATGTTGGGAACCGAATGCTACGACCGCCACTAGCGCCATCCTGGATTTATCATCCTCACACACTCTTTGTTTACATCTTCTCGCCTATGTTTACTCTCTGAATGTTGCTCGCTATCAAGTATCCCCTTTTAAATAGATGATAAAGGTTATTATCAAATAACCACCAACGGCCTCATGCCTTCTTATAAACTGTAAGTACCTAAACCTAACAGTATATATATTTTTTGAAAATAGAGCAATCCATAAATAAATCTTCAATTAAAAATGCATATATTGGATCAAATATCATTTATTTTTCCAGTATTTCAGTTGGCTTTTAATGGTTTGATATTAATTGGCTTGATGAAGGTTGGCGTTCAGCCAACTGAAATATTGGAAAAATAAATGATATTTTGATCCAGTATATATATGTATACATCTGTAAACTGTATAAGACCAGTGGTCTTAATAAAGCTGTATGTGTGCGAGTGTGTGTATTTATATATACAAGGTAGGATCAAAAAGATCCTGAACATTTTTAAATTAACTATTCATTCATAGTATAGTAATTTAAACATCAAAATTTTCAAAATAGAAGCCAAGGTTATCTACACATTTTTTTTCCAACGTGAAAAAAGCTGTTGAAATGCTAGTTCAAAGTCAATTTTTCTAAGTTTGTTTAGCTCCACCGTCGCATTATCAATTACTTCTGATTACGATGAAGAGCGCCTCCCTTTCAACGCCATTTTAAGTTTTGGAAAGAAAAATAAATCACATGGGGCGATATCAAGAGAGTAAGGAGGATGCGGCAAGACAAATACAGAGTGTTTGGCTAAATAGTCTTGAACAATTATGGCTCTATGAGCAGGGGCATTATCATGTAGCAATTTCCACTGTTTTGATTTAAAGAGTTGGTTTCTTTTACTTCTGTCTGTTTATTAATAGTAACCCCCTCTTTAATAAATTCATAATAGACAAGTCCTTGATAATCGAAACTCACTACAAGCATTACTTTTCCTTTATACTTGTCAAGACGAACTTTCTTATTCCTGGGAGAACTTGGTGTGTGCCATTCGAGTGATTATTTTTTGGTTTGTGGATCAAAAAGAAAGCACCATGTCTCATCACCAGTTATTATTGCATTTAAAAAATCAGTATCATTATTTGCAGTTTCAATTAAATCTTTGCAAATTGATAATCTGGTTTCTCTTTGTTGATATGCTTAATTTCGTGGGACAAAATAACCAAAAGGTTTTTTCATGTTTAAATGTTCACCAATAATTTTTTGGCTGCTACCATACGAAATTCCAAGTATTTCTAATATATTATCAATAGTAATTTTTCTATCAGCAACAATTAAATCACGTACCTGTCCAATAGTGCGATCCTTTGTTGACGTCAATGGCCGACCTGACCTTGAATCATCTGCGATGCTCTTACGGCCATCTTTAAAACGTTTATACCAGAAATAAACTTGCGTTCGTGACAATTTTCCGTCTTCATAAGCCTCATTCATTAATGCTAATGTCTCTGTGAAAGTCCTTTTTAATTTTACACAAAATTTAATATTTGCCTATTGCTCAGATGATGACAATGCAGAAACCGACGCGAGCTAAATACTTACAACAAAAATATGCCTAAAATTAAAACTACGCATGCGCATTTACTGGAGTTGCTAAATTAAATTATAGTTTAGGCCTTGTTCTTTACAGTAAATTGATTTTATATTTTTCAAAAGTTGTTTTATATTTTATTTTTCAAAAGTTCACGAACTTTTTGATCCTACCGTGTATATATAATTATCATTTTAAAACAATAGCGCAGACTTTTACATGTATCAACAAGATGTCAATAAAATTCTGCCAATTGTCTAAACAAGCAACAGAATTTTGAAGGCCACGTAGAGCGTCTATCTCAAAATAGGTTTCTGTTTATGCCGGCAGACGGAGATAATATGAGGTTACACCAGCCGCCATTTTGGCGATTTATCTTCGAGTAGAAGTTATCACGTAAGTTACTCCCCATTGCTTCTTTCTCTATCTACAAATGTTGGTTTTATATAAAGCCAGATCAATTTATGATTTTGTGTAGATAGGGTTTGAAAATAAACTTAACTTATAGATTTCATTTAGAAAAGTTCTAATTATGTAAATATGTATGTGTATATATAGATTGTCTTCTAGTTTCTCGGAAATTTGCCTGTCGAAGGACGTCAAAGTCCGAAAACTTGCCGAATTTACAACATTAATAAAAGAAACAACGTCACCGTTAACTTGTATTCCTTCTTCAAGATTATGTCAGGCGATTCTTTCTCTTATAATAGATAGAATATGTTAACAAATGTAAAAATGAAATGTAAAACTAACAGAATTTCTTTTGAATATCAGTTTTTATATATACAATAGAACATCCTTGTAAAGGACACCTAATTGTAGAACCAAAGTGTCCTTTAGGGAGAGGTGTCCTCTTAGCGGAGAGTTACTAAATTGTAAAAATGGTAATTTTGCAAATGAAAACTATCCTTTGTGGAGAGGTGTCCGCTAAAGCGAGGTTCTATTATATAAGTTTTATAATGATTGAATGAAGTTTAGAATAATTTGATATTGAATTGAAGGTATTATGTCCGCTCATATGACGTGTAACTGCCGAAGCTACAGCGTGAACTTGTTATAGCCCTAACTGTTACAAATAAATATAAAACCTTTCTTATACCTTAAAATATAATATTGATTTACTTTCATTTTAACTATCTATACACCTTCTCTTATACAAATTTTCTTTCATATAATATAGGTATAACACTACAATAATATATATTTTTAAATAAAAAGGCATAAATTGAAACAAATTAATTTATTTTACCAATATGTAATACTTTGTATATATGTAATACCTTGATAAAGGTTGGCGTTCAGCCAACTGAAATATTGGTAAAATGAATTAATTTGATTCACTATATGCCTTTTTATTTAAAGATTTATTTATGGATTGCTCTATTTTCAAAAATATATATATATATATATATATTTATATTTTGAATATAGAGCAATCCATATTTAAATCTTTAGATAATAAAAAGGCATATATTAGATTGAATATAATATTTATTTTTCAATATTTAGAACGTTCAGCCAACCGAAATATTGACAAATAATTATTTTATTCAATCCAATATATGCCTTTCTATTATATATGTGTACATGCTAAAAACCAAATTTGGCATTTCCTGACCGCTCACATGGGACATTTTATAGTTTTAAAATTTGTGATACATTTTTAGCGATGAGTTTCTTCAAACAAATATCATCAAATATTATCTCTACAGACCTTAATACAATGATAACAAGTTATTGAATGAGAGGGCTTAGCTCATCAGTGGTGAACCTTCTTATTCAATAACTTTCATCATCGCAGTAAGGTCTTTAGAGATGATACTCGATGATTTTTGTTAAAAGAAACTCATCGCTAAAAAATTATTAAAATTTTATCGATAGATAGCAATTTCGAATTTATGAATATATATATTAGATATATAACGTTTTGTAGAACGAAATTTGACAATTATACCGCAATTGTTTCTTTTGAACGAAACATCAAAATTTATTTTAGGAAGAAATAACGATTATTTCTAACCTTAGGGAAGAAGTATGAAAGGATGAATAGTGAAGAGTAATGATCAATGGAAAAATAAAGTGTCGATTCCCATCCCTGTACACTTTATTTTTCCGTTCATCATTACTCTTCACTATTCATCCTATTTTCTTGAACGTTCTAAAACATTCTATTCTGGAATGCACAATTTCTACTTAACAATATGAATATCATATACACATATCTTCCTTCAAATATAATCAATATTGTTATAAATACAGTAGAATATGTCTATAAAGTACATACCCTAGTTGCAGAACTAAACGTCTTTTTATAGGAAGGTGTTAGCTTACAGCAAGAATATTAGAGTGTTCTAAAGATTATTTGTTGGCTGAAAGTTGATTCAAAGAAAACCACAGCTACATCAACCTATAGTTCAACTCCCGATATTTCAGTGACTTCCTGTCATTCTTTTCAGGGGAATGAGTTTTGTTTTATTTGAAATAGAAATTATTGTGTGACGTTACATATTATCTCATATACAATTTGAAATAATAAAAATATGAATTTGAAACATTATAAATTTAACTCAATATAGTTTTATAATTAAATACATCATGTTTTTTTTTTCAGATTCCTCTAGAGAAAGTCCCAACATTGAAATATCTCGGTAGGAAAAGAAAAAAACTGATTTGAATTGCTTATTCTTAGATCATTATTATGAGAGATTTATGAATAACCAAGAATATAGAAGCTAAACAATTCTCTGTCATTATTCTTTGATATTTTGGCCTCTTGGTTGCAATAAAAAGTTCTAATGAAAGACTTGTTGGAATATTTGTCCACGTTATGGTTATAGATGATCCAATGGCAATCTGATACTGTTTCAAATTGACTGAACTTTCATAAAGAACGACAGTGTGAGTTCTGTAATAAAAGAAAACTCCTATAGAGACTGTAATAATACACCAAGAAACTTGTCCCTGAAGAACTCTTCATTACAATATGCAGGATATAGGTTCTTCTTGGAACATGGAAGGTTTAAAGACAGTTTGTCATGAGCATAATGTCAATTTGCATATACCTCTTATATGCTATTCTCTTAAATATATCTCTCCTAAATCTTCCAAGCACCTGATGACAGCTGAAGAGTCCTTTACCATGTGTTCTTGCGAACTAAGCACTAACATAATTGATAAAATGATAGAAATTATTATACAGAATAACAAAGAACATGTTACAAATATGGATATTGAAATAAAAGGTAGTAATAAAAGTGATCAAGGTACAAATGCATCAGAACACTCAGTTACTGATACAAATTTGAAAGAATCCAATATAGCATATTCAAAAGAGATTGAAATAACCAATTCAGCTCTTAACAAAATCATTCCAACTAGTGATATATTAAAAAAGAAAGATATATCAGAACATGTGATGTCTTCTCTAGAAATAACCTTAGTTGATTTATATGAAAATTTGAATCAAATAAATGGAAAAGATATTAACTCAACAAATATTCTTTCTGGAAATTCTGAAGATATGCTTAATACTAAGGGTTCTGATAATGAAGTAGAGTATATATGTGATGTCTGCTCAAATACACTAACTGTTATTGAAATTTTGTATTGTGCGTTACAATATCTTAAAAATGAAAATGATAGAAAACAAAAAGATAAATTTGGATACTGGTTGTATTGATGATAATAGCTTTAAAGGATATAAACAAAACTACACAATAGATTCCTTTACTTATCAAACAATATTTACTGGTTGTTATTTGACACCTGAAAAACTTTCTTTTCATGTTAATATTATTGGAAATAATAATGAAGAAGAAGAAGTAGATATGGAAGAAAATTATGTATATGATGATGATTATGAATGTAGTCCTGATTTCCTTATACGCCAAGATTATAATGTGGATTATAATATTGATATTATGGATGATTTTGATTATTGTTATGAAGATGTAGTTCGTTTTTCTTATCGGGATAAATTTGATGAGAATGTGATTGAAGAAATAGACAACTTGAAGTAAGTAAATAACCATTCTCTCTCTCCCTCTATCATATATTTATAAGAATATATATGACACGCTAATGTATCATATATTATTATTGCTACTCTTCTTTCTTATCTTCACTCAAACTTATCAGGGTATCAAGCTTGTGGAGCTTGTTGATGGTGTCTGTGCTGGGAATGAATATTTTCTTCTTTCTTATCTCCACTCAATCATATCAGGTTATCAAGCTTGTAGAGATTGTTGATGGTGTCTTCTCTGGGAATGAATCTCTTCTTCTTTCTTATCTCCACTCAATCATATCAGGGTATCAAACTTGTATAGCTTGTTGATGGTGTCTGTGCTGGGGATGAATCTCTTCTTCTTTCTTATCTCCACTCAATCATATCAGGGTATCAAACTTGTATAGCTTGTTGATGGTGTCTGTGCTGGGGATGAATCTCTTCTTCTTTCTTATCTCCACTCAATCATATCAGGGTATCAAGCTTGTAGAGCTTGTTGATGGTGTCTGTGCCTGGAATGAATCTCTTCTTCTTTCTTAACTCCACTCAATCATATCAGGGTATCAAGCCTGTAGAGCATGTTAATGATATCTGCTGGGGATGAGTAGAACTCAATTAGTCAATACATACAGTTAAAAATGTGTTTTGGGGTTTCAGGTTGATAAATGCACTTAGTACATAGTGAGAAAACATTTCAACCATTCTGGAAAGTCATTGTCCGTAGATGACCAGACATAAGTCTGGACATCAAAGACTGTTGTTATCTTAGGAGGATAGAACCGGTGCTTGTCTCTCTTGTTCTGTACCAGTCATGTGAAGCATTGAATTAGAATGAATGTTGGTTAATGGAAACTACTGGACCAAAGTAATATGCCGCAAAAAATATGAGATAAGATGAATTATGTGTTTATACAACACCAGATAAAATTGTTGCTACCAATATTTTTCAAATAAATACGCGAGCGTATGTTATCTATATAGATGATATAATAAACAAGGATCTAAAGGATTTTAGCAATTATAGGCGTCATCAAAAAAACACAAATACATGTTTATTTAATTTTAAAAAATGATAAAAATTGATAATCTATGTGTGATGCATTAGCGCGCCATCTGTTATGAAATTCGAAACTATTATAGACGCGTATGATTCTTTTGAAAATTAAATAATTCTACTGTCCTTGCTGCAATGCAAAGGCCTTCTCATTAATTTTTCCATTGCAGTAAGGGCAGTAGATTTTTTAATTTTTAAAAGAATCATAAGCGTCTATAATAGTTTCGAATTTTCATAATATATTTGTGTCCAATAATTTTATTAAAACTTAGCCTAAAGTTGGGGGGTTGATAATAAACTATTTATTTAAAATTTAATTTTTTGGAAAACGTTTGAATAACTAGACACTCACATCGTTTTTAGTAGGTATTAAAAATTTCTCATTGCCGGATAGTTTATCCAATATGTTTTGAATGGCAGTTTTTGAATAATCTAAGAGGTCTCTTTGGAAAAGATCTATTGACGAAAACCTTCATAGGTTCTTATGCAATTTCGATTGCATTTTAACCTGGACTGGCAAACGTAATGTAGAAAAATTGGATTTTTCAAACAAACACTGTAGTTTTGAAGTTTTGAGTTTTCAATACTGCATATCAATACACGAAAAAATAGATCTTTCTACATCCTTATCTTTACTGGCCATGAATATAATTTGTTTTTTTTATTTTTTTTATTTATGGAAATAAAACATCTGTATTTGTGTATATGTGCGTGATTGTGTAACTGAAAATTGCTGGTGGCTTGCAATATTTATGCTGGTATAAAATTTGATTATAATTCTGCAATGGTGTTGATAGATTAGAAGTAATGTGCTGTGGCTGTCTAGTTATTTGATTGTCTCTCTGTCCAGGTATTTGTTACTTATTCTATCACTCAAGGTACATTTATATGGAAGCTAACTGATATCTTCATAGAATTTTAATTCCAATATATTTTAGAAATATAGATATGTCATGGGGTTGGATGGATGGGTGGTTGGATTGGTGATTGTGGTGGCGCAGTCTTGGTCGGGTGACAAGGGTTCCACAGGGGAAGAACGAACACACCTGGATGTGTTATGCTTTGTCATGCTTAACGGTGATTGGCTCAGAACCTCCATTGTCGCCATGATTGCAATCCTCCAGGAAGAAGAAGGCCTTTGAACTTAAGTTTTTAGGGAGGGGGGTCCAGGGCAGTGATCTTAACTTCCTGGATGATGCAATTCTGTGCTTTGTTTCTCTCTCATCTCGTGAGGCCTAACTTTTATTAAACCTTTAGACGAAACATGGTATATAGATTGTGGTGGGGTTACATAATACTATATAATACACTGCGGCCTGTGATTGTAAAACGACACTTGAAGTTAAACCGCATGAGTTTCTTTTCATCGAAAAATAAATATTTTATTTCAAGGTGAAATATCGACTATTTCTATCCTTTTTGGATGAGGTATGAAAGGGTGAATTATGAAGAGTAATGACGAACGGAAAAATAAAAGTGTCCAGGGATGGGAATCGAACCCACAATGTTCCGCTTACCGGGCAGATGCCATGCCCACTAGGCTACCCTGGACGTATCTTTCCGTTCGTAAATGATACATAAAGTAACTTATAATACAATATAATACACTGTGGCCTGTGATTGTAAAACGACACTTGAAGTTACACCGCATGAGTTTTTTCTCAACGAAAAATAAATATTTTATTTCAAGGTGAAATATCGACTATTTCTATCCTTTTTGGATGAGGTATGAAAGGGTGAATTATGAAGAGTAATGACGAACGGAAAAATAAAAGTGTCCAGGGATGGGAATCGAACCCACAATGTTCCGCTTACAGGGCAGATGCCATGTCCACTAGGCTACCCTGGACGTATCTTTCCGTTCGTAAATTTCCTTACGAACGGAAAGATACGTCCAGGGTAGCCTAGTGGGCTTGGAATCTGCCCGGTAAGCGGAACATTGTGGGTTCGATTCCCATCCCTGGACACTTTTTTTTTTCCGTTCGTCATTACTCTTCATAATTCACCCTTTCATACCTCATTCAAAAATGATAGAAATAGTCGATATTTCACCTTGAAATAAAATATTTATTTTTCGTTGAAAAGAAACTCATACGGTATAACTTCAAGTGTCGTTTTATAATCCTATATACAGATTATCACAAATATTTATTAAAACACAAAAATAGGTATATCCTGAGAGTTCAATGACGCTTTTTAGATGCCAGAACGTCATCTAGTGGAACAGAAATCAACTAAACATTGAAGAGATACAGTTTACACCACCTTGACGAGAGCTAACAATCTGAAACGCGGTGATGGTTGGCTTTTCTTTATTCATCAAGAAAATGGGTTGACCAAATATCAGGTGACAGGTTGAATCAACGTTTAATTGATTTCTGTTCCACTAGATGGCGCTCTGCCATCTAAAAAGAACTAATATGAGCGGTCAGGATATGCCTATTTTTGTTTTTAATATCAACACCTAAACCTTTTTATATTTTATATTATTTTTTCTCATAATTTTATATTTTTGAAAATAGAGCAATCCATATTGGAAAAATTAGATAATAAAAAGGCATATATTGGTTTTAATAAAATATTTATTTTGCCAATATTTCGGCTAGCTGAACGCCAACGCTAAACGCTGTATTACAAAACTGTAATGCCTCGATAAAGTTGGCGTTCAGCCAGCCGAAATATTGGCAAAATAAATATTTTGTTAAATCCAATATATGCCTTTTAATTATCTAATAATCATATATGCGTATGATTTAAAAAAAAATGTAAAGCGACTACATAATGACGGTCGTTAAGAAGAATTGTGGATATAATTTATCACTGATTAATTGATAAATAATAAGGGAAGCTCTCAGTACGACAATGATTTACATAAATTCCAATAAAAGAATGTTTACAAAAACATAGAGAAAGGACTAGAATGTTTTCCTGACACTGATTGACCCTCCTACTATATTCTATCTTTTAATCATGTATATCTGTAGAAATTTATGAAAGTCAAAACAAAATTTTCATATTTCTCGAGATATCATTCAACCAGCATCCACCATGCACGTATATATATTTTCAAAAATTGTTTATAACACACAAATAATGTAATATATATTTTCTCCTCCTTTCAATATCATTAATATTTAAAACATGTAAATAATAATTTGTATATAAAAAAAAAGTATATATCATCAATTTACTATCGTGATACTCCTGTTGAAGGACTGACAAACCTGAAAGCTTGTGTGAAAATGAATATTTGAACAAGAAACTTAGCCCAGGAAGCTTTTTTTATTTTATAATTTTCATATTTAAATAGAATATTTTATTTTATCACTTATAGCTAGCGAATTATAGATTAGGTTTAAAAAATCGGTTTAATATTGCAAAATTCCAACCCTACAAACGAGTGCAAGTAATCAAACAGGGTTCTGGCATATTTGAAAGTCGAACTGTTGTTCACATGTGTAGATATGTGGTGCATTTACTTCGTTAACTTATTTCCACCATGATTATGATGACTTGTACTACGTATACTAGGTATAATAGTAATAAAATAGTTTATACATATATGTGGCAATATCGTTGCGGGGTTTCTTGTTGTTGGATGCGAATGGTGAGATTTGATTGAAGCGCAGTCGTTTGAGTGGAAGTTGCAGCATACAGTTAGGAATAATCAGGACACGTGATTGTTTTGAAAATAAAAGGCAACTGGATTGGAGGGAAGAAGGTTTGAGAAGGAGCGGGTTTGATTGTTCCTTATCTGATCACATGGCGGTGATTGACATAGCTATGAGCTGAGCTGAGAGAGAGATCTCTAGAACAGATGTTACCTTGGTGGGAGCAAGTCGAAGGCTGATCCGAACTCGGTGGGAGCCAAGTCGCTACTGCAGGTGTTGTTCCTATGAGAGCGAAAACCTAACTGACCATCCTTGCCTTTCGATTTAACACCAAGACCCCGTTTCTCTCTGATTGGTTGAGAGATGATCACATGCTTTTTCCCTATTGGTTGACCTATTTAGATGCTATCTTTTGATTGGCCCGCGGCTTTCCTTGATGAAAGCTGTGGTCTGCTTGATAGGAAGTGTCGAGTGCTATTTTGACTTTATTTACTTCCGTGTTATCAAATACGTCCTATCTTGGGTCGGAAGTATGGGGTGTCTCTATACTAATATAACTTCTGTGGATATTGGATACGTCCTGTTTTGTCAGGAAGTATTGAGTGCATCTTGGCTAAAATAAGTTCTGCGGTCACTAGAGACGTCCGGTCTCTGCCCCTGCAATATTGACACAGGGGTGCCCAGAATAGTCGTGCCAGCTTTAGGTCTACTTCCTATATCTTAATGCTACTTGCTTCCCTCCAGTTACCTTGTTCTTTATTAAGTCTTCGAAAATCATACATGGTACATACATAGTGGGTCGGGGTTGCATTTAATTATATACAAATTATGACAGATGCGCCCCCTACATGTGAAGAATTCAAGAAGGGGTTAGCCTGAGAGAATTCTGTAAAATGAAAAATAATTTTGTGGGAAAATTAGTTGTAGGTATTGAGGGGCTATATACAAGCATTGCTGGTGACATAAGTAAGATAGAATGGGGTTGATGATATAGGTTGAGTATAATTAATAGAAATCAAAAAATTTTTTAATTGTAAGAAATCAATGAAGGTTATGGTACATAGTGGGTAAAACAAAAAAATGCGCCTAAACGAATTCTACTCGAGATAAGAAATGATATCGAGGGAGTTCTATTAAGGCTTTTGAAATCCAATAAAAATAATATAAAAATAGTTGAATGAAATCAAAATTGAATGTGTTTGGTTGAAAAAGAAAAATATTTTGTTGCATGGTGACAAAGACAACTGCTTAGTTACTTTTTTGCTCGAATTCTGAGAAAAAGGAATCGAGGAAATTTCATAAGGCGCTTTGAAATCAAAACAAAATAAAATAAGAATAGTTGAATGAAAACAAAATTGAATGTGTTTGGTTGAATGGTGAGAAAAAAAAAAATGCCTAACCATATTCTAGCTCGAAATTGGGAATGAAATCGAAGGAATTCTATTAGGTCTTTTGAGAAATCAAAAATAAAAATAAAATAAAAGTTTTTTTGAGCGAAATCAAAGTTGAGTGTTTGAAAAAAGAAAAATGAAAAATAAAAAGGTTTCAACAACAAAGGGTGATTTAATGTTTTTAGTTTAATCGAAAACCAGTGGGTTTTCGTTGATAATTGAGTTGTGGCAATATAAGCTAAGTGGTAAATAGAATGATAATTGATAAATAAAAATGATAATATAAACTAATTGGAAAAAAAAATGATAATTAATGATTAAAAGTGGCAATAAGTTGAATAAATTGATAAATTGATTAAATATTTACATTTTTAATTGCGAGAAAATAATGAAAATGATTGATATGAAAAATAAGGTGTATTGGTTGGAACCCTTTGGTATCTACATGCCCTGATCTAAATGTATTGATTGTTCCATTTTGCCCTATAAATGTTTTACTTGCTCAATTATGCCCTATAAATTTTTTGTCTCGTCTGTAGCGACACTTAGGTGAAAAACGTGATTCTAGTCCTCAAGTGCGTTTATGCTGTGTGTACAGGAGACATGGAAATCTATATAACCTTTAGGTGTAATTTTTTTGTCTTTGTGTGTGTGTTGTGAAAAAATGTTAGAAGTCTATTGTGTAAGAAATGTGTGAGCTAGTTCTATGTGTTGTCTCGTGGATGTGGAGTTGGTTGGTAAAAATCGATATGTAGACTCGAACTGGAATCAAAATCGGTGGTATAGCGAGGTTCCCAGTCGACCTCAATAGGGGATCTTCTCATTGTAATTAGAGATACGGAAGTGGGGTGTGTCGGGCAAACGAGAGGGAGTGAAATTGGAGATCGGACGAGGGCGCTCCGCTTTGTTTACAGAGGCCGAATTTATCGCTGCGAACTACACTTCCGTCGCGGTGTCTCAAATTCTCGTTTCCTGCCGTCTATTTATTTTTGGTGCGGCTCGGGGCTTGTTTTTGGAGTACGGCTTCTCCGACATCGGTTGGTTATCTTTCAGTTACTGCTATCTTTTCGGAGTTTATTTAGATTTTCTGCAAAGATGTTTCCTAATGTTTGTCCAAAATTAAAAACTGCCTCTTGTAGTTCGAAGATTTTCTGAGCGGGCATGGTATATATAAACAAGTAATTGATGAATAAAATTGGAATACAGTTGTATGGCAGAAGTAACAAACAAAGGATGAAAATCAGATGAAAAATAGGGTATTGCCCCATGTTCGTCCACATTTTTGTAACTGGGGACTCTGAAATATTTGCTTGAACCTTATAAATTGTAGAATTTGAATGATTGGTAGGTTCGCAGTTTTCCTGTTTGATATCTTTAGGGAGTGGTGTGATATGATTGAGTTGGTTGTCAGGTTTGCAGTTTTTAACGTCGGGGAAGAGTGATGTAAATCGTCTTGTTGCAAAAATGGCAGGGTCTAAATGCCTGAAAGGTTCGCTGCTGGTGGGTTTGAACCTTAATGACTCTGTTGGGAATAATTCGGGTGTTAAATGTTTGAAAGGGAACGTGTAATTGGGGTTGTGTTTTATATGATAGGTGTTAACGGCGGGTGGTGATATATAATGGATTTTTTCTGTATACAGTTTAAGTTTGTTGACGTGGATTGTGTCAGTGTCTCTTTGAAGTGGTTGATTTGGTCGATCTATGCGGACCACATTTGGTGAAATAATTTCTAAAATTGTGTGAGGTCCTGTGAAATATGGCGCGAGTTTCCCTGTATTTGGGTGGTGATATAATTTTACTAACACTAGATCACCTACTTCGAAATGTGGTTGCTTGTGTCGTTTGTCATAAGTGTTTTTGTCTTGTAAATGTTTGTTTTGTGTGCGTGTGTGATATGTTTGGTGTACGAAATTTTGTTTTGTTTGTGGGTTTTACTTGTTTGACGATGTCTTGTGTCATGTGTTATGGTCTGCCAATACATTGTGAAGAGATAAGTTGGTGTAAGTTCGACGTTATTTGTATTTTGAAAAGTCGGATGTTGTATCCATTTATTAAATCGAATGGTCGTCGTGACTTTAGAAAAAAAAACTATTCAGTGATATTAGAGTGGAATTGAGTGAAAATGAGGCTTACGACGTGAACACGCTTTGAGTGGAGATGTGTCACAGGTGTGGTGAAAAGGCGTCTGTGGCCTGAAATGAAAAGTTTTGTGGGGTGACCTGTGACACGAATCGAAAAAAAAAAAATTTGTGAATGAAAAGGTGTCACGCGAAATCCTTGTTTGTTCAAAACCTAACCTGTTCTCACTATGAACAACAAATTTATTAAAGTCATATATCGAAATTTCTATTGTTAGTGTATATGGCATCTTTTAAGGTGAACAATTTTTTATTGTTTTGTGTAGACGAGATGATTGTTACTAACGACGGTGCATGCGTTTGTTGGTCGTTGTTGCCTTTTGGCGCGAGTGTCGTGCTTGTTGGGCGGGTTGTGCGTGTTTGCTAGCGTGAAAACCGTCCTTTGGATGGATGTTGTCGGTGTATTGTTGTCGCGAATGTCGTGATTGTTGTTAAATACGTTTGTGGGGTTGTTGTGAGGTACACTTTTATGTTGTGGCGATGTGTGGTCATGCATGGATTTTGTGTGGTAAGTGTGTGAGTTGTACTGACACGTTTTTTTTTTTTTTTTGGCATGGTGAGGGTTGAAGCCTTTGTGGCTTATATTTGAGGGCATATAGTATTGATAATTGGGTTGAGTGATAAACATGGTAGTGGGGTCAATGAATGCAGGCAAGGGTTGTCCTGTGTGACAAATTTGATTGTAGTGCAAGTCCTTTCGGACAGGTTTGGCCTAGCCCGTGCGTGCATTCATTGAGTACAAAGGTTAGATATGGTTAAAAGGGGTAGGTAGCTAGGTAAAAGTTCAAAGTCAATTCCTTGACGGCATAGGATGGGTGCCTACCTCAGTTCAACAGGTCTCCTTTGGGACGCCTTGGTTTGGAGTGGTTGGCTTGGGGCTCGGGACTGCTCGCACCGTCCGTGAAATTGAAGTGAAGTCCGGTACTGGAAGATCATTTTGGGATCGTTTGTGCTGACCCGGATCGCGCGGATTGGTTTCGGGGACTGTGTACGGCATGGCGGTGGATGACTCCTCGGTGGTCGGTGTCCGGTCTTGGTGACACTCGCCTGGGGTTGGTGGGGGTTGTGTCCGTCGTCCTCCCCGGGGAATGGCGCTCCGGAATTCCGTCTCACTTTGTGGGGCGTTGACACGTCGGATGGCCACGGTCATCTGCCATATGATGGCCGCTAGAAGGCGCCTGGTCGCTTCTCTTCTTGTCCGCTTCTTTTCCGCTGGTTTTGTCATTGCCTTTTGATTTGCTGGTGTCTGGGCTAATTTCCATCTTGATCCTGATTAAGTTCCATAATCTTTATCCTGTCGACTTAACCGTTCTGTGGCAATATCGTTGCGGGGTTTCTTGTTGTTGGATGCGAATGGTGAGATTTGATTGAAGCGCAGTCGTTTGAGTGGAAGTTGCAGCATACAGTTAGGAATAATCAGGACACGTGATTGTTTTGAAAATAAAAGGCAACTGGATTGGAGGGAAGAAGGTTTGAGAAGGAGCGGGTTTGATTGTTCCTTATCTGATCACATGGCGGTGATTGACATAGCTATGAGCTGAGCTGAGAGAGAGATCTCTAGAACAGATGTTACCTTGGTGGGAGCAAGTCGAAGGCTGATCCGAACTCGGTGGGAGCCAAGTCGCTACTGCAGGTGTTGTTCCTATGAGAGCGAAAACCTAACTGACCATCCTTGCCTTTCGATTTAACACCAAGACCCCGTTTCTCTCTGATTGGTTGAGAGATGATCACATGCTTTTTCCCTATTGGTTGACCTATTTAGATGCTATCTTTTGATTGGCCCGCGGCTTTCCTTGATGAAAGCTGTGGTCTGCTTGATAGGAAGTGTCGAGTGCTATTTTGACTTTATTTACTTCCGTGTTATCAAATACGTCCTATCTTGGGTCGGAAGTATGGGGTGTCTCTATACTAATATAACTTCTGTGGATATTGGATACGTCCTGTTTTGTCAGGAAGTATTGAGTGCATCTTGGCTAAAATAAGTTCTGCGGTCACTAGAGACGTCCGGTCTCTGCCCCTGCAATATTGACACAGGGGTGCCCAGAATAGTCGTGCCAGCTTTAGGTCTACTTCCTATATCTTAATGCTACTTGCTTCCCTCCAGTTACCTTGTTCTTTATTAAGTCTTCGAAAATCATACATGGTACATACATAGTGGGTCGGGGTTGCATTTAATTATATACAAATTATGACATATATATATAAATATATATACATAAAATTATTTCTAGAACGACATTTAAAAATTATCCCGCATGTGTTTCTTTTGAACGAAAAAATCGAAATTTATTCTAAGGAGAAATAACGATTATTTTTAACCTTAGGGATGAAATATGAAATTGATGAAATGTGAAGAGTAATGAAAAACGGAAAAATAAAAGTGTCCAGGGATGGGAAACGAACCCACAGTGTTCCGATTACCGGGCAGATGCCATGTCCACTAGGTTAGAAATAATCGTTATTTCTCCTTAAAATAAATTTCGATATTTCATTCAAAAGAAACACATGCGGGATAATTTTCAAATGTAGTTCTACAATCATAAGCCGCATTTATATTGAATTACAAAATTATTTTTATTGAATTAATTTCTGTTAAAATTTTTCATTTGTTGTTTTAGATCTCGAGGTCATTTTTCTCAAGTTGAGATGTCGTCCAAGAGTGATGAGGACGAAGAGCCTTTCCTGGGATGTTCGAATTCGAAAAAAGGATGTCAAACGATATTAATGAACTTTCAAGAAGCTAATGAACACAGTAAAATTTGCCAATATACAGAAGTAGATTGTCCACTCGAATGTGCCGAGAAAATATTGAGACAAGATTTAATAACTCATATTTCTAAACTTTGTTCTCAACGTTGTGACAGATGTCCTAATTGTAATCTAGAAATGTTCCACAGTCAACTGGAATCACATCAAGAACAATGTTATCTTAGACAAGTCAAATGTACGTACTGTGGAAGCAAGACAATCTTACAAGATCTGCAGAACCACCAAGAATTCTGTAGCGAAAAACAACTTCCTTGTAAAATGAAGAATCTAGGGTGTGATTGGATTGGAAATTCTTCATCAAAGATAGTTCATGAACAGGATGTTAACTTACATTTTCACATCTTTAATCATTTTTTAAATGAACTTTCACAGGAAACTCGTCAAATTTCAAAGTCCGTTGAAAAGAAATTAAATAATTTTCAACTTAAAATCAAAAATGATATTACTAAAAGAGTAAAAGGGGAATATTCAAAGCTAATTATTAATACAAATAATAAAATTAAGGCAAGTAAACAGGAAATTAAAACTTTAGAATATAAAATTACAGAGTTGACAACAGTTAATGAAACTTTAATTGAAACTGTTAAGAAACAATCAATAGATATTGAAAATCTTAAATTAGAGTTGAAACGTGTGGAAGATAAATTAGACACCAACTATTCTATTCATGACACTTTACACACGGATAGCTATACAAATGAAGAAATTGAAGACGATGTACAAACTGATATCAATACAAATGAAGAAATTGAAGACACTGTACAAACTGATATCAATACAAATGAAGAAATTGATGACGATGTACACACTGCTAACTATACAAATGAAGAAATTGAAGACACTGTACAAACTGATATCAATACAAATGAAGAAATTGATGACGATGTACACACTGCTAACTATACAAATGAAGAAATTGAAGACGATGTACACACTGATATCAATACAAATGAAGAAATTGAAGACAATGTACACACTGATATCAATACAAATGAAGAAATTGAAGACGATGTACAAACTGATATCAATACAAATGAAGAAATTGAAGACGATGTACACACTGATATCAATACAAATGAAGAAATAGAAGACAATGTTCACACTGATATCAATACAAATGAAGAAATTGAAGACAATGTACACACTGATATCAATACAAATGAAAAAATTGAAAGCAATGAAATAACTGATAGAATAGAAGATCAACAACCAGAAAATATAACTAAGCGGATGGCTTTATCCAATACACTATCTCCTATATGCAAAGATGTAAAGATTGAAATGAAATTAAACAAAGATATTTGGTATCCTTATTTATCATTTGAAGAATTTATTGATCAAGCTCTTTTATATATCTATGGTGAAATTAAATATGAGAATAAATTTACTTTGGAATTTTCCGATATTGATTATAGCAAGTCATTTTCAAAACAAATCTTTTTTAAAAGTATTATAGATATCAATATCTCAGTTTCATTTTTATTTATCTATTTTTTATCTTATGATACCTTAGCTGTGGGAATATCACTGGATCATTCCATTTTCAGAGTTGAAGAGATTCGAGGTTCTGGGATTCAATGTGCTATCTTGTCTTTGTCTAATTCCTCTACAGGCCAGGTCATCGCCTACTGTACTTCTTTGTTTGACAAAGGAGATAAAAATCGTATTTATGATATTTTTCGGTTTCAAAAACAAATATTTAATGAATATAATGAACAATTTCCTGGTTTATTACTATTTAAATTAACTCTATTTTATTATAGTATTTGAAAAGTGTTTGAAATTCATATGTTAATTTTGTAATTATTCTTATTTTTTAATTAATAGAAACATTTTTCTGGCAGACATATTCAATGTTTTATTATAATCATTTTTAGACATTATTTTTTTTTGTTTCTTTTTTTTCTTAGTTAGTTATCAAATCATTTGCAATTGTAGTTTCTTTTTTGTTTTGTTGTGTTCCTTTTTAAGCAATAAAATATATAGAACTAAGGTGTAATATTCAATTCAAACATATGGAACCAACATCCTTTCATTTTTAAAACAAAGCTAAATCATAAGCTTATATAATATAAAGTTGTATAACTTTCACTTTTCCATACAAATAGCCTAATCAAAGGATCAATAATTTGGTCTCAATGTTCTTTATAATATTGATTAGAACTACACTGGTGTCCAAAAAATAAGAAACCTTTGTTTTTTAATGATATGTTTTAAAATTTAAAACGCTAAAATCTAAAAAATAATTTAATTAGGTTTTTTAAGTCGTATAGTTTATTTATCGCAACCATTCGATTCGGTAAAATTGAAAATATGTAAATGTTTGCTTGTCTTTTTAGTGTGCTATTTAGCGTGTTGTTTACCCCATCTAAGAATTGTCCAATTATAATTTTATTTAATCCTTAGTTAATTATGAGGTTACGAAAAATTTAGCAGATGATTTAAAATGGAGAGCTGTTGGAAGAATGGAGGCAGGGCAATCACAAGTTGAAGTAGCAAAATGGCTGATTGTGAATAAATCTGTGGTCCGCAAAATATGGAAACAGTTCATTGAGACAGGAACCATCAAAATAAAAGAAGGTTCTGGTAGAAAAAGAAAAACAGCTAGCTCTGAAGACCGTTATCTGGTCGTAACTGCCAAGCGCCATAGGGAGATGACAGCTATTCAACTCTCTAATGAACTCTCAAGTGCTACTGGAACGATAATTTCAAGACAAACTGTTTACCGAAGGCTTCACGAAGGTGCTCTTTATGCAAGACGACCAATCGTCTGTATCCCTTTAACCTCTGCTCACAGGAGATCCCGCTTGAATTGGTGCTTGGAACATCACGCCTGGACTCATGATCAGTGGGCCAATGTTCTCTGCAGTGACGAGTCAAGATTTAGTTTAAACACAGATTCTCGACGAGTTTTCATCTGCAGGGAGCCTGGAACCCGCTATCATCCCAGTAACATCAGGGAAATAGACAGTTTTAGAGGGGGCAGTCTCTTAGTCTGGGCTGGCATCAGTTCTAGCAGATGCACACGCCTCCAGTTTTTTTCTGGGGGCACTTTAACTGCCCAAAGGTACAGGGACGAGATCCTTGAGCCCTATCTAAGAACTTATAGAGATCAAATTGGTCACAATTTAATTTTTATGGACGATAATGCTCGTCCGCATAGGGCTAAGCTAGTCAATGAATAACTCCAGAGTGAGAATATTCGAAGGATGGATTGGCCAGCCAAATCTCCGGACCTGAATCCAATAGAGCATTTGTGGGATGCTCTAGGGAGGCGTATTGGAGCTCGTCACCCCTCTCCCAGAACCCTCGTTGAGCTAAGAACTGCTCTATTGGAGGAGTGGGGTTTACAACCCTTGGACCTCCTCCAAAGCCTGGTAAACAGTATGAGGGCTTGCTGTGAGACCTTGATAGCTGTTAGAGGTGATCATACTCCCTATTGATAACTTATTTCTTTAAGATCTGGAACCTTAGCTTTGGGTATGTTGGTAATAATTTGCATATTTCATAATTTCAAATATATATTTTTTATTTTCATATAGCTAGTCAAATTCTCCATAGTTTAAACTATTTGTATACTAAATTTTATATTTGTTAATAAATTAGATTTTGAGAAATTTCAATATTGGTTAAGTTTCTTATTTTTTGGACACCAGTGTATATACCTTTATGATATAAGAAATTCGCACTGGCTTTCCACATATGTAGACATGTGTTGCACTTACAGTGAAAGTAATCTCTAACTACCCACCATGAATATAATGGCCAGTACCACGTGTACTTGGAATAAAATTTTAAAAAATGATATAAACAAAAATAATTCCTATGTTATAATACCTTGATAAAGGTTGGCGTTCAGCCAACTGAAATATTGGTAAATTAAATGATATTTTAAACACATATTAATATCTTATAATACCTTGATAAAGGTTGGCGTTCAGCCAACTGAAAATTTGGTAAAATAAAATGATATTTTGATAAAATATATGCTTTTTAAATTAAAGAATTATTTATGAATTTCTCTATTTTCAATATATATTAATATATATTTGATTATTAAAAAGAGTCGAGAAAAATATGAAATTAATGAAAACCAACGTTACATATTTATAATTATATTTTTTTATTATTATAAACATATTAAGTAATAAATTATCTAAATCAACATTAAAAAGTAGCGAAATGGAAAGAAAATAGAGAAGTTAAGAAATGAAGTATAAATAAAAGGGATTTAAAAAAGAGAGAGAAATATTCATTCTTTTTAATGAACAATAACGGGCTTTAACAATTCTTAAAAGCGGATTTTTTTTAAATTCTAAAAATAATGAATAACTATAATTTAAAAATTACATTATGATATATTATTTTCGCGAATGTATATATATGTACCAAAAGATACTTCTACCTTTAAAAATGCACTGAAACAATTGATTTTGTTAATCACCCCAGTACTAGATTACCTTATAGAGAAACCTTTAAGAAAAAGGCATTTCCTTATTGTGCAACTGTAAGTTTCTGATTGCTTTCGCCACACACACATCATCTATCAAAATAAATATATTATATATTTTTTCCACCTTTGTAACAATTGATTAGAAGAATCAATAAAATTGTTTAAATTGTCAAATTGTCTATCAGAATAAATATAAATTATTCGTTGGTTTTTAATTATTCCAGAATTGAATCAACGAATAGTTGATATTTATTCCGATATAAATCTTGTCAATACATGCAAAGTGCACAGTCTGCACTATTTAAAAAATATAATATGCATTATATATACTATCTACAATGAATATGGCGCCTCTGCCAGCGCTGCAGAATTTGGTGAAGAATCACCAGTGGGTCTCCAGCGACACCACGTATTTCGCAATCTTTATTCCAATAAATGGCGCAAGTCATTAGCAACTTTCAGTTGCACGATAAGGAGATGCCTTCTTCTTAATTTATGCACCTTATCCCAGTACAATGTCACATTTGCCCATTTATTTCTTTCCGATTATCCTTTGTTTCTAAATTTTCTAAAGCTTGTGTTGAGGCATTTTCGTTATCATTACTAATGCGCCTGTTCTGGGGTGATGAGCAAATACATTTTAAAGGGAGATTTGCCTCTTTTAATACATTGGTGTGAATGGTGAATAAATCAATTTCATTCTGTAGATTGAGTGTTTGATATTTGATTCACCCTTATTACAATATCATCTATGGAAAATGTATAGTTCCGAAGTATGTGTTGGTACAAATAATGATAAGGTACAATTTAGATAATAGATTAGAACTACAAGGTAATATAACCAAATCCAAATAAAATAATAGTTTGTGACGTTTCTGTAACAGCATTGTTACCATCATCAGACCAAATAATAAAGCCTCACACTCTATTAAATCATTTGGATTTGGTCTTATTACCTTGGCACAAATAAATCCTTTGTAAATCATAATCTTCAAAAAAGCAAATATTTACAAATTAATAGTGTGTGACGTTTCTGTAACAGCATTGTTACCATCATCAGACAAAAGAATAAAACGTCACATACTATTAATTTATTTGGATTTGGTCTTATTACCTTGGCACAAATAAATTTCCTATAAATCAGAATCTTCAGAAATCTAGATATGATCATTTAAAAAGGGTAAATAAGTATTTTGACCCAAGTTTTACCGCAAATGTTTCTTTTGAACGAAAAATCGTAATTTATTTTAAGGAGAAATAACGACTATTTCTATCCTTAAGGATGAAGTACGAAAGGATGAATTGTGAAGAGTAACAATGAACGAAAAAAGTGTCCAGGGATGGGAATCGTCCAAGGTAGCCTAGTGTACATGGCATCTGCCCGGTAAGCGGATCACTGTTGGTTCGATTCTTATCCCTAGACACTTTTATTTTTCCAGATCACCATTACTCTTCACAATTCATCCTTTCATACTTCATCCCTAGGGATAGGAATAGTCGTTATTTCTCTTTAAAACAAATTTCAAATTTTCGTTCAAAAGAAACATTTGCGGTAAAACTTGGCAAATGTCGTTTTACAACCAAAGCCGCATTATATTATATTGAAATATAAATATTTGTAATTATTCTACCTATAGATTGCCTCAAATCTCAGACAATACAAAAGATAAACCTTTATTCAGACAAATACAACCAATTTGAGCATACCCTTTCACACATTCCTTATATTTTAATAAATATCATGGAACAAGTTAAATAAGCGTTTAGTTTATTTTTGTTTCACTAGATGGCGCATTGCTATCTAGAAATGATCATGTGAGAACGGTCAGGATATGCCTCTTTTATTTTTAAATATTGTAGCGTGGTTGATTTGTTTGCATAAGTTTTAGATTGTATTGATTTACATAAGTTTTTAATTATGTCATATAGCTATATAAATGCTCGTAGATTTTAAGATAGACAGTTAGAGAGAATAAAGTTCGGTTGGGTTTACTTCTCCTCGTGTCTATTTTTTCATCGCGACAATATCAACACCTGACCTTTTTTATATTTTTAATTGTTTTTTTTTTACTTATGTTAGACTATAAAGACATCACGATTACACGCAAATAATTAAATGAATTTAACCATCGGCAGTGGAATGGACAGAAACAAGATTAATTAAAATAAACACGAATAAATGTAGCAGAATAAAAATATATTTATCATTTGTAACTTTCTATTTCTAAAACCTGTGTGTGTTTTTAAAGAAAAATAATTTATAATCTAATTATTCTTCCTCCCCATTTATTAAATAATTACTTTAAAAAATAATTGGAGCGTAATTTAGTTTGATTTTCTGGTGAATATTATTGCTACAGAATTCAGTAGACTGAGCTGAATTTAATGGACTAGTGTGTGTTTAATTGGCAAACCAACAATGAAATCAGCGGAAATATTTTTCAAGTCATTTATTTTATTGGTATTTTTTATAATTAGAGTAATTGAATATCATAAAGATTGAGGCTGCCTGTGGCCGGCATTCATAGTTCTTAAAATAAAAGATTCTTTGGCCAGTAAATCTTTTACTGATTAAAGATTTACTGGCCGAAATGTCTTTTATTTGAAGAGTAATTGAATAGTTCTATATATTTAAATCAGAAAAGGTATATCCTGACCACGTTCACATTAATATTTAGATGGTAGAGCGCCATCTAGTGGAACAGAAATCAACTAAACGTTGATTTAAATTCTTCCCTGATATTTGGCCAACCTATTTTCTTAATTAATCAAGAAAAGTCAACCCCGAACGCGTTTAGGAATGTTGGCCCTCGTCAGCATGGTGCAGACTACTTCTACGACCAAAAATATTTTGGTCCCAGAGGTATTCTGAGAAATCAAGAAATGGGTATTTAAGGGCAAACTTGCGTAAATAGGATAAACATGTGAAAAAATATTTTCGTTATGGAGTGTAGGGAAAACTAATGGTAAATTAGCGGTTGGTCTGTTTGCGACTTGGTTACTGATCCGATTCAGCTAGTTTGAAGAGGAGATCAATAGACTGAGCCTTATTTACTGTCGAATTTGATTGGAAAGTTGGCCTTTATATTTATAGATCAATATATATTGATCTTTCCAATTAAAATAAGATCAGAAAATGAAAACCCAAATTTTAAAACCTAGAAGACCAAACACATTCTTACAAAACAACAAGTACTTTTAAAAAGATAATAGCGATCTTTCTTTGGTGAAGATTTTTGAAGATAGAATATATTCTACCTTCAAAAATCTCACCAAAGAAATATCACAGTTATCTTTTTAGAATGTACTTGTTGTTTTTTAAGAGGGTGTTTGATCTTCTAGGTTGTCAAAATGAAAATTTTCTTTTGTAAGTTGTGTTGATATGGTAGACATTGTCATTTTGTCAGGGTTTGACCTTAGTAGCCTGTCTACAACTCTCGCTATCACGGCTCTATTTGGGTTTTCATTTTCTGATCATATAGTGACTGGATTGTCGAAATTATTTGTTTCTTTCTCTGATTTTATTTAGGGCTTGTGGGGCTTCGGCGACTTTTTAAATCTATTTGGGCTTTAGTTCTTTTAATTCCTGCATTATTTAAACAAGAACATGGTGTATTGACGAATTATCAGGGCTGTAATTAGAGCTTGAAGTGTTATGTTTATTTAAAAATGTGCGTTTCTTGGTCTGTTGAAGATATTTTACAGAATCCAGGTACGCGCTCTTTTTTATATAAACATATTTAATGCGACTTATGATTGTAGAAAGACATTTGAAAAATTATCCCGCATGTGTTTCTTTTGAACAAAAATCGGAATTTATTTTAAGGAGAAATAACGATTATTTCTAACCTTAGAGATGAAGTATGAAAGGATGAATTGTGAAGAGTT
>CP092869.1:11780345-12068032 GCA_030710605.1 Cordylochernes scorpioides
GACAAGATTGTTTCTATTAGACCACCACGGACTTAGGAAATATTAGAAATACCCTACAATATCCTACTGAATGACTGCCGCTATATATTTACATATTCCTAAAGAAACAATTGAGTATGCAAAAATAATATTTACATTTCTACAAATATACAAGCATGCAAATACTCTACACTTATTTAACTAATTTTATATATACAGTACGGTTTTCCCATGAGAGACCACTTTGAAACATATCTATACCTTTTTTTATGATGCATTAGGGCGCCATCTGTTATGAAAATTCGAAACTATTATAGACGCGTATGATTCTCTTAAAAATTAAACAATATCAACTGTCCTTACTGCAATGGAAAAATTATTAGGAGGGTCTGTATATAATAATTTCGAATTTTCATATCTATTCATTCATTATCACACATAATCATTTTCATATATGTAAATTCTTAATGAATTCTTATGTCCTATATTTGTATAAATATACACGGAAGGATAAAAAATGCTGAACTCTGTGCTTCCTTCAAATACACAGGGCTTCCAGCGCGCCTACGTCACGGGACGACGTGCAATTGAGGAGCTTCCAACCATTACCACTAGAGGCGCTGCACCTTTCCCTTCACTTCCTGTTTATCCCTTGTTCTGGCTGCTTGCTATATCGTGATATATTAAAAATTATATATTTCAATCTATTCTGCATCTGATTGAACCACCGATCCAACAAGTGGTAGCAGAGCGTGGTTTCCTAGCTCTGTGGTTCAAGTTCTGCATATCCTCGTGAGCAAAATTCCTTCAGCGAAGCTACCTCCGCTTGCCCTCGTTGAAAAGTTGCTGCGTCATCATGGCGGCCATTAGTGCAATAACGGCGGTGGTTGAAAAATTGAACGGCCAAAATTACCGCTCATGGAAGTACAACATCAAGATGCTACTAATTGAGAAGGGCTTGTGGGATGTGATGATTAAAGATGAAGATACCCAAGATGCTCAACTAAAAGCTCAAAAGGATAGAGCTTTGGCTGTTATCGCGTTGTCGATAAATACAGAACACCAGATCCACATCATCGACTGTACATCGCCACAGGATGCGTGGAAAAATCTGGAACAGGTTTTTGAGCCAAAATCTCGTTCGAGGATACTACAGTTAAAGAAGCAGTTTGTGAACATCAAGCTTCAAACTGGTGAGTCAATGTTAGACTATTTGAATAGATCGAAAATTTGCACGGACCATTTAAAAGAGGCAGGTGCGGAAGTCGACGATCAAGATATAGCATACAGCATGCTATCAGGGATACCTGACAGCTTCGATACCCTGGTGATGTCGTTCGGAAATGTCGAGGACTCTGACTTCACATCGAACAAGGTTAGAAATACTCTACTCACAGAGTATGAAAAAAGATCTGCCCGAGAAGGAGCAAGTTTAGGTCTCGGCGAAGCACTCAATTTTTCAAAGGACGACACTAGGAAGACTTCCAGAAAACAAGGAGTCAAGTGCTACCGATTTTCGAAAATCGGCCATATCGCCAAGGATTGCAGGTCGTCCATCAACCGAGACTACAAGGCGGATAAAAGCTACAGCAGGAAGAAAGACTCTTTTGAATCTCCGTCGGAGAATATGCTAATGGCCTTCAATGTAGTCTCTTCGGAAGATGAATTCATCTTAGACAGCGGCGTAACACATAACGTCTGTAAGAACCGACAATGGTTTACAAGTTTCCAGCCTACTACGTGTGAGCCCATCCAGACTGCGAGCGGCAACCTACAAGTAGAAGGAGTTGGAAATATCCACTTGAAGATGTACCTAGATACTGGAACGCAAGATGTCACCTTGAACGACGTACTTTTTTTGCCCCAAGCAAGAAGAAATTTGCTTTCTGTGTCGCAAACAGAGGATAATGGCAAGCACATCAAGATTTGTAACCACAAGGCAAGAGTGTTCAATGACAACAGAGTGATATGTGTGCCAAGGAACCTAAACGGATTGTACATCGTTAGAGGTAAGCCTATCTTACAAAATGCGCACTTAGCTAGTTCAAGTCCGCCTACACTAGAACTTTGGCATAAACGCTTTATGCATATCAATGCAGACACTTTAAACAAGTTAGCTAAAAATAGCGTTGTTAATGATCTTGAAATTTCCAAAGGAGAAATGTCAATATGCGATGATTGCTGTATGAAAAAGTTAACAATGTCGCCACATAAAAGCTCTCCATATAAAATAAAAACTAAATATTTGTTAGAGTTAGTACATAGCGATCTGTGTGGACCATTTCCAGTTGATTCTTTTGCTGGGTCACGCTATTTTCTAACATTTACAGACGATTTTTCCCGTTGAGTTATTGTTTATTTCTTAAAGCATAAAGATCAAGTTATTGATTACTTTGGCATCTTTAGGGCTAGAGCCGAAAGAGAAACAGGTCATAAGATTAAACGATTGCGGACAGTTAACAGGTTAGAATATTGTAATAAAAAATTTTAACAAAAACTTGAGATCCTTGGAATAAAACACGAATTAGCGAATTCTTACAGCCCTCAGCAAAATGGCGTCTCGGAGCGTTTAAATCGTTCGTTACTTGACTTGGCTAGGGCGTCAATGCACAACGCTGTTTGCCACAAAAATTCTGGGCTGAAATCGCTAATTGTGCCGCATATATTAAAAATAGAAGCCTTTGTAGCGCTCTTGATAACAAAGTTCCAGAGGAAATTTGGCTTTCAAGAAAAGTGATCCTACGTCATTTTAAAATATTTGGAGCTCTAGCTTATGCTCATATTCCAAAGCAAAACGAAAGAAATTCTACCGTCGAGCTAAAAGATGTATCTTAGTCGGATATTCAACACAATCCAAAGATTATAGACTCTGGGATAATGATTCTAAACAAGTGTTCATAACTAAACATGCTAGATTGGACGAAAATAAAGTCGGTTTAAACCAGTTTAAGAATGACGTAACGGAGGGTAGCGAGGCTAAAAACAGTTTCGTATGGTTGCCGGAACCGGGCAAAGTTCTCCCGCCACGTGATCCTGACCTTCAACCAGGTTACGACAGTCAACTAGAAGTTCCGTCGACTTCAGAAGTTAGAGATATAGTGGGGGGTAGTTCTGATAATACTTTGAGCCCCCGTAGTCGAGAAATTGAAAGAAAAACACTGAATCTTGCAAATGTTGAACTAAATTTATGCGAGGTGTCTGAACCTCAAACTTTTGAAGAAGCTGTTTGCTCACCCGAATCGGATCTATGGAAAAATGCGATGCAAGAAGAGTTAAATTGTTTTGAAGAAAGACAAACATGGGTTGTCACTAATTTACCTAAAAATAAGATGGTAATCCGTAATCGTTGGGTTTTTAAAATAAAAGGAGATTCTAAATGAATGGTTAGTAAATTTAAAGCTAAGCTCGTAGCCAAAGGTTACAGCCAGACACCCGATATTGACTTTAATCAAACATATGCCCCTGTTGCCAATTTCGGTATAATCCGAATGCTTTTAGTTTTGACCCAAAATGCTGGCTGGGTAAATAGGCATTTAGACATAAATAATGCATATTTATATGGGGCACTTAATAAAGAATTGTACATGGCTTTGCCACCAGGAATAAAGCTTCAGGATTCTAAAGATAAAGTTCTTAGACTTTTAAAACCTATCTATGGGCTTAAACAAGCAGCTTTTTGTTGGAATACTACGCTGAGTCAATTTCTTGAAAAAGTGGGCTTTTCTAAAATTCCATCGTGCAATTGCATTTTTGTGCTTGACGATAGGGCAATCATAGAAATTTTTGTAGGCGACTTAGCGATATTTGCTGTTGACCAGAATACACTTGACGAAATCGAGGATAAAATTATACAAGAGTTTCAAATTAAAAGTCTGGGGCCCATTACATTCTTTTTAGGTGTCGATATAAATTACGGCAAAGAGAGTTTGTCTCTTAATCAAAGACATTACATACAAACTTTACTTGAAAGATATAATATGTTCGAAGTTCGCAACGTATGTACGCCTTTAGGCCCAGCTATCATACTATCTAAAATAGACTGTCCCCATACACAAGCTGAAATAGACCAAATGTCTAATATACCATACAAAGAGCTTATTGGTACATTGTTGTATTTGTCCAATTGCACTAGACCAGATATCTCTTTTGCTACTTCTAAACTTTTCCAATTTTGTGGCATACCCAGGAAAGAAGCATTGGGAAGCTGCAAAACATATTTTGAGATATCTATCGGGTACTATTGGCTTAGAACTCTCCTATGTCAAAGGAAACAACAATAAAGTCGCAATGTTCACAGACGCCGATTATGGGAGTGACACAGATGATCGAAGATCCTACTCTGGAATGGTTGCAGTTATTGATGGGAATGTCATCAATTGGCGATCTAAAAAACAGCAATGTGTTTCGTTGTCTACCATGGAATCGGAGTATATAGCATTATGTCACAGTGCTAAAGAGGCCATCTGGCTCGGTCAAACCCTGTCTGATCTTGGATTTATCTCGTACTTTGCCAAACCACTCACAATCTACTGTAACAATCGATCAGTATAGACTTTTCTAAGAATAACATTGAGAATAATCGTTCCAAGCACATCTCAGTTCAGTTCCACTACACAAGAGATAAGATAAACTCTGGTGATATCGTTGTCCAGTTTGTTAACACCTAGGAAAACATGGCCGATATTCAAACCAAGACTTTAAAGAAGTTGATGCACAGAGAGGCATGTTTCCAGATGAATTTGAAGTCGCAAGTGGGGGAATGATGAACTGTGTGCTTCCTTCTGTTGGCTTCCGTAGGCGTCCTTACTGGGATAAAGAAAGAGAGGATTCCATTTAGTTATTAATTAATATATGCATTTATTTATGGAGCGACCCGCTCCAACACAATAGTTAGAAAAACAAAAGCGAGTGTATGGGAACAACAAAAAAACAAAGTCTGCCGCGTAGTGGTGGCGTCATCCTCACCAGCCAATCGGAGAGCGCCATTCAGATCTCGGTCAAGGTCGGGTGCCGGCGCCTACATTCGGCCATTCCTGGATTCCAATCGTCCTCGATTAAACTTTGCGTTGCAGGAACGTCGTGGGTTGCGTCGGAGGGTGTCTTCTTCTTCTGACTTCTCGTCCGGACTTTCTTCTGTAGTTGAATCATCTTCTTCACTGTGCCAAGACTTCAGTTGACTGATATGGGCCATTGTCGTGTAGAACCGTCCACCGGTTCTTTCGCTTAGCTGAGTCACTCTGTACGTGTCGCTTGGCAGAACCTCGGTGATTATCAAAGGTCCTCGATACTTGGGTTGCGCCTTGGATGGTTCACCAGTCATTTTGGGTACATGCCTCATCACTACAATTTCTTCTACTTCGAATTGGAGTGTACGGCATTTCTTCTTATCGTAGTACGTCTTCATGATTTCTTGTTTATTCTCAATTTGGGTTCTCACACTCTCTTGAATTCTCTCCGGCTCGGTCCACGGGTCCATATCTTCGTCGGCTAATCTTCTAAGTATCCCGTCGTGGAATCGAGGGGAATAGCCGTGGAGTGTTTCGAACGGTGTTTTATTCGTCGTCTTGTTCACCGCATTATTCAGGTCTCGCTCTACCTCCTTGATCTTCAGGTCCCAATCCTTCCGTCGCGGATCCTTTGTTGCTGCTTGAACACTCCAGCAATTCTTCTTTCTTCAGGGTTATCCCGCTTCTGAAATTCTGTTGGCTTCCGTAGGCGTCCTTACTGGGATAAAGAAAGAGAGGATTCCATTTAGTTATTAATTAATATATGCATTTATTTATGGAGCGACCCGCTCCAACACAATAGTTAGAAAAACAAAAGCGAGTGTATGGGAACAACAAAAAAAAAAAACAAAGTCTGCCGCGTAGTGGTGGCGTCATCCTCGCCAGCCAATCGGAGAGCGCCATTCAGGTCTCGGTCAAGGTCGGGTACCGGCGCCTACAGTAGCTTCCAGCGCGACTACGTCACGGGACGACGTGGCATTGAGGAGCTTCCAACCGCCACCACTAGAGGCGCTGCACCTTTCCCTCCACTTTCTGTTTGTCTTCCCTTGTTCTGGCTACTTGTTATGTCGTGATATATTAAAACTTATATATTTCAATCTATTCTGCATCTGATTGAACCACCAATCCAACAAAAAAGTTCCTGAACTCTTAAAAAATATAATATAAAATAACTTTTGAAAAATGGTAAAATCAATTTTACTGCAAAGAACAAAGCCTAAACTATAATTTAATTGAGCAACGCCAGTAAATGCGCATGCGTAGTTTTCATTTAGGCATATTTTTATTGTAAGTATTTAGCTTTTGTTGGTTTCTGCAATGTCATCATTTCAGCAAAGGGCAAATATTAAATTTTGTGTAAAATTAAGTCTTTCACAGAGACATTAGCATTAATGAATGAAGCTTATGAAGACGGAAAATTGTCACGAACGCAATTTTATTTCCTTATAAACATTTTAAAGATGGCCATAAAAACATCGCAGATGATTCGAGGTCAGGTCGGCCATTGAGGTCAACAATGGATCGCAATATTGAAAAGGTACGCGATTTAATTGTTGCTGATAAAAAATTACTATTGATAATATATCAGAAATATTTGGAATTTCGTATGGTAGTTGCCAAAAAATTATTGGTGAACATTTAAACTTGAAAAAACTTTGTGGTTATTTTGTCCCACGATATTTAATAGATCAATAAAGAGAAACCAGATTATCAATTTACAAAGATTTAATTTGAACTGAAAATAATGATTCTTATCTATCAACATATATAGTCACGACCGTCTTTCCTCAATTCCTCATGTCACGGATGCGCGCGCATCATCATTATGATCATTATATCATTATCTAATGATAATAATAATAATTATTATTATTATATTATTATTATTATTTTATTATCAACATATATAGTCACGACCGTCTTTCCTCAATTCCTCATCGCTGTCACGGATGCGCGCGCATCATCATTATGATCATTATCTTCTATAGAAGCTTCTATCTTTATAATTATGTATATTTACAAAAAGTCAATTCGCTCGCGCCTCTAGCGGTGAAAATGAGGGGTAATACCAGCTGACCTAATGTACATGTAAAATTTGGAGCGGGACGTTTCACAAGAGTGACATCCACGGCTCCAATTTATAATTGTAACAAATAGTATTTGAATAAAAACATTCAATCGGGTAAAACACGGGCGTTGCCCGGGTCATTCGGCTAGTTAATATATAGTCACGACCGTCTTTCCTCAATTCCTCATCGCTGTCACGGATGCGCGCGCATCATCATTATGATCATTTTCATTATCTAATGATAATAATAATAATAATAATACTTATAAATGACTGCGGCGTATAATTATAAAGCTATACAAACAGTTTTACCGCATAAGTTTCTTTTTTATTTATGAAAAATCATTTTTAATTTCAAAGAGAAATATTTAATATTTCTAACTTTTGGATGACGTATGAAAAGGTTGAATACATGAAGAGTGATGGCCTATATATGAAGGGATGACGTATGGAAGGGTGAAAAATATGAAGAGTAATGGCGAACGGAAAAATAAAAGTGTCCAGGAGCGGGAATCGAACCCACAACCTTCTGCTTACCGGGCAGGTGCCATGTCCACTAGGCTATCCTGGACGTATTTCTCCGTTCGTAACTAATATTTAAACTGACTAATAATACTTATAAATGACTGCGGCGTATAATTATAAAGCTATACAAACAGTTTTTTTTCCGTTCGCCATTGCTCTTCATATTTTTCACCCTTCCATACGTCATCCCTTCATATATAGACCATCACTCTTCATGTATTCAGCCTTTTCATACGTCATCCAAAAGTTAGAAATATTAAATATTTCTCTTTGAAATTAAAAATGATTTTTCATAAATAAAAAAGAAACTTATGCGGTAAAACTGTTTGTATAGCTTTATAATTATACGCCGCAGTCATTTATAAGTATTATTATTCAGTTTAAATATTAGTTACGAACGGAGAAATACGTCCAGGACAGCCTAGTGGACATGGCACCTGCCCGGTAAGCAGAAGGTTGTGGGTTCGATTCCCGCTCCTGGACACTTTTATTTATCCGTTCGCCATTACTCTTCATATTTTTCACCCTTCCATACGTCATCCCTTCATATATAGACCATCACTCTTCATGTATTCAACCTTTTCATACGCCATCCAAAAGTTAGAAATATTAAATATTTCTCTTTGAAATTAAAAATGATTTTTCATAAATAAAAAAGAAACTTATGCGGTAAAACTGTTTGTATAGCTTTATAATTATACGCCGCAGTCATTTATAAGTATTATTAGTCAGTTTAAATATTAGTTACGAACGGAGAAATACGTCCAGGATAGCCTAGTGGACATGGCACCTGCCCGGTAAGCAGAAGGTTGTGGGTTCGATTCCCGCTCCTGGACACTTTTATTTTTCCGTACGCCATTACTCTTCATATTTTCACCCTTCCATACGTCATCCCTTCATATATAGACCATCACTCTTCATGTATTCAACCTTTTCATACGCCATCCAAAAGTTAGAAATATTAAATATTTCTCTTTGAAATTAAAAATGATTTTTCATAAATAAAAAGAAACTTATGCGGTAAAACTGTTTGTATAGCTTTATAATTATACGCCGCAGTCATTTATAAGTATTATTAGTCAGTTTAAATATTAGTTACGAACGGAGAAATACGTCCAGGATAGCCTAGTGGACATGGCACCTGCCCGGTAAGCAGAAGGTTGTGGGTTCGATTCCCGCTCCTGGACACTTTTATTTTTCCGTTCGCCATTACTCTTCATGTTTTTCACCCTTTCATACGTCATCCCTTCATATATAGACCATCACTCTTCATGTATTCAACCTTTTCATACGTCATCCAAAAGTTAGAAATATTAAATATTTCTCTTTGAAATTAAAAATGATTTTTAAATAAATAAAAAAGAAACTTATGCGGTAAAACTGTTTGTATAGCTTTATAATAATAATAATTATTATATTATTATTATTATTTTATTATTAATATATAGTCACGACCGTCTTTCCTCAATTCCTCATCACTGTCACAGATGCGCGCGCATCATCATTATGATCATTATCTTCTATAGAAGCTTCTATCTTTATAATTATGTATATTTACAAAAAGTCAATTCGCTCGCGCCTCTAGCGGACCTAATGTACATGTAAAGTTTGGAGCGGGACGTTTCACAAGAGTGACATCCACGGCTCCAATTTATAATTGTAACAAATAGTATTGGAATAAAAACATTCAATCGGGTAAAACACGGGCGTTGCCCGGGTCATTCGTCTAGTATATATATAAAAATGAATGTCTGTGTGTGTGTGACAATTAACAATTAAAAATTATTTATTGTCTTCTAGACAATTTTACACAATTTCAATCAAAAAAGAGAGAGCGAAATATATTACATAATGCAAGAAAGAAAGAAAGAAAATATATACATATATGAAAACATATATATTACATGATGATAATGGGAGATGATGGAAGGAATCCTCGACGCTGGAGGGTCCTGGACCAGGCGATGAGCGGGTCCTCCACCGCTTCTCCGAGCCCAACCTGGACAAAGTAGCGATAAATTCGCAACTTTGCCGACGCCAGGATGGAAAGGGCGTCGTCCTCAAGGCCGAACCCGCCGAAGATCCAAGCCTGAAAATAAGGGGGCCGCCCTATGATGTTAAAGGCCTCTCTAATGAGAGGCCTGATGGAGGGACAGCACCAGTAACGGTGGCTGAGGGAGCGGTCGATGGACCCGCAGGCAGGACAGGAGGGGCCGACCGAGGCAGGATGGGCCGGATGGGGAAGGGCGTGGAAGGCCAACTTGAGGGCCGCGTCGGCCTCGTGGCCCGAGAAGGCGCAGCGCCGCAGCAAGGCCCAGTCGATCCTAGATCGTGGTGGACCGATGGTGGGCGACCATCTCGAGGTAAACCTTGAGATGGGCGTGGCGGTGAGGCGCGGGCGATCCAAGGCCCGTCGGGCCGATCGGGTCGTGAGGCCGTTGAGGAAAGGCGTAGCCGTCCCTCGCAGCACCACGGCCGCAGCTAGGGAGCTAGATGAAGGCGTGGACTCCGCCCCGAAGCCCACGGCGTTCTCGGAGGTCAGCCTCTGACAGAAGGCGCCCAGGGTCGCGGCGTCAGCCAGGGCCGAGCGCGTTGGGCGGGCGATGAGATGTTCCTCCACGATGAGGTCCCGGACTCGTACTCCGCGCCAGCGGGCGGGGGCCAGAAGGTCGGGAGGGCGGAGGAACCGGCAGCCGCCGATGATGGGGAGGTCCAGCAGCTGAGCCGTGGGGAGCGCCCGGTGGTTGAGGCCCAGGATGTTGGAGGCCTCCTCCCACAGCTTCTGCAGCCGGAGACGGCGGGGCTGGAGACGGGTGCCGTCTGGTGGAGGGTGGATCCAGGCCTCACCGCTTTCTGCCAGCCAGCTGAAGGCATTTCTGCCCCCGCGGAGCGCGACCTGCACCCCCTTGAGGCAGGCGAGCTGGAGCTGGGTCGCGAGGTCGAGGAGGCCGAGGCCTCCGATGGCAACTGGCCTCGTCATGACATCGGCGGGAAGCCACGCCGTGTGGTCCTGTCCCCAGACGAATCTCGCCAGTCGGGCCTGCAGCTTGGCGATGGTCGGGGGTGATGGTAGGTAGCCATGCAGGTGGTGCTGGATGACAGAGCCCACCAGCGTGTTCGCCGCTCTTGTTCGCCCGACGAGGGAGCGGCCGCGGGTGAAGGGCGTCCATCTGCGGCAGGCAGTCTCCAGGAGGGCTAGGAGATGCTGCTCCCGGTGGGCGACGGTGCTCCTGGGGGCGATGTCGAGCCCGAGGACCCTGATGGAGGTGGTCGACCAGGAGGCGCCGAGAGGGGAGTCGCCGCGGTTGCGCCAGGCGCCGCACCAGAGGCCAGCGCTCTTCCGGATGTTCACGCCAACCCCGGAGGCCTGCCTGTACTTTTCGAAGACGGTCGCCACCCGTTCGAAGTCTCCATCGCGATGGAATAGGAGGACGATGTCGTCGGCGTAGGCGATGACATTGCCCACGCCGAGGGTCAACTCCAGGCGACGTAGCAGCGGCCCCGTGGCGATGCTGAAGAGTGCGGCACTCACGGCGCAACCCTGTCTTAGGCCGTTGAGGAGGGGGAAGGCGGTGGTGTAGAAGCCTCCGGCCCGGATGGTGGCGTCCGCCCCGGCGTAGAGGATGTTAATCCAGGCCCTGAAGGCCGGCGGGAGGCGGAGGGACGTTAGCAGGGACTCCAAGAAGCCGCGGTCTAGTGAGTCAAAGGCGGACTCCGGGTCTACGCCCATGACGGCCAGCGGCAAGACCAGGGCGGTGGCCTCCTCGACGGTGTCCTTCACTATGGCGATATTCCATGACAGGGACCTCCCGGGGACGGCGTAAGTCTGGCATTCCGGCACAAGGGTCCGCAGGTGGGGCTTGAGGCGCCGGTGAAGGATGGCGGCCAGGACCCTGTAGTCGGCCGAGGGTAGCGCGACGGGCCTGTAGCCGTCAAGGCCGCGACCTCCGCGGGCCTTGGGCACGAGGCAGATGGAGCTGCGCCGCGTCGACGGAGGCAGGGCACCGCGGAGCCGTGATGCCGCGAACACCCGGGCCAGAGCTTTCGCGAAGAAGTCCTCGCTGAAGGCAACGAGGAGCTCGCACGGCAAGCCGTCCCAGCCGGGGGCCTTTCCGCGAGGGAGGTGCTCGATGGCGTGGGCGATCTCGCTGGGGCTGATGTCTGGCCGGTGGAGAGGGTCCTCCTCGCTCAGCTCGCGGGTGGTGGTGGTGGGCGCGCTGCTGGCGATGAAGGCGGCTCCCGCTGCTGGATCGCTGGTGGGACGGGCGAAGCGGGGCTGGAAGGTCGCGAACGCCCTCCGCCGAAGCTCGGGGCCCTCGATGATGTTATCCTGCTCGTCCCTGATGACGCTGACCGGGCGTCGGAGGCGGATGGCGCGCGCCAGGTCCGGCAGCGACGGGTAGTCGGCCCGGATGGAGGAGGCCTCGAGCTGCGCCGCGATGTAACGTCTCGCCCTGTAGACATAGCTGTCGCTGGCAGCGTGGCGCGGGTCGTGCAGGGATCTGGCCTCCGCCAGCAGCCCCGCCTTGATGGTGGCCCGCCTATCCCAAAAGGTCCCGTCGTCGTCATCGTGCGCTGTGTCTTCCTCCAACTCCCGGATGTAGCCAGCCAGATGTTCGAGAGCAAGGCCCGAGCGGAGCATCGCGGCCAAGCGAGGCTGGGTGGGGGAGGAGACGGCGGTGTTGGGCGGGCCCACCTGGAGCCGCACGAGGCGGTGGTCCGAGAGGTTGTAGTGACTGGTCGCGTAGATGGACACGCGATCCAGGACTCCAGCAGGGACGAGGATCCGGTCCAGGCGGCTGGATTCGACTTGGTCGCCGTGCCTGGCGACTCTGGTGGGCAGGTGGGCGGCGTCGAACTGGGTGGCCACGTCGACCAGCGCGGCCAGGTTCAGAAGAGCGGCGAGGACATCCGACGATGATGATGATGAGGGGCCCCGATCCCTGATGTTAAAATCGCCGATGATCCAGCAGGCCCCCTCCTCCTCCTGTGCCGCTGTCGCCGCCAGGAGCTCCAGTTGCCGGTTTCTCTCCCGGGGTTCATGCGCCAGATGAACGGCGATGGCCGTCATCTCCTCGCCGTGGACATCTATGGTTGCCAAGGCGATGTGGCCCGGCCACAGGACGCGCTGCTGTATCACGGCTACGCCTGGCCCGAAGACGCAGGCGAGTCCGGATCCCGAGATGGCTACGGGATGGGCCAATACAACAGCGTTGTAGCCGAGGCAGAGGTCTTGGCCGCTGCCCAGATAAAATGCGTTTGTCTCCTGGACAAACGCGATGTCCACGTGATGTTGCCTGAGGAAATGACAAAGGGCAAGGCTCTTCCCCCGAGTGGCGAGCCCACGCGCGTTGATGGTGGCGACGCGGTGGTTCATTTGCGCTGTAGGTCACGCAGCACCCTCCTGGTCTTCTGGAGGGTCTTGCGTGGGCAGCGTGGGCGCTAGCCTCTTCATGGTGGTTTCAGAGGTGAGGAGCTGCTGTGCGTCCTTGCAGTTAAGGCCGGGCAGCTTGTCCCAGTCGATGGAAAGGGTGGGGGTCTCCTCGATGTGCTTCAGCAGCTGTTTGAGCGCGGATTCTCCCCGGGCAGGCGTGGAGGGAGGTGAGGTCAGCTTCTCCACCGACATCTCGTGGTCGAGCGTAGAGATGCGAGGCTCGGGGGGCCGCGGGGCAGCCAGGGAAGCAGGGTGGGCAGCAGGGGCGGGGTGGGTGAGATCCATCTGTTCGGCAGGCTGGTGTGCCGAGGGGATCGCCTGAGCCTCGGTTGAAGTCTTCGCAGGTTGGACAGGGGACGCCGGTGTTGCGGGCGCAGGTGCCGGCTTCCTTGGCCGCTGAGGAGGAGAGAGGGGGGGCCTTGCGTCGGTGGGAGACGTTGCTTGCCTGGGGCTGCTGTTCCCTTGCCTGGCGAGCGCTGGGCAGTTGGCTCTGCGGTGGCCCTGTTTACCGCATTTGGAACACTTGATTCCAAAAGAGAGGAAGGCCGACAGGGTGTCTCCCTTGGACTGGATGGTCAGTCGGGTGGGCAGCGTCTCCAGCCTTACGCCCTCGCGGAGCAGGATGAACGCCTCCCGGCGGCCGTCGGTGAAGGTGAACTCCCCCATTTTGACCAGGATGGGGGCGATGGAGGTGACCCTCCCAAATTGGCCCAGGGCGGTCACGATGGTGCTGTCACAAAGCCGGACAGGTTGGCCACGACTATGCGCTCCGCCCTCTTGCGGAAGGGGAAGACCTTGAGGGACGTTCCCTCGATCTCCAGGCCGTCCGCGACCAGACGGTTCACAAGGTCCTTGCTCTCGAGGCCCACGATGTAGTGTCCGTTCATTCTATTGAACTGCGTGATGCCTCTTGGCCCCCCGAGTAGCGTGCTCATTGCCTTGAGGTAGAGGTAGTCCGGGATGTCTGGGCACAGCTCCACGAAGACGTAGTTCTCGTGGTTGGTTGTGGCCTGCCTCGCCTTGGCGGCAGCGATGTTGGCGCGTGTCGCCTTGATCTCCTGAGGCGGCACTGCTCTCGGCCCTAGTGGCCGCTTCCGCTGCTGGGAGCTGCGCTGCTCTCCAGGCTTGTTGGGATGCCTTGCAGCGTGCTCAGGTGATGTAGAGCCGCGGCGCCTCTTCTTGCCCTTCACGACTGTGTAGCCGTCGTTGGCGTCCACCTCCGCCATCTCGCTGTCGGCCCAGTTGAGCGAGGCCGGGCTAGCTGGAGTTGCGCTGGTCGTAGCAGCAGTCTTCGGCGCCGTGACGTCACCACGCGCGGCGGCCAGATTTACATGCTTAGCGCCTTCCGGCAGATTTGCATATTTTTGAAATTCAGAAGATTTTTCCTTATATTTGTTCTCAATTCCGTTTTTCAGGGATATCTCCTCACCTGGTTGAGACAGGATGCTGGGCCTTTCAGGCAGAGCCTGGGCTACCTTTCGGTACCGAATTCGGCATATTAATCGACATCCATACGCACTCCAGAGGCGAAAACGGCGGAGCTCTCAAAAGCGTGGCCGCACGCCCGAGTGAGTGTGTGTGTGTGTTCTCTATAGATTCAAAAACCATACATCCAATCGCCGTGAAATTTTGGGATATTATTAGGTATATCTCCGGAAAGGTTTTCGATAAACAATTTCTTGAATATCTTGAATATCCTTAGAGTTATTTGCAGATTTGTGGCTTTAACTCGCAAGCAGCGCCACCTTGCGACGGAGATAGGCTTAGGTCTGCCCCCCCCCCCTGTCGAGAGAATGTAATCTTCCGGCCGCCGGCCGGATGGACAGTCCAAGTTCCCACCGACCAATGAGAGGGATCAAGAGGTCCTGACGCGCGGGGGCAGAGTTGTTGACACAGCTGTGCCAAGTAGACAAGAAAAAAGCCTCGCGGGTGACCTCTGGGAACCTCGTCCATCTTCCATAAACGACCATGATTTTATTCAACTTATCGAGTATTTTTCAAGGGACCGGGAAAAAATGTTCACTAGATAAAACGATGATTTTGTAATGAAGAAAATTAGGAACGACAAAATTCCGGATGACACGGCACACAGGGACCGGGAAAAAATGATCACTTTATCGAGAGATTCAAATTTACAAGTTTCAAAGGGATATTATTAGGTATATCCCCGGGAAGGTTTTTGAAAAATAATTTCTTGAATATCTTGAATATCCTTAGAGTTATTTGCAGATTTGTAGATTTAACTCTCAAGCAGCGCCACCATTGCGACGATGATAACAAGTTTTTTTATCTATAAGTTTTATTATCACTAAGTTTATTATCCTAAAGATTATTCATCAAAAGTAAGATTATTTCAGGATGACACGGCAATTTATTTGAGACAAGAATAATGATACAATTCAAGGCGAAGATACTATTCCTTTAACTTCCAATTACCGAGGGAACCAATTAATATTGATTTTATTCAACTTATCGAGTATTTTTCAAGGGACCGGGGAAAAAGTGTTCACTAGATAAAACGATGATTTTGTAATGAAGAAAATTAGGAAAGACAAAATTCAGGATGACACGGCACACAGGGACCGGAATAAATGTTCACTTTATCGAGCGATTCAAATTTACGAGTTTCAAATTATCAAAATATATCTTTTTTTTTTATAAGTTTATAGAGAATTGTTTAAACAAATGTTCGTTAGACAAACCTTTACTTGGGTAAAACCTCGGGCGAAGCCGGGTACATCCGCTAGATAAAACGATGATTTTGTAATGTAGAAAATTAGGAACGACAAAATTCAGGATGACACGGCACACAGGGACCGGGAAAAAATGATCACTTTATCGAGAGATTCAAATTTACGAGTTTCAAATTAACAAAATCAACTTATCGCGTATTTTTCAAGGGACCGGGAAAAAATGTTCACTATATAAAACGATGATTTTGTAATGTTGAAAATTAGGAAAGACAAAATTCAGGATGACACGGCACACAGGGACCGGGAAAAAATGATCACTTTATCGAGAGATTCAAATTTACGAGTTTAAAATTATCAAAATATATCTATTCTTTTTTTATAAGTTTATAGAGAATTGTTTTAACAAATGTTCGTTAGACAAACCTTTACTCGGGTAAAACCCGGGCGAAGCCGGGTACGTCCGCTAGTTTTTTATAAAAAATAATAACTGGTGATGAAACATGGTTTGATCAACAAACCAAAAACAATCACTCGAATGTCACACACCAAGTTCTCCTAGGAAGAATAAATTTCGTCTTGACAAGTCCAAAGGAAATTTGATTTTTTATGTTTTATTTGATTGACCTTTGTAAATAGAGCTCTATATTATATAGAGTAATATTAATTGGGTTATGTGGTAAATATATATTGTGTTTGGGTTAGGAAAGGTACAATGTATTAGAGATATTTACTTCATTTAGACAGAATGAAACTGAAAAAAACTGTTTATTGGGCACTAATTTAAAAATGTTCGAATAATTATTTGAAATATACATTTAAATAGTATAATTTGTGTGTTTAAGATCACTAGAGGGCAAGCATCCTTTGAAATGTCGGATCCAAAAAGGAAGATGAGATGAATTGCCCATTTAAAGAAGACGGATGTCAGGAGACATTCAAAGATTCCCAAGAAGCTGAGAATCACACAGTTCTCTGCCAATATTCCATTAAACCTTGTCCACTCTGCTGCAATGACAAAATATGTAAGAAAGACTTGTTGAAAAATTTGTCACAGATTTGTCCTTGTCGAACTGACTGGTGTCCTAATTGTGGCCTGGAGATGTTCCACAGCCAGCTGGACTCTCATCGAGATCATTGCCGCCTCAAGCCAGTCCAGTGCCCGTTCTGCGATATAGAGACGGTCCTCAAAGATCTGGAGTCTCACCAGAATTCCTGTTATAGAAGACCTTTTCCTTGTAGCATGCAAGACCTAGGATGTGATTGGATCGGAGAGTCTTCGACAAGGGATAGTCATGAACAAGATATCAACTTACATTTCCCTCTGTTGTGTCGTTCCCTGAAGAGAATCTCCCAGGAAACCTCACAGAAGTGGAAGGCCATTGAACTAAAGTTGGATGATCTTAGCCTCAATATAAGAAACGAGGTCAGTGAAGGTATAGGTCAGCAACTATTGCAACAACTCACTTCATTTAAAAATGACATTAAAGCAGGATTGGATGATTTTGAAAATATTGAAGAAAAATTTACAGAAATATTAAAGAATCAATCTGGAATGGAAAACACTATGAAGCTTTTGACCGAGAAGTTAACAAAGTGTACAGATAACAATAATGCTGAACAAGGCCATTCTACGATCGAAATAATAATGAATAAGAAAATAGATCTGATGATGAAAAAGTTTGAAGGATTCATAACAATACCTACAAACATAAGTTTATCACAAAATCACCCGAAAAAATTGGGTAATGTTGAACTTGATTTAAAATTAGGATGCGATTGCTGGTTTCCCAATGTAGATTATAAAAAATTCTATGATCTTTCGCGTAAATATGTAAATGAATGCTCTGATTTAAGCGGACTCAGTCATTTAGACTGCAGTTCTATAGATTATGCAAATTTAAAAAGTTATACTAAGGAAACTACATTTAAAGATAATGATGTTTCTATCAATATTCAATTTGATGGATCTTGTTCGAACTCCAAGAAGCTGGCTTTGTCTGTCAAAATCTGGATTGAAAATAAAGAAGATGAAATTAAAGCTTATAAATATAGATACGGTATTTTGACATTATGTAACCCTTGTAATGATGAAGTAATTGTCTACTGTACTTCTTTAGTTAGTTCTTCAATTCCAGGAGCAAATATTGACAAAATACCTACTTTCTGGATAAGCAAGGAATCAATGGATAAATATCATGATGTCTTTCCAGGATATTTTAGAACTCTTTTAATTTTATATTACTAATTAAATTTGAAAAAACTTAAGAGCAGTTTTATTGTTTATCAGAATATATATGCATAAAATATATTAATCGATTTTGCAATTTAGATATTTTAATAACAACATTGTGTTTTTCGTAATAAAACTTGATTCTAAAAGGCTTTAAAAAATATATTTTGGGAATTAACATTTTTTATTCATATATTTAGAGAGAGATTTAACTTCATCATTAAAAATTAATGCATTCAATTACTTAAAATCTATTCAAACTGAAAATTTGGTTTTCTTATATTTAAACCCTACCAGCCATATCTCTGAAGGAAAGACTTCCTCTCGACATTATTATTGAAGATTGGTTGGCCTTCTAAAAGATATCAAGGAGAGGAACTATGAATCAATGCTGTAACCTGCTGATCTGCCATAGCATATTCAGATGACTCCTTTACTTCAGTCTGAACCTTAAAGAGGAAACAAAAAATGCATATAGATGGAAAAGTGATTAAGAAATTCGTGGTGGTGGTCCATGGTTAAACCAATTCCTGAAGTCCACTCCTCTCCAATTTTGTCATTGTAGTTATAAACATGGAAAATAGGTCCTCTATTATCAGTTCTGAGCATGACAAGATATCCTCTGGAGAAGCTTCTGCACTATTGCATTTCAAGCAGTTATTGAAGGTTTCTTTTTTGTCCATTCAGAAATTTTAAGTTTTTATATGGCCACTTCTTAGTCGTGCGGCAATTATATTTCCTTTCTAAAAGCAACAGCCAAGTTTTATGCGACTTCATCTAGATAGCAGTACCTTTCAAACTGAACTCATAACAATTCTCTAGTTTGCTAAACTTACGTTAATAAATCAAACAAGCGCATTAATGACCATTATCTCGGAATCTAGATCCTTCTTAGCATCTATTTGCATATCTGGACCTGCATGGTAATCTTTGATGGTGGAAATAATAAAGTGTTGAACAGAGCTCGCTACATTAAGCTGTGATGGGTACATGGACATAGTGGAATCAACGACAATTAACTAGCAGACAGGTCAACAAAATATAGTATTAATACACATTCTCAAAACCGTTTATTTATTGCTGTTCTAACGTCATTGACAGAAATATATTCCAAGGATTAATTAAATAGATTTCTCAGGAACATTTCTTCCATCTCAAGTTGTCTCTTGAGTTTACTTCCAAATATCTGCCAGGAAGAGCTTTCTACTAACTCTTACAATCCATTGACATGTTCTGGCAAACATTTGCACTTGTACATCTAGAAATAGACCCAACCTGTCCTCACTATTTGGAAGAATAACATACAGTTTTTCACATCTTCTTCAGCTGCCTATTTTTCCTGAGAAATTGGATACAGACATCTATGCTTCCTGTACTGAACCACCTCAACCCTACTGCCAGACTCCCAGACTCAACCTCATCATGGAACTTCCTGATCAAATAGTTCTTCTCAACAATAAACTAAACAAATGATTAAAACGCTTGGCACTAGTCCATACTAATTTTAATTGTTGTCCTTTTGATATTTTTTTCATGAATAGTATAATTTTTTAAAAATATTATTCAAATTTCTTTTTTTTCACTATTTTACTAATATAAATAATATATACATGTGTGATTTTTAGAAGAATAAATATTTTTCTCATATTATGTGTGTTTGTGTGAAATTTATTTCAATATTCTTTCATACTACGTAGTTACTATCTATTTATAGTTTTGCATATTCAATATTTACTAGGGAATTTCATTTAAATACAAAGATTACGAACATTCGAAACAAATATTAATCAATAATTTTCTGAATTTATATTAATATTTATTATTAGAACTTGAAAATCTTTTTATATAAGTAACTTTTAAAATTACTTCTAGTTGATATTATCAATTTTAAAATTTATTGTTCAATATATTGATAAAGAGAGAGAGAAATCCTTCAAATATTTAGAGAAAAGTTTTTTTATTCCACAATTCCAAAATTGCCCTTTTAATATAAATATTTCATTTATTTTCTAAATTTATATCTATTTTAATACAAAACAATTACACGCCATCTGTATATATAAAATGAGAGGGCTAAAGCACGAATGTTTCTTTTATATATAAAACAAACTTCTACAGTCCTTACTGCGATGAAATATATATATATTGGGAGGGCTTGGCTTATCATTAGCAAACCCTTCCAGCGGTTTTGCCAATTTAATCCCCAAGACTACTTCTTAGAGCCCTATAACTGTATTGTCTATCAAAGAAACATCCATGCTTGAATCCTTTCATTTAAATATATCTATTTTGAGAAAACTTATTCTATTATAATCGCGCAACTCTTCCTTGCAGAGGCCCCCTTTTAAATATATCGAATATATATTATAACCTAATTCTATTTTATAATATTGGACAAAAATTCTTTGTTGATATATCAAGAGTGTTCAATCACATAAAAGTTTCTTGATTTTGGCCTTCATCCATGTGGTCCAGCTTAACCAAAATGACAAAAATTTGGTACTAGAAGATTCCTGATCAAACAAAGGTCATTTGTCAATTTGTCCATATTGAAAAAGAGAATTAATATATAAAGCATTATTACACTAAGATTATACATATATATATATTAAAAATAAAAAGGCATCTCCTGACCACGAAAACATGTGCCATCTAAAAAAGATGGCAGAACGCCATCTATATAAATATATACATATATATATATATTTTAAATATTGAGCAATCCATAATAATATCTATAAATAAATATAAAGCATATATTGGATATAAATTTATTAATCAGCCAATATTTCTAGGGGCAACACGCCTCTCTTTATCAAGGCTTTTCTTTGATTTGAACTAAATCACGTGGGCATGTGATCCACTCACGCTATACAAGACCAAAGTAAGAAACCATCTAATGAAAAATTCACTGTATATAAAATGTATTTACAATTGCTATATTTAATAATAATTAAAAGAGTATATAATTAAATAACCATTTGATTAAATAAATGAAGAGACTGATAAATATTAGAAAATAAAATGAGTGAGGATTATGATTCAATATGTTGTGTTGATATATATAAATAAAAATATATTACAAGTATAAATATATACAAAAATAATGAAATAAAAAATAATAAATAAATAAATAATTTAGGAAGATATAAATTCTCTGTAAATTTCTGGTAGGTCAATTTTCCTATTTATGCTTTCTGAATCTTTTATAGAGGCCCAACTTTCTAAAAATAACCTGCAGTGCTTTTCTTTAATATTCTGGTATAAAATGGATGCTTTGTCAAATTCGGGTATATGATTATTGTTCAGTGCATGGTCTACTAGGATACTTATTATTACTGAAGCAAATAATTTAAAAGTTTTATTATGGATGAGATATATAGACGACGTATTTTGCATAACTGAAACAGAAATTGATACTTTCCTATATTTTCTGAATAATCTCAAACCTTATTTGAAGTTCACACACGAAATAGAAAACAATAATTCATTAGCATTTTTAGACATTCAACTAATAAGAAAAGAACTTCATATAGAAACCACCATATACAGAAAACCTACACACACAGGAAACTATTTAAATTTTAGCTCTTTTGGTCCGATTCATAATAAAATCGCCGTAGTAAAAACACTTTCCAAAAGATTAATTACACATTGCTCAAATAGGAATATTGAAAGAAAAGAAGAAAGTAATATAATTTTTAAAGAGTTGATAGACAATAATTATCCGAAGAAATTCATCAAGAAACATTTTTACACTCCCAGAATCCCATCTTCAAACAATAGCAATGATCAATCCGATAAAAGATATTGCTCTCTCCCATACAGTTACGGATCAGAAAGAATCGCCAGAGTATTGAAGAAATATAATATAATTGCCACATATCAATCTGCACCAAATTTAAAACAAATTCTACGCCACTCAGACACCAAGAATAATAGTAAAAAGGAAAACAAAAACAATATTATTTACAAAATTCCGTGCAAAACCTGTCCAGCCACTTACATTGGAGAAACCAGCAAAGCATTGAAAGAACGCATTAACCAACACAAAGCAGCTCTACGCATCCATAAACCATTATCTATCCTAGTAGACCATGCACTGAACAATAATCATATACCCGAATTTGACAAAGCATCCATTTTATACCAGAATATTAAAGAAAAGCACTGCAGGTTATTTTTAGAAAGTTGGGCCTCTATAAAAGATTCAGAAAGCATAAATAGGAAAATTGACCTACCAGAAATTTACAGAGAATTTATATCTTCCTAAATTATTTATTTATTTATTATTTTTTATTTCATTATTTTTGTATATATTTATACTTGTAATATATTTTTATTTATATATATCAACACAACATATTGAATCATAATCCTCACTCATTTTATTTTCTAATATTTATCAGTCTCTTCATTTATTTAATCAAATGGTTATTTAATTATATACTCTTTTAATTATTATTAAATATAGCAATTGTAAATACATTTTATATACAGTGAATTTTTCATTAGATGGTTTCTTACTTTGGTCTTGTATAGCGTGAGTGGATCACATGCCCACGTGATTTAGTTCAAATCAAAGAAAAGCCTTGATAAAGAGAGGCGTGTTGCCCCTAGAAATATTGGCTGATTAATAAATTTATATCCAATATATGCTTTATATTTATTTATATATATATATATGTAGTAATTTAGTTTATGCTGTTGAATGAATGCAGAGTGGCATGTTGGTTTGAAGCAGTCGTGGTGGTTGAGTGATGGGTAGTAAGGACACACAGGAGACAGGATCCAGGGCCCCGTGAGAAATAGATCAGGGAGGAAAGATAGAAGGTCCGAAAACAACCCCTAGAACAACTGGCGTCAAGACCACCTCGGTGAGAACTATCTCTTGATTATCAGATCCGACGCTTTTAAACTGATTTGAGTGAGAAAAATCCCCTAGGAGAGAATGAAGACTTGACACTTGTTTACCAAGTGGATAGTTTTTAACCCGGCTATCTTCCCTCTTTCTTTGTACTTCCAAAAAGGCCATTTTATATATTGTCGCGGCTTGACCCTACCGGTTCTCTGCGACGATGCGCTTCTTCCGCTGTGGATCACCGGCCCGGACTCCTGTTGATCTTCTTTATAGTTCTTCCCTGCAGGCAACCCGAAGACGTCCAGAAGAGCAGCAGCAACGATGATGCGATGGCGAGAGTAACGACAGTAGGCGGCACAGGACTTCAAACACTGACTTTATTGTCATCCACTACTAAACATTACATTTAAATGTGATAATAAACAATGGGTATTTACATTATATTACATCCTGGGGCCAATATAAAAGTGTATTTACAATCATTTTCCCCAGGAAACAGGACCACAACAGTCGGCGATTCCCACATCAGTTAGAGAAGCGAAACAGGCGAAAGCGCCATCTATTGGCGGAGGTTGTAATCATTCGGGGGCCTTACACGCGACACTGCCTCGCCCTTAAGGCGGATCGTCCCGATCCGGTCTGATCGCTTCTGTCGCCTAGATGTCACGCCTCTTTCGCTGGTGCCGCTTCTCTTGCTGAAACTGCCTATCTGGCTGGAATCGCCTCTCTTGCTGGAGTCGCCTTTCTCGCCGGAGCCCCCTATCTCGCTGGAGCCATCTTTCTCGCTGGAGCCGCACCTCTTGCCGGAGTCGCCCCTTCGCCGGAGCCGCCCCTTTCGCCGGTAACGCTTCTCACGCCGGAGGCGCTTCTTAGCTGGTTCAGCTTCTTTTGCCTATTCCACTTCTTATATTGGTACCGCTTTTCGTGCTGGAGGCGCTTCTCATACCGGTACCGCTTCTTATGCTGGTACCACCTCTCTCGCCGAAACCACTTCTCTCGCCAGGACCTTTCCTCTCGCCGGGACCACTCCTCTCGCCGGGACCATTCCACTCGCCGGGACTACTCCTCTAGCCAGGACCATTTTTCTCGCCGGGACCATTCCTCTCGCCGGGACCATTCCTCTCGTCGGTACCGCTTCTCTCGCCGGTACCGCTTTTCGCGCCATAGCCGCTTTTCTCGCTGGCACCGTTTCTCCCGCGGGTACTGCTTCTCTCGCTGGTACCGCTTTTCGCGCCATAGCCGCTTTTCTCGCTGGCACCGTTTCTCCAGAGGGTATTGCTTCTCTCGCTGGTATCGCTTCTTTCGCTGGGGCCGCTTCATTCGCGGCTCTGCGTGAAGCAGATTCAGGGTCTGTCCAGGAGGCTTCTCAATCAGGCCTTCCACTCCATGGAATTCCCCCATGTGACTCGGCTCGACTTACAGCCCTCGGGACTCTGCCCGGCCCTCGCTCACATCATCCTCCAAAGCTGTCTCGGCCGTACCTGTCTCATTCTGCAAGTGGGCCTTCATTTGACACAGCAACTGCTAGATTTCCCTGCTTCTAAGAAGCCTTCTTTCTTCGAACTCTTTTTCTATCCGAAGTCTTTCTTCCTCTGTTCGGCGCTTTAATTTGTCCCTTTCCTCCTGATATCCTTGTATCCTCCGGACGATCTCGGTCAGCGAGTCCTGCTCAGAGGCCATTCCTTGGCCTCTCAAGTCAATGGACCTTTGTCAGCAACTAAAAAAACTTTAAAAGAGCCTCCTGGTGACCTCCACGAGGAAGTATCCCACTTCTGACACCAGTGTCGCGGCTTGACCTTACCGGTTCTCTGCGACGATGCGCTTCTTCCGCCGTGGATCACCGGCCCGGACTCCCGTTGACCTTCTTTGTAGCTCTTCCCTGCAGGTAACCCGAAGACGTCCAGAAGAGCAGCAGCAACGAAGATGCGATGGCGAGAGTAACGACAGCAGGCGGCACAGGACTTCAAACGCTGACTTTATTGTCATCCACTAATAAACATTACATTTAAAAGAGATAATAACAACAGGTATTTACATTATGTTACCTCCTAGGGCCAACATAAAAGCGTATTTACAATCATTTTCCCCAGGAAACAGGACCACAGCAGTCGGCGATTTCCACATCAGTTAGAGAAGCGAAACAGGCGAAAGCGCCATCTATTGGCGGAGGTTGTAATCATTTGGAGGCCTTACACGCGACAATATATATTTCCGAATATTATATATATATATATATATATATATATATATATATATATATATATATATATATATATATATATCAAGATATTTGTTCAATTGAAAAAAAAACGAAATAACTATACTGATGTTAGAAGAAGCATTTCAAATTAAAATTTATCTAAGTGAATCAGTTGCAGCATGTTCCGAGAGTAGCATATGGTCAAACTCTCTAATTCGATTAATGAAAGAATCAAAGCAAGAACAAAGTGCTGTTAAATGTTACTTTGTTGCCAAATTCTAGCTAAAAATTAATAAATATTCAGTTTGTCTGAAAGATGTATATGTTGATATCATGGTTCATCAACAGTTACAATGCATTCCAAGAATTCCAATCTCTCAGTTGCATATTGTCAAAGTTGTTTGTCTATATGAGTATCTTTGTTATGGCTTACTGTGTAGGTGTGAGGTGATGCAGAACATATTAGGTATATTCTTTTCATAACTCTAGTTTCTCTTTGTCAGAATAAGATGTATGGCAAGCGAATTGAGATTTGTCTTTAAGGGATTACATCGTGTATTGTATTACCTGGATTCTACGATAGAATATCGTTGTCTCTAGCAGCAATATTTGATCAACAGCTACATAGTGAAGGTGAACGCGATTGGCTGAGAATCCTACCAATCAATAATAAAGAAACCCATCTAGCCACCAGTGATGTCATTTTCCCTGTTGTTGACAGTCGCTGTTGTATGATATATGTTACTTGTTTTCCATAATACACGAAGGTAAATAAAGAATTGTCCAACAGAGATTCTTACCTATCCTGGATGTTTATTTGACCATCTTTGACACTGTAGCGACGTATGAATATTTTCAATTTTGAAAATCATCTATGATTCTTGAATTTTGTACATATATGGGAATACTTACTATTATTTTTAGGGAATAATAGCAAATATTACTACGTTTTGAGAGTGACCTTGTTGGCCGTTAATAAAAATTGGGTGAATATAGGTAAGAGATGTGTGTAACTAATGAATTATAGTTTCTTGAAAATATCGCGACAGCCATGAAATTTAACATTCAAATAAGAGGGATGAAGAATAAACGAGGCTTATAACTTTTTAATAAGACTATCATAACGTTTGTCTTTTGAAAATAAGTTTGGGAAAATATAATCACCTCCAAATAGTTTTTAATTATTCCATTGTATAATTAAAAATGGTTATTGGAGCCTAAATTCATAGATAAAATCCACAATATTGGTATGGTTGGAATATAGGTGCTGTCATTAGGCCCTCATGCACTCCAAGAGGTGGTCTGGAGAGACCTCTTTGGTCATTTGTCATAATGTCCATAAGTCATGGAGCCTTATGGTTCAGATCGTTGAAATATCAAACAATAAACCTGTTTACCTTCAATCCAAGATATTTCTATTTGAGTGAAGAATATAGTGTTCTTTTTAAGGTTAGTGAAAATTTGACTTTTTAATAAGCAACAAGAATAGTGTGATTATTTCTGCATTTACAAAGTTATTCCTTTTGTCAATATGTTTTTGGAAGGAGTTATGATTATCCAAATTACTTTTAGATATCGAACACTGTCCTTCTACTTGATGGTACATTAATGAAACTTAATTATTTGGTTAATTTCATTTCTTGGGTGCGAGAAAAGTATTGAAATTGAATTTTGAGGGTTCATTTAGATTAGCTTTCTTTTAAACTATATCCCTTCATATATATACAGTCTTGGAGAAGTTTTTGTGAATTGTTTCTTTGTTATATGCAGAGAATAGAATTTTTGTATCATCAGCGAAGAAGTGCAGTTTTGTTCCTTCATAACGAAAATAAATCAGATTATTAATTAATATGTAAGATAACATAGGACGAGTAAAATAGATAATTGAAAAATAATTAATATCTAAACATTAATATAGCTGTACTAGAGCAAGGATCTCCAAAACGTCTTTTATCTGACAGAGCGCCCGCTTTTACCTCAGAAAAATTCCGTAAATTTTTAATGACACGTGGTATACAAACCCTACTCACCACAAGCAATAACCCACAAGCAAACGGTTTAATAGAACGCTTAAATGCGACCATTACAGGCAAATTCAGACTAGCTTATCTAGAAAATCCGAAAGCTTCCTGGACTCAACTAGTTAAGCGCGTCACTCAGAACTATAATAACACACCCCATTCTGTCACAAGTTTTTCACCCACCTATTTAATGTTCAATGTTATCCCCCTAGATCTAAGAACTCATCTTAACCCATACCCCGAAATAAATATAGCTCGAGAGATAGTAAGCTCTCGTACCCAAAATAAGCATAAAAAAGATAAAGAAACATTTGATAAGCAGCACAGAACACCACATTTAGAAGTGAATGATCTTTTTTTGGTCAAAAATTATAGAAGTCCCGATACAGGTAAATTAGCACCATATTTTACTGGACCATACACAATATTTGAAATAATCTCACCCAATGTCGTTCGAATAGATCGCCCCAATCAACCTCTCAATAGAGACAGTGACACCATACATGTTAATAAATTAAAATATTACACAGAGAATGTTCCGTACATCACACCTCCACAACCCCGATTTGTTCAAAACCCACAGCGATGGCCTCAAGATATATATCTCAGTGAATTCAATCATTTGACTCCGGATATCTTCGAGACACAACTATTCCGTATTATACCGCCTACAACCTCACAGCCCTTTTTGCATTTAAATCCCGGTATTTTCAAATAGGCAAGAAAATTGCCAACCTCGACAAAAGAAGAAAGTCAGTTACAAGTAAATGACAAAAATAACGCCCTCCATGAGTCACCATCCAAGAAATAGAACCCGGCAATTCCCGTGAAAAACAAGAGGAGTGACCCCAGTAATAGGATTTCCCGAATCTATTTCAGTTACATATCCCAGTCCTCCCTCCCCTCACAAAGCTATCATCTTGACCACTATCTTCATGATCGCCATTTTTTTTTTAAACACGTATTTCAAACCAATCATTTAGATTTCCTCGAGAATCTCACAACCTCCTTAATCTCAACGCAACATATATTAAACATTTTACATGTTAATTGATATCACGAATTAAAACAACTTGGTTTAGTCTGATATAGACTTTATAACGGAAAAGAGATATAATTATCTACATATCGCCTTTTTGGATAAATGAGGATATTGTTCAATTTTCCACTACCCAACATTTATCCACTAATTAATGACCTTTAATTATATTTTAATTATTGTATAAAATCTTGAATAATTATTTTTATTTTTACCTTTTAATTATATAATCAAATTTTTAATCCAACATGATTTTCAAAAAAAAAAAAAAAATTCAATCAAATTTACTTTTATTTTTCATGATATTATTTTAGTATTATAAAACATTTATTTGCTTCAAAAATCATATTTAATTCTTTATTATTATATATTTTATATATATATTACATGTTTGATTTTGTCCACTTACATTTTTTTTACCCGCAATCATATTTCTATCTTTTTATTCACTATATTTTATATTTGCCTAAATAGCTTTATTATATGACATTGTTTATCATCGAATATCGAGCATACAACAATCGTTTTCAACAATCATATTCTTTATCCACTTCCCTATACTTTTCATCACTATCTATTTCAGCTATTGCTTCACTTCATTGTAGAAAAACGACAGCACTGCTTAGCATTTTTTTTTTATTTCGTAATTTTAACAAACTCTTTGAACACAGTTCCCCAGATTTAAAAATCCCAACTTCTGGCCTGAACACGCTTCAAGAGTTAATTTAAATCATCCGCAAAGCACAATTACCAACGCATGCACGAAGCGTTCACTTTTTTCAACTTTCAACCTTTTTTTTCAGCTCTAGCGGACCACAATCAAGCTTTGATTTCGAGTCAAGTCAGACCACCTACTGTCGCTACAATAATTCTACTTATCGCATGGCTCTATTTCACTCCTTTCCCAATCATATTAATGAACAACTTTTTCTTCAACAACCTTTTAACCCAATAACCCTACAATTGTGACAAAGCACTGTAACCCTTATACAGGTCGCAAGTGAAACATTGCCTAGGAAGACGCTCAAGTCTATATCCTCGCTTTGCACCTGGATCTAAGTATTGGGTTTATGTGTGCACTCCTAACAATTGCATATTCTTCAACTACTAACCCTTTCCAACGCCCGCCAATATTCTCTTAGAATGTGAATTTTTATGGCATCATTTTATTTTAATCATCATTTTTTTTAAAATCAAACAAAAATGTCATTTTTATTTCACTTTTATATATCCAAACAAATCATCTTGTTATAACCCGTGTCATTATTGCCGTGTCATCCTGAATTTTGTCTTTCCTAATTTTCTACATTGCAAAATCATCGTTTTATCTAGTGAACATTTTTTCCCGGTCCCTTGAAAAATACTCGATAAGTTGAATAAAATCAATATTAATTGGTTCCCTCGGTAATTGGAAGTTAAAGGAATAGTATCTTTGCCATGGAATTGTAGCATTATTCTTGTCTCAAATAAATTGCCGTGTCATCCTGAGATAATCTTACTTTTGATAAATAATCTTTAAGATAATAAACTTAGTGATAATAAAACTTATAGATAAAAAAAACTTGTTAACATCGTCGCAATGGTGACGCTGCTTGCGAGTTAAATATACAAATCTGCAAATAACTCTAAGGATATTCAAGATATTCAAGATATAATTTTTCAGAAACCTTCCCAGTACTATACCAAATAACTTCCCAAAGAATCATGGCGTTCCAATGAGTGGTTTAGTCAGGCATAAAGGACACACACATACATTCATTTATATATATATAGATTAATAGATATTAACTGTAGGAAACATTTATCAGATAAAACAAACAGGATTTATATTATACACATTTTTATATAATATTGTTTGTTTTCGCGTGTCTAATGAAGAGACATAGATGTCCCCATACATCTCAATCAAGGCAGTTGCAATGTTCCCTATCTTGAGTGTGTAAAGCTGCTGTTCTGGATTCATGTCAATTTTCTGTTGTTGTTGTGTCCAATGAAGAGTCTCAGATATCTCCATACATTTCTTTTACAGTAGGTACAATGTCCTCTATCTTGGATGTGTAAAGCTGCTGTTCTGGGTCAATATCAATTGTCTGCAAGGCTGATAATATTCAATATATTTAAAATTTATATGAATGACCTCTGTACATAACTATTGTTTGTACATTCAGGAACTATGTTGAACTTGTTGTTAAACAGTACCTGATAAAGTTATTTTGTACTGGAACTTGTCATTGAGGAACAGCCTGCATTCAATATTGACGAGGGCGATCAGTCTAATACGCATAGTTAATTCGATCCTATAGTTAATCAAGTAGATATTTTTCCAGAAGTCCAGATTAATGAAAAAAATCCCAAAGATTAGTTTATATTTATTCTGACACATGACGCAAGCCTTCAGCTACTTTCATCTCCACGAGATATAGGATACATATTTCTTAATTTAACGATATAATCTCATTACAATTTCAAATTTTTGTTCTATTTTATAATCATTGTATTATTCTTCCTCTTTCTTATCTCCGCTCAATCATATTAGGGTATCAAGCTTGTAGAGCTTGAGCCTTGACAACCCTCATGATTGAGTTAATAAGATTGCGTCTGCCTTTGTCATTAAGACTGGGAGCACTACTCAGTGGCAGGCCGACTTAGCTCCAAAATAAATGGCCGCCTCTGACATGAGGAATAAAAACCATGTGCAGCGCTCCTAACATGGAGTATAAACGCTGCTCATCCTGTATCTCTGGGTTAGGAGCCCTTACAGGGTACTATCAGCCGGGTCAGCTGAGCCCAGGTTTGTTTAGCGAGCTTTTTACTGCTCCCCTCCTCCTTTTCATCCGGGATTGGAACCGGCAAAGGCGGAGTTAAAATCATTGTAAATATGTTAAAGAGAAAAATGAATGCAACAGGACTCATATCGTATCCAGGTTCTACTCATCAATTATGATACTACATTATATCGCCCGCCATTTTGTTATTGTTTCCTAGCAGTCGAGAGGTAGGTACCTATTTCTTTGCCTCCTCCCTTTCAATTTATAGAATGGACATTACAGTTTATTATATTACCTATATTTATTGTTGAATTCGGGGAATCGAAGTTAATGGCAAATATTTGTAAGAAGTAATAATAAAGATGAATTTAATAAAATAATCTCTTGAATCAATATTAAAATAAGAATATTAAAGGGAAAAGTTTCTTTTAAAAATATTTTTCATTCAAAAACTCTCTCAAGCTTTCAGGCAAGAAAGCCCTTCTAGGGCGTTTTATTGGCGTTTTAATGATGTAAGATATTTTCTCCCATAGAAGGGCTTTCTTGCCTGAAAGATTGAGAGATTTTTAAATAAAAAATATTTTAAAAAGAAACTTTTCCCTGGATGCTTAATGTTCTTGTTTTAATAAAGATGAATTTATTTTAGAAATATATCTAAGTGCTTATAAGCTTTTTTTCAGAATTTTATTGATGCAAAACTATATATATTGCCATTTAACAAAGATTTACAGCCGAACTTGAATAGTTTGAAGGGCAAGGGAACAAAAAAAAAATATTATCCAAAATATCAAATCGAAAACGGAAATTCTTTCTATAGGAAATTATAGGGACCAAGATAAATATTCGAATTAAAGACGTATTCAAATTAAAGACGTTAGACTTACCCAAGTTTTACTATATATGAAAGTAAAATAATCAGTTCACCAGTCGTTTGCAAGCTTCCTGGCCATATAATTGACACCCCAAATGCTCCTAGAAGACTACTACCAAAACAAAACGGTAATGGGCATGAAATTAAACCTACCCACCGACATATTAATAGAGTCTCTGACCGAAGGACTACCCGTCGCAGACCAGCGATTAATCGCAACTGTACAACTAAACACCATTAAAGAATGGTTCGACCTAGTGTCAAGAATAAGAAGAACTCAGTGTGCCACCAGTACAGCGTACCAATGCCAAGTAGACAAGGCCCCACATCCAACCTACCACAACCCACCCCCACGGTACAACAACCAGCGGTCATGACGTGTAATCAACCAAGCTACACCCCCACCCTCGCCTTGCAAGTATTGCAATGCTATGCACTGGCACTACCAGTGTGAATAACGGTTCCCACAGAGCCAAACACGCCAAGTCTACAGCGCCAGGCCACGCACAACCACTGTACCAAAATGTGGTACCCACACCCGGCCCAAGGTCCAATCTCTGAGCCATGTTCCCCAAGTCCAAGCTGCAAGCCAAGACGACTCTACAAGCCCCGCGAGCAACTCAACAGTAGGAAAACCTGCAACCTTTTTTCGTTGAGCAGCTCGTAATATGGACTGAACTGTCACCAATTGTAAATTTGCCCTTTTTAATAGACACGGGAGCATCTATTAACATACTTAACTTGGATATTTTAAGAACCATAGAAAATAGATTACCATATAAAATTATTATACATCAGTAACAGTTTAACTATAAATTCAATAGCCCATAATGTAAATACCCTTGGATATATATTTTTAAAAATTAAAATAGGTAACATCACCCAAAAACTATTTTTTTTTATAATAGAAGCTTTACTACCTTTTGGTATTTTATCTATTAATACCCTTAAAATATTTAAATTAATTATAGATTTTAATAATCTCCAAATTTATCAAAATAATGATGCTCTCCCAACGAATGTCTATAAGTTCACCAAGTGCAAACAGGATTTATGTCCCACTCAACAGAGGGAAACAGCTATTTTTACCACCTTCCCCTCGAACCAGTCCTGTTTACACGTGGCGGACCCTACACCAATTATATGTTCCCCCACTATTGTATCACCCACTATATCTCCTGCCCATGATATTAAGTTATCTATACCTTCTAATTCGGCACCTCAGTTAGAACATTGTCCACACGAACTTAACCCAATTCTATACGAATTCTCGCAAGTGTTCTCTACTAATAAATACAATGTGCCGAAATTGAACATACCACCGGTAAAAATCAATACCACCACAGATAGAATAATAGCATTACGTCCATATAGAGTGCCGCTACACGACCAACAAGAAAAACAAACCCAAATAGAGCAAATTCTCCAACATGGAATCATTGCCCCGTCAGTCTCACCTTACGCTAGTCCAATAACTCTTGTTACGAAACGTGATAAAACGAAACGTTTCTGTATTGATTACAGAAAACTCAATGAAATCATCGCTCCAGACGTACAACCTTTACCTTTAATAGAAACCATTCTTGACAAATTGTCGAAGGCCAAATACTACGCTTCTGTAGATAGAGCCTCCGCATATTGGCAAGTGGAAATAGAACCTAACTCACGTAATCTACTAGCTTCTGTGACGTTAGATAGTCAGTACGAATTTTGTAGACTTCGGTACGGATTTAAAAATTCGCCACAGATATACCATCGTGCCATAAACCAGGTCATGGAAAAATATAAACTAAATTTTATTACTCATTACTTCGACGATTTCATTATTTTTTCTGACACCTTAGAGGATCATCTACAACACACATACAACAATTTCTAACGGTGTGTCAACACGAAAACATCAAACTCAATTGTAATAAATGTTCGTTTTTCAAAACATATATAGATTTCTTAGGATACACTGTTACCGCAGGTACTTATGCACCACAGACGCGCAACCTTGATACCATAAATTCCATCAAACCACCTACCAATCAAAAGACGTTACAATCATTTTTAGGAGCAGTGAACGTTTATAATAAGTTTATACCAGATTATGCCCGCTTACGAGCACCTTTAAATAAACTACTTGAAAAAAGATGTGAAATGGAATTGGGACCCAGACTGTCAACAAGCTTCCACCACTCTCAAAGAGAGTTTAACCAGTAAACCAGTACTACACTTGTATCAAGTCGGTTTACCATGCCGCCTTTATTGCGACGCATCAACCCAAGGGATGGCCGGCATACTAAAATAGGTACATCCCAGACAGACAAGTACATCCTGTACAATATTTCAGCCGCGCCCTTAGAGCACATGAGAGAAACTACACCGTTTCCGAACTCCAGTGCCTCGCTATCGTCGAAAGTGTAGACAAATTCCGAATATAACTCACCAGTATAAAATTTACCATATACACAGATCACCAAGCTTTACAATTGCTTAAAACTACAAAAAAATCCGCCAGGACGACTCTTTAGATGGAGCCTGACTATCTACCAATAATTACGAAATCCACTACCTCAAAGGCAGCCAACAATACAAAGCAGATTTACTATCACTTAACCCTTTTGTAGGATTTATTAGTGCTGATATTATCAAACAGCATCAACCAAGAGCATCCCCCTTCAACATTTATACAAACGGCTTACATACCATTACCCGAAAAGGTGTAATTAAAATAATAATTCCCGAAACCCTGCAACATACTCTAATGAACAAAGTTTACCAAGAATATAACCACCCAGGCATCTCTCAGATGACCCGCATAATTACTACCCAGTACTACTGGAAAGGTATCTCTAAATATTTAGAAAAATTTGTCAGGTCGTGTCACACCTGCCAAATCATTAAAAGGCCCAAAGGTAAACCCTATGGTGCCCTCGGACAAATTCCACCACCTCAACAACCATTCGACTTAATCTCTGTAGATACCATAACTGGATTTTCGAAATATGGACACTCCAAGACATATCTACACGTAATAGTGGATCATTTAACGCGATATGCTTGGACCTTTCCATCGAAGTCCACCAGTACACTAATGTACATTCAAACCCTCAAAACTGTACTACAGCAAGGATCTCTAAAACGTCTGTTATCTGACAGAGCGCCCGCTTTTACCTCAGAAAAATTCCGTAAATTTCTAATGACACATGGTATACAAACCCTACTCACCACAAGCAATAACCCACAAGCAAACGGTTTAATAGAACGCTTAAATGCGACCATTACAGGCAAATTCAGACTAGCTTATCTAGAAAATCCGAAAGTTTCCTGGACTCAACTAGTTAAGCGCGTCACTCAGACGTATAATAACACACCCCATTCTGTCACAAGTTTTCCACCCACCTACTTAATGTTCAATGTTATCTCTCCAGATCTAAGAACTCATCTTAACCCATACCCCGAAATAAATATAGCTCGAGAGATGGCAAGCTCTCGTACCCAAAATAAGCATAAAAAGATAAAGAAATAAACATTTGATAAGCAGCACAGAACACCACATTTCGAAGTGAATGATCTTTTTTTTTTGGTCAAAAATTATAGAAATCCCGATACAGGTAAATTAGCACCATATTTTACTGGACCATACACAATATTTGAAATAATCTCACCCAATGTCGTTCGAATAGTTCGCCCCAATCAACCTCTCAATAGAGACAGTGACACCATACATGTCAATAAATTAAAATATTACACAGAGAATCTTCCGTACATCACACCTCCACAACCCCAATTTGTTTAAAACCCACAGCGATTGCCTCAAGATATATATCTCACTGAATTCAATCATTTGACTCCGGATATCTTCGAGACGCAACGATTCCAAATTATACCGCCTACAACCTCACAGCCCTTTTTGCATTTAAATCCCGGTATTTTCAAATAGGCAAGAAAATTGCCAACCTCGACAAAAGAAGATAGTCAGTTACAAGTAAATGACAAAAATAACGCCCTCCATGAGTGACCATCCAAGAAATAGAACCCGGCAATTCCCGTGAAAAACAGGAGGAGTGATACCAGTAATAGGATTTCCCGAATCTATTTCAGTTACATATCCCCGTCCTCCCTCCCCTCACAAAGTTATCATCTTGACCACTATCTTCATGATCGCCATTTTTTTTAAACACGTATTTCACACCAATCATTTAGATTTCCTCGAGAATCTCACAAACTCCTTAATCACAATGCAACATATATTAAACATTTTACATGTTAATTGATATCACCAATTAAAACAACTTGGTTAAGTCTGATATAGACTTCATAACGGAAAAGAGATATAATTATCTACGTATCGCCTTTTTGGATAAATGAGTGTAGAATAGTGTGAAATATATAAGTGATGTGAATATAAAAAAATGGAATTAAGAACAATAGACTGACGGTGTTTTGTAAACATATAATTAATCTTTACTAAAGTTAAATGTGTGTGATAAATAAATAATTAAATAATAAATATATAAGTTGTAGTTTATAAAAGATAAACAACACAACATATTTGGCGACGAGGATTAAAAAAAGAAAATAATAATTAAATAAGCGTAAAAGAAGATGGCAAATAATTTGACGTCTCCATTACCCTTGAACCTTTTTTAATGCTACAGATTTGTATTCCGAGTACAAACATTGGATGAATTAATATTTAATTTATGGATTAGCAAGCGGTGTTTCAACAAAGAAAGATGACGTTAAAAGGGCAACACTTTTGCATTGCCTTGGACCACAGGTCCAAAGAATTTTCTTTAATTTGCCAAAAGAAAAAGATACGTATGAAAAAGCAAAAGAAGCTTAACTAAATATTTCACACCACAAAAAATATTGTATCAGAACAATTTAAATTTAGGCAAAGAAAACAAAATACAGATGAAAATATTGATTCATATGTCATTGCCCTAAGAGAATTAGTCAAATCCTGTGAATTTGGAAATTTAGAAGAAGACATGATCAGAAATCAGATAATAGAAAAATGCTATAATAGGCAATTAAAAGAAAAGTTGTTGCAACAAGATAATTTGAATCTTCAAAGAACAATTGAGATATCAAGAATGTTTGAAACAGCCAAAGAAGAATTTAGAGTATTGACAAATGAAGATATGACCTCAATAAATAGAGTAAACTATAAAATAATTTCCAAGCAGCTAATGAATCAACTGTTAAAGGACCAAAAGCTCATAATGTGTACCATCAAAAAGGAAGCACCTCCAAGGTAAGTGCACCTAATTTGGAAGAATGCTATAGATGTGGCTTAACTACACATCCTCCATATAAATGTGGAGCTAGAAATATGAAATGCACATTTTGTAACAAGATGTGTCATCTTAATAGAGTTTGTAGAAATAAAAATAAATATAAAAATATTGAAGGAAAGAAAAGAAATATTCAAAATATTTCAGAAAATAATGAAGACTCAGATGAATACACTTTCTTTTTAGGCTCTGATAACAAAGAAAGTATCTATATAGATGGAAAGGAAATAACAATGACTATTGATACAGGTAGTGATACAACATTCATAGGACTTGAAAATTTGAAAAATATTTTTCCTAGGTCTCAAATGCCAACTTTAAATGGCACAGAAAGGAAATTTTATGCCTATGGACAAACTTCACCTCTTCCATGTTGTGGATATTTCTTTGCAGATGTTTCATGGGGTGAAAGGTCTATAAAGGAACAGATTTTTGTGATTGAAGGTGAAGCAGAACCTCTTTTAGGAAAGAAAGCAAGTTTCGAATTAGAAATTATAAAGCGTGGAACAAAAATAAGGAATATTCAACAGGAAGTTATTCCGAAGGATATATATAATTTGATACAAGAAAACATGAACCTTTTTCAAGGTCAAGGAAATGTGAAGGGTTATAGTCAAAAAATAACTCTAAAAGAAAATGTTACTCCTGTAGCTCAGAGATGCAGACATTTTCCATATAAAATGGTAGAAGCCATCAATCAAGAGCTAGACAAAATGATAGAAAATGGCATTATTGAGGAAGTCCATGAAGCTTCTGAATGGATCTCAAACATTGTGGCAGTTCCAAAAAAGGGTACTGAAGAAATCAGACTATGTGTTGATCTGAGAGAAGTGAATAAAGCCATGGTTAGAGAGAGATATACTATACCAACAGTTGACAATATATTGCAAGCATTGTAGGGAGCAAAAGTTTTTGCTAAACTTGATGCGAAGAAAGGCTTTTGGCAAATTGAACTTGATGAAAAGTCCAGGCCATTGACCACCTTTATTACACCCAGAGGATGCTACAGATTTTGCAAAATTCCTTTTGGACTTTGCAGCGCACCTGAAGCTTTTCAAAAAGCTATGAACTCAATATTGTCTCATTTAGAAGGAGTGTTATGCTACATAGACGATGTGATTGTATATGCGCAATCTGTAGAACAATTGGATCAAAGACTAAAAAAAGTATTTGAAAGATTCCAACAAGTTTGACTCAAACTAAACAAAAGTAAATGTAAATTTGCTCTAAATGAATTGGAAATATTAGGTCATATTGTTAGTAAAGATGGAATTAGACCTGATCCAAAGAAAATAGAAAGTGTTCTAAGTTTTTCAAAACCTGAAAATGTAGATTCTCTAAAATCATTTTTAGGTACATGCGGATTTTTAAGAAAATTCATTCCAGACTTTTCAAAGTTAGCCGAACCACTTAATAATTTGACAAGAAAGGACATATAATGGAAGTGGAGCAAGAAAGAAGAGGACTCATTCAGAAAATTGAAAGAAGCTCTTACAAAAAATCCATGTTTAGCCTATTTTGACATGAATGCACCTACCGAAGTAATTGCTGATGCTAGTCCTGTAGGTTTAGGAGCTGTTTTACTACAAAGACAAAATGATGGAAGCAAAAAGCCAGTGGCCAATGCAAGTAGATCATTGACTAATGTTGAGAGAAGATACTCACAAATAGAGAAAGAAGCTCTTGGGTGTGTGTGGGCTGTTGAGCATTTCAATGACTATTTATGGGGAAATAAATTTGTACTTAAGACAGATCATAAACCATTGATTTATATGCTTAATCCCAAGAAGGCAACAGTTTTGCCACCAAGAATTGAAAGACTTATTTGGAGACTACAACCTTATGATTATGAAATAGAGTATCTTAAGGGCAAACAAAATATTGCAGATATATTTTCAAGAAAACCTTTAACAAATATTTCATGTGAAAATATTGTTGATGATTATGTAGAAAAAGTACTTTCCATATTTTCAGAAGAAATGAAGGCAATTTCCCTCAATGATATCAAGAAGCAAAGTGAAGCAGATCCATTTTTCAAATTTCTAACTAAAATAATTCAAAATGAAAATTGGCCATATCAAATTGATGATGATGAACTTAAAGGTTTGCACAAATTTAAGGAAGAACTTTCAGTTTATGATAATCTCATTTTAAAAGGAAAGAAAATTGTTATACCAACAGATCTTAGAAGAAATATTTTAGACTTAGCTCATGAAACTCATCAAGGGATTGCTAGAACTAAACAAAATTTAAGAGAAAAATACTATTGGCCCAATATGGACAAAGATATAGAAAGATGTATAAAGAATTGTTACATTTGTGAAGTCAATCAACCTTTAATGCATGACCAACCTTTAACAATCATACCAATACCTCCTAGACCATGGTATAAAGTAGGAGTAGACTTAGTTGGACCAATTGATTCAAAATATATTTTGACACTTATTGATTATTATTCATCGTTCCCGGAAGCGATTATAATAAATGATATTTCTTCGAAAACTATAATTTCAAAATTAAAAGAAATTTTTGCAAGATATGGATTTCCCATTGAAATAGTTTCAGATAATGGTCTTCAATTTGTAAGCAAAGATACTGAGCAAATTTTTATGAAATCAGGTATAAAACATATAAGAGTGTCACCATATTATTCTAAAAGCAATGGAAAAATTGAACGTTTCCACAGATATTTAAAAAAGCAACTTATTTCAGTAAAATTGCAAGGAAAGGATTGGAAAGAAGAACTTCAATGTGTTCTAATGGCATACAGGTCGACTCCACACCCTTCTACTGGGAAAAAACCAGCATTATTGCTTTTTCCAGGGAAATTAGAAATAAGCTCAATGATATAAATGACAATGATTCTCTTATGGATAAAGAAGTGATGGAGCATAATCAAGCCTATAAAGAAAGAATGAAGAAATATGCTGATAGCAAGAATAAGGCCTTGCCTCATGACTTCAAGAAAGGTAATATTGTTTATGTCGCAAACACTGAAATGAAAAGCAAGTTGACACCAAATTATGACAACCAAAGATTTATCATTCTAGAGACTATATCTCCAAATTCATTCAAGTTAGTCAATACTGAGACAGGTAGCTTTATCATTAGGAATGCAAAGCATTTAAGACATGCCAATGTCTTACAAGATTTTAACAAAGGAATTGATTTGAATACCACTTTGATTAAGACTCCAGAAATTAGAATGGAACTTCCTAGTACTTCAAGGTATCTACCAGAACAAGAAGCAACCTTAGAAGATATTGTACCAGAAGAGCAGATTGCTATATCTGATATGGACTGTTTATACCCAAATGAATCACCTAATGAGAATGAAAACAAGACTGTCATCACTAGAAGTGGAAGACAAATACATGTTCCTTCTAGATTTAAGGACATGATTAGATACTAACTAAACAAGGGAGGAATATATAGAATAGTGTGAAATATATAAGTGATGTGAATATAAAAAAATGGAATTAAGAACAATAGACTGACGGTGTTTTGTAAACATATAATTAATCTTTACTAAAGTTAAATGTGTGTGATAAATAAATAATTAAATAATAAATATATAAGTTGTAGTTTCTAAAAGATAAACAACACAACAATGAGGATATTGTTCAATTTTTCTCTACCCAACATTTATCCACTCATTAATGACCTTTAATTATATTTAATTTTTTGTAAAAAATCTTGAATAATTATTTTTATTTTTACCTTTCAATTATATAATCAAATTTTTAATCCAACATGATTTTCAAAAAAAAATAAAAATTCAATCAAACTTACTTTTATTTTTCATTATATTATTTTAGTATTATAAAACATTTATTTGCTTTAAAAATCATTATTAATTCTTTATTATTATATATTTTATATATTACATGCTTGATTTTGTCCACTTACATTTTTTTTTACCCGCAATCATATTTCTATATTTTTATTCACTATATTTTATATTTGTTTGAATAGCTTTATTATATGACATTGTTTATCATCAAATATCGGGCATAAAACAATCGTTTTCAACAATCATATTCTTTAACCACTTCCCTATACTTTTCATCACTATCTATTTCAGTTATTGCTTCACTTCATTGTAGAAAAACGACAGCACTGCTTAGAATTTTTTTTTTTAATTTCGTAATTTTAACAAACTCTTTGAACACAGTTCCCCAGATTTAAAAATCCCAACTTCTGGCCTGAACACGCTTCAAGAGTTAATTTAAATCATCCGCAAATCACAATTACCAACGCATGCACAAAGCGTTCACTTTTTTCAACTTTCAACCTTTTTTTTTCAGCTCTAGCGGACCACGATCAAGCTTTGATTTCGAGTCAAGTCAGACCACCTACTGTCGCTACAATAATTCTACTTATCGCATGGCTCTATTTCACTCCTTTCCCAATCATATTAATGAACAACTTTTTCTTCAACAACCTTTTAACCCAATAACCCTACAATTGTGACAAAGCAGTGTAACCCTTATACAGGTCGCAAGTGAAACATTGTCTAGGAAGACGCTCAAGTCTATATCCTCACTTTGCACCTGGATCTAAGTATTTGGTTTATGTGTGCACTCTTAACAATTGCATATTCTTCAACTACTAACCCTTTCCAACGCCCGCCAATATTCTCTTAGAACGTGAATTTTTATGTAATCATTTTATTTTAATCATCATTTTTTAAAAATCAAACAAAAATGCCATTTTTATTTCACTTTTATATATCCAAACAAATAATCTTGTTATAACCCTTTTTAACCCTCACAGTTTAAATTAATTAAAATAAATTTTAATTACTCACCTGTGTTAGAGAGGCTTTACCTGCTTAAACCTGGATAAACCCATTCACTCCCCGGGCCCATCTATGGTAATTTAAGCCAACAACCCCATATTGTATATAACTTATAACAAGATTTTCATGATGTATAATAGAAACACATCTGTAAATGATTATACGCATGATTGACATGTGTCATTACATTACCATATGTAATGTACTTTGTACAAACTGAGGATAAATAAATAAAACTCTGTAATAGATTATGAGTTGAGATGAAGCAAAAGATAGAAGTCAAAAACGTCTAAAATCGAGATAGATGGAAGTCACTAAACAACATCTAAAGATAGATTGGAAACTGTCAGGAAGGCGCCAGTTTAAAATTTCACCAGACGATCCACACTCTTCACATCTGGTGAAATGCAAAACTCCCTTTCTCAGAAAAGGTATATAAAGCCTCCGTCCTAGCCAAAAATACAGTCACTTCTCCATCTGCGTGAGCCCTCGTCGGTTGTTCCCCAGGTCCACCTTATCCACCATGTAGTCAGTAAGAACTCTTTTATCTCCATCTTTCGCTCCTAGCTCAACTTTTATCTGTTCACAGAACTTTCTTAGTGCAACTGTGTCTTCGTTTTTTTGTGTGGACATTCCCAAGCTTTCCACTCTGCCTCGACCACGACTGCCTGTACTCTGTGAGAACTTTTAAAGGTCTTCCAAGGTGCAGAGAGTTACTGGAAAACTCCACATCCTGACTGTTCCTCTCGGTCAACGCAGTATAGCGAGAGTTACAGGGACTCACACCATAGTTTAAGTCGACTCGATACCTCATCACAGTTTTAGTCGACAGGATTCTACAAGAGTCAACTATACCTCATCACATTTATAGTCGACAGGATGCCATCACATATATATGATATATGTATGGCCCCTGTACATAACTATTGATTTTGCATTCAGAAACTATGTTGAACAGTACCCGATAGAGTTATTTTGTACTGGAACTGATCATCGAGGAACAGCCTGCATTAAATATTGACGAGGGTCATCAGTCTAAAACGCATAGGTAATTGGATCCTATAGATAATAAAGTAGATATTTTTTCCAGAAGTCCAGATTAATGGATAAAAATCCCAAAGATTAGTTTATATTTATTCTAACACATGACGAAGCCTTCAGCTACTTTCATCTCCAAGAGATAGAGGATACATATTTTTTAATTTAACAATCTTATCTCAGTAAAATTTCATATTTTTTCTATTTTATAATCAATGTTTTCTTATTCCTTATCTCCGCTCAATCATATTAGGGTATCAAGCTTGTAGAGCTTGAGACTTGACAACCATCATGACTGGGTGAGGTAAAATGCGTCTGCCTTTGTCATTAAGACTGGGAGCACTACTCAGTGGCAGGCCGACTTAGCTCCAAAATAAATGGCCGCCTCTGACATGAGGAATAAAAACCATGTGCAGCGCTCCTAACATGGAGTATAAACGCTGCTCATCCTGTATCTCTGGGTTAGGAGCCCTTACAGGGTACTATCAGCCGGGCCAGCTGAGCCCAGGTTTGTTTAGCGAGCTTGTTACTGCTCCCCTCCTCCTTTTCATCCGGGCTTGGAACCGGCAAAGGCGGAGTTAAAATTATTGTAAATATGTTAAAGAGAAAAATGAATGCAGCAAGACTCATATCGTATCCAGGTTCTACTTATCAATTATGATACTACATTATATCGCCCGCCATTTTGTTATTGTTTCTTAGCAGTCGAGAGGTAGGTACCTAATTCTTTGTCTTCTCACTTTTAAGTTTATAGGATGAGAGAACTACAGTTTACCATATTTCCTATATTTATTGTTGAATTCAGATAATCTAAGTTAATGGCAAATATTTGAAAGAAGTAATAATAAATATGATTTTGATGAAATAATCCCTTGAATCAATATTAAAATGAAAACATCAAAGGGAAAAGTTTCTTTATTTGAAAATATCTCAAGCTTTCGGGCAAGAAATCCCTTCTTCGGCGTTTTATTTGCGTTTCAATGATGTATGATATTTTCTCCCGTAGAAGAGCTTTCTTGCCTGAAAGCTTGAGAGATTTTAAAATCAAAAATATTTCAAAATAAACTTTTCCCTGGATGCTTAATGTTCATATTTTAATAAAGATGGGTTTTCTTGTAGAAATATATCAGAGTGCTTGAATGTTTTTCTTCAGAATTTTATCGATGCAAAACTATATGAATTGCCATTTAACAAAGATTTACAACCGAATTTGAGTAATTTGAAGGGCAAGGAACAAAAAAAAAAAAAAGTATTATCCAAAAATTCAAATCAAAAACGGAAAATATTTCTATAGGAAATTCTAGGGACCATGATAAATATTCGAATTAAAGACGTATTCAAATTAAAGACGTTAGAATTATCCAAGTTTTACTGTATATGAAAGTAAAATAATCAGTTCACCAGATTTTCAAATATTTTCCATGTAGAATGACGTGGCCTTTATGGAATTTTTCTTTATTTGTCTAATATGTGTACATCTATATTAATCAAATTGTTAGTGAAACCTTTTTTAATATAAGAGTTAAATATTGTATTAACTAAAAAAACTCATAGGTTATGTTGTTTATTGTAAATATCACTGATTTTATACTCTTTTTATCATCATTTTGTATAAAATAAATATGCAGTAGAATAAAGATCATTATATTTTATTGTTATGTTAAACAAAACTTTCCTTTAATTTGAATAGAAATGCCTAACATTTATTCTAAAAGATGGCGCGTTAGTGCATCTTATAAATGTCACGATCTCAACCGTCCACTTATAATGGAGAAAAATATCCCTCATAGCTAGACAGTCAATAGGGACCTACTACTTAGGTTTGCATTCAAGGTCTGAGCTGCTTCTTTTTTCAAAGAAGACAAGACATACAATGGATTTAGGAAAACAAAAGCCCCCAAACAAAAAAAAACGATAAAACTGTGGTTATTAAACCATTGGTGATTTGAGGTTTTCAAAATACTTGACGGGAAGTTTAGAAAGGTCCTGAAGGAGATGGGAGATTCATAAACGTGAAGTCAAGACAAGACTGTGTATCCTGTTCATTTCATGCTGAATCTTTCAATTGTCCACTCTCGGCAATGGCAAGAACTTTGTTTGCTGCTTCTCTTCCATCTTGCATGGATCTGAGGATGAATATATTTGGGAGACCAATCAGATGGTGATATGTCATAACAATGTGGCTGACACGTTTGGATGGGAAGAGAGAGGGAAAGAAACCTGTAATTTTAACTATTCAACCCTTTTATTTTCTCCCTTAGGTGTATTTAAGCGACTTACTTCAGTCTTTGTCAGATCTGTATTTTTTATTTTACCATTTCTTGATTAATTTGTTATAATTTGAAATGGTTAAAATATTCCTGAACGCTAGAGATATCAAAAGGTTTTTCTTATTTAAAAAGGAAACATTTAAATTATTGACAAATAGGAAAAGTGGTTGAGATGGAATATTTTGCAGGTTAAGGTATGTAATATATAGACTAACTTATGAAAAAGACATCTCCTCATCGTGCAACTGAAAGTTGCTGATGGCTTACGCCATCTATCGGAATAAATATCAACTATTCTCCTTGATTTTTAATTATTCCAGAATTGGCAAAATACCCATTCTTGATTAATCAAGAAAAACTAATCAGGGTCGCGTTTCGGGCGTTAACAATATCTCATTTGTACTATTTTTTCACATATAGACTAACGATTATAAATTGTGAAATATATATTTATTTATTTCTATTGCTTCTTAAAGAAAATTTATATTGCATAATCAATATTTTATTTAGGCTTTTCAATATTTCACAGCAATGAATTCGCTGATGTAATTGAGCTCTCACCTATAAATATTAAAAGCAGTATCCTTGTTTGTTTTATGTATATTTAATCTATGGAAATAATGATATTTATTAACCATCCATATATTACTCTTGAAATTATAAAATTTATTGATATGTTCAAGAAAGTGTTTTGTGTGCATTTCAGATATGAATATTCAATCCTTTTGAAATCAAATGGCAGTTCAACAAAAGGAAGGCGAGGTGGTTTGTTCATTTGCAGAGAATGGCTGTCAGCAAGCCTTCAAGAGTTCCCAAGAAGCCGACAATCACACAGTTCACTGCCAATATTCCACTAAACCTTGTCCAATCGGCTGCAATGACAAAATATGTAAGAAAGACTTGTTGAATCATTTGTCACAGATTTGTCCTTGTCGAAGTGGCTGGTGTCCTAATTGTGGCCTGGAGATGTTCCACAGCCAGCTGGACTCTCATCGAGATCTTTGCCCCCTAAAGCCAGTCCAGTGTCCGTTCTGTGATATAGAGACGGTCCTCAAAGATCTGGAGTCTCACCAGAATTCCTGTTCTAGAAACCTTTTCCTTGTAGCATGCAAGTCCTAGGCTGTGATTGGATCGGAGAGTCTTCGACAAGAGACAGTCATGAACAAGATATCAACTTACATTTCCCTCTGTTGTGTCGTTCCCTGAAGGGAATCTCCCAGGAAACCTCTCAGAAGTGGAAAGCCATTGAACTAAAGTTGGATGATCTTAGCCTCAATATAAGGAACGAGGTCAGTGAAGGTATAGGTCAGCAACTATTGGCCCAACTCACTTCATTTAAAAATGACATAAATGCAGGATTGGATGATTTTGAAAATATTAAAGAAAAATATACAGAAATATCAAAGAATCAATCTAAAATGGAAAACACTATGAAGACGCTATCAGGAGATTTCCAAAATCTTTTATCAAAAGTAAATATTTTGACCGAGAAGTTAACAAAGTTTACAGATAACAATAATGCTGAAGGCCATTCTACGATTGAGACAATAATGGATAAGAAAATAGATCTGATGATGAAAAAGTTCGAGGATAAAGGATTCATAACAATACCTACAAACATAAGTTTATCACAAAATCACCCAAAAAAATTGGGTAATGTTGAACTTGATTTAAAATTAGGACGCGATTGCTGGTTTCCCAATGTAGATTATAATAAATTCTATAATCTTTCTAGTAAATATGTAAATGGATGCTCTGATTTAAGCGGACTTAGCCATTTCGACTGCAGTTATATAGATTATGCAAATTTAAAAAGTTATACTAATAAAATTATATTTAAAAATAATGATGTTTCTTTGAATATGCAATATGATGGATCGTGTTCGAACTCCAAGAAGCTGGCTTTGTCTGTCAAAATCTGCACTGACAAAAAAGAAGATGAAATCAAAGTTCATAAATATAGATATGGTATTTTGACATTATGTAACCCTTGTAATGATGAAGTCATTGTCTACTGTACTTCTCTAGTTAGTTCTTTAATTCCAGGAGCAAATTTTGACAAAAAACCTATTTTCTGGATAAGCAAGGAATCAATGGATAAATATTATGATGTCTTTCCAGGATATTTGAAAACTCTTTTAATTTTGTATTACTAAATAAGTTTGAAAAAACTTAAGAGCAGTTTTTTTGTTTATCAGAATATATGCTTAAAATATATTAATCGATTTTGCAATTTAGATATTTTAATAACAACATTGTGTTTTTCGTAATAAAACTTGTTTCTAAAAGGCTTTAAAATATATATTTTGGGAATTAAATTTTTCTATTCATATATTTAGAGAGAAATTCAACTTCATAATTAAAAATTAATGAATTCAATTACTTTAAATCTATTCAAACTGAAAATTTGGTTTTCTTATATTTAAACCCTACCAGCCATATCTCTGAAGGAAATACTTCCTCTCGACCTTATTATTGAAGCTTGGTTGGCCTTCTTAAAGATATCAGGGAGGGGAACTATGAATCAAAGATGTAACCTGGTGATCTGCCTTAGCATATTCAGATGACTCCTTTACTTCAGACTGAACCTTAAAGAGGAAACAAAAAACGCAGATAGATCTAAAAGTGATTAAGAAGTTCGTGGTGGTGATGCCTATACCTATGGTTAAACCAATTCCTGAAGTTCACTCCTTTCCAATTTTGTGATGGCAGTTATAAGCCTGGAAAATAGGTCCTCTATTGTCAGTTCTGGGCATGACAAGATATGCTACGGAGAAGCTTTTGCACTATTGCATTTCAGGCAGTTATTGAAGATTATTTTTGTTCATTTTAAAATTTTAAGGCTTTTATACGGCCACTTCTTAGTCGTGCGGCAATTATATTCCCTTTCAAAGAACAACGGCCAATTTTATGCGACTTCATCTAGATAGCACTACCTTTCAAACTGAACTCATAACAATTCTCTAGTCTGCCAAACTCACGTGAAAAAATCAAACAAGCGCATTAATGACCATTATCTCGGAATGCAGATCCTTCTTAGCATCTATTTGCATATCTGGACCTGCATAGTTATCTTTGATGGCGGAAATAATAAAGTCCTGAACAGAGCTCCCTACATTAAGCTGTAATGGGTACATGAACATAGTGGTGTCAACGGCAATGAACTAGCAAACAGGTCAACAAAATATAGTGTTACTACTGTCTTTCCGCAATTATACTTCACATTGCCTCGAACTCATTCTCAACATGGTTCATCTATTGCTGCTCTAACATCATTGACAGAAATATGTTCCAAGGATTACTCAAATAGATTTCACAGGAACATTTCTTTCATCTCAAGTTTTCTCTTGAAATTTCTTCCAAATATCTACCAGGAAGAGCTTCCACTAACATTCTTACAATCCATTGACAAGTCCTGGCAGATATTTGCACTTGTACATCTAGAAATAGATTCAACCTGTCCTCACCATTTGGGAGAATCACAAACAGTTTCTCGCATCTTCTTCAGCTATCTTTCCTGAGACATTGGATACAGACATATATGCTTCCTGTACTGAACCACTTCAACCCTACCTCTAGACTCCCAGACTCAACCTCATCATGGAACTTCCTGATCAACTAGTTCTTCTCAACAATCAACTAAACAAATGGTTAAAAACGCTTGACACTAGTCCATACTAATTTCTATTGTTGTCCTTTTGATATTTTTTTGATGAGTAGTATAATTTTTTAAAATTATTATTTAAATTTCTTATTTTTTACTATTTTACTAATATAAATAATATAAACCTTTGTGATTTTTTGAAGAATAAATATTCCTTTTCATATCATGTTTGTGTGAAATTTATTTCAATATTCTTTTATACTATTTACTATCTATTTTTAGTTTTGCATATTCAATATTTACTAGGGAATTTCATTCAAATACAATGAATACGAACATTAAATCAAATATTTCTCAATATTTTCTGAATATATATTAATATTTATTATTAGAACTTGAAAACCATTTTAGATAAGCAACTTTTAAAATTACTTCTAGTTCAAATTATCAAATTTTAAAATTCATTGTTCAATATATTGCTGAAGAGAGAGGGCAAACCCTCAAAATATTCAGAGAAAAGGTTTTTTTTTATTCCACAATTCCAAGTATGCTCTGTTTATATAGATATTTCATTTTTACTAAATTCAGTGTCCTAATTCTATTCAAAATAAAAATATTATTATATCTATTTTAATACAAAACAATTACACTCTATCTATATTTTAAAAATAAGGCTTATTTTGGATTTAAATATGATTATTTATTTACCGATATTTCGATGGATCAATCTTCCATCTTTTACGAGGTGTTTTGCAGTGAAGCACGCAGCAGGTCGCGCGCCCCAGGTTTGCCACTAGACGTCTTCTAAGCTTATTGGGGCGATGAACCATCTAATATATACAATCTAAACAGAGTAAATATAATCAAAATAAAAGTGATATATGTAAATGACTATTGAAATTAATAAAATCTATATATATAAAATGAGAGGGCTAAAGGGCTTTTATATATAAAACAAACTTCTACAGTCCTTACTGCGATGAAAAATATATATATTGGGAGGGCTTGGCTTATCATTAGCAAACCCTTCCAGCGGTTTTGCCAATTAAATCCACCAGAACGCTTCTTAGAGCCCTAATACTGTATTGTATATAAAAGACACATTTGTGCATGAATCATTTCATTTAAATATATATATATATTTAAAGCAAATATAATCTATTATGATCGTGCAACTGCACCTTTCAGAGGGCTTGTTTAATATATCGGAAAATATCAAAAACCTATTTCCATTTTATAATTTTGGACAAAATTTCTTGTTTATAAATCAAGAATGTTCAATCACATAAGAAATTCTCGATTTTGGCCTTCGTCCATGTGGTCCAGCTTAACCAAAACGACAAAAATGTGGTATAGAAGATTCCTGATTAAACAAAGGCCATTTGTCAATTTGTCCATATTGAAAAAGAGAATTATTATATAAAGCGTTATTACACTAGGATTGAATATATATATGTAGTAATGTGGTTTATGCTGTTGGATGAATGTAGTGTGGCATGTTGGTTTAAAGCAGTCGTGGTAATTAAGTGATGGGTAGTAAGGACACACAGTAGACTGGATCCAGAGGCCCCGTGAGGAAATAGATCAGGAAGGAAAGATAGAAGGTCCGAGAACAACCCCTAGAACAACTGGTGTCAAGACCAACTCGGTGAGAACTGTCCCTTGATCATCAGATTCGACGCTTTTAAACCGATTTGAGTAAGATAAATCCCCTGAGAGAAAATGAAGCTTTGACACTTGTTTACCAAGGGGGTTGTTTTTTAACCCAGCTATCTTCCCTCTTTTCTTGTACTCCCACAAAGGACATTATATATATAAATTTCCGAATATTATTATATATATATCAAGAATTTTGTTTATTTGAAAAAAAAAAAAACGTATTACCTATACTGATGTAAAAAGAAGCATTTCAAAGTAAAATATATCTAAGTGAATCAGTAGCAGCAAGTTCTGCGAGTAGCTTATGGTCAAACTCTCTAATTCGAGTTATGAAAGAATCAAAGCAAGAACAAAGTACTGTTATATGTTACTTTGTTGCCATATTCTAGCTAAAAATTAATAAATATTCAGTTGGTATGAAAGATGTATATGATGATATCATGGTTCATCAACAGTTACAATGCATTCCAAGAATCCAATCTCTCAGTTGTAAATTGCTATAGTTGTTTGTCTATATGAGTATTTTTGTTATGGCTTACTGTTTAGGTGTGAGGTGATGCAGAACATATTAGGTACATTATTTTCGTAACTCTAGATTCTCTTTGTCAGAATAAGATGTATGGCAAGCGAATTGAGATTTGTCTTTAAGGGGTTACATCGTGTATTGTATTACCTGCATTCTACGATATATAATCGATTTTCTTTAGCAGCATCTTCTGATCAACGGCTATATGATGAAGGTGAACGCGATTGGCTGAGAATCCCACCAATCAGTAAGGAAGAAACCCATCTAGCTATCAGTGATCTCATACTCCCTGTTGTTGACAGTGGCTGTTGGATGATGTTCCCTGTATGTTACTTGTTATCCAAAATACACGAAGGTAAATAAAGAATTGTCCAACAGAGATCCTCACCTATGTCGTGTGTTTATTTGACCATCTTTTACAGTGTAGCTATATAACAATATTCTCAATTTTAATAATCATTTATGATTCTTGAATTTCGTACATATATGGGAGCACTTATTATTATTTTTAGGGATTATTCTCAAAGATTGCTGATTTTTGAATGTGGATATTGTTGTAATGTGTAAGAGTTGTCTGAACAAACTCGCTACGACCTACAAGTTGAACTGAATGTTTATTCAATCTAGCAATCTTCTTATATACAAGATAGAAATAAAAAGGAAATAATTTACATAAGTTTTTTTTAAAACAATTGACAAATGGAATAATTTTGCATAGTTAACAATAGGTAACAATTATAACACTTAACATAGGTTATTTACATATCACAACATGTTTCCCCTCTGCTACAACAATTAAAGAATGTCAGGAATCTAGAAAACCATCAACTAACAGATCAGGCAAACCAAAAGGCGGTTGACATGCCTCCCTTCTGCTTAAAAACAAAATCTTTGTGGTTTTCTTAACTCTCTTCCAAATCTTGAAAACCGGGGCCCTCCGGATGGTTCTGGTGAATTCCCAGCGGATGTAGTCGCGCCTTCCCTCTGGTCAAAATTGGTCTCTTCACTTGACCGCTGTATCGGGGCTGTGGATGACTCGCCCATCGTTGGACTGTCGCACTGCGGATGTTGAGCTTCTGGGGAGGCGGTAATTGGTTCTGAAGACAACTGGCTTTTTTCGTTGACTCCATCCCTTGGCCTAATAAATTGTTGATTTCTTATCAACCTATTTCCCGATGGTGTCACAACTTCAAAGCTCTGAGGAGAATCAGCCTGCGCTGAAATCTTCACCGGTGTCCATGTCTCCCTTGGATGTATTTGACACCATGCATCCTCTCCTACATTGACCTTGGGATAGCTTTTACTATTTCTGTCATACTGCTCTTTCATCGAGCTCTGTCTTTTTCTTTTGGCATTCTCTATACTTCTCCAATTAGTTTGATAGGGTCTATATAGCGGTGTAATTCTGGGGATCTGACATCGAAGGCTCCTCGATAAACATAGCTGTGCGGGTGACGGTAGGTCATTTTTTGGTGTATTCCTATATGCCAGAATAGCCAGATATGAGTCCGACCCTTCATCTCTACATTTAATTAGTTGATTTTTTATTGTTTGAATGTTTCTCTCGGCCAGACCATTAGATCTATGAAGGTGTGGACTTGAAAATAGCTGTTTTATACCCCATCTTATACAGAAGTCAGTCATAATCTCAGAGCGAAACGGTGGTCCGTTGTCGGACATCATGGTTTCCGGAATCCCGAATCGTGCAAATGTTTCTCTCAATTTATTTTTTACATTAATCGCCGTAGGTGGTTCCAATGTAAAGACCTCCGGGTAGCCACTATATCTGTCGACCACTAACAAATGGGGCTTTTTCTGAATATAAAATATGTCCAATGATATTGTCTGCCATGGATAATCTGGAACTGGGAAAGGTTTTAACGGCTGCCGTATTTTTGATTTCTGATGTTTTTGACAAATTTCACAATTTTTTACTTTTTCAGCAATGTCGATGGACATTCTCGGCCAAAATAAAGATTCTCGCGCCAAACCCTGAATAGCAGATATCCCTTGGTGCGATTGGTGCAACAATTTAAGCATATTGTTCCTTTGTGTCTTCGGAATCACTATGGCCGATCCTATACATAATAGATCATTCCATAAATATAAACGGTGTCTGAAATCGAAAAATACTTTGGCATCTTCATCGACGTCTTTTTTGCATATAGGCCATCCCTCAATCACATAATCGATTACTTTAACCAAAGCAGGATCCTCTCGGGTATCTTTCTGCATCGCTAACCAGTTTTTCGTCCGAGATATTAACACGTACCATCTTGACCATTCTTTTGTCTTCAAGAAAAAGGCGTTGGTAGTTCGTCCATGGGGTGAGTATCCCTGGATAGGGTATCAGCCACAATCAAGTATTTTCCTGGTTTGTACTGCAATTTGAAGTCAAATGCTATAAGCTTCATTACTAATCTTTGTAGACGCGGAGATATATCACTCAGCGGTTTTTTTGACTAGAGGCAATAAAGGCTGGTGATCCGTCTGGACAACGAAAGTGTGTCCTGACAATAGATATTCGAACTTTTTTGCATCCATAATAAATACTCAGTAACTCCTTCTCAATCTGAGAGTACTGTTTCTGCGAGTCGCTAAATGACGCGGATGCGAATGCTAGAGGTCGATCTTCCTGTAGCAGAGCAGCTCCCATTGCATCTTTGCTGGCATCACACTGCAAAATCAGCATCTTGTTTTTGTCAAAATGTGCCAACGAAGGAGCATTCCTCACGCATTCCTTAATATGATCGAATTCCCCATCCTGTTTAGGCCCCCAATGCCAGACAACATTCTTTCTTAATATTCCTCTTATATTGGATGTGGACGCAGCTAAATTTGGAATGAATTTTCCCAAGTAATTATAAAGACCCATGATTCTTTGCAGCGACTTTTTATCCTCTGGCCTTTTAAAGGTAATTAATTTATCAATCTTATTTGGCTCTGGATCAATTCCATTTTGTGATATCAAATGGCCCAAGAAACGAACCTTCGTTAGACATATTTGAGCCTTTGTTAAATCAAATGGCAATCGGTTATATCTGAATTTGCCAAATGGCGTGGTCATCACCAACAGATCTCTGCATTCCTTTGCAACCGGAATATGCCAATAGGCTGATTTCACGTCTAACACGGTATAATACTTAGCTTTGGGTATCTCGTGCAATAGTTCAGCTGGAGCCGGAGTCTGGAAATGTCTTCCCACAAGGGCCTCATTTAATTTCCGAGGATCCAGGCATATTCTGATTTGACCAGATTTTTTTTTACAACGACCATAGGATGAGACCACTCTGTTTCATGATATATTTTTGTTACGATTCCTTGCTTCACCATCTTTTCCAATTCAGACTGAACTTCGGCTCCGAAGCTTGTTGGGATGCGCCTGGGAGGGACTTGCACAGGAGAATATTCAGGCTTTGTGTAAATCTTACATTCCGAGTTGATTAATCCTACTCCTTGAAATACTTCGTGGTATTGTTCGAGGATTTTTTGAGTTTCAGAACACAATTTCATTTCATCCGTGTTTATATGATTAATTCGCCTCAATATTTCAAGCTTCTCGCAAGTATCGCCCGTGATAAGTGTCTGCGCTTCAACATCGGCTACGATAAATTCAAACATTCCTTTCTTTTCACCATATTGGCATAGCACATTGCATTTGCCGACGATAGGCAATTCTGTATTTCCATATGCGAACGCCTTTAATGACGTGGGTCTGATTTCTGGTCTTGATGGCCATTGGTTTATTACTTTATGAGGAAGCACATTTATCTGTGCGCCAGTGTCCAAATGTACCGTGGTCTTCTTGCCATTAATTATTATTGTCGCGGACCACTTGTTCGACCGAACAGTCTTTACAGCAACTTCATTTAGATTTATCTGGTCACAGGATTCCCCAGCTTCACTTTCCGCTAAGAGATTTCTTATACGTTTTGTTAGGCAAACTACTGAGAAATGATTGGTTTTCCGCATGCATTACATTTCTTACCATATGCTGGACACTTTCCATACTTGTGTCGTTGTCCACACCACTTACATGGTTCTATTATTCTTTCTCTTCTCGGGTTTATACCGCTTGGTCCTGCTTCTGCATTTTCCATTCGAATTGTATCTTTCACCCAATTACGTTTTTCAATTTTTTCAATCATTTTTTGCTCATTCAACGATGCTACTTGTGAACATGTTGACTCGGAGATCATAGCTATCGAAATTGCCCTTGGTAGTGTCAACTGTGGATCTTCTAACAATTTTCTTTTCACTTCTCGGTCAAGTATTCCAATTATAAGGCGATCCCTTATGAGAGATTCTGTTAAATTCTCGAATTCACATTCTTGTGCCAGATGCTTTAATTCTGTGACAAATTACATGATTCCCTGCCTTTCCTTTTGTACACAGGTAAAAAATGCATTTCTCCTTTGAATCGTATTTTTGAAGGGCTTAAAATGGTTCGTAAACATATCAAGCATTTCCTTTACATTTGGGTAGGTATCATTTTCACTTATGTGAAATGTTTTGTATATCATCACTGTTTTCTCACCAGCAATATGCTTCAAGATTGCTCGCTGACGCACCAGCGGAATGCTTTCTAAATTTACCGCTTTTGCAAAAATTTCAAACGACTCTCTACAGGTTTCCCATTTTTTTTCGTTGCTGTACGGGACAAATTCCGCCGGCGGCTTGATTCCTTCCATTCTACTCACTGTTGAATTAATCTGTTTTAATTCGATACTTTTGTCGACTGCGCCATGTTGTAATGTGTAAGAGTTGTCTGAACAAACTCGCTACGACTTACAAGTTGAACTGAATGTTTATTCAATCTAGCAATCTTCTTATATACAAGATAGAGATAAAAAGGAAATAATTTACATAAGTTTTTTTTTAAAACAATTGACAAATGGAATAATTTTGCATAGTTAACAATAGGTAACAATTATAACACTTAACATAGGTTATTTACATATCACAACAGATATGTTGGCTATAAATAAAATTTTGATATAAATGGGTAGAAATAGGTCTAATTAATGAATCATATAGTTTCGTAAAAATATCGCGACAGCCATAAAATTTAACTATCAAATAAGAAAGGCTCATTTTGGATTGAAATATACAGGTATAATTATTAGAAATTACGTTGAATATAACGTTTCTCTTTTAAAAATAAGTTTGTGAAAATATCAACTCCTCTAAATATACTATCGAATAATTATACAAGGTCATGGAGACGAAATTCATAGATAAAATTCACAATCTTGGTATTGCTGGAATATAGGTTCTGTCATTAGACTCACATGCAGTTGAAGAGGTGGTCTGGTGAGACCTCTTTGGTCCATTGTCATAATGTCCATAAATCATGGAGCCTTATGGTTCAGATCGTTGAAATATAAATAATAAACCTGTTTACTTTCTATCCAAGATATTTCTACTTGAGTGAAATAAATAATGTTATTTTTTAAGATTAGTCAGAGTTCCCTTTTTATTAAGCAAAACAAGGATAGTCTGATTATTTCAGCATTTACAAAGTTGATCCTGTGTCAATGTTTTTGGAAGGAGTTGTGATGATCCAAATTACTCCTAGATACCAAACAGGCTCCTTCTACTTGATGGTACATTAATGAAACTTAATTATTTGGTTAATTTCATTTCTCGAGTGGGAGAAAAGTATTGAAATTGAATTTTGAGGGTTCATTTATATTAGATTTCTTTTAAACTATATCTCTTCATATATAAATTTGACTTTTTAATAAGCAACAAGAATAGTCTGATTATTTCTGCATTTACAAAGTTGATCCTTTTGTCAATATGTTTTTGAAAGGAGTTGTGATGATCCAAATTACTTCTATATATCGAACACTGTCCTTCCACCTGATGGTACATTAATGAAACTTAGCTATTTGGTTAATTTCATTTATTGGGTGTGAGAAAAGTATTGAATTTGAATTTTGAGGGTTCATTTAGATTATCTTTCTTTCAAACTATATCTCTTCATATATAAAGTCTTCGAGAAGTTTTTGTGAATTGTTTCTTTGTTATATGCAGAGAATAGAATTTTTGTGTCATCAGCAAAGAAGTTCAGTTTTGTTCCTTCATAACGAAAAGAAATCAGATCATTAATTAATATGTAAGATAACATAGGACCAGTAAAAATATAATTGAAAAATCATTAATATCTAAACATTAGTCTAGCTAGCTTATTTATATTATATATATTATATTAATAGATGTTAACTGAAGGAAACATTCAACAGATGAATCTTGCAGGATTTATTATTATACACATATTGTATATAAATCTTTTTTTGTTTTCGTGTCTAATGAAGAGCCTTAGATGTCTCCATACATCTCTATTATAGCAGTTGCAAGGTCCTCTAACTTGGGTGTGTAAAGCTGCTGTTCTGCGTATACGAGGTGTGTTCAAAAGGTATCGCGACTTTTGAATTTTCGCGGGTTACGTATATTCGAATTTCGATCTTTTTGTGGCTTTATGTTGGTACTCATGTCTCTCACTTATGCCGACAAGCTCGGCCATTTTGAATGTTCACTTAATTGTTGACAGATGCTTTGCTTGCAGGTGTTTTGGATCGTCTTCGATTTTTACCTATTAAAAAAAATGGATCAAAGAACCTGTATCAAATTTTGTGTGAAAAACGAAATTATGTGCGCGGATGCATTCCGAATGTTGACTGTGGAATACGGAGAAGCTACCTTGGACCGAAGCAACGTTTATCGGTGGTACAAAATGCTCTCAGAAGGCCGAGAAGATGTGAACGACGAAGTGCGTGCCTGACGCCCGAAAACTTCAACAACAGACGAAAAAAATAATGAAGTGGAGAAAATGATATTGGCCAATCGTCGAATCACCGTTAGAGAAGTTGCTGAGGACCTAAACATATCGATTTGCTCGTGCCATTCGATTTTTATCAATGATTTGGGCATGAGACTGGTCGCCGCGAAATTCGTACTAAAATTGCTCAATTGCGACCAAAAACAGCATCACATGAACATTGCTAATGAGATTTTGGACTCTGTCCGCGACGACCCAAATTTGCTCCAGAAGGTCATAACTGGTGACGTAGTGTGGGTTTATGGTTATGACGTGGAAACCAAAGCTCAATCATCTCAATGAAAGCTGCCGCACGAACCAAGACCGAAAAAAGCGCGCCAAGTTCGGTCGAATGTGAAAGTTTTGCTGACAGTTTTCTTCGATTGCAGGGGCGTGGTGCATCATGAGTTCTTGCCACAGGGTAGAACGGTCAATAAGGAATATTACCTGCAAGTTTTGCGCAATTTGCGCGAAGCAATCCGCCAGAAATGCCCGGATTTGTGGAAGAACAAAAATTGGCTTTTGCACCACGATAACGCCCCTGCTCACACATCGTTGCTTGTGCGCGACCTTTTGGCCAAAACGAATACACTAATGATGCCGCAGCCACCGTATTCCCCAGATCTGGCACCCTGTGACTTTTTCTTGTTCCCTAAACTGAAGAGGTCCATGAAAGGATGACGTTACGCTACGCTTGACGAGATAAAGACGGCATCGAAGGAGGAGCTGAAAAAGATTTTAAAAATGATTTTTTGAAGTGCTTCGAAGATTGGAAAAACCGTTGGTACAAGTGTATAATATCTCATGGGGATTACTTTGAAGGGGACAAAATAGGCATTCATGAATAAATAAATAATTTTTGAAAAAACACAAAAGTCGCGATACCTTTTGAACACGCCTCGTATGTAAAATATCTGAGGTTATCGTGTACAATGAAGAGCTCGGATGTCTTCATACATATCTATTACAGAAGTCGCAATGTTCTCTATCTTGTTTGTGTAAAACATCTGTTCTGAGTCTATGTGAATTTTCTGCAAGGCTGATAATATTTAATATATTTATGATATATAAATGACCCTCTACATAACAATTGATTGTACATACAGGAACTATGTTGAACCTGTTGTTGAACAGTACCTGATAAAGTTATTTTGTATTGGAACTTGTCATTGAAGAACAGCCTGCACTCAATATTGACGAGGGCCATTAGTCTAAAACGCATAGTTAATTGGATCCTATAGTTAATCAAGTAGATACTTTTCCAGAAGTCCAGGTTAATGAAATAAATCCCAACGATTAGTTCATATTTATTCTGACACATGACCTAAGCCTTCAGCTACTTTCATCTCCACGAGATATAGGATGCATATGTCCTTAATTTAACGATGTAATCTCAGTACAATTTCATATTTTTGTTCTATTTTATAATCATTGTATTATTCTTCCTCTTTCTTATCTCCGCTCAATCATATTAGGGTATCAAGCTTGTAGAGCTTGAGCCTTGACAACCCTCATGATTGAGTTAATAAGATTGCGTCTTCCTTTGTCATTAAGACTGGGAGCACTACTTAGTGGCAGGCCGACTTAGCTCCAAAGAAATGGCCGCCTCTGACATGAGGAATAAAAACCATGTGCAGCGCTTCTAGCATGGAGTATAAACGCTGCTCATCCTGTATCTCTGGGTTAGGAGCCCTTACAGGGTACTATCAGCCGGGTCAGCTGAGCCCAGGTTTGTTTAGCGAGCTTTTTACTGCTCCCCTCCTCCTTTTCATCCGGCTTGGAACCGGCAAAGGCGGAGTTAAAATCATTGTAAATATGTTAAAGAGAAAAATGAATGCAACAGGACTCATATCGTATCCAGGTTCTACTTATCAAGTTAAATTCTCGAATTCACATTCTTGTGCCAGATGCTTTAATTCTGTGACAAATTACATGATTCCCTGCCTTTCCTTTTGTACACAGGTAAAAATGCATTTCTCCTTTGAATCGTATTTTTGAAGGGCTTAAAATGGTTCGTAAACATATCAAGCATTACCTTTACATTTGGGTAGGTATCATTTTCACTTATGTGAAATGTTTTGTATATCATCACTGTTTTCTCACCAGCAATATGCTTCAAGATTGCTCGCTGACGCACCAGCGGAATGCTTTCTAAATTTACCGCTTTTGCAAAAATTTCAAACGACTCTCTACAGGTTTCCCATTTTTTTTTCGTTGCTGTACGGGACAAATTCCGCCGGCGGCTTGATTCCTTCCATTCTACTCACTGTTGAATTAATCTGTTTTAATTCGATACTTTTGTCGACTGCGCCATGTTGTAATGTGTAAGAGTTGTCTGAACAAACTCGCTACGACTTACAAGTTGAACTGAATGTTTATTCAATCTAGCAATCTTCTTATATACAAGATAGAGATAAAAAGGAAATAATTTACATAGGTTTTTTTTTAAAACAATTGACAAATGGAATAATTTTGCATAGTTAACAATAGGTAACAATTATAACACTTAACATAGGTTATTTACATATCACAACAGATATGTTGGCTATAAATAAAATTTAGATATAAATGGGTAGAAATAGGTCTAATTAATGAATCATATAGTTTCGTAAAAATATCGCGACAGCCATAAAATTTAACTATCAAATAAGAAAGGCTCATTTTGGATTGAAATATACAGGTATAATTATTAGAAATTACGTTGAATATAACGTTTCTCTTTTAAAAATAAGTTTGTGAAAATATCAACTCCTCTAAATATACTATCGAATAATTATACAAGGTCATGGAGACGAAATTCATAGATAAAATTCACAATCTTGGTATTGCTGGAATATAGGTTCTGTCATTAGACTCACATGCAGTTGAAGAGGTGGTCTGGTGAGACCTCTTTGGTCCATTGTCATAATGTCCATAAATCATGGAGCCTTATGGTTCAGATCGTTGAAATATAAATAATAAACCTGTTTACTTTCTATCCAAGATATTTCTACTTGAGTGAAATAAATAATGTTATTTTTTAAGATTAGTCAGAGTTCCCTTTTTATTAAGCAAAACAAGGATAGTCTGATTATTTCAGCATTTACAAAGTTGATCCTGTGTCAATGTTTTGGAAGGAGTTGTGATGATCCAAATTACTCCTAGATACCAAACAGGCTCCTTCTACTTGATGGTACATTAATGAAACTTAATTATTTGGTTAATTTCATTTCTCGAGTGGGAGAAAAGTATTGAAATTGAATTTTGAGGGTTCATTTATATTAGATTTCTTTTAAACTATATCTCTTCATATATAAATTTGACTTTTTAATAAGCAACAAGAATAGTCTGATTATTTCTGCATTTACAAAGTTGATCCTTTTGTCAATATGTTTTTGAAAGGAGTTGTGATGATCCAAATTACTTCTATATATCGAACACTGTCCTTCCACCTGATGGTACACTAATGAAACTTAGCTATTTGGTTAATTTCATTTATTGGGTGTGAGAAAAGTATTGAATTTGAATTTTGAGGGTTCATTTAGATTATCTTTCTTTCAAACTATATCTCTTCATATATAAAGTCTTCGAGAAGTTTTTGTGAATTGTTTCTTTGTTATATGCAGAGAATAGAATTTTTGTGTCATCAGCAAAGAAGTTCAGTTTTGTTCCTTCATAACGAAAAGAAATCAGATCATTAATTAATATGTAAGATAACATAGGACCAGTAAAAATATAATTGAAAAATCATTAATATCTAAACATTAGTCTAGCTAGCTTATTTATATTATATATATTATATTAATAGATGTTAACTGAAGGAAACATTCAACAGATGAATCTTGCAGGATTTATTATTATACACATATTGTATATAAATCTTTTTTTGTTTTCGTGTCTAATGAAGAGCCTTAGATGTCTCCATACATCTCTATTATAGCAGTTGCAAGGTCCTCTAACTTGGGTGTGTAAAGCTGCTGTTCTGCGTATACGAGGTGTGTTCAAAAGGTATCGCGACTTTTGAATTTTCGCGGGTTACGTATATTCGAATTTCGATCTTTTTGTGGCTTTATGTTGGTACTCATGTCTCTCACTTATGCCGACAAGCTCGGCCATTTTGAATGTTCACTTAATTGTTGACAGATGCTTTGCTTGCAGGTGTTTTGGATCGTCTTCGATTTTTACCTATTAAAAAAAATGGATCAAAGAACCTGTATCAAATTTTGTGTGAAAAACGAAATTATGTGCGCGGATGCATTCCGAATGTTGACTGTGGAATACGGAGAAGCTACCTTGGACCGAAGCAACGTTTATCGGTGGTACAAAATGCTCTCAGAAGGCCGAGAAGATGTGAACGACGAAGTGCGTGCCTGACGCCCGAAAACTTCAACAACAGACGAAAAAAATAATGAAGTGGAGAAAATGATATTGGCCAATCGTCGAATCACCGTTAGAGAAGTTGCTGAGGACCTAAACATATCGATTTGCTCGTGCCATTCGATTTTTATCAATGATTTGGGCATGAGACTGGTCGCCGCGAAATTCGTACTAAAATTGCTCAATTGCGACCAAAAACAGCATCACATGAACATTGCTAATGAGATTTTGGACTCTGTCCGCGACGACCCAAATTTGCTCCAGAAGGTCATAACTGGTGACGTAGTGTGGGTTTATGGTTATGACGTGGAAACCAAAGCTCAATCATCTCAATGAAAGCTGCCGCACGAACCAAGACCGAAAAAAGCGCGCCAAGTTCGGTCGAATGTGAAAGTTTTGCTGACAGTTTTCTTCGATTGCAGGGGCGTGGTGCATCATGAGTTCTTGCCACAGGGTAGAACGGTCAATAAGGAATATTACCTGCAAGTTTTGCGCAATTTGCGCGAAGCAATCCGCCAGAAATGCCCGGATTTGTGGAAGAACAAAAATTGGCTTTTGCACCACGATAACGCCCCTGCTCACACATCGTTGCTTGTGCGCGACCTTTTGGCCAAAACGAATACACTAATGATGCCGCAGCCACCGTATTCCCCAGATCTGGCACCCTGTGACTTTTTCTTGTTCCCTAAACTGAAGAGGTCCATGAAAGGACGACGTTACGCTACGCTTGACGAGATAAAGACGGCATCGAAGGAGGAGCTGAAAAAGATTTTAAAAATGATTTTTTGAAGTGCTTCGAAGATTGGAAAAACCGTTGGTACAAGTGTATAATATCTCATGGGGATTACTTTGAAGGGGACAAAATAGGCATTCATGAATAAATAAATAATTTTTGAAAAAACACAAAAGTCGCGATACCTTTTGAACACGCCTCGTATGTAAAATATCTGAGGTTATCGTGTACAATGAAGAGCTCGGATGTCTTCATACATATCTATTACAGAAGTCGCAATGTTCTCTATCTTGTTTGTGTAAAACATCTGTTCTGAGTCTATGTGAATTTTCTGCAAGGCTGATAATATTTAATATATTTATGATATATAAATGACCCTCTACATAACAATTGATTGTACATACAGGAACTATGTTGAACCTGTTGTTGAACAGTACCTGATAAAGTTATTTTGTATTGGAACTTGTCATTGAAGAACAGCCTGCACTCAATATTGACGAGGGCCATTAGTCTAAAACGCATAGTTAATTGGATCCTATAGTTAATCAAGTAGATACTTTTCCAGAAGTCCAGGTTAATGAAATAAATCCCAACGATTAGTTCATATTTATTCTGACACATGACCTAAGCCTTCAGCTACTTTCATCTCCACGAGATATAGGATGCATATGTCTTAATTTAACGATGTAATCTCAGTACAATTTCATATTTTTGTTCTATTTTATAATCATTGTATTATTCTTCCTCTTTCTTATCTCCGCTCAATCATATTAGGGTATCAAGCTTGTAGAGCTTGAGCCTTGACAACCCTCATGATTGAGTTAATAAGATTGCGTCTTCCTTTGTCATTAAGACTGGGAGCACTACTTAGTGGCAGGCCGACTTAGCTCCAAAGAAATGGCCGCCTCTGACATGAGGAATAAAAACCATGTGCAGCGCTTCTAGCATGGAGTATAAACGCTGCTCATCCTGTATCTCTGGGTTAGGAGCCCTTACAGGGTACTATCAGCCGGGTCAGCTGAGCCCAGGTTTGTTTAGCGAGCTTTTTACTGCTCCCCCTCCTCCTTTTCATCCGGCTTGGAACCGGCAAAGGCGGAGTTAAAATCATTGTAAATATGTTAAAGAGAAAAATGAATGCAACAGGACTCATATCGTATCCAGGTTCTACTTATCAAGTTAAATTCTCGAATTCACATTCTTGTGCCAGATGCTTTAATTCTGTGACAAATTACATGATTCCCTGCCTTTCATTTTGTACACAGGTAAAAAATGCATTTCTCCTTTGAATCGTATTTTTGAAGGGCTTAAATGGTTCGTAAACATATCAAGCATTTCCTTTACATTTGGGTAGGTATCATTTTCACTTATGTGAAATGTTTTGTATATCATCACTGTTTTCTCACCAGCAATATGCTTCAAGATTGCTCGCTGACGCACCAGCGGAATGCTTTCTAAATTTACCGCTTTTGCAAAAATTTCAAACGACTCTCTACAGGTTTCCCATTTTTTTCGTTGCTGTACGGGACAAATTCCGCCGGCGGCTTGATTCCTTCCATTCTACTCACTGTTGAATTAATCTGTTTTAATTCGATACTTTTGTCGACTGCGCCATGTTGTAATGTGTAAGAGTTGTCTGAACAAACTCGCTACGACTTACAAGTTGAACTGAATGTTTATTCAATCTAGCAATCTTCTTATATACAAGATAGAGATAAAAAGAAAATAATTTACATAAGTTTTTTTTTAAAACAATTGACAAATGGAATAATTTTGCATAGTTAACAATAGGTAACAATTATAACACTTAACATAGGTTATTTACATATCACAACAGATATGTTGGCTATAAATAAAATTTAGATATAAATGGGTAGAAATAGGTCTAATTAATGAATCATATAGTTTCGTAAAAATATCGCGACAGCCATAAAATTTAACTATCAAATAAGAAAGGCTCATTTTGGATTGAAATATACAGGTATAATTATTAGAAATTACGTTGAATATAACGTTTCTCTTTTAAAAATAAGTTTGTGAAAATATCAACTCCTCTAAATATACTATCGAATAATTATACAAGGTCATGGAGACGAAATTCATAGATAAAATTCACAATCTTGGTATTGCTGGAATATAGGTTCTGTCATTAGACTCACATGCAGTTGAAGAGGTGGTCTGGTGAGACCTCTTTGGTCCATTGTCATAATGTCCATAAATCATGGAGCCTTATGGTTCAGATCGTTGAAATATAAATAATAAACCTGTTTACTTTCTATCCAAGATATTTCTACTTGAGTGAAATAAATAATGTTATTTTTTAAGATTAGTCAGAGTTCCCTTTTTATTAAGCAAAACAAGGATAGTCTGATTATTTCAGCATTTACAAAGTTGATCCTGTGTCAATGTTTTTGGAAGGAGTTGTGATGATCCAAATTACTCCTAGATACCAAACAGGCTCCTTCTACTTGATGGTACATTAATGAAACTTAATTATTTGGTTAATTTCATTTCTCGAGTGGGAGAAAAGTATTGAAATTGAATTTTGAGGGTTCATTTATATTAGATTTCTTTTAAACTATATCTCTTCATATATAAATTTGACTTTTTAATAAGCAACAAGAATAGTCTGATTATTTCTGCATTTACAAAGTTGATCCTTTTGTCAATATGTTTTTGAAAGGAGTTGTGATGATCCAAATTACTTCTATATATCGAACACTGTCCTTCCACCTGATGGTACATTAATGAAACTTAGCTATTTGGTTAATTTCATTTATTGGGTGTGAGAAAAGTATTGAATTTGAATTTTGAGGGTTCATTTAGATTATCTTTCTTTCAAACTATATCTCTTCATATATAAAGTCTTCGAGAAGTTTTTGTGAATTGTTTCTTTGTTATATGCAGAGAATAGAATTTTTGTGTCATCAGCAAAGAAGTTCAGTTTTGTTCCTTCATAACGAAAAGAAATCAGATCATTAATTAATATGTAAGATAACATAGGACCAGTAAAAATATAATTGAAAAATCATTAATATCTAAACATTAGTCTAGCTAGCTTATTTATATTATATATATTATATTAATAGATGTTAACTGAAGGAAACATTCAACAGATGAATCTTGCAGGATTTATTATTATACACATATTGTATATAAATCTTTTTTTGTTTTCGTGTCTAATGAAGAGCCTTAGATGTCTCCATACATCTCTATTATAGCAGTTGCAAGGTCCTCTAACTTGGGTGTGTAAAGCTGCTGTTCTGCGTATACGAGGTGTGTTCAAAAGGTATCGCGACTTTTGAATTTTCGCGGGTTACGTATATTCGAATTTCGATCTTTTTGTGGCTTTATGTTGGTACTCATGTCTCTCACTTATGCCGACAAGCTCGGCCATTTTGAATGTTCACTTAATTGTTGACAGATGCTTTGCTTGCAGGTGTTTTGGATCGTCTTCGATTTTTACCTATTAAAAAAAATGGATCAAAGAACCTGTATCAAATTTTGTGTGAAAAACGAAATTATGTGCGCGGATGCATTCCGAATGTTGACTGTGGAATACGGAGAAGCTACCTTGGACCGAAGCAACGTTTATCGGTGGTACAAAATGCTCTCAGAAGGCCGAGAAGATGTGAACGACGAAGTGCGTGCCTGACGCCCGAAAACTTCAACAACAGACGAAAAAAATAATGAAGTGGAGAAAATGATATTGGCCAATCGTCGAATCACCGTTAGAGAAGTTGCTGAGGACCTAAACATATCGATTTGCTCGTGCCATTCGATTTTTATCAATGATTTGGGCATGAGACTGGTCGCCGCGAAATTCGTACTAAAATTGCTCAATTGCGACCAAAAACAGCATCACATGAACATTGCTAATGAGATTTTGGACTCTGTCCGCGACGACCCAAATTTGCTCCAGAAGGTCATAACTGGTGACGTAGTGTGGGTTTATGGTTATGACGTGGAAACCAAAGCTCAATCATCTCAATGAAAGCTGCCGCACGAACCAAGACCGAAAAAAGCGCGCCAAGTTCGGTCGAATGTGAAAGTTTTGCTGACAGTTTTCTTCGATTGCAGGGGCGTGGTGCATCATGAGTTCTTGCCACAGGGTAGAACGGTCAATAAGGAATATTACCTGCAAGTTTTGCGCAATTTGCGCGAAGCAATCCGCCAGAAATGCCCGGATTTGTGGAAGAACAAAAATTGGCTTTTGCAGCACGATAACGCCCCTGCTCACACATCGTTGCTTGTGCGCGACCTTTTGGCCAAAACGAATACACTAATGATGCCGCAGCCACCGTATTCCCCAGATCTGGCCCCCTGTGACTTTTTCTTGTTCCCTAAACTGAAGAGGTCCATGAAAGGACGACGTTACGCTACGCTTGACGAGATAAAGACGGCATCGAAGGAGGAGCTGAAAAAGATTTTAAAAATGATTTTTTGAAGTGCTTCGAAGATTGGAAAAACCGTTGGTACAAGTGTATAATATCTCATGGGGATTACTTTGAAGGGGACAAAATAGGCATTCATGAATAAATAAATAATTTTTGAAAAAACACAAAAGTCGCGATACCTTTTGAACACGCCTCGTATGTAAAATATCTGAGGTTATCGTGTACAATGAAGAGCTCGGATGTCTTCATACATATCTATTACAGAAGTCGCAATGTTCTCTATCTTGTTTGTGTAAAACATCTGTTCTGAGTCTATGTGAATTTTCTGCAAGGCTGATAATATTTAATATATTTATGATATATAAATGACCCTCTACATAACAATTGATTGTACATACAGGAACTATGTTGAACCTGTTGTTGAACAGTACCTGATAAAGTTATTTTGTATTGGAACTTGTCATTGAAGAACAGCCTGCACTCAATATTGACGAGGGCCATTAGTCTAAAACGCATAGTTAATTGGATCCTATAGTTAATCAAGTAGATACTTTTCCAAAAGTCCAGGTTAATGAAATAAATCCCAACGATTAGTTCATATTTATTATGACACATGACCTAAGCCTTCAGCTACTTTCATCTCCACGAGATATAGGATACATATGTCTTAATTTAACGATGTAATCTCAGTACAATTTCATATTTTTGTTCTATTTTATAATCATTGTATTATTCTTCCTCTTTCTTATCTCCGCTCAATCATATTAGGGTATCAAGCTTGTAGAGCTTGAGCCTTGACAACCCTCATGATTGAGTTAATAAGATTGCGTCTTCCTTTGTCATTAAGACTGGGAGCACTACTTAGTGGCAGGCCGACTTAGCTCCAAAGAAATGGCCGCCTCTGACATGAGGAATAAAAACCATGTGCAGCGCTTCTAGCATGGAGTATAAACGCTGCTCATCCTGTATCTCTGGGTTAGGAGCCCTTACAGGGTACTATCAGCCGGGTCAGCTGAGCCCAGGTTTGTTTAGCGAGCTTTTTACTGATCCCCTCCTCCTTTTCATCCGGCTTGGAACCGGCAAAGGCGGAGTTAAAATCATTGTAAATATGTTAAAGAGAAAAATGAATGCAACAGGACTCATATCGTATCCAGGTTCTACTTATCAATTATGATACTACATTATATCGCCCGCCATTTTGTTATTGTTTCCTAGCAGTCGTTAGGTAGGTACCTAATTCTTTGTCTTCTCCCTTTAAATTTATAGAATGGCCATTACAGTTTATTATATTACCTATATTTATTGTTGAATTCAGAGAATCGAAGTTAATGACAAATATTTGAAAGAAGTAATAATAAAGATGAATTTAATAAAATAATCTCTTGAATCAATATTAAAATAAGAACATTAAAGGGAAAAGTTTATTTTAAAAATATTTTTCATTCAAAAACTCTCTCAAGCTTTCAGGCAAGAAAGCCCTTCTAAGGCGCTTTATTGGCGTTTTAATGATGTAAGATATTTTCTCCCATAGAAGGGCTTTCTTGCCTGAAAGTTTAAGAGATTTTTAAATAAAAATATTTTAAAAATAAACTTTTCCTTGGATGCTTAATGTTCTTGTTTTAATAAAGATAAATTTATTTTATAAATATATCTAAGTGCTTATATGCTTTTTTCAGAATTTTATTGTTGCAAAATATATAAATTGCCATTTAACAAATATTTACAGCCGAACTTGAATAGTTTGAAGGGCAAGGGAACAAAAAAAAAATGTATTATCCAAAATATGAAATCGAAAACGGAAATTCTTTCTATAGGAAATTATAGGGACCAAGATAAATATTCGAATTAAAGACGTATTCAAATTAAAGACGTTAGACTTACCCAAGTTTTACTGTATATGAAAGTAAAATAATCAGTTCACCAGTCGTTTGCAAGCTTCCTGGCCATAAAATTGACACCCCAAATGCTCCTAGAAGACTACTACCAAAACAAAACGGTAATGGGCGTGAAATTAAACCTACCCACCTACATATTAATAGAGTCTCTGACCGAAGGACTACCCGTCGCAGACCAGCGATTAATCGCAACTGTACAACTAAACACCATTGAAGAATGGTTCGACCTAGTGTCAAGAATAAGAAGAACTCAGTGTGCCACCAGTGCAGCGTACCAATGCCAAGTAGACAAGGCCTCACATCCAACCTACCACAACCCACCACCGCGGTACAACAACCAGTGGTCATGACGTGTAATCAACCAAGCTACACCCCCACCCTCGCCTTGCAAGTATTGCAATGCTATGCACTGGCACTACCAGTGTGAATAACCGTTTACACAGAGCCAAACACGCCAAGTCTACAGCGCCAGGCCACGCACAACCACTGTACCAAAATGTGGTACCCACACCCGGCCCAAGGTTCAATCTCTGAGCCATGTTCCCCAAGTCCAAGCTGCAAGCCAAGACGACTCTACAAGCCCCGCGAGCAACTCAAGAGTAGGAAAACCTGCAACCTTTTTTCGTTGAACAGCTCGTAATATGGACTGAACTGTCACCAAATGTAAATTTGCCCTTTTTAATAGACACGGGAGCATCTATTAACATACTTAATTCGGATATTTTAAGAACCATAGAAAATAGATTACCATATAAAATTATTATCCATCAGTACAGTTTAACTATAAATGCAATAGCCCATAATGTAAATACCCTTGGTTATATATTTTCAAAAATTAAAATAGGTAACATCACCCAAAAACTAAAATTTTTTATAATAGAAGCTTTACTACCTTTTGGTATTTTATCTATTAATACCCTTAAAATATTTAAATTAATTATAGATTTTAATAATCTCCAAATTTATCAAAAAAATGATGCTCTCCCAACGAATGCCTATAAGTTCACCAAGTGCAAACAGGATTTATGTCCCACTCAACAGAGGGAAACAGCTATTTTTACCACCTTCCCCTCGAACCAGTCCTGTTTACACGTGGCGGACCTTACACCAATTATATGTTCCCCCACTATTGTATCACCCACTATATCTCCTGCCCATGATATTAAGTTATCTATACCTTCTAATTCGGCACCTCAGTTAGAACATTGTCCACACGAACTTAACCCAATTCTATACGAATTCTCGCAAGTGTTCTCTACTAATAAATACAATGTGCCCAAATTGAACATACCACCGGTAAAAATCAATACCACCACAGATAAAATAATAGCATTACGTCCATATAGAGACCGCTACAGGACCAACAAGAAAAACAAACCCAAATAGAGCAAATTTTCCAACATGGAATCATTGCCCCGTCAGTCTCACCTTACGCCAGTCCAATAACTCTTGTTACGAAACGTGACAAAACGAAACGTTTCTGTATTGATTACATAAAACTCAATAAATCATCGCTCCAGACGTACAACCTTTACCTTTAATAGAAACCATTCTTGACAAATTGTCGAAAGCCAAATACTACTCTTCTGTAGATATAGCATCCGCATATTGGCAAGTGGAAATAGAACCTAACTTACGTAATCTACTAGTTTTCGTGACGTTAGATAGTCAGTACGAATTTTGTAGACTTCCTTACGGATTTAAAAATTCGCCACAGATATACCATCGTGCCATAAACCAGGTCATGCAAAAATATAAACTAAATTTTGTTACCCATTACTTCGACGATTTCATTATTTTTTCTGACACCTTAGAGGATCATCTACAACACCTACAACAATTTCTAACGGTGTGTCAACACGAAAACATCAAACTCAATTGTAATAAATGTTCGTTTTTCAAAACATATATAGATTTCTTAGGATACACTGTTACCGCAGGTACTTATGCACCACAGACGCGCAACCTTGATACCATAAATTCCATCAAACCACCTACCAATCAAAAGACGTTACAATCATTTTTAGGAGCAGTGAACGTTTATAATAAGTTTATACCAGATTATGCCCGCTTACGAGCACCTTTAAATAAACTACTTTAAAAAAGATGTGAAATGGAATTGGGACCAAGACTGTCAACAAGCTTCCACCACTCTCAAAGAGAGTTTAACCAGTAAACCAGTACTACCCTTGTATCAAGTCGGTTTACCATGCCGCCTTTATTGCGACGCATCAACCCAAGGGATCGCCGGCATACTAAAATAGGTACATCCCAGACAGACAAGTACATCCTGTACAATATTTCAGCCGCGCCCTTAGAGCACATGAGAGAAACTACACCGTTTCCGAACTCGAGTGCCTCGCCATCGTCGAAAGTGTAGACAAATTCCCAATATACCTCACCAGTATAAAATTTACCATATACACAGATCACCAAGCTTTACAATTGCTTAAAACTACAAAAAAATCCGTCAGGACGACTCTTTAGATGGAGCCTGACTATCTACCAATAATTACGAAATCCACTACCTCAAAGGCAGCCAACAATACAAAGCAGATTTACTATCACTTAACCCTTTTGTAGGATTTATTAGTGCTGATATTATCAAACAACATCAACCAACAGCATCCCCCTTCAACATTTATACAAACGGCTCACATACCATTACCCGAAAAGGTGTAATTAAAATAATAATTTCCGAAACCCTGCAACATACTCTAATGAACAAAGTTTACCAAAAATATAACCACCCAGGCATCTCTCAGATGACCCGCATAATCACTACCCAGTACTACTGGAAAGGTATCTCTAAATCTTTAGAAAAATTTGTCAGGTCGTGTCACACCTGCCAAATCATTAAAAGGCCCAAAGGTAAGCCCTATGGTGCCCTCGGACAAATTCCACCACCTCAACAACCATTCGACTTAATCTCTGTAGATACCATAACTGGAATTTCGAAATATGGACACTCCAAGACATATCTACACGTAATAGTGGATCATTTAACGTGATATGCTTGGACCTTTCCATCGAAGTCCACCAGTACACTAATGTACATTCAAACCCTCAAAACTGTACTACAGCAAGGATCTCCAAAACGTCTGTTATCTGACAGAGCGCCCGCTTTTACCTCAGAAAAATTCCGTAAATTTCTAATGACACATGGTATACAAACCTTACTCACCACAAGCAATAACCCACAAGCAAACGGTTTAATAGAACGCTTAAATGCGACCATTACAGGCAAATTCAGACTAGCTTATCGAGAAAATCCGAAAGTTTCCTGGACTCAACTAGTTAAGCGCGTCACTCAGACATATAATAGCACACCCCATTCTGTCACAAGTTTTCCACCCACCTACTTAATGTTCAATGTTATCTCTCCAGATCTAAGTACTCATCTTAACCCATACCCCGAAATAAATATAGCTCGAGAGATGGCAAGCTCTCGTACCCAAAATAAGAATAAAACGAATAAAAAAAGAAACATTTGATAAGCAGCACAGAACACCACATTTCGAAGTGAATGATCTTTTTTTGGTCAAAAATTATAGAAATCCCGACACAGGTAAATTAGCACTATATTTTACTGGACCATACACAATATTTGAAATAATCTCACCCAATGTCGTTCGAATAGTTCGCCCCAATCAACCTCTCAATAGAGACAGTGAAACCATACATGTCAATAAATTAAAATATTACACAGAGAATCTTCCGTACATCACACCTCCACAACCCCAATTTGTTTAAAACCCACAGCGATTGCCTCAAGATATATATCTCAGTGAATTCAATCATTTGACTCCGGATATCTTCGAGACGCAACTATTCCAAATTATACCGCCTACAACCTCACAGCCCTTTTTGCATTTAAATCCCGGTATTTTCAAATAGGCAAGAAAATTGCCAACCTCGACAAAAGAAGATAGTCAGTTACAAGTAAATGACAAAAATAACGCCCTCCATGAGTGACCATCCAAGAAATAGAACCCGGCAATTCCCGTGAAAAACAGGAGGAGTGATACCAGTAATAGGATTCCCCGAATCTATTTCAGTTACATATCCCCGTCCTCCCTCCCCTCACTAAGCTATCATCTTGACCACTATCTTCATGATCGCCATTTTTTTTAAACACGTATTTCACACCAATCATTTAGATTTCTTCGAGAATCTCACAAACTCTTTAATCACAATGCAACATATATTAAACATTTTACATGTTAATTGATATCACCAATTAAAACAACTTGATTAAGTCTGATATAGACTTCATAACGGAAAAGAGATATAATTATCTACGTATCGCCTTTTTGGATAAATGAGGATATTGTTCAATTTTTCTCTACCCAACATTTATCCACTCATTAATGACCTTTAATTATATTTTAATTTTTGTATAAAATCTTGAATAATTATTTTTATTTTTACCTTTCAATTATATAATGAAATTTTTAATCCAACATGATTTAAAAAAAAAATTCAATCAAATTTACTTTTATTTTCATGATATTATTTTAGTATTATAAAACATTTATTTGCTTTAAAAATCATTTTTAATTCTTTATCATTATATATTTTATATATTACATGCTTGATTTTGTCCACTTACATTTTTTTTTACCCGCAATCATATTTCTATATTTTTATTCACTATAGTTTATATTTGTTTAAATAGCTTTATTATATGACATTGTTTATCATCAAATATCGGGCATACAACAATTGTTTTCAACAATCAAATTCTTTAACAACTTCCCTATACTTTTCATCACTATCTATTTCAGCTATTGCTTCACTTCATTGTAGAAAAACGACAGCACTGCTTAGCATTTTTTTTTTATTTCGTAATTTTAACAAACTCTTTGAACACAGTTCCCCAGATTTAAAAATCCCAACTTCTGGCCTGAACACGCTTCAAGAGTTAATTTAAATCATCCGCAAATCACAATTACCAACGCATTCACAAAGCGTTCACTTTTTTCAACTTTCAACCTTTTTTTTCAGCTCTAGCGGACCACAATCAAGCTTTGATTTCGAGTCAAGTCAGACCACCTACTGTCGCTACAATAATTCTACTTATCGCATGGCTCTATTTCACTCCTTTACCAATCATATTAATGAACAACTTTTTCTTCAACAACCTTTTAACCCAATAACCCTACAATTGTGACAAAGCTCTGTAATCCTTATTCAGGTCGCAAGTGAAACATTGCCTAGGAAGAGGCTCAAGTCTATATCCTCGCTTTTCACCTGGATCTAAGTATTTGGTTTATGTGTTTACTCTTAACAATTGCATATTCTTCAACTACTAACCTTTTCCAACGCCCGCCAATATTCTTTTAGAATGTGAATTTTTATGTCATCATTTTATTTTAATCATCATTTTTTAAAAATCAAACAAAAATGTCATTTTTATTTCACTTTTATATATCCAAACAAATCATCTTGTTATAACCCTTTTTAACCCTCACAGTTTAAATTAATTAAATGAAATTTTAATTACTCACCTGTGTTAGAGAGGCTTTACCTGCTTAAACCTGGATAAACCCTTTCACTCCCCGGGCCCATCTATGGTAATTTAAGCCAACAACCCCATATTGTATATAACTTATAACAATATTTTCATGTTGTATAATAGAAACACATCTGTAAATGATTATACGCATGTACTTTGTACAAACTGAGGATAAATAAATAAAACTCTGTAATAGATTATGAGTTGAGATGAAGCAAGAGATAGAAGTCAAAAACGTCTAAAATCGAGATAGATGGAAGTCACAAAACAACATCTAAAGATAGATTGGAAACTGTCAGGACGGCGCCAGTTTAAAATTTCACCAAACGATCCACACTCTTCACATCTGGTGAAATGCAAAACTCCCTTTCTCAGAAAAGGTATATAAAGCCTCCGTCCTAGCCAAAAATACAGTCACCTCTCCATCTGCGTGAGCCCTCGTCGGTTGTTCCCCAGGTCCACCTTATCCACCATGTAGTCAGTAAGAACTCTTTTATCTCCATCTTTCGCTCCTAGCTCAACTTTTATCTGTTCACAGAACTTTCTTAGTTCAACTGTTTCTTTGTTTTTTGTGTGGACATTCCCAAGCTTTCCACTCTGCCTCGACCACGACTGCCTGTACTCTGTGAGAATTTCTAAAGGTCTTCCAAGGTGCAGAGAGTTACTGGAAAACTCCACATCCTGACTGTTCCTCTCGGTCAACGCATTATAGCGAGAGTTACAGGGACTCACACCATAGTTTAAGTTGACTCGATACCTCATCACAGTTTTAGTCGACAGGATTCTACAAGAGTCAACTATACCTCATCACATTTATAGTCGACAGGATGCCATCACATATATATGATATATGTATGGCCCCTGTACATAACTATTGATTGTGCATTCAGAAACTATGTTGAACAGTACCTGATAAAGTTATTTTGTACTGGAACTGATCATCGAGGAAGAGCCTGCATTCAATATTGACGAGGGTCATCAGTCTAAAACGCATAGGTAATTGGATCCTATAGTTAATCAAGTAGATATTTTTTCCAGAAGTCCAGATTAATGGATAAAATCCCAAAGATTAGTTCATATTTATTCTAACAGATGACGAAGCCTTCAGCTACTTTCATCTCCAAGAGATATAGGATACATATTTTTTAATTTAACAATCTTATCTCAGTAAAATTTCATATTTTTTTTCTATTTTATAATCAATGTTTTCCTCTTCCTTATCTCCGCTCAATCATATTAGGGTATCAAGCTTGTAGAGCTTGAGACTTGACAACCATCATGACTGGGTGAGGTAAAATGCGTCTGCCTTTGTCATTAAGACTGGGAGCACTACTCAGTGGCAGGCTGAATTATCTCCAAAAGAAATGGCCGCCTCTGACATGAGGAACATCAGCCATTTGCAGCAGCTCCTAACATGGAGTACAAACGCTGCTCATCCTGTATCCCTGGATTAGTAGTCTTTACAGGGTACTATCAGCCGGGCCAGCTGAGCCTAGGTTTGTTTAGCGAGCTTGTTACTGCTCCCCTCCTCCTTTTCATCCGGGCTTGGAGCCGGCAAAGGCGGAGTTAAAATTATTGTAAATATGTTAAAGAGAAAAATGAATGCAACAGGACTCATATCGTATCCAGGTTCTACTTATCAATTATGATACTACATTATATCGCCCGCCATTTTGTTATTGTTTCCTAGCAGTCGAGAGGTAGGTACCTAATTCTTTGTCTTCTCACTTTTAAGTTTATAGGATGAGAACTACAGTTTACCATATTACCTATATTTATTGTTGAATTCAGATAATCTAAGTTAATGGCAAATATTTGAAAGAAGTAATAATAAAGATGATTTTGAAAAAATAATCCCTTGAATCAATATTAAAATAAAAACATCAAAGGGAAAAGTTTCTTTATTTGAAAATCTCTCAAGCTTTCGGTCAAGAAATCCCTTCTTCGGCGTTTTATTTGCGTTTCAATGATGTATGATATTTTCTCCCGTAGAAGAGCTTTCTTGCCTGAAAGCTTGAGAGATTTTTAAATAAAAATATTTCAAAATAAACTTTTCCCTGGATGTTTAATGTTCCTATTTTAATAAAGATGAGTTTTCTTGTAGAAATATATCAGAGTGCTTGAATGTTTTTCTTCAGAATTTTATCGATGCAAAACTATATGAATTGCCATTTAACAAAGATTTACAACCGAATTTGAGTAATTTGAAGGGCAAGGAACAAAAAAAAAAGTATTATCCAAAAATTCAAATCAAAAACGGAAAATATTTTTATAGGAAATTCTAGGGACCATGATAAATATTCGAATTAAAGACGTATTCAAATTAAAGACGTTAGAATTATCCAAGTTTTACTGTATATGAAAGTAAAATAATCAGTTCACCAGATTTTCAAATATTTTCCATGTAGAATGACGTGGCCTTAATAGAATTTTTCTTTATTTGTCTAATATGTGTACATCTATATTATTCAAATTATTAGTGAAACCTTTTTTAATATAATAGTTAAATATTGTATTATCTAAAAACTCATGGGCTTTGTTGTTTATTGTAAATATCACTGATTTTATAATCTTTTTATAATCATTTTGAATAAAAGGAATATGCAGTAGAATAAAGATCATTATATTTTATTGTTATGTTAAACAAAACTTTCCTTTAATTTGAATAGAAAGACCTAACATTTATTTTAAAAGATGGCGCGTTAGTGCATCTTATAAATGTCACGATCTCAAACGTCCACTTATAATGGAGAACAATATCCCTCATAGCTAGACAGTCAATAGGGACCTACTACTTAGGTTTGCATTCAAGGTCTAAGCTGCTTCCTTTTTTAAAGAAGACAAGACATACAATGGATTTAGGAAAACAAAAGCCCCCAAACAAAAAACGATAAAACTCTGGTTTATAAACCATTGGTGATTTGAGGTTTTCAGAATACTAGACGGGAAGTTTAGAAAAGTCCTGAAGGAGATGGGAGATTCATAAGCGTGAAGTCGAGACTAGACTGTGTATCCTGCTTATTTCATGCTGAATCTTTAAATTTTCCACTCTCTGCAATGACAAGAAATCTGTTTGCTGCTTCTCTTCCATCTTGCATGGATCTGAGGATAAACAAATTTGGGAGATCAATCAGATGATATTTCATAACAAAATGGCTGAAACGTTTGGATGGGAAAAGAGAAAGAAAGAAACCAATAATTTTGGCTATTCAACCTTTCTATTTTCTCACCTAGGTGTATTTAAGCGACTTATTTTAGTCATTGTCAGATCTGTATTTTTTATTTTACCTTTTCTTCATTCACATTTGTTACAATTTGAAATGGTTAGAATATTCACAAAACGTTAGAGATATCGAAAGGTTTTTCTTAGGTAGAGGGAGCATTTAAATTATTGACTAACAGGAAAAGTGGTTGAGATGGAATATTTTGGAGGTTAAGGTATGTAATATATAGACTAACCTATGAAAAAGACAACTCCTCATCGTGCAACTGAAAGTTGCTGATGGCTTACGCCATCTATCGGAATAAATATCAACTATTCTCGTTGATTTTTAATTATTCCAGAATTGGCCGAATACCCATTCTTGATTAATCAAGAAAGCTAACCACAGACTCGTTTGGGAGTTAACACTATCACATTTGTACTATTTTTTCACATATAGACTAAGGTTTATAAATTGTTAAATATTCATTTATTTATTACTATTGCTTCTTAAAGACAATTTTATATCGCATAATCAATATCTTATTTAAGGTTTTCAATAGTTCAGCAATGACTTAGCTAATGTAATTGGCTCTCACCTATGAATATTAAAAGCTGTATTCTTGTTATGTTTATGTATATTTAATCTATGGAAATATTGCTATTTAATAGCCACATATTACTCTTATAATTATAAAATTTATTGATATGTTCAACAAAGTGTTTTGTTTGCATTTCAGATATGAATTTCCAATCCTTTTGAATTCAAATGGCAGTTCAACAAAAGGAAGGCGAGGTGGTTTGTTCATTTGCAGAGAATGGCTGTCAGCAAGCCTTCAAGACTTCCCAAGACGCCGAGAACCATAAAGATCTCTGCCAATATTCCAATAAACCTTGTCCACTCGGCTGCAATGACAAAATATGTAAGAAAGACTTGTTGAACCATTTGTCAATTATTTGTCCATGTCGAAATGACTGGTGTCTTAATTGTGGCCTGGAGATGTTCCACAGCCATCTGGACTCTCATCGAGATCTTTGCCCCCTAAAGCCAGTCCAATGTCCGTTCTGCGATATAGAGACGGTCCTCAAAGATCTGGAGTCTCACCAGAATTCCTGTTCTAAAAGACCTTTTCCTTGTATCATGCAGGACCTAGGATGTGATTGGATCGGAGAGTCTTCGACAAGGGACAGTCATGAACAAGATATGAACTTACATTTCCCTCTGTTGTGTCGTTCCCTGAAGAAATTCTCCCAGGAAACCTCTCAGAAGTGGAAGGCCATTGAACTAAAGTTGGATGATCTTAGCCTCAAAATAAGGAACGAGGTCAGTGAAGGTATAGGTCAGCAACTATTGCAACAACTCACTTCATTTAAAAATGATACAATGGCAGGTTTGAGAGATATCAAAAATGTAAAGAGAAAAATTACAGAAATTTCAATAAGTCAATCTCAAATTAAAGAAGCTATAAAATTACAATCAGAAGAAAACCAAATTCTTAAATCAGAAATAAATACTGTAATAGGAAAACTGGCGATGGTGACAAGTAGCAACATTAATAAACATGGTCTATATGATATGACAACAAAGAATAATAAAGAATTAGATAATGAGATAAAGAAGCTCGAAGATGAATACGTTCAAAAAAATGCCTCCTAATATACAATTAAGTAAAAGTTGCCTGTTACGTATTGGTAAAGTTGAACTTGATCTTGAATTGGGATGTGATAGTTGGTTTCCTAAAATGATTTTTGACGATTTTATTGATATTTCCTTAAAATATTTGTATGGAAAAATTGATTATGAGAAGAGAGATACATGTGGATTCGATATAATAGATTACAAGAATTTACATTTATATAAAAAAGAGATTATTTTTGAAATTGATGACAAAAATATCACAACAATTTTTAATGGTAAACATTCTAATTCTACGAAACTTGCTTTGTCAATCAAATTCTACCTTGATGATGAATCTGAAGACGATGAAACTGTCAAATATCGATACGCCATTTTGACACTATGTAACTCATGTAATGATGAAGTTATTGTCTATTGTACTTCGCTAGTTAGTTCTTTCAATAATACAGGGAATATTCAGAAAATGTGTACCTTTTGGATAAATAAAGATTTAATGGATAGATATTATGAATATTTTCCAGAAGATATAAAAACATATTTAACTTTATATCGTTAAATACAATCTTTAAAAATATAATGAAGTGCTTTTGTATTTTATTGCGAATCAGAATATATGGATTTATATATTGAATTAATATTTTTTTTACATTCTCTATTCAGTTTTTGCTTTTTATTTAATTTATTGCTTAAGATTTTATTTGAAACATTTTTAATTTGGAGAGTGCGCATCATTTCGAAATTGAAATATAGCTGTCAAGAGGACTTCAGAACTTCCCAAAAAGCCGAGAACCATAAAGATCTCTGCCAATATACCATCAAACCTTGTTCACTCGGCTGCAATGACAAAATATGTAAGAAAGACTTGTTGAACCATTTGTCACAGATTTGTCCTTGTCGAAGTGATTGGTGTCCTAATTGTGGCCTGGAGATGTGTCACAGCCAGCTGGACTCTCATCGAGATCTTTGCCGCCTCAAGCCAGTCCAGTGTCCGTTAAATATATATATATATATGTTCCATATATTCCAATATATACCTATGTCCCCATTTGTTGTATAGTTATAATGTAATTGCCAAGGTGACAGAAATAAAATTTCGAGTGAGTGACAGCCGGCGCCAGTAAAGGAAAAAAGTTCGAAAAACATGTCGGGTACCCAGGTGTGCCCCTTTCTTGCTCAAACAGATTAGTACGCTTTGAGACACGATTGACAGACCCCTCTAGACAGTTCTTCCCTAACCGGTGTCGGCTTCACTCACTCTCTCGCCATTTCTGTGGTGACATCTAACATGTCTCGTTCTTTGGTGCAATACATTCACGCTTGAAACCACTCTAACATTGAGGCCACAACGACTGCATTTAACCAACACACTACAATCATCCTACAGGATCGACTACTTTACTACATATATATATTTAATTTATTGGTTATATATATAAGAAATAATTATTATATTTCCTCTGGAAATATGAACCATATATTAGGCTAATAATAAATAAAGCTATATGAATATGTATCGAACACATAATCTGTAATAATCTTACCAATTCAGTCAAATTTTCGGTTTAAAATTTTATAATATTCATTGTTTATGGAATTCACACACACACACACACACACACACATCATATGAATAATAGATTATAATACAAATTATCTTGTTAAAAATGATTTAGTATAATTTCACTATTTATTTTTAAAGTAGAAAAAAATATCTCCCTCTCTTATAATTTTATGAATTTTATCGTTTTGAGCATTATTTAATTTAGAGTAACATTTTCGTTGAAGCATGACAATATTTGAAGTTATAAATAAAAGACAATTAACTCAGGGAAGTTTCTTTTATTTAAAACGGAAATACAAGCTTTTGGACTCAACAGCCCTTTGACAAGTATAACTGCGTTACTGAAGTTTTTCGAATCCAATCCATATATATATGTCATAATTTGTATATACCAAGATGTAACCCCACCACAATATATGCAATGTATGGTCCAAAAAGTTTTAATAAAAGTTAGGCCTCGCGAAAAAGAGAGAACAGCCATTACAAGGATTTCATTATCCAGGGAGTAAATATTATTACCCAGGAACTATAAAACTATGTTCAAAGACCTTCTTCTTCCTGGAGGATGGTAATCATGAAAAGACAATGGAGGTACCAATATCCAATCAGAGTTCAGCATGAAAAACTAACAGCCAACCAAATGTAACCACGTAGACGATTTCAACCAATGAAAGGCATAGAGAGTTAACGAGGAAAATCTCGGACTCAAAGTTAGGCAGTAGGGAGCTCGACCTGACGAGGAGCAAGACGTGCTTTAGCCCTTCTTACCAAAGGTAACAACCTATACTTTCCGAATATGTGATAAAGCAAAGTACTCCATTAGTCTCTCAAAACCTTCTCTCCCTTAATCGCGAGGTCCTATTTTTAATCCCATCCTGTGTTCCCTCTCGTTATTTCCCCTGTGAAAAACCTACCATCTCGACCAAACGACTGCGCCATCAATCACCACAAGTCACCAACCCTACGGTAAGTCAACAGGGTCTTACATAGGAAGAACAAACAAAAAAGGGTCCCAAACAAATCAAATCGAATATCATTATATATATACATATAACGAAGCAGGAAATATAAGACAGATATGCAAAAAGCTGATTTACATAGTACACTTTTAAAAAATGAATTATTGGTCGAAGAGCTGTTGAGCCCGAAAGCTTGTATTACCGATATACATAAAAGAAACTTTTCCCTCAGCGAATTGTCTTTTATTAATAATTATACTAAAGAGATTATATTAACAACAATATTTGAAGTGTTTAAATTATATTTGGTCAAATTTATATATATTAAAATTCTAATTAAATAACTGATAAGTTTTAGCTATATACCTTATTTCTAAAATTTATTTTATATAATTTTTTAAAGAAACATTTAATTTGAATGTTACAATATTTTATAGCAGATTTAAAATTCACTTCTTTATTTCCTTGTTGAAATATATTTTGAAAATAAAAATGTAGCAACAAACTGTACGTATATATTAATAAAAACACCATTATTATCATTATATCTATACACTAGAGAAATATATCGCTTTCAGAACGTTTCTTGAATAAATATTTTTATATAAGTTTAAACCCAGGTTAGGTAATCCACATTGCCTTGTAAATATATTTTAAGTTCAATTAATTAATTGTTCTCACAGAGTGTGAGTGTAAGATCACAAGAAAATAGGCGCTAACCGTAAGAGATGAGTTTTTCTTTGTTTACTATTTTAAAAGTTTGTTTTGTTCTCTCTCATGTAAATAAATAAAGATAATAACTCTGCCTTTGCCGGTCCCAAGCTCGGATGAAAAAGGAGGAGGGGGAGCAGTAACAAGCTCACTAAAAAACCTGGGCTCAGCTGGCCCGGCTGATAGTACCCTGTAAGGACTCCTAATCCAGGAATACAGGATGAGCAGCGTTTGCATTCCATGTTAGGAGCGGCTGCACATGGCGTCTGTTCCTCATGTCAGAGGCCGCCATTTATTTTGAAGTTAAGTTGGCCTGCTACTAAGTAGTGCTCCAAGTCTTAATGACAAAGGCAGACGCATTCTACTTTACCCAATTCTGATGGTTGTCAACACTATGTACTAAGTGCAATTCTCAACCTGCAACCCTAAAACACATTATTGACTGTATTGACTCATCCATTGATGAGCTCTACTCTTCCCCGGCAGACACCATCAACAAGCTTTACAAGCTTGATACCTTAATATGATTGAGTGGAGATAAGAAAGAAGAATAAAAATAAAGAGATAATGTTTGATCAATATTTTTGAAATCAGTATCTTTAAAAGGTTCTGAGAAAAGTCAACACCTTCCCACTTACTCTTGTCTTATTTATTTACTGAAGCGAGTTAGCATTATCAAGCAACAGGTAATAAGTAGAATAATAAGGGACTTACTGTTCAATGTAGTTTAGTTCATTTATTAATCATATTCCCTTATGTGTGTAATAATCCCCAGTGTATAAGATTATAATCGTTTTCTTTGTGTGAAAATGCCTAAATTGTAGGTGTTATGTAAATTTACTGTATTTTTGTTGTTTTTGTGTAATGTATGAAGTATATGTAAAATAGATATGCAAAATAGGTTGGAATAAAAGGAAAAAAAATGATTAATAAAGATAGGTGTGAAAGTGAAGCTGGTCTCGGGCGAGTTACTGAACCTCCTTTACAGCTTGAAATTGACTCCATGTGGTCCTTCGATATCTGGACTTCTCCAAAGTTTTTCTTGAAAATAACGATACTTCAGCCAGCATATATTTTTATTACCTCGACGTTTCGACAAATATATTTTGTCTTCTTCAGGAGTAAACAAAATATTAAAATTTAGCAAGGCGTTAAAAATTATTCTAAGGTTCCAAAGGCCGTTCTCACGCGATATTCAAAATTGTGTACAACATCTAAAGCACGAGTCAAAAATAAATATTTAACTCACAAAAGACTATGATATTTGAAAGTATTATATAATATATCTATATATATAAAATTGAATGTCTGTCTGTCTGTACTCTATAGATTCAAACACCATACATCCAATCGCCGTGAAATTTTGGGATATTATTAGGTATATCCCTGGGAAGGTTTTTGAAAAATAATATCTCGAACATCTTGAATATCCTTAGAGTTATTTGCAGATTTGTAGATTTAACTCGCAAGCAGTTCCACCATTGCGACGATGTTAACAAGTTTTTTTATCTATATGTTTTATTATCACTAAGTTTATTATCTTGAAGATTATTTATCAAAAGTAAGATTATCTAAGGATGACACGGCAATTTATTTGAGACAAGAATAATGATACAATTCCAAGGCGAAGATACTATTCCTTTAACCTCCAATTACCGAGGGAACCAATTAATATTGATTTTATTCAACTTATCGAGTATTTTTCAAGGGACCGGGAAAAAATGTTCACTAGATAAAACGATGATTTTGTAATGTAGAAAATTAGGAAAGACAAAATTCAGGATGACACGGCACAGAGGGACCGGGAAAAAATGTTCACTTTATCGAGAGATTCAAATTTACGAGTTTCAAATTATCAAAATATATCTTCTTTTTTTATAAGTTTATAGAGAATTGTTTTAACAAATGTTCGTTAGACAAACCTTTACTCGGGTAAAACCCGGGCGAAGCCGGGTACGTCCGCTAGTAGTATATAAAGTTTGAAAGCCGAAGTATCTTTATTTTCAAGAAATATGAATGCCGGCCAGGCAGCCTCTATCCTCTCCAAAGTTAGCTTTCCTCACGGAAACCTGTCTCTAAGACGAGTGTATTGTGCAGGGCTAATTTTGAACCAGAACTAACTCACTATATATACCTACTATATTTACCTACAATCATCTGTATGAAGAAGGGAAATTACATTTTAATAATACAAGCGATAATTATTATCACTCTAATCCCTGCTGTCAGAAACGGTGAAAAGTAGACACAATAGATTTATGCAAATTTGTGAGAAGAGGCGAGAAGGATAAAAAACATGTGTAAATAAGTTTTTTTTTTTGGGGTTCATGTTAATATTAAAATGTATATTGTATTTGATTTATGTTCAATTAAAACCATTGTGCTATACAGGGAGAATCTTGTATGGGGCTTGATCCCTAATAAAAGTTTTTGCACACACAAATGTGCCAGAACCCCGTTTGGTTACTTGCACTCGCTGGTAGGGTTGGATTTTGCAAGAATCGGGGTCCACTGGAGCACTTTTTTTTTAATCAGAAAAAAAATTCCCAATGCGGGAATCGAACCTGGGTCTTAGCGGTCGAAAAACCAACGGTTTAGACCATCCTTCCACCGACCCATCAAGGTGACACAGGATGATAGTTCTTTATTAGGTCTCGTTTATATACACGTATGATGATGATATATAAATAAACAATACTGCCCTTACTGCAATTGAAAAATTAATTGGAGAGGCCTGGCTCATCAGAAGTGAACCCTCCCAGCGGTTTCGCCAATTTCGCCAGGGTTCACCACTGATGAGCCAAGCCCTCCCAATATATTTTTTCATCGCAGTAAGGACAGTAGAAGTTCGTTTTATGTATAAAAGAAACATTCGCGCTTTTAAATTCTTTTATTTTATATGTATAGATGGCGCGTTATTGCTTTGTGTTAATCTATTCCTAATGGCCTTGTCTTTATAGTTTGCTGAAGAGCATTGCTCGAAGCAAATATTTGAATGTAATTCTACTGTCCTATAAGCTTATGTCCATAGTTTACTTGAAAACCATTTCTAAGGTTCAATCCTTCAGTGTAGCATATAAAAGCAGAATGATCCAATACAGTATTAGAGCTCTGAGAAGCGGTCTGGTGGATTAAATTGGCGAAACCGCTGGGAGGGTTCACCACTGATGAGCCAAGCCCTCCCAATATATTTTTCATCGCAGTAAGGACAGTAGAAGTTCGTTTTATGTATAAAAGAAACATTCGCGCTTTTAAATCCTTTTGTTTTATATGTATAGATGGCGCGTTATTGCTTTGTGTTAATAATTCACTATATATTTTTTAAAATTGAAAAAAATCTCTCTCCCTTATATATTTTTTATGAATTTGATCGTTTTGAGCATTATTTAATTTAGAGTAACATTTCCGTTAAAACATGAACATATTTGAAGTGTTTAAATTATAATGATAAGGTACAATTTTGATTATAGATTATTAACACAAGGTAAAAAGTCCAAATCTAAATAATTAAATAGTGTGTGACGTTTGACGTGTGACGTCGGTAACAGCGTTGTTATCATTTTCAGATTTTAAAACATGCTGTAGTAAAATTTCTCATTAAGTACTTTTGTCTGAAAATGGTAACAATGCTGTTACCGAAACGTCACACACTCTTTATTTATTTGGATTTGGTCTTATTATCTTGTGCTTAAATTGTATTTAGTAAAATTTATATATATATTAGAATTCTAATTGAATAACTGAAAAGTTTTAGCTATATACCTTATTTCTAAATTGTATTTATATAATTTTTTTAAGAAACATTTAATTTGAATTAAGAAAAAGGCATCTCCTTATCGTGCAACTGAAAGTTTCTGATGGCTTGCGCCATCTATCGGAATAAATACCAACTATTCACGTTGATTTCTAATTTTTCCAGAATTGGCGAAATACCCATTCTTGATTAATCAAGAAAAGCTAACCATGGACGCGTTTCGGGCTGTTGGCCCTCATCAGCGTGGTGCAAGCTGTACCTCGTTGCACGATAAGGAGATGCCTTTTTCTTAATTTATGTACCTTATCCCAGTACAATATCACATTTGAACTATTTTTCACATTTAATTTGAATGTTACAATATTTTATAACAAATTTAAAATTCACTTCTTTATTTCCTTGTTGAAAATTTATTTGAAAATAAAAATGTAGCAAAAAACTGTATATATAATAAAAGAAACTTATCCTCGGAATTTTATGTGTTGCTGCTAACAATAGATTTATACAAATTTGTGAGAAGAGGCGAGAAGGATAAAAAACACGTGTAAATAATTATTTTTAGGGTTCATGTTAATATTGAAATATATATAGTACTTGATTTATGTTAAATTAAAACCATTGCTATACTGGGATAATCCTGTATGGGGCTTGATCCCTAATAAAAGTTTTTGCACACACAAATGTGCCAGAACCCCGTTTGGTTACTTGCACTCGCTGGTGGGATTGGATGTTTGCAAGAATAGGGGTCCACTGGAGCACATTAATTTTTTAATCAGAAAAAAAAAGCTCAATGCGGGAATCGAACCTGGGTCTTAGCGGTCGAAAAACCAAGGGTTTAGACCATCCTTCCACCGACCCCCCAAGGTGACACAGGATGATAGTTCTTTATTAGGTCTCGTTTATATACACGTATGATGATGATATATAAATAAACAATACTGCCCTTACTGCAATGGAAAAATTAATGGGAGGGCCTGGCTCATCAGAAGTGAAACCTCCCAGCGGTTTTCATTGCAGTAAGGGCAGTAGATATTGTTTAATTTTAAAAAGAATCTTACGCGTCTGGAATAGTTTTGAATTTTTTTTTAAATTCAAGCCTGACTTGGACCTTTTATAAATTATTTACGGAAGAACATTGCTCAATTGCAAATATACACAGTTTTCCTTATATTTTTCATCGCATTAAGAACATTGGAAAGTTTATTTCATCTATAAGGTTGTCCGAAAAGTTCGTGTTTTATTAAAACGTTGTTTTTCTTATTAATTAGCGAATAATATTATTACGGCGAATAAATAATAATATATGATACAATTATTTTATTTATAATGCACAATATAATATGGTTTATGATTGTAGAACGACTTTGACAATTTTACCGCAAATGTTTCTTTTGATGAAAAATTCGTAATTTATTTTGAAGAGAAATAACGATTATTTCTATCCTTAGGGATGAATTATAAAAGGATGAATTGTGAAGAGTAATGATAAATGGAAAAATAAAAGTGTCCAGGGATAGGAAACTTTATTTTTCTGTTTATCATTACCCTTCACAATTCATCCTTTCATACTTCATCCTTAAGGATAGAAATATTCGCTATTTCTCCTTAAAGTATGATTTTTCATTCAAAAGACACATTTGAGGTTAAATTGTCAAAGTCATTCTACAATTACTTTATACATAATACAAAGACATTACAAATTCCTTCCTGATTTATAATATTGTAGAATAAATAAAGCTTCCAGGGTTAAGTTTCTTGTTCAAATTTTTATTTTCAAGTTTTCGGACTTGTCAGTCCTTCAACAGGATTATTACGATAAAAATAGATGTTATATACTATTTTATATACAAATTAATTTTTAAATAAACTAATTTTTTTATCGTGATAATCCTGTTGAAGGACTGATAAGTCCGAAAGCTTAAAAATAAAAATTTGAACAAGAAACTTAACCCTGGAAGCTTCATTTATTTTATAACAAAGACATTATACATGACGGCGAATAATATTGATTTTTTATTTTTTTTGCAAGTGTTTACGAACTTTTGGGAGAACCTTGTATATAAGAAAAAATCGTGGTTAATAGTGTTTATTCTTTTTAATTGGGAAAACTAAATGTTCTGAAGTTCATTTATTGGTTGAAAGTAAATTCAGAAAAAACAGAGCCATATCAAACAATAATTATTCCCATGAGGAGAGTGATAGCAAGTTACTGAAACGTCGTGAGTTGAAATAAACTATTGGTTGATATAGCTTTATTTTATTTCTGAAAACTAAATAGTTTTTATTTTATTTCTTATCAAATAAGACGCGATATCCCCACAAGGGATGCTTACGTCAAGAAACAACACTAAATTCAGAGACTATTTACATAAACAATTGAATAATTACAAGGTTTGAGTAGAGTTATAGAAGAAAAGAAAGGAAAGTAAACTAAAATCATGCTTGAATTTATAACCAACTAATTAAATAAATACAAATAAATATACCTAGTTTGGCAATTACGGTTTTTTTAACCAAGAGAGAAAATCATAGCGTATTAACGCCTATTTATATGGAATTTGAATATGAATTCAATGAAGAGTTCACGTTTTTATCGACCAAAGAGAGATGTTTTCTTGTCTAATCCAATAAAATAATTGCAATACCTTATGAATAATTCGTAAAATGATGATGTCACTTCAGCCGTTTATAATTAAACAATATATCATATAGTAATTTTTATTCAATATAATGCGGCCTATGATTGTAGAACGACATTTGAAAATATCCCGCATGTGTTTATTTTGAGCGAAAAATCTAATTATTTTTCCGTTTATCATTACTCGTCACAATTCATCCTTTCATACTTCATCCCTAAGGTTGAAAATGGTCGCTATTTCTCCTTAAAATAAATTTAGATTTTTCGTTCAAAAGAAACACATGCGGGATATTTTCAAATGTCGTTCTACAAGATATCATATGCTGATAAACTTATTATCATATTACTTAAAATAATGAAACAGGTTTCTGGAGATAAATCTATTCAGTATCCAATCGCTATATACTCCTGTAGTTCGCTTTGTACTCCTGTAGAAGTGCGGAGATTCCCCAAAACTTGAGAATGAAATAATAAAATGAAAAAAAACTCATCTCCAGAAATCTCTTGCATTATTTTAATTTATATCCAGAAGATTCATATCTGTTGGACAGATAGAGGACATTGCTGCTGCTGTGATAGAGATGTATGTAGAAATCTGAGGCTCTTTATTGGACACAACAACAACAGAAAGAAGACATGGACCCAGAACAGCAACTTTACACTCCCAAGATAGAGGACATTGCTGCTGCTGTGATAGAGATGTATGGAGACATCTGAGGCTCTTCTTTAGACGCGACAACAACAACAGAAAATTGACATGAACCCAGAACAGCAGCTTTACACACCCAAGATAGAGGACATTGCGACTGCTGTGATAGAGATGTATGGAGACATCTGAGGCTCTTCATTAGACACAACAACAACAGAAAATTGACATGGACCCAGAACAGCAGCTTTACACACCCAATATAGAGGACATTGCTGCTGCTGTGATAGAGATGTATGGAGACATCTGAGGCTCTTCATTGGACACGACAACAACAACATATCTGTTGGACTGATACAGAGATTTATCTTGTTGTTAATAACGAACTTATTACCCTATATTATCGATATACCTTTTTTTTCTTGTCCCATAAAACTTGAGAAGCGAACCTACATTTTGGGTAGTATGCGTCTGGTGTTAATCTACAATAGATTGGGAGTCCTGTAGCAGTCCGACTAAGTTCTAAAGGGATTACCGCCTCTAACATGAGAACAGATGTCACTGCAGCCGCTTCTAACATTTAGAAAAGACGCTGCCAACTCTTACACCATTAGAATTATGAAGTCTTCGTCTGGTGCTAGAGATAATTTGCCTGTAACCCTAGGTGGGACTTGGTACTATCAGCCGGGCCAGCTGAACTAGGGTTTTTTAACGAGCTTGTTACTGCTCCTCCTCCTTTTACATAAGGGCTTGGGACCGTCAATGGTGGAATTAAAATTTCGATATAATGAAGATATATATTTTAAAAATGTTATTTAACCTAATTCGCAATGTGAATAGCCTTCATCTGGAGCACATGGCGTCGAGTTAGCTTTTCTGCATCGTCTGTGTCTCCAGCGATCTGTCGCACCGCTACTGTTCCTGCAGCACCAGCGTTCGCTCTGTCATCCGAGAGGTGTTCCTAACATCGGCTGGACCTGCAGTCCTGGATCTTTCAAGTTGAGGACCACGCCATCTCCTCAGCGGCGAAATACGTGATGTCGCTGGAGACCCGCTGGTGATCCTCGACCTAACTCTGCAGCGGTGGCGCCATGTACATAGTGTTATGTATATAGACAATGGTCGCTTCTCCCGTCAATATAGACGTCTAAAAACAGACGCCATCTATTGACCGTCGCCGTAACAAGCGGCCTCGGATCGGTGACAAAGCCACAACACCAGCTTTGGAAAACTGAAAAGCGTCCACCTAGAGACCATGGTTTCGGGCTAATGGCCCTCATCAGTCAGAATAAAGTCCGCCCTAGGCTGACGAAGGCCATTTGTCCGAAACCATAGTTTCTAGGTGGACGCTTTTCAGTTTGTCAAAGCTAGTGTTGTGGCTTTGTCAAAGACCCGAGGCCGCTAGTTGCGGAACGGTCAATAGATGGCGTCTGTTTTTAGACGTTTATTTTGACGGGAGAGGCCACCCTTGTGTCTATATATCAATTTCCTCCTGGAAATATTTTCATCTATAGTGTTATTTTTATGCTGGGAACTGAATGCTACGACCGCCACTAGCGCCATCCTGGATTTATCCTCCTCACACACTCTTTGTTTACATCTTCTCGCCTATGTTTACTCTCTGAATGTTGTTCGGTATTAGCGTTCCCCTTTTAAATAGATAATAAAAGTTATTATCAAATAACCACCAACAGCCTCATGTCTTCTTATAAACTGTAAGTACCTAGACCAAACAGTATATATATATGTATACATCTGTAAACTGTATAAGACCAGTGGTCTTAATAAAGTTGTACGTGTGTGAGTGTGTATATATACAAGGTAGGATCAAAAGTTCCCGAACCTTTTTTAATTGACTATTTATTCATAGTATAGTAATTTAAACTTCAAATTTCTCAAAATAGGAGCCTTGGTTATCTACACATTTTTTCCAGCATGAAAAAAGCTGTTGAAATGCTAGTTCAAAGTCATTTTTTCTAAGCTTGTTTAGCTCCATCGTCGCATTTTCAATTACTTCTGATTACGATGAAGAGCGCCTCCCTTCTAACGTCATTTTAAGTTTTGGAAAGAAGAAGAAATCACATGGGGCGATATCAGGAGAGTAAGGAGGATGCGGCAAGAGAGATACAGAGTGTTTGGATAAATAGTCTTGAACAATAATGGCTCTATGGATAGGGGCATTATCATGTAGCAATTTCCACTGTTTTGATTCAAAGCGTTGGTTCCTTTTCCTTCTGTCTGTTTATTAATAGTAACCCCCTATTTAATAAATCCATAAAAGACAAGTCCTTGATAATCGAAAAACACTACAAGCATTACTTTTTCTTTAAACTTGTCAAGACGAACTTTCTTCTTCCTAGGAGAACTTGGTGTGTGCCATTCTAGTGATTGTTTTTTGGTTTGTGGATCAAAAGGAAAGCACATGTTTCATCACCAGTTATTATTGTATTAAAAAAATCAGAATCATCATTTGCAGTTTCAATTAAATCTTTGCAAATTGATAATCTGGTTTCTCTTTGTTGATATGTTAAATTTCGTGGGACAAAATAACCACAAAGTTTTTTCATGTTTAAATGTTTACCAATAATTTTTTTGGCAGCTACCTACGAAATTCCAAGTATTTCTAATATATTATCAATAGTATTTTTCTATCAGCAACTATTAAATCACGTACCTGTCCAATATTGCGATCCATTGTTGATCCATCAAAGGCCGACCTGATCTTGAATCATCTGCGATGCTCTTACGGCCATCTTTAAAACGTTTATACCAGAAATAAACTTGCGTTCGTGACAATTTTTCGTCTTCATAAGCTTCATTTATTAATGCTAATGTCTCTGTGAAATACTTTTTAATTTTACACAAAATTTAATATTTGCCCTTTGCTCAAATGATGACATTGCAGAAACCGACGCGAGCTAAATACTTACAACAAAAATATGCCTAAAATGAAAACTACGCATGCGCATTTACTGGAGTTGCTAAATTAAATTATAGTTTAGGCCTTGTTCTTTACAGTAAATTGATTTTACATTTTTCAAAAGTTGTTTTATATTTTATTTTTCAAAAGTTCACGAGCTTTTTGATCCTACCTTGTATATATAATTATCATTTTAAAACAATAGCGCAGACTTTTGCATGTATCGACAAGATGTCAATAAAATTCTGCCAATTGTCTAAACAAGCCACAGAATTTTGAAGGCCACGTAGAGCGTCTATCTCAAAATAGGTTTCTCTTTATGCCGGCAGACGGAGATAATATGACGTTACACCAGCCGCCATTTTGGCGATTTATCTTCGAGTAGAAGTTATCACGTAAGTTACTCCCCATTGCTTCTTTCTCTATCTACAAATGTTGGTTTTATATAAAGCCAGATCAATTTATGATTTTGTGTAGATAGGGTTTGAAAATAAACTTAACTTATAGATTTCATTAAGAAAAGTTCTAATTATGTAAATATGTATGTGTATATATAGATTGTCTTCTAGTTTCTCGAAAAGTTGCCTGTCGAAGGACGTCAAAGTCCGAAAACTTGCCGAATTTACAACATTAATAAAAGAAACAACGTCGCCGTTAACTTTTATTCCTTCTTCAAGATGATCTCAGGCGATTCTTTCTCTTGTAATAGATAGAATATGTTAACAAATATATAAATGAAATGTAAAACTAACAGAAATGCTTTTGAATATCAGCTTTTATATATATACAGTAGAACCTTCCTGTAAATAATACCGAATTGCAGAACCAAATTGTCCTTTAGGGAGAGGTGTCCTCTTACCGGAAAGTTACTAAATTGAAAAAACGGTAATTTTGCAAATGAAAACTGTCTTTTGTGGAGAGGTGTCCGCTAGAGGGAGGTTCTATTATATAAGTTTCATAATGATTAAAGAAAGTTTTAGAATAATTTGATATTGAATTGAAGGTATTATGTCCGCTCATATGACGTGTAACTGCCGAAGCTACAGCTTGAACTTGTTATAGCCCTAACTGTTACATAAAAATGCAAAACCTTTTTGATACCTCAAAATATAATATGGTTCTACTTTCATTTTACACCTTCTCTTATAGCATTTTTCTTTCATATATTATAGAAATAGCACTACATTAATATATATTGTTTTGATAATAGAGCAATCCATACTTAAATCATTAGATAATAAAAAGGCATATATTGCATTAAATAAACGATTTATTTGCTAATATTACGGTTGGCTGAACTCCAACCTTTATCGAGGCATTACATTTTTGTATACAGTTTATTTACAGTGTATACAAAAATGTAATGCCTCGATAAAGGTTGGCATTCAGCCAGCCGAAATATTGGCAAATATATATTTTATTCAATCCGAAATATACCTTTTTATTATCTAATTAATATATATATACTAACAACAAAATTGAAATTTCCTGACCGCTCACATGGGATATTTTATAGTTTTAAAATTTGTGATACATTTTTAGCGATGAGTTTCTTTAAACAAATATCATCGAATATTATTTCTACAGACCTTAATACAATGATAGCAAGTTATTGAATGAGAGGGCTTAGCTCATCAGTGGTGAACCATCTCAATCAATAACTTTCACCATCGCAGTAAGATCTGTAGAGATAATATTCAATGATATTTTTTAAAAGAAACTCATTGCCAGAAATTTATTACAATTTCATCGATAGATAGCAATTTATAAATCATGAAATACATATATTTTCAATTTATAGCGTTTTGTAGAACGAAATTTGACAATTATACCGCAAATGTTTCTTTTGAACGAAAAATCGAAATTTATTTTAAGGAGAAATAATGATTATTTCTAACCTTAGGGATGAAGTAGGATAAGTTAAATTGTGAAGTGTAATGATAAACGGAAAAATAAAGTGTCCAGGGATGGGAATGGAATATTTTTCCGTTTATCCTTACACTTCACTATCCATCCTATCATACTTCATCCCTAATGTTAGAAATAATCGTTATTTCTTCTTATAATATTCGTTCAAAAGAAACATTTGCGGTATAATTGTCAAATTTCGTTCTTCAATCATAAGCTGCACTATATTGTATTATATATAAATTTTATATATAATTTGAAGAGCCTAGTTTTAGATATAATTATGATGAATAGTTTTGTATAAATCTTTTATCAAATCCTGGTAAATGTTATAACTATGATATATTATTATATATTAGAATATATTTAAATACAAAGGTCGCCTCTCATATCAAAATAGACGTCAAAGCTAGACGTCATCTATAGGTGGACGCTTTTCAATTTACCAAAGTTGGTGTTGTGGCTTTGTCACCGACCCGAGGTGGTTAGTTTAGGGCGACGGTCAATAGATGATGTCTATTTTATATCAATATCTTTCCGGTTAAATTTCCATCTATATTAGAATATGTGTATTAGGACCGATAAAAAATTCTAGAAAATATAAAACCACACGGATAAAGAGCAATTACTAAATAAACATACTACATATATCTCAGGTTGACCATAAAATCAATCCAAAGTTGTAAAATTATTTCCATTTATGTTTATTGGTTACTTTATTCCAAACAATTATATTTACCCATTGTTTAAAACCATTATATATATAAGTCAAATGTTAATTGAGTTTATAAAGAGGGAGCTAACTCTCGAAATATTTTGGAAATAAAAAAATATTTTCACACAAGAGTTCAACTTCGCTATGGGCGAACATAAAATGTGATACAAGGCATCATTCCTTTAAAAATCGAAAATAACTCCATTTGTTTATCTTCTCAGCTCCATATATAAATGTTATGAATAATTTGTTTGTTGTTAGATGAAAGGTTGAAGGTGGAGTCCTGTTAAAAAAAAATAACAATTATTGACCATCAAGTAGTTTTTTTCACATTAGTTATTTTCACAATTATATAAAATTTATAAAGTTAATCCTATATTAGTGATTCAAAAAAGATAGATATTTTAACTACACATATTTACAACAAAACTGAAAGTTATTCTAAAAAACGATGATTAAAAAAGAGTAGAATTATCAATGAATAAAAATAAGATACATATTTTTTTTGAATACAGAATATTTGAGCTTTTAGATTATATAATATCTATATATCCGTGAATAACCCACAACACCAACTTATTGGAATATTGGAATAAAACCCTTTCTATATTGTTGTTGTTGCTTATTCCTCAAGTCGTTTAAACATTCTCCATTGGGTCCCATTGTCTCAGCTTTTCTATTATAGTTATGGGGTTTTTCCAGAGGTCTTTTTTTGGAGGATTTGATACAATTCAATAGATGTTCAGGACTGGCTGATTGAGAATCGCATTTGGGGCATTTCGGGAATGTTTTAATTTTTCCATTAAATTTTAGCATTCTAATACGTCCTGTTCGTAATCTTAAAATCTCCGTTTGCTCATCCCTAGTAAATTAATGGAAAGAAGATTCGTTAGGAATGGGGGTGTACCAGGGGTGGTTTAGGGTGGTATATTATAATTTATGGCTATGGCTCTCATCAGTACAATATCAGCAGGCATTCGCAGCCTGTTCCTGTTACAAAATGACTTTATTAGGTACCGCTCAAAAATATCAAATTAGCTTATGTTATTTACAATGAATTATAAAAACAGGTTGTTCACATGTAAAAATAATTGTCCAATGCGGGATTCGAACCCGGTTCATGGCTGTCAGATATTAACGCTTCAAACCGCCGGCCAGTGACTTTCTTGTTTTCGCAGCATCCTGGTATTGACAAAGTCTGACAAAATTGTGTTTTAGCTGTTAAAGTAGATGGTTAGATTTTTAGCTCAAAATATATAGCTCTTCTGAATTATATGTCTCCCTATTATTCAAAACAATTCGTTCATCTATGTTCATGACGCTCATATTCATAGTATATTTAAGGGAGAGTTGGCATAATATTGTTGCGTTGTTTGTTGACAAAGAATAACTTCCGTGGGTACAACGGATCTTTAGGACTTTATTTAAGCCTAATCGATAAAATAATTACAGAAGAGTGCAAATATAAAACAACAACAAATAAAACAGCAGTTACAAACTCACCAACTGCAGCACAGTGAGGGAAAGCAGGAGCAGAACAGGAGAAAGAAGTTGGTAGATACTTCTAGAATTTTCCGGAAAGTACACCGGCGTCGGCGGTAAGCAGCAGTCCGACATCTTGAGACAGTAGCGTTTGCTTGGAGTCCACCACGTAGAGCTTCGTTCTTCTACTTCTTTGCATGAGCTCCTCATCCCTATATATCCCGGAGTAGATCTTTCCATAACGGTCATGGTTGGTTAGCCAATTAGAAAGCCGCCAACGCTACGTCTTGCGCAATCGCTTTAGATTGCCCAATCAGTTGTTCTCAGATTTTTCTACATTTTTCTTGAACGTTCTAAAACATTCTTTTCTGGAATGCGATTTTTTCTACATAACAACATGAATATCATATACACATATCTTCCTTCAATTATATTCAATATTGCTATAAATACAGTAGAATCTGTCTATAAAGTACATACCCTAGTTGCAGAACTAAACGTCTTTTTATAGGAAGGTGTCAGCTTACAGAAAGAATAGTAGAGTTTTCTTAAGATCTTTTGTTGGTTAGAAGTTGATTCAGAACAAACACAGCCACATCAACCTATAGTTCAACTCCCGACGTTTCAGAGACTTCCTGTCATTCTCTTCAGGGTAATGAGTTTTGTTTTATTTGAAAAAGAAAATATTGTGTGACGTTACATATTTTCTCATATACAATTTGAAGTAGTAAAATATTATAATTTTAACTCGATATAGGTTTATAATTAAATACATCGTGTTTGCTTTTGTTTCAGATTCCGCTAGAGAAAGCCCCAACATTGAAATATCTCGGTAGGAAAAGAAAAACCTAATTTGAATTGCCCATTCTTACATTATTATTATGAGAGCTTCAAGAATTAACAAGAATCCAGAATCAAAACAGTTCTCTGTCATTCTTTGATAATTTGGCCTCTTGGTTTCAATGAAAAGTTCTAATGAAAGACTTGTTGAAATATTTGTCCACATAATGGTTATAGATGGTCCAATGGCAATCTGAAACTGTTCAAAATCGAATGGATTTTCATTAAGAACGACAGTGTGAATTCTGTGATAAAAGAAAGGTCCTATAGAAACTGTAATAATTCACCAAGAATCTTGTCCCTGAAGAACTATTCATTACAATATGCAGGACATAGGGTCTTCTTGGAACAAGGAAGGTTTAAAGACAGTTTGTCATGAGCAGAATGTCAATTTGCATATACCACTTCTATGCTATTCTCTTAAAAATATCACTCCTGAATCTTTCACGCACCTGATGACAGCTGAAGAGTCCTTTACCATGTGTTCTTGCGAACTAAGCACTAACATAATTGATAAAATGATAGAAATTATTATACAGAATAACAAAGAACATGTTACAAATATGGATATTGAAATAAAAGGTAGTAATAAAAGTGATCAAGGTACAAATGCATCAGAACACTCAATTACTGATACAAATTTGAAAGAATCCAATATAGCATATTCAAAAGAGATTGAAATAACCAATTCAGCTCTTAACAAAATCATTCCAACTAGTGATATATTAAAAAAGGAAGATATATCAGAACATGTGATGTCTTCTCTAGAAATAACCTTAGTTGATTTATATGAAAATTTGAAACAAATAAATGGAAAAGATATTAACTTAACAAATATTCTTTCTGGAAATTCTGAAGATATACTTGATACTAAGGGTTCTGATAATGAAGTAGAGTATATATGTGATGTCTGCTCAAATACACTAACTGTTATTGAAATTTTGTATTGTGCGTTACAATATCTTAAAAATGAAAATGATAAAAACAAAAAGATAAATTTGGATACTGGTTGTATTGATGATAATAGCTTTAAAGGATATAAACAAAACTACACAATAGATTCCTTTACTTATCAAACAATATTTACTGGTTGTTATTTGACACCTGAAAAACTTTCTTTTCATGTTAATATTATTGGAAATAATAATGAAGAAGAAGAAGTAGATATGGAAGAAAATGATGTATATGATGATGATTATGAATGTAGTCCTGATTTCCTTATACGCCAAGATTACAATGTGGATTATAATATTGATATTATGGATGATTTTGATTATTGTTATGAAGATGTAGTTCGTTTTTCTTATCGGGATGAATTTGATGAGAATGTGATTGAAAAAATAGACAACTTGAAGTAAGTAAATAACCATTCTCTCTCTCCCTCTATCATATATTCATAAAAATATATATGACACGCTAATGTATCATATATTATTATTGCTACTCTTCTTTCTTGTCTTCACTCAAACTTATCAGGGTATCAAGCTTGTGGAGCTTGTTGATGGTGTCTGTGCTGGGAATGAATCTCTTCTTCTTTCTTATCTCCACTCAATCATATCAGGTTATCAAGCTTGTAGAGATTGTTGATGGTGTCTTCTCTGGGAATGAATCTCTTCTTCTTTCTTATCTCCACTCAATCATATCAGGGTATCAAACTTGTATAGCTTGTTGATGGTGTCTGTGCTGGGGATGAATCTCTTCTTCTTTCTTATCTCCACTCAATCATATCAGGGTATCAAGCTTGTAGAGCTTGTTGATGGTGTCTGTGCCTGGAATGAATCTCTTCTTCTTTCTTATCTCCACTCAATCATATCAGGGTATCAAGCCTGTAGAGCATGTTAATGATATCTGCTGGGGATGAGTATAACTCATCAATTATTCAATACATACAGTTAAAATGTGTTTTGGGGTTTCAGGTTGATAAATGCACTTAGTACATAGTGAGAAAACATTTCAACTATTCTGGAAAGTCATTGTCCGTAGATGACCAGACATAAGTCTGGACATCAAAGACTGTTGTTATCTTAGGAGGATAGAACCGGTGCTTGTCTCTCTTGTTCTGTACCAGTCATGTGAAGCATTGAAATAGAATGAATGTTGGTTAATGGAAACTACTGGACCAAAGTAATATGCCGAAAAAATATATGAGATAAGATGAATTATGTGTTTATACAACACCAGATAAAATTGTTGCTACCTATATTTTTCAAATAAATACGCGAGCGTATGTTATCTATATAGATGATATAATAAACAAGGATCTAAAGGATTATAGCAATTATAGGCGTCATCAAAAAAACACAAATACATGTTTATTTAATTTTAAAAAATGATAAAAATTGATAATCTATGTGTGATGCATTAGCGCGCCATCTGTTATGAAATTAGAAACTATTATAGACGCGTATGATTCTTTTAAAAATTAAATAAATCTACTGTCCTTGCTGCAATGCAAAGGCCTTCTCATTAATTTTTCCATTGCAGTAAGGGCAGTAGATTTTTTAATTTTTAAAAGAATCATAAGCGTCTATAATAGTTTCGAATTTTCATAATATATTTGTGTCCAATAATTTTATTAAAACTTAGCCTAAAGTTGGAGGGTTGATAATAAACTATTTATTTAAAATTTATTTTTTTGGAAAACGTTTGAATAACTAGACACTCACATCGTTTTTAGTAGGTATTAAAAATTTCTCATTGCAGGATAGTTTATCCAATATGTTTTGAATGGCAGTTTTTGAATAATCTAAGAGGTCTCTTTGGAAAAGATCTATTGACGAAAACCTTCATAGGTTCTTATGCAATTTCGATTGCATTTTAACCTGGACTGGCAAACGTAATGTAGAAAAATTGGATTTTTCAAACAAACACTGTAGTTTTGAAGTTTTGAGTTTTCAATACTGCATATCAATACACGAAAAAATAGATCTTTCTACATCCTTATCTTTACTGGCCATGAATATATTTTTTTAAATATTTTTTTATTTATGGAAATAAAACATCTGTATTTGTGTATATGTGCGTGATTGTGTAACTGAAAATTGCTGGTGGCTTGCAATATTTATGCTGGTATAAAATTTGATTATAATTCTGCAATGGTGTTGATAGATTAGAAGTAATGTGCTGTGGCTGTCTAGTTATTTGATTGTCTCTCTGTCCACGTATCTGTTACTTATTCTATCACTCAAGGTACATTTATATGGAAGCTAACTGATATCTTCATAGAATTTTAATTCCAATATATTTTAGAAATATAGATATGTCATGGGGTTGGATGGATGGGTGGTTGGATTGGTGATTGTGGTGGCGCAGTCTTGGTCGGGTGATAAGGGTTCCACAGGGGAAGAACGAACACACCTGGCTGTGTTATGCTTTGTCATGCTTAACGGTGATTGGCTCAGAATCTCCATTGTCGCCATGATTGCAATCCTCCAGGAAGAAGAAGGCCTTTGAACTTAAGTTTTTAGGGGGGGGGGTCCAGGGCAGTGACCTTAACTTCCTGGATGATGCAATTCTGTACTTTGTTTCTCTCCCATCTCGTGAGGCCTAACTTTTATTAAACCTTTAGACGATACATGGTATATAGATTGTGGTGGGGTTACATAATACTATATAATACACTGCGGCCTGTGATTGTAAAACGACACTTGAAGTTAAACCGCATGAGTTTCTTTTCAACGAAAAATAAATATTTTATTTCAAGGTGAAATATCGACTATTTCTATCCTTTTTGGATGAGGTATGAAAGGGTGAAATATGAAGAGTAATGACGAACGGAAAAATAAAAGTGTCCAGGGATGGGAATCGAACCCACAATGTTCCGCTTACCGGGCAGATGTCATGCCCACTAGGCTACCCTGGACGTATCTTTCCGTTCGTAAATGATACATAGAGTAACTTATAATACAATATAATACACTGTGGCCTGTGATTGTAAAACGACACTTGAAGTTACACCGCATGAGTTTTTTCTCAACGAAAAATAAATATTTTATTTCAAGGTGAAATATCGACTATTTCTATCCTTTTTGGATGAGGTATGAAAGGGTGAATTATGAAGAGTAATGATGAACGGAAAAATAAAAGTGTCCAGGGATGGGAATCGAACCCACAATGTTCCGCTTACAGGGCAGATGCCATGTCCACTAGGCTACCCTGGACGTATCTTTCCGTACGTAAATTTCCTTACGAACGGAAAGATACGTCCAGGGTAGCCTAGTGGGCATGGAATCTGCCCGGTAAGCGGAACATTGTGGGTTCGATTCCCATCCCTGGACACTTTTATTTTTCCGTTCGTCATTACTCTTCATAATTCATCCTTTCATACCTCATTCAAAAAGGATAGAAATAGTCGATATTTCACCTTGAAATAAAATATTTATTTTTCGTTGAAAAGAAACTCATGCGGTGTAACTTCAAGTGTCGTTTTATAATCCTATATACAGATTATAACAAATATTTATTAAAACACAAAAATAGGTATATCCTGACAGTACACTGAAGATTTTTAGATGCCAGAACGTCATCTAGTGGAACAGAAATCAACTAAACATGAAGAGATACAGTTTACACCACCTTGACGAGGGCTAACAATCTGAAACGCGTTGATGGTTGGCTTTTCTTTATTCATCAAGAAAATGGTTTGACCACATATCAGGTGACAGGTTGAATCAACGTTTAGTTGATTTCTGTTCCACTAGATGGCGCTCTGCCATCTAAAAAAACTAATATGAACGGTCAGGATATGCCCATTTTTGTTTTTAATATCAACACCTAAACTTTTTTTTATATTTTATATTATTTTTTCTCATAATTTTATATTTTTGAAAATAGAGCAATCCATATTTGAAAAATTTGATAATAAAAAGGCATATATTGGTTTTAATAAAATATTTATTTTGCCAATATTTCGGCTAGCTGAACGCCAACGCTAAACGCTGTATTACAAAACTGTAATGCCTCGATAAATGTTGGCGTTCAGCCAGCCGAAATATTGGCAAAAAAATCTTTTATTAAATCCAATATATGCCTTTTTATTATCTAATAATTATATATGCGTATGCTTTAAAAAAATGTTAAGCGAATACATTATGACGGTCGTTAAGAAGAATTGTAGATATAATTTCTCACTGATTAATTGATAAATAATAAGGGAAGCTCTCAGTACGATAATAATTTACATAAATTCCAATAAAAGAATGTTTACCAAAACATAGAGAAAGGACTAGAATGTTTTCCTGACACTGATTGACCCTCCTACTATATTCTATCTTTTAATCATGTATATCTGCAGAAATTTATGAAAGTCAAAACAAACATTTTCATATTTCTCGAGATATCATTCAACCAGCATCCACCATGCACGTATATATATTATCAAAAATTGTTTATAACACACAAATAATGTAATATATATTTTCTCCTCCTTTCAATATCATTAATATTTAAAACATGTAAATAATAATTTGTATATAAAAAAAGTATATATCATCAATTTACTATCGTGATACTCCTGTTAAAGGACTGACAAGTCTGAAAGCTTGTGTGAAAATGAATATTTGAACAAGAAACTTAGCCCAGGAAGCTTTTTTTATTTTATAATTTTCATATTTAAATATAATATTTTATTTTATCACTTATAGTTAGCGAATTATAGATTAGGTTTAAAAAATCGGTTTAATATTGCAAAATTCCCCCCCAACCCTACAAACGAGTGCAAGTAATCAAACAGGGTTCTGGCATATTTGTAAGTACAAAAGTCGAACTGTTTTTCACATGTGTAGATATGTGGTGCATTTATTTCGTTAACTTATTTCCACCATGAATATGATGACTTGTACTACGTATGCTAGGTATAATAGTAATAAAATAGTTTACATAAAATTCTTTCTAGAACGACATTTAAAAATTATCCCGCATGTGTTTCTTTTGAACGAAAAATCGAAATTTATTTTAAGGAGAAATAACGATTATTTTTACCTTAGGGATGAAGTATGAAATTGATGAAATGTGAAGAGTAATGAAAAACGGAAAAATAAAAGTGTCCAGGGATGGGAAACGAACCCACAGTGTTCCGCTTATCGCAGATGCCATGTCCACTAGGTTTATTTTTTCGTTTATCATTAATCTTCACAATTCATCCTTTAATACTTCATCCCTAAGGTTAGAAATAATCGTTACTTCTCCTTAAAATAAATTTCGATATTTCATTCAAAAGAAACACATGCGGGATAATTTTCAAATGTAGTTCTACAATCATAAGCCGCATTTATATTGAATTACAAAATTATTTTTATCGAATTAATTTCTGTTAAAATTTTTCATTTGTTGTTTTAGATCTCGAGGTCATTTTTCTCAAGTTGAGATGTCGTCCAAGAGTGATGAGGACGAAGAGCCTTTCCTGGGATGTTCGAATTCGAAAAAAGGATGTCAAACGATATTAATGAACTTTCAAGAAGCTAATGAACACAGTAAAATTTGCCAATATACAGAAGTAGATTGTCCACTCGAATGTACCGAGAAATTTTTGAGAAAAGATTTAATAACTCATATTTCTAAACTTTGTTCTCAACGTTGTGACAGATGTCCTAATTGTAATCTAGAAATGTTCCACAGTCAACTGGAATCACATCATGAACAATGTCATCTTAGACAAGTCAAATGTACGTACTGTGGAAGCAAGACAATCTTACAAGATCTGCAGAACCACCAAGAATTCTGTAGCGAAAAACAACTTCCTTGTAAAATGAAGAATCTAGGTTGTAATTGGATTGGAAATTCTTCATCAAAGATAGTTCATGAACAGGATGTTAACTTACATTTTCACCTCTTTAATCAATTTTTAAATGAACTTTCACAGGAAACTCATCAAATTTCAAAGTCCGTTGAAAAGAAATTAAATAATTTTCAACTTAAAATCAAAAATGATATTACTAAAAGTGTAAAAGGTGAATATTCAAAGCTAATTATTAATACAAATAATAAATTTAAGGCAAGTAAACAGGAAATTAAAACTTTAGAATATAAAATTACAGAGTTGACAACAGTTAATGAAACTTTAATTGAAACTGTTAAGAAACAATCAATAGATATTGAAAATCTTAAATTAGAGTTGAAACGTGTGGAAGATAAATTAGACACCAACTATTCTATTCATGACACTGTACACACGGATAGCTATACAAATGAAGAAATTGAAGAAGATGTACAAACTGATATCAATACAAATGAAGAAATTGAAGCCGATGTACACACTGCTAACTATACAAATGAAGAAATTGAAGACGATGTACACACTGATATCAATACAAATGAAGAAATTGAAGACGATGTACAAACTGATATCAATACAAATGAAGAAATTGAAGACGATGTACAAACTGATATCAATACAAATAAAGAAATTGAAGACACTGTACAAACTGATATTAATACAAATGAAGAAATTGAAGCCGATGTACACACTGCTAACTATACAAATGAAGAAATTGAAGACGATGTACACACTACTAACTATAAAAATGAAGAAATTGAAGACAATGTACACACTGATATCAATACAAATGAAAAAATTGAAAGCAATGAAATAACTGATAGAATAGAAGATCAACAACCAGAAAATATAACTAAGCGTATGGCTTTATCCAATACACTATCTCCTATATGCAAAGATGTAAAGATTGAAATGAAATTAAACAAAGATATTTGGTATCCTTATTTATCATTTGAAGAATTTATTGATCAAGCTCTTTTATATATCTATGGTGAAATTAAATATGAGAATAAATTTACTTTGGAATTTTCCGATATTGATTATAGCAAGTCATTTTCAAAACAAATCTTTTTTAAAAGTATTATAGATATCAATATCTCAGTTTCATTTTTATTTATCGATTTTTTATCTTATGATACCTTAGCTGTGGGAATATCACTGGATCATTCCATTTTCAGAGTTGAAGAGATTCGAGGTTCTGGGATTCAATGTGCTATCTTGTCTTTGTCTAATTCCTCTACAGGCCAGGTCATCGCCTACTGTACTTCTTTGTTTGACAAAGGAGATAAAAATCGTATTTATGATATTTTTCGGTTTCAAAAACAAATATTTAATGAATATAATGAACAATTTCCTGGTTTATTACTATTTAAATTAACTTTATTTTATTATAGTATTTGAAAAGTGTTTGAAAATCATATGTTAATTTTGTAATTATTCCTTTTTTTTATTAATAGAAACATTTTTCTGGCTGACATATTCAATGTTTTATTATCATCATTTTTAGACATTAATTTTTTTGTTTATTTTTTCTTAGTTTTTTCTTTTGCAATTGTAGTTTCTTTTTTGTTTTGTTGTGTTCCTTTTTAAGCAATAAAATATATAGAACTAAGGTGTAATATTCAATTCAAACATATGGAACCAATATCGATTCATTTTTAAAACAAAGCTAAATCATAAGCTTATACAACTTTCACTTTTCCATACAAATAGCCTAATCAAAGCATCAATAATTTGGTCTCAATGTTCTTTATAATATTGATTAGAACTACACTGGTGTCCAAAAAATAAGAAACCTTTGTTTTTTAATGATATGTTTTGAAATATAAAACGCTAAAATCTAAAAAGCAATTTAATTAGGTTTTTTAAGTCGTATAATTTATTTATCGCAACCATTCGGTTCGGTTAAATTGAAAATATGCAAATGTTTGCTTGTCTTTTTAAGTGTGCTATTTAGCGTGTCGGTTACCCCATCTAAGAATTGTCCAATTATAATTTTATTTAATCCTTAGTTAATTATGAGTTTACGAAAAATTTTAGCAGATGATTTAAAATGGAGAGCTGTTGGAAGAATGGAGGCAGGGCAATCACAGGTTGAAGTAGCAAAATGGCTAAATGTGAATAAATCTGTGGTCCGCAAAATATGGAAACAGTTCATTGAGACAGGAACCATCAAAATAAAAGAAGGTTCTGGTAGAAAAATAAAAAACAGCTACCTCTGAAGACCGTTATCTGGTCGTAACTGCCAAGCGCCATAGGGAAATGACAGCTATTCAACTCTCTAATGAACTCTTAAGTGCTACTGGAACGATAATTTCAAGACAAACTGTTTACCGAAGGCTTCACGAAGGTGCTCTTTATGCAAGACGACCAATGGTCTGTATCCCTTTAACCTCTGCTCACAGGAGATCCCACTTGAATTGGTGCTTGGAACATCACGCCTGAACTCATGATCAGTGGGCCAATGTTCTCTTCAGTGACGAGTCAAGATTTAGTTTAAAAACAGATTCTCGACGAGTTTTCATCTTCAGGGAGCCTGGAAACCGCTATCATCCCAGTAACATCAGGGAAATAGACAGTTTTAGAGGGGGCAGTCTCTTAGTCTGGGCTGGCATCAGTTCTAGCAGACGCACACCCCTCCACATTTTTTTCTGGGGGCACTTTAACTGCCCAAAGGTACAGGGACGAGATCCTTGAGCCCTATCTAATACCTTATAGAGATCAAATTGGTCACAATTTAATTTTTATGGACGATAATGCTCGTCCGCATAGGGCTAAGCTAGTCAATGAATATCTCCAGAGTGAGAATATTCGAAGGATGGATTGGCCAGCCAAATCTCCGGACCTGAATCCAATAGAGCATGTGTAGGATGCTCTAGGGAGGCGTATTGGAGCTCGTCACCCCTCTCCCAGAACCCTCGTTGAGCTAAGAACTGCTCTATTGGAGGAGTGGGGTTTACAACCCTTGGACCTCCTCCAAAGCCTGGTAAACAGTATGAGGGCTTGCTGTGAGACCTTGATAGCTTTTAGAGGTGATCATACTCCCTATTGATATCTTATTTCTTTAAGATCTGGAACCTTAGCTTTGGGTATGTTGGTAATAATTTGCATATTTCATAATTTCAAATATATATTTTTTATTTTCATATAGCTAGTCAAATTCTCCATAGTTTAAACTATTTGTATACTAAATTTTATATTTGTTAATAAATTAGCTTTTGAGAAATTTCAATATTGGTTAAGTTTCTTATTTTTTGGACACCAGTGTATATACCTTTATGATATAAGAAATTCGCACTGGCTTTCCACATATGTAGACATGTGTTGCACTTACAGTGAAAGTAATCTCTAACTACCCACCATGAATATAATGGCCAGTACCACGTGTACTTGGAATAAATTTTTTTAAAATTATATAAACAAAAATAATTCCTATGTTATAATACCTTGATAAAGGTTGGCGTTCAGCCAACTGAAATATTGGTAAATTAAATGATATTTTAAACACATATTAATATGTTATAATACCTTGATAAAGGTTGGCGTTCAGCCAACTGAAATTTTGGTAAAATAAAATGATATTTTGATAAAATATATGCTTTTTTAATTAAAGAATTATTTATGAATTTCTCTATTTTGAATATATATTAATATATATTTGATTATAAAAAAGAGTCGAGAAAAATATGAAAGTAATGAAAACAAACGTTACATATATATAATTATATTTTATTATTATTATAAAAATATTAAGTAATAAATTATCTAAATCAACATTAAAAAGTAGCGAAATGGAAAGAAAATAGAGAAGTTAAAAAATGAAGTATAAATAAAAGAGATTTTAAAAAAGAAATATTCATTCTTTTTAATGAACAATAAAGGGCTATAACAATTCTTAAAAGCGGATTTTTTTTAATTCTAAAAATCATGAATAAATATAATTAAAAAATTCCATTATGATATATTATTTTCGCCAATGTATATATATGTACCAAAAGATATTCTACCTTTAAAAATGCACTGAAACAATTGATTTTGTTAATCACCCCAGTACTAGATTACCTTATAGAGAAACCTTTAAGAAAAAGGCATTTCCTTATTGTGCAAATGTAAGTTTCTTATTGCTTTCACCATCTATCAGAATAAATATATTATATATTTTTTCCACCGTTGTAACAATTGATTAGAAGAATCAATAAAATTGTTTAAATTGTCAAATTGTCTATCAGAATAAATATAAATTATTCGCTGGTTTTTAATTATTCCAGAATTTAATCAACGAATAGTTGATATTTATTCCGATATAAATATTGTCAATACATGCAAAGTGCACAGTAGGCACTATTTAAAAAAGATAATATACATTATATATACTATGTACAATGAATATGGCGCCTCTGCCAGCGCTGCAGAATTTGGTGGAGAATCACCAGTGGGTCTCCAGCGACACCACATATTTCGCAATCTTCATTCCAATAAATGGCGCAAGTCATTAGCAACTTTCATTTGCACGATAAGGAGATGCCTTCTTCTTAATTTATGAACCATATCCCAGTACAATGTCACATTTGCACATTTATTTCTTTCCGATTATCCATTGTTTCTAAATTTTCTAAAGCTTGTGTTGAGGCATTTTCGTTATCATTACTAATGCGCCTGTTCTGGGGTGATGAGCAAATACATTTTAAAGGGAGAGTTGCCTCTTTTAATACATTTGTGAGAATGGTGAATAAATCAATTTCATTCTGTAGATTGTGTGTTTGATATTTGATTCACCCTTAGTACAATATCATCTATGGAAAATGTATAGTTCCGAAGTATGTGTTGGTACAAACAATAATAAGGTAAAATTTGGATTATAGATTAGAACTACAAGGTAATATGATCAAATCCAAATAAATTTATAGTGTATGATGTTTCTGTATAATAGCGGTTACCATCATCAGACCAAAGAATAAAGCCTCAAACTCTATTAAATCATTTGGATTTGGTCTTATTACCTTGGCACAAATAAATCCTTTGTAAATCATAATCTTCAAAAAGGTAAATATTTACAAATTAATAGTGTGTGACGTTTCTGTAACAGCATTGTTACCATCATCAGACAAAAGAATAAAACTTCACATGCTATTAATTTATTTGGATTTGGTCTTATTACCTTGGCACAAATAAATTTCCTATAAATCAGAATCTTCAGAAATCTAGATATGATCATTTAAAAAGGGTAAATAAGTATTTTGACCCAAGTTTTACCGCAAATGTTTCTTTTGAACGAAAAATCGTAATCTATTTTAAGGAGAAATAACAACTATTTCTATCCTTAAGGATGAAGTATGAAAGGATGAATTGTGAGAAGAGTAACAATGAACGAAAAAGTGTCCAGGGATGGGAATCGTCCAAGGTAGCCTAGTGTACATGGCATCTGCCCGGTAAGCGGAACACTGTTGGTTCGATTCCCATCCCTAGACACTTTTATTTTTCCAGATCATCATTACTCTTCACAATACATCCTTTCATACTTCATCCCTAAGGATAGGAATAGTCGTTATTTCTCCTTAAACCAAATTTCAAATTTTCGTTCAAAAGAAACATTTGCGGTAAAACTTGGCAAATGTCGTTTTACAATCATAAGCCGCATTATATTGTATTATAAATAAGTATATTGAGAGAGGTTCGTCTCTTAGATCTCCTGCTTCTATCTAGAAAGATTCTGCTACCTGAAGATGCAATCTTCAACTAGGTGGAATTTTCTGTCATATGTATATTGCCACGTGGAAAATTAGGGAAGACCAACTTCGGGATATGACAACAATTTATTTCAGGCAAGAACAAACAAAGAATGATAAACAAAAGATAAGCAAAGAAGGAATTTCACAGAGTAGCAAAGTATAAACATCAAAAATGATACTCTGTTAATAAAATAATACATACTTCACGACAATATTATGATTATGTAATTAATCTTTGTAATACGACATTTGAAATATTATTCCGCATTTGTTTCTTTTCAACTAAAAAACAAAATGTATTTCAAGGAGAAATAACGATTATTTCTAACCTTTTGGATGAGGTATCAAAGGGTGAATAGTGAAGAGTAATGATAAACGGAAAACTAAAAGTGTCCAGGGATGGGAATCGAACCCAACAGTGTTCCGCTTACCGGGTAGATGCCATGTCCACTAGCGGAACACTGTGGGTTCGATTCTCATCCCTGGACACTTTTATTTTTTCCGTTTATCATTACTCTTCACAATTCACCCTTTCATACCTCATCCAAAAGGTTAGAAATAATCGATATTTATCCTTGAAATAAATTTGAATTTTTCGTTGAAAAGAAACACATGCGGGATAGAATTTCAAATGTTGTTTTACAATCATAAGCCGCATTATATTATATTGTACTATAAATCTTTGTAATGATTCTACCTATAGGTTGCCTCAAATCTCAGACAACACAAAAGATAAACCTTTATTCAGACAAATACAACAAACTTCAGCAGACCCTTTCACGCATACCTTATACATATTTTAATAAATATCATGGAACAAGTTAAAAAAACGTTTAGTTTATTTTTGCTCCACTAGATGGCGCATTGCTATCTAGAAATGATCATGTGAGCACAGTCAGGATATGCCTTTCTATTTTTAACACCAACACCTGACCTTTTATATATTTTTTATAATTATTTTTTCACATATGTTAGATTGTAGATGGAAAATTTCCCGGGAGGAAATTGATCCATCGAAGCATAGGGCGCCTCTCCCATCAAAACAAACGTCAAAATACTGACGCTATCTATTGACCATCGCCGCAAACTAGCGGCCTCGGGTCGGTGACAAAGCCACGACACCAGCTTTGGCAAAGTCGTGGCTTTGTCACCGACCCGAGGCCGCTAGTTTGCGGCGACGATCAATAGATGGCATCAATTTTTTTACGTTTATTTTGACAGGAGAGGCGCCCTATGCTTCTATATGTTAGACTATAAAAATAAGACGATTACACGCGAATAATTAAACGAATTTAACCATCGGCAGTGGAATGAACAGAAACTATATTAATTAAAATAAACACGAATAAATATAGCATATTAAAAACATATTTATCATTTGTAACTTTCTATTTCTAAAAACTGTGTGTGATTTTAAAGAAAAATAATTTATAATTTAATTATTCTTCTCCCCATTAATTAAATAATAACTTCAAAAAATAATTGGAGCGTAATTTAGTTTGATTCTCTGTTGAATATTATTGCTACAGAATTCAGTAGACTGAGCTGAATTTAATGGACTCGTGTGTGTTTAATTTGCAAACCACAATCAGCGGAAATATTTTTCAAGCCATTTATTTTATCGGTGTTTTTTTTTATAATTGTGGTAATTGAATAGTTCTATATATTTGAAATAAAAAAAGGTATATCCTGACCGCGTTCACATGAACTTTTAGATGGCAGAGCGCCATCTAGTGGAACAGAAATCAACTAAACGTTGATTTAAACTGTTCCTTGATATTTGGCCAACCCATTTTCTTAATTAATCAAGAAAAGTCAATTACGAACGCGTTTCGGAATGTTGACGACCCTCGTCAGCATGGTGCAGACTACTTCTACGTCCAAAAATGTTTTGGTCCCAGAGGTATTCTGAAAAATCAAGAAATGGGTATTTAAGGCCAAACTCGTGTAAATACGCTAAACATGTGAGAAAATATTTTCGTTATGGAGGGTAGAGAAAACTAATGGTAAATTAGCGGTTGGTCTGTTTGCGACTTGGTTACTGATCCGATTCAGCTAGTTTGAAGAGGAGATCAATAGATTGAGCCTTATTTACTGTCGATTTTGATTGGAAAGTTGGCCTTTATATTTATAGATCAATATATATTGATCTATAAATATATTAGTAATCTTTCCAATCAAAATAAGATCAGAAAATGAAAACCCAAACAGAGCCGTGATAGCGAGAGTTGTAGACAGGCTACTAAGGTCAAACCCTGACAAAATGACAACGTCTACCATATCAAAAAAAAAAACATACAAAAGAGCAATTTTGCACTTTTAAAACCTAGAAGACCAAACACCTTCTTACAAAACAACAAGTACTTTTAAACGATAATAGCGATCTTTCTTTGGTGAAGATTTTTAAAGATAGAATATATTTTCTACCTTCAAAAATCTTCACCAAAGAAAGATCACTATTATCTTTTAAAAATGTACTTGTTGTTTTTGAGAGGGTGTTTGATCTTCTAGGTTGTCAAAATGAAAATTTTCTTTTGTAAGTTGTGTTGATATGGTAGACATTGTCATTTTGTCAGGGTTTGACCTTAGTAGCCTGTCTACAACTCTCGCTATCACGGCTCTGTTTGGGTTTTCATTTTCTGATCATATACTGACTGGATTGTCGAAATTATTTGTTTCTTTCTCTGATTTTATTTAGGGCTTGTGGGGCTTCGGCGACTTTTTAAGTCTATTTGGGCTTTAGTTCTTTTAATTACTGCATTATTTAAACAAGAACATGGTGTATTGACGAATTATCAGGGCTGTAATTAGAGCTTGAAGTGTTATGTTTATTTAAAAATGTGCGTTTCTTGGTCTGTTGAAGATATTTCACAGAATCCAGGTACGCGCTCTTTTTTATATAAACATATTTAATGCGACTTATCATTGTAGAAAGACATTTAAAAAATTATCCCGCATGTGTTTCTTTTGAACAAAAATCGAAATGTATTTTAAGGAGAAATAACGATTATTTCTAACCTTAGAGATGAAGTATGAAAGGATGAATTGTGAAGAGTTGTCTTCCCATCTCTGAACACTTTTACCTTTACGTTTATCATTACTCTTCACAATTCATCCTTTCATACTTCATTTCTTAGGTTAGAAATAATCGTTATTTCTCCTTAAAATAAATTTCGATTTTTCGTTCAAAAGAAACACATGCGGGATAATTTTTAAATGTCGTTCTACAATAAACATATTTAATGGACCGCCTTTAAGCTCAAATTGAAGTGTTATTCTTCTCAAAGTTGTGTTGATCAATTATTAATTTGTTTCTTAAAAAGTGTTGAAGGATGTGCGATATCAAATTTCTCACAGTTCCGGATGTTTCATTCTATTTCCTTTTTGATAATTAGCTTTTGTTTAACCTTGACTGGAGGCGGTGTTCTGCTTACAAATACCAATCCTTATGTCTCCGTCACCTTCTGAGGACTGTAATTGTTTTGAGTTGAGGCGATCACTCGTTGAATCACAAAGGGAGAGTTATTCTATTACGGAATCCCACACACGGGCGTAGTTTACAAACACACTGATTTTATTAAACAATGCTATCCAAAATTTACATACTTGACACGCGGTAAAATTAATTAATTTTACAAAAAAAAAGAACATTATGCAAAAAGCTGGAATTTTAACTATTATGCAAAAATAGGTAGAAGTTAAATATCAATCTGAACAGCGTTCTTCAACGGCTTTTGAGAAATGTTCTCTAATTCTCTGCACGTTTGTTATGAAATGTAATTTTAATAAACGATACATTCGCGCGCCATCTGTTATGGGAATTTGAAACTATTATAGACGCGTTTGATTCTTTTAAAAATTAAACAATTTTCTACTGCCCTTACTGCAATGAAAAATTAATTCGGAGGACCTGGCTCATCAGTAGCGAACCCTCCAAGCGGTTTCGCCAGTTTAATGTTCATATTTAATTCAAAATAATATTTCAAAGTAGCCAGCGTCAGTATAGGTATAAAAGCAAAAACGAAAAATGCACTATAACAACGGTATGGTAGATTAAACTGACGAAACCGCTGGGAGGGTTCACCACTGATGAAACAGGCTCTCCCATTAACTTTTTATTACAGTAAGGGCAGAAAAAAATTGTTTGAATTTTAAAAGAATCACACACTTCTATAATAGTTTCGAATTTTAATAAATAATTCATTGTGCAAAGTGAGCTCTGTCATGGTTGTGTTCATGGGAATTTTCTCTATTGGTGTTTAATATGTCTTTGGGATTTAGAACAAAGGATGTACCGTGAGATAACAATGCTCGTTGTAAATATTTATATGTAATTCTACTGTCCTAAAAGCTTATGTCCATAGTTTACTCAAATACCATTTCTGTCATTCCACTCTTCAGTGTAGCATATATAAGCAGAATGATCCAATACAGTATTAAAGCTATGAGAAGTGGTTTGCTATATTAAATTATTAACTATTTCTAATATTCAGAAAAATTTTTCTAAAATTGAGACAAAATATTTTTAAAATATATTAAATACTTCTATTAGTTATTGATAAAAGTGAAATTTAAATAGTGTATTAATAAATGAAGTTTATTTATTTATTTCAACACACAAAACGCGATATCCCGGCTAGGGATAATTGCGTCGATTTACATTTTATTTTTAAACAGAAACAGTTATAAAGATATTATACAAGAAAAAGTAATTAAAAATAAAAGAGAGGAACAATAATATATATTAGGAACCTAAACATTTCAGGTTAGAAAGATAATCATAAATATATCTACAAAATAGTTAAATCTATGATAATTCTCTCTGCTATTTACAAATTGATATAGATCTACAACATTATTTATTGTCTGTTGTCTAGCGGTAAAGAAGAGTGGGCATTCCAGCAGTAGGTGTCTCGAGTCCTTGAATTCGTTGCCACAATGACAGCTAGAGTCTTCAACCGCTCCAATTTTTGATAAAATAGAATGAAGTTGAAAATAATAATATAAATATTTTTTGAAAAAATATACCTACATCAACGATTAAATATTTCAATTCCCTACCATTTAGTGACTATCGGCCACTCTCCTCAGCGAGTCGCTGAAGCATGGAGAATTAAATAAATAATTAGTTGATGTAGTTATATTTATCCCAAACTAAATTTTCCAACCATCAAATGATCTTCAAAATAAATTATTATATCATTAGAAAATTTATGATCTACAGTAGAACTTCCATGAGAGAGAAGATCTCTCTCTCTCTCGACCGTGCGACCATGCGGCGCACGAGCTCCCTGTTCTTATGGGAAAGAGAGTGATTAAATGGAGATTTGTAACCACTATGGGATATTGGCTGAAAGCGAAAAGAATGGGCTGCAAGTTCATATAAATAATATCAAAAACGGCCAAGTTTCCGCCGAGATATCGACAAAATATTCTGAAATGACACATTCAGAATTAACTAATGGCAAAAATGCAAATACCAAGCCGGCGGCAGACGGCGGACATGCAAACTTTTGCCGCAATTGGGCTGATTGCCCGGAACAAGAAGACCAGCTTATCGAAAGACAAGATGTGATATTCCATGAGAGAGAGAGAGAGAAAGGACACTCACGCTAAAAGACATCTCTCTACAAAGGACAGTTTTCATTTGAAAAATTACCATTTTTACTATTAACTCTCTGGTAAGAGGACACCTCTCTTTAAAGAACACTTTGGCTTTGCAATTAGGCGTCCTTTACAGGGAGGTTCTGCTTTATTATATATATTGTCGCGGCTTGACCCCTCCGGTTCTTCGCGACGACGCCGCTTCTTAGGCTGTGGATCACCTACCCAGGCTCCCGTTGCTTTTCCTCTTAAGATCTACCCGGGTTCAATATGAACATCTATTTACATGCATTTTCCCCTGGAAACAGGACCACAGCAGTCGGCGATTCCCACACAAGTTGCATATGGAAACAGGCGAAAGCGCCATCTTTTGGCAGAAGTTGCAGGTATTTTGAGGCCTTATACGCGGCAATATTCATCTATCTATTTATATCAATATATACAAATTTGATGTCTGTCTCTCACGATTTCAACTCTTGGCAAATGCCAAAGACTGACCAACTTGCCTCACTTCCTAGCCGAAGATGGCTCAGCTTGGTTTATGAAGTTGAGGCTCGACGAGGGACTCTTCATTTATACCTTCTTGACCTGTTCCTGGACAACAACGAGGCGTCCTTCGCCAAATTATTCGCAATCAAATTCCAAGGCCATAGTATCCCCGAAGAATATTATGAAGGGATATATCCAAAGAATGGATCAATAGTAAGGCCCATCACTTATATGAAGGAACAAGACCTGGAGACTCAATATCATCACAGCTTTCTAGAAACAGATCCCAAAAATTGCAAGACCGGACATACTAGACCCATTATTTCCATTGAGGGAGAAAAGGTTTTTCCTGTCTGCTCAAAATGCTCCAACTCCACTGAAACTCCAGCGCATATCCTGGACTGTATTGGAGCTAAGAAGGAAGATCTGTTCCTCTTGTCAGAGGCGGCCATTTCTTTTGGAGCTAAGTCGGCTTGCAACTGAGTAGTGCTCCCAGTCTTAATGACAAAGGCAGGCGCATTCTACTTCACTCAGTGCTGATGGTTGTCAAGCTTTACAAGCTTGATACCCTAATATGATCGAATGGAGATAAGAAAGACGAAGGGAGACCTATACAAGAACCCCAAAACTATAGTAAAAATAATTATTGCTTTCAACCTTAATGACCTGGTGTAATCTTATTCATGGGATAAAAAAAAACAATGAGGGGCGGACGCCTGGTCCGGACAGGGTGACGAGGGCATGACGAAGAACAACGGGTGCCAATGGTGGAAGTGTGGCCCATGGAACTCCTGATGGCGGAAAAGTCTCCTGTACACATGTAACAGCGTTAGATTCTGCAGTCAGCACTAAACTCAACAATAAGATTGCCTCGGAACCACCGGCATTAATCTTTCCTTTTATGGCTTCTCCATTCTTCCCGATTTCTTTCCTCCTCCTCCTTCTTCTTTCTTATCTCCACTCAATCATATCAGGGTATCAATCTTGTTGAGCTTGTTGATGGTGTCTGCTAAGGATAACTTGAGTTCATCAATGGATGAGTCAATACAGTCAATTATATATATAAATTGAAAGGATTTAAAAGCACGAATGTTTCTTTTATACATAATACAAACTTATACTGCCCTTACTGCGATGAAAAATATATTGGGAGGGCTTGGCTCATCAGTGGTGAACCCTCCCAGCGGTTTCGCCAATTTAATCCACCAGACCGCTTTCCCCAACTTTGCTCTGGAATATTGGCTTCTTGGATAGCTTGTTATCCATTTTACAATACAAATATGAAATTCGGGCCGGTTGGTGACGTGTGTGGTGTGTGGGAGGCGAAAACTCCTACATCGCAAATATTCATTATAATGATTAATCATAATGATAATGTATATATATATATATATATATATATATAGTTTTCAATTAGTTTGTTTGAATTTTGATATTTTTATACAAAAACATCTTTTAAAAAAATAAATTCTCGGGTATTTATTAATTTCAATTTAAAGCGCTATGTCCCCCTTAGGGACACTTGCGCTGTCATACACGTATGCCTTTACATTTGTCTATATATATTCACAATAATTCTAGGCCGTAAAGAAAATATTCATATGATATTAAAAAGGAGAAAGAGAGAAAAAACGAGGACCGAGAATTGTGTACAAAAGAAAGAAATGTCTGGCAATCTGGCAATATTCTATCGAGTAAAAATGTACTTTATGAAAACCTGGCTATTGCTCTGGACTTTTAAGTATAGTATATCCAAGTCTTCACAATGTAAATTTTGGATAATAGAACCGCCGATTATATCTGAGGTTGACAAATACTGAGAGTGTCAGCAGATAGCTGGCCAATCACAACAATTTCAAAACATTTTGGTATAACAGGTTTTCTCCTGTAGAAGGGCGTCCGTGCCCGAAAGCTAAGGGACAATAAAGATGTTTTAAAAAAACTCTTTTCCCTAGAGGCATGATTAATTTGACTCAACAAGGATGAGTATCTTATATTTAATGTTTACTTTTCAAGCTTTCGAGTATAAACGACCCTTCTACAGGATCGTAAGGGTTGTTTATACCCAAAGGCTTGAAAAGTAAATATTAAATATAAAATACTCATCCTTGTTGATTTTATTTTCTATTAATTATCGCAGATTTTTAGTCGATATACAGTTAAACCTGTCTATAGCGCCCCCTCTTGGGACTCACCAAAATAGGGTGCTATAGACAGGTCACTTTTAATGTAAAATGTTTACATTTTAATGTTTAAAAATCGGACGCTATAGAGAGGAAGGTGCTATTTAGAGGGGGCGCTATAGAAAGGTTTAACTCTATATCTAGTAAATTTACCGCAGTTTCATTTAGCTTGCTGTCCAATAAAGTTTCCTTTAGGCGTGCAGGAAGCTAGAGAAAGGTTTTGGTTTCTTTGCCGGAAGACGGAGAGATATAAATATAAGGCCTGCAATTAGCCATTTTGGCCGTTTCCTTCAGCGGGTAGGTGAGTACACCTATCCCCCGATTTACACGGTACTTGTTTTACACGTTTTCGCTTTTACACTTTTTCCAAAAAAATTTTTTTGTTGTTTTTATCGCACTATACTAAATGCTACTGTGATTGAACACATGCGCTGTGTACACATCTCACGAGGAATCCCGAGCTTATGTGCTGACTAGATATTTTAACCTGTCAATACATTTTATTTTTATTTCTGTGTATACCTATTCCCCGATTTACACTTTTTTCTCAGGAAGGTATCTACCGTGTAAATCGGGGGATAGGTATACTTGAGCTTTAGCGTACCTTTTATAACTAGTTTTCACTTTACTTATTAAATTTATAAATTTATTTGCCATCTATCGATATTATTTGTAAAAAATAAATTTACAGGCGATGTGTTTCTTTTCCATAATATCATAAAATATTATCTCTACAGACCTTACTGCAAAAGGTTATTGAATAAGTGGCAATGTGTTTCTTTTCCTTAATATCATAAGATATTATCTCTACAGACATTACTGCAATAAGTTATTGAATGTGTGGAAATGTGTTTCTTTTCAATAATATCATAAAATTTTAAACATATAAATTTACTGGCAATGCGCTTCTTTTAAATATCATCAAATATGATTCAAATATCATTTAATATTTAATCTTAAATTTAAACGATAAATGGCAATTAAATTTAATTTACTAATATTATAAAATTTTATCTATATAGACCTTACTGCAATGACTTGTATTGGATAGGTTTGGGATACAACTTGCATTTTCTATGGATGGCAGCAATAATAGAGCGATTTATAGATTTATTTGGCGAAACCGCTGAGAGGTTCCACTACTGATAAGCCAAGCCCTCTAATTCAATAACTTATATCATTGCAGTGAGGTCTGTAGAGATAATATTTAATGATATTATTGAAAAGAAACACATTGCCACTCATTCAATAACTAATATCATTGCAGTAAGGTCTGTAGAGATAATATTTGATGATATTATTGAAACGAAACAAATTGCCACTCATTCAATAACTTATATCATTGCAGTAAGGTCTATATAGACAATATTTGATGATATTATTAAAGGAAACACGTTGCCACTCATTCAATAACTTATATCATTGCAGTAAGGTCTGTAGAGATGATATTTGACGAAAGTATTGAAAAGAAACACATTTCCACTCATTCATTAACTTATATCATTGCTGTAAGGTCTGTAGAAATAATATTTGATGATATTATTGAAAGGAAACACATTGCCACTCATTCAATAACTTATATCATTGCAGTAAGGTCTGTAGAGATATTATTTGATGATATTATTGAAAAGAAACACATTGCCACTCATTCAATAACTTATATCATTGCAGTAAAGTCTGTAGAGATAATATTTGATGATATTATTGAAGAGAAACACATTGCCAATCATTCAATAACTTATATCATTGCAGTAAGGGCTGTAGAGATCATATTTGATGATATTATTGAAAAGAAACACATTGCCACTCATTCAATAACTTCTATCATTGCTGTAAGGTTTGTAGAGATAATATTTGATGGTATAATTGAAAAGAAACACATTGCCAGTAAATATATTTGTTACGAATGTTATTTTGTGATATATCGCTAGCTAGAGAGGTTTCTAGATGTTGACAAGATTACGTGTTGTTTCTATTTGGCCACCACGGACTTAGGAAATATTAGAAATACCCTACAATATCCTACTGACTGACTGCACTATATATTTACATATTCCTAAAGAAACAATTGAGAATGCAAAAAGGATATTTACATTTCTACAAATAAAAAAGCATGCAAATACTCTACTCTTATTTATTAAATAATTCTATATATACAGTACGGTTTTCTCATAAGAGACCACTTTAAAACATATCTATACTTTTTATTATGAAGCATTAACGCGCCATCTGTTATGAAAGTTCGAAACTATTATAGACGCGCATGATTCTTTTAAAAATTAAACAATATCTACTGTCCTTACTGCAATGGAAAAAATATTAGGAGGTCTGTATATAATAATTTCGAATTTTCATATCTATTCATTCATTATCACACATAATCATTTTCATATATGTAAATTATTAATTAATACTTATGTACTATATTTGTATAAATATACACAGTAGGATCAAAAATGCTGAACTGTGTGCTTCCTTCAAATACACAGTGGCTTCCAGCGCGCCTACGTCATGGGACGACGTGCAATTGAGGAGCTTCCAACCACTACCACTAGAGGCGCTGTACCTTTCACTTCACTTCCTGTTTATGTCTTCCTTTGTTTTGGCTGCTTGCTATGTCGTGAGAGAGATATATTAAAACTTATATATTTCAATCTATTCTGCATCTGATTGAACCACCGATCCAACAAGTAGTAGCAGAGCGTGGTTCCCTAGCTCTGTGGTTCAAGTTCTGCATATCCTCGTGGGCAAAATTCCTTCAGCGAAGCTACCTCCGCTTGCCCTCGTCGAAAAGTTGCTGCGTCACCATGGCGGCCATTAGTGCAATAACGGCGGCGGTTGAAAAATTGAACGGCCAAAATTACCGCTCATGGAAGTACAACATCAAGATGCTACTAATTGAGAAGGGCTTGTGGGATGTGATGATTAAAGATCAAGATACCCAAGATGCTCAATTAAAAGCTCAAAAGGATAGAGCTTTGGCTGGTATCGCGTTGTCGATAAATACAGAATACCAAATCCACATCATCGACTGCACATCGCCACAGGATGCTTGGAAAAATCTGGAACAGGTTTTTGAGCCAAAATCTCGTTTGAGGATACTGAGTTAAAGAAGCAGTTTGTGAACATCAAGCTTCAAACTGGTGAGTCAATGTTAGACTATTTGAATAGATTGAAAATTTGCACGGACCATTTAAATGAGGCAGGTGCGGAAGTCGACGATCAAGATATAGCATACAGCATGCTATCAGGGTTACCTGACAGCTTCGATACCCTGGTGATGTCGTTCGGAAATGACGAGGACTCCGATTTCACATCGAACAAGATTAGAAATACTCTACTCACAGAGTATGAAAAATATATCTGCCCGAGAAGGAGCAAGTTCAGGTCTCGGCGAAACACTCAATTTTTCAAAGGACGACACTAGGAAGACTTCCAGGTAACAAGGAGTCAAGTGCTACCGATGTTCGAAAATCGACCATATCGCCAAGGATTTCAGATCGTCCATCAACCGAGACTACAAGGCAGATAAAAGCTACAGCAGGAAGAAAGACTCTTTTGAATCTCCGTCGGAGAATATGCTAATGGCCTTTAATGTAGTCTCTTCGGAAGATGAATTCATCTTGGACAGCGGCGCAACACATAACGTCTGTAAGAACCGACAATGGTTTACAAGTTTCCAGCCTACTACGTGTGAGCCCATACAGACTGCGAGCGGCAGCCTACAAGTAGAGGGAGTTGGAAATATTCACATGAAGATGTACATAGATACTGGAACGCAAGATGTCACCTTGAACGACGTGCTTTTTTAGCCCCAAGCAAGAAGAAATTTGCTTTCTGTGTCGCGAACAGAGGATAAAGGCAAGCACATCAAGATTTGTAACCACAAGGCAAGAGTGTTCAGTGACAACAGAGTGATATGTGTGCCAAGGAACCTAAACGGATTGTACATCGTTAGAGGTAAACCTATCTTACAAAATACACACTTAGCTAGTTCAATTCCGCCTACACTAGAACTTTGGCATAAACGCTTTATGCATATCAATGCAGACCTTTTAAACAAGTTAGCTAAAAATATCGTTGTTAATGGTGTTGAAATTTCCAAAGGAGAAATGTCAATATGCCATGATTGCTGTATGACAAAGTCAACAATGTCGCCACATAAAAGCTCTCCATATAAAATAAAAACTAAAAATTTGTTAGAGTTAGTACATAGCGATCTGTGTGGACCATTTCCAGTTGATTCTTATGCTGGGTCACGCTATTTTCTAACATTTACAGACGACTTCTCCCGCAGAGTTATTGTTTATTTTTTAAAGCATAAAGATCAAGTTATTGAATACTTTGACATCTTTACGGCTAGAGCTGAAAGAGAAACAGTTCATTAGATTGAACGATTGCGGATAGATAACAGTTTAGAATATTGAAATAAAAAATTTAAACAAAAATTTGAGAGCCTTGGAATAAAACACGAATAGGCGAATTCTCACAGCCCTCAGAAAAATGGCGTCTCGGAACGTTTAAATTGTTCGTTACTTGATATGGCTAGAGCGTCAATGCACAACGCTGATTTGCCACAAAAATTCTGGGCTGAAAGCGTAAATTGTGCCGCATATATTAAAAATAGAAGCCTTTGTAGCGCTCTTAATAACAAAGTTCAAGGGGAAATTTGGCTTTCAAGAAAAGTGAGCGTACGTCATTTTAAAATATTTGGAGCTCTAACTTATGCTCGTATTCCGAAGTAAAAACGAAAGAGATTTAACCATCGAGCTAAAATATGTATCTTAGTCGGATATTCAACACAATCCAAAGGTTATAGACTCTGGGATAATGATTCCAAACAAGTGTTCATACACCAACCATGCTAGATTCGACGAAAATAAAGTAGGTTTAAACCAGTTTAAGGATGATGTAACGGAGGGTAGCGAGGTTAAAAACAGTTTCGTTTGGTTGCCGGAACAGGGAAAAGTTCTCCCGCCACGTGATCCTGACCTTCAACCAGGTTACGACAGTTAACTAGAAGTTCAGTCGACTTCAGAAGTTAGAGATATAGTGGGGGTAGTTCTGATAATACTTTGAGCCTCTGTAGTCGAGAAATTGAAAAAAAAAAACAATGAATCTTGCAAATGTTGAACTAAATTTTTGCTAAGTGTCTGAACCTCAAACTTTTGAAGAAGCTGTTTGCTCACCCGAATCGGATCTTTGGAAAAATGTGATGCAAGAAGAGTTAAATTGTTTAGAAGAAAGACAAACATGGGGTTATCACTAATTTACCTGAAAATAAGAAAGTAATCCCTAATCGTTTTATTTTTAAAATAAAAGGAGATTCTAAAGGAAAGGTTAGTAAATTTAAAGCTAGGCTCGTAGCCAAAGGTTACAGCCAGACACCCGATATTGACTTTAATCAAACATATGCCCCTGTTGCCAATTTCGGTATAATCCGAATGCTTTTAGTTTTGACCCAAAATGCTGGCTGGGTAAAAAGGCATTCAGACAAAAATAATGCATATTTATATGGGGAACTTCATGAAGAATTGTACATGGCTTTGCCACCAGGAGTAAAGCTTCAGGATTCTAAAGATAAAGTTCTTAGACTTTTAAAACCTATCTATGGGCTTAAACAAGCAGCTTTCTGTTGGAATACCACGCTGAGTCAATTTCTTGAAAAAGTGGGCTTTTCTAAAATTTCATTGTGCAATTGCATTTTTGTGCTTGGCGATAGGGCAATCATAGCAATTTATGTAGACGACTTAGCGATATTTGCTGTTGACCAGAATTCACTTGACAAAATCGAGGATAAGATTATACAAGAGTTTCAAATTAAAAGTCAGGGGCCCATTACATTCTTTTTAGGTGTCGAGATAAATTACGGCAAAGAGAGTTTGTCTCTTAATCAAAGATATTACATACAAACTGTAGTGTATTTGCATATCGAATTATGGATATGCAAATATCCTGTTTTGCATACTAGTTGTTGTATAATTGTGTATATAAATAGAGATAGTTTTAAGCTACGGCAGTCAGTCGCTTTAGGTAATAAAGAAGATTACAAGAGTCCGTCTTTGCCTTAGCCTCGACACCTCACCCTTGGCTACCTCTCACCTATAAGGACAGAACAAACCTGGCGACGAGAAAATCTACAGGAAGCTACGGTACTTACTACGAGGTGTGCAACTACTGGTACGTGTCTACGGGAGCGACCACGAGGTTTTAAGAAAGCGGACTTACGACTAACTCAAAGCATCTAACTGAGGAAAGATGGCGACTTATCAAGCTGTTCCGTTCAGAGTTTTCGATGCGAAGGAAGAAAACTTCGAAATCTTCGTACAGCGATTTGAGGCGGCTTGCGAAGCAAATGAAACAAGTGACCAGAAAAAGGTCGTAATCTTGTTAAGTTTATTGAACTCTGAACTTCTTAAACTGGGAAATGATTTATTTTACCCTGAGAAGATAAAAGAACAGTCTTATGAAGTAGTAATAAAAAAAATAAGGCAACATCTTGAGCCTAAGCCAAAAGTAATCCCTCAGCGATGCAAATTCTTAAAAAGGGTGCAAAAAGAAACTGAAACGGTTTCTGAGTATCTAAGAGAATTAAAGCACCTAGCCACAAATTGTGAATTTGGCAGCATGCTGGAGATGATGTTGCGTGATAGATTCGTGGCAGGCTTGTCATCCGAGGCCCTCCAGAAGAGACTCTTGCAAGAAGAGGATGATGTAAAGCTGGATCGAGTGTTGGCCATTGCAGTCTCGTATGAGCTAGCCGAAAAGGATGCTAGTGAGCTGCATGGAAATTGCATAGGCAAAGTGACCGCGCATTCGGAAAGAAGAATAAGGGAGAGGCATACCCTTGTGCAGAAATATAGTCCTACGGCAGGAGTAAAAAGGTGTTACCGGTGCGGTGAAAGAAATTCCCACCTAGCGCCAGCATGCTCACACAAGTCAAAGGCTTGTTATAAGTGCAAAAAGATTGGGCATCTAAGTAAAGTATGCAAAGCGGCAAATTATGCACAGAAAAATAGCTATGTGCATGAACAGATACTGTCCCTCAAGGGTGAAACGGAGGCTAAAGTTACGCTCACTTTAGACGGAAAGGTATTAAAGTGTGTAGTGGATACTGGAAGTCCGGTAACTTTGATGCCGAAGACCATCTTCAAGAAATTCTGGAAAGTGAAATTATTTCCTACCTCGAAGAATCTAAAAACCTTGTGCAATAATCCTATCAAGTTAGTAGGAGAAAGGGACGTTTTTGTTGAAGAAGCCGGAAGGAAACTTAGATTGATAGTGGTTGATGAAGGTTTCCCAGAGGTGTTGCTAGGAAGGGAATGGCTAAAATTTTTGGATATAAATTACAGTGGATTATTAAATGTAAATGTAAATAAAATTTCGGAAATTTGCATGGACTCGTTGATTGAAAATTATGCAAATCTGTTCAACAATGATCTAGGTTGCTTAAAGGATGTGAAATTAAATATTTGCATTAAGAGGGATGCAGCACCAGTGTTTTGTAAGGCTCGAAGTCTGCCTTTTGCTATGAAAAAAAAGGTAGAGGATGAATTGGAGGATATGGTAGATAAAGGAATTTTAGAGCCTCTTGATTACGCCGACTGGGCAGCACCCATAGTGCCAGTTTTGAAGAAGGATGGCAGAATTAGAATCTGTGGGGATTTTATGAGTACGGCAAATAGGGCAATTATATTGGATAAATACCCATTGCCTACGATAGATGAGATATTTTCTAAATTATCGGGTAGTACAGTTTTCTCAACCCTGGATCTTTCAATGGCCTATCTGCAGGTAGAGCTAGCAGAAGCCAATGGAGTAGTAAATATAAATACTACGAAGGGATTGTTTGCATATAAAAGACTCCCTTATGGTGTGGCAGTAGCACCGAACAAATTCCAGAGGTTGATGGACAACATTTTTGCTGACATACCAGGAGTGGCATGTTATATAGACGACATTTTGGTGTCAGGTAGAGATGCAAATGAGCATAAAACCAAGTTGGAGTTGGTATTTAAAAGATTAGAGGACAAAGGCTTAAAATTGAATAAAAACAAATGCAGGTTCGCGGTTGATTCGGTTGAATACTTGGGTTTCCGAATTGATAAGAACGGCCTGCATCCATTGAGCAACAAGATTCAAGCAGTCTCTAATGCTCCAGAACCCAAGAACATTGGTCAGTTGCGATCATTTATCGGAATGTTGATGTACTACGCCAGATTTATAAGAAGTATATCTCATATATTGACTCCTTTCTACAAGTTATTGAAGAAAAATACTCGTTGGAAATGGACAAGAGAACATCGGATATTGTTCAGGAAATGCAAATCATTATTGACTAATGAGTCAGTATTGACACACTATGATCCAACGAAGGAACTGGTACTGGCATGCGATGCCTCAAGCTATGGACTTGGTGTGGTGCTTAGTCACAGAGACAAAAATAAGCAGGAGAGTCCAATAGAGTTTGCGTCGCGAACACTTACAGATGCTGAAAAAATTATTCGCAGCTTGAAAAAGAAGCTTTAAGTATTGTTTATGGCTGTGAAAAATTTAGGCAATACCTCCTAGGACGCTCGTTTGTGTTGGTGACGGATAACAGGCCGCTTATGCACTTGTTCTCACCTCACAAACCGATTCCAGTATGTGCGGCGTCTAGGATTAAGCGTTGGTCGTTAAAGCTGGGTGCTTTCCATTACTCAGTTGAATTTCGGAAGACTGACGACCACGGAAATGCAGATGCTTTGTCAAGGTTACCTTTAAAAGCAGTTGAGAGAGAGTCTATTGATGAAGATCAAGTCTTGCTTCTGAGAAAAATGAATGAAGTGCCTTTTTCATTCCGGGATGTAGCTTTTGAAACTAGAAGAGACAAGGTCCTCTCAATTGTTTTGAGAAATGTCCAGGAAGACAATTGGCAAATGCCAAAGATCTCGAAAGAAAATCCGTTGTTCCCTTTCTACAAGATTAGAAATGAACTAAGTGCGGATTTTGGCTGCTTACAGTGGAGGGAACGGATAGTAATTCCTCCCAAGTTGAGATCGCAGATTCTGAGAGATCTCCATGAGATGCATTTTGGGATAGTAAGAATGAAAATGATAGCACGGAGATATTTCTGGTGGCCGGGAATAGATGGGAACATCGAAGATATGGCCCGGGAGTGTACCATCTGTCAGGAATCTGCTAATATGCCTCCCTCAACGATTTCAGAATGGACTTGGCCCGAGAAACCCTGGCATCGCCTTCATATGGATTTGGCCGGCCCTTTTATGGGAAAAATGTTTTTGGTCATAATAGACGCCTATACAAAATGGTTGGAGATTTTCATCCTGAAAGAGATAACCAGCAGAACCATTATTTACCATCTTAGGCAGGTGTTTGCAAGGTTCGGACTGCCGGAATTATTGGTGACGGATAATGGGCGACAGTTTGTCTCCAAGGAATTTGAGGATTTCACCAAGATGAACGGAATCCGGCATACGAAAACAAGCCCATACAATCCAAGCACAAATGGATTAGCAGAGCGTTATGTGCGAGAGTTCAAGACCTCATTAAGGAAGAACAGTGGAAAGGATAGCCTCGAGACAAACTTGGAAAGATTTTTATTAGCTCAGAGAGCATTTCCACAGACAGTGATGAAAGAATCGCCGGCGGAACTTTTGATGAAGAGGCGTTTGAAAACAAGGTTTTCAAATCTAATGCCTAAAATGGAGTTTAAAGGAGAGGCGTTTCATGATGCCTTAAAGAAACAAGAGAATTTCAGCATAGGTTCAGATGTTTATTTCCGGAATTATGCTGCTGGACCAAAGTGGAAGCAGGGCACAATACTAAAACTCCTAAGTTGCCGCCACTACCTAATAGGGTATGAGGACCAATCTTTCAAGAGACACATAAACCAGTTGCGCCCTGTAAAGGATAACCCAGAGGCTGCAGTACGGAAAGATCCGAGGCTAGTACTTCCAAGTACATCTACAGAAACCCTGGAAAACCATCCTGAGATGAAGCCCTCTCAAGTTGGCCTGGAGATCCCTGAGAGGAAACTGCCAGAAATGGAATCGGCAGAGAAGCCGAAATCGACAAAGCCGGACTTGGCACCAGCTGAAGTCAACCAGAGTCCTGTTGCTGTGTCTGGAGAAAAAGTCCCGAGCCGGAGCCCCAGACCCCAGCGATCCAGGAGACCACCTGACCGACTCCACTATTATTAGGAGGGGAGGGTGTAGTGTATTTGCATATTGAATTATGGATATGCAAATATCCTGTTTTGCATACTAGTTGTTGTATAATTGTGTATATAAATAGAGATAGTTTTAAGCTACGGCAGTCAGTCGCTTTAGGTAATAAAGAAGATTACAAGAGTCCGTCTTTGCCTTAGCCTCGACACCTCACCCTTGGCTACCTCTCACCTATAAGGACAGAACACAAACTTTACTTGAAAGATATAATATGTTCGAAGTTCGCAAAGTATGTACGCCTTTAGACCCAGCTATCATACTATCTCAAATAGATTGTCCCCATACACAAGCTGAAATAGTCCAAATGACTAATATACCATACAAAGAGCTTATTGGTGCATTGTTGTATTTGTCCAATTGCACTAGACCAGATATCTCTTTTGCTACTTCGAAACTTTCCCAATTTTGTGCAAACCCAGGAAAGAAACATTGGGAAGCTGCAAAACATGTTTTGAGATATCTATCGGGTACCATTCACTTAGAACTCTCTTATGTCAAAGGAAACAACAATAAAGTCGCAATGTTCACAGACGCCGATTATGGGAGTGACACAGATGATCGAAGATCCTACTCCGGAATGGTTGCAGTTATTGATGGGAAGGTCATCAATTGGCGATCTAAAAAGCAGAAATGTGTTTCGTTGTCTACCATGGAATCGGAGTATATAGCATTATGTCACAGTGCTAAAGAGGCCATCTGGATCGGTCAAACCCTGTCTGATCTTGGATTTATCTCGCACTTTGCGAAACCACTCACAATCTACTGTGACAATCGATCAGCCATAGACTTTTCTAAGAATAACATTGAGAATAATCGTTCCAAGCACATCTCAGTTCAGTATCACTACACAAGAGATAAGATAAACTCTGGTGATATCGTTGTCCAGTTTGTCAACACCAAGGAAAACATGGCCGATATTCAAACCAAGACTTTGAAGAAGTTGATGCACAGAGATGCATATTTCTAGATGAATTTGAAGTCGCAAGTGGGGGAGTGCTGAACTGTGTGCTTCCTTCAAATACACAGTAGCTTCCAGCGCGCCTACGTCACGGGACGACGTGGCATTGAGGAGCTACCAACCACTACCACTAGAGGCGCTGCACCTTTCACTTCACTTCCTGTTTATCCCTTGTTCTGGCTACTTGCTATGTCGTGATATATTAAAACTTATATATTTCAATCTATTCTGCATCTGCTTGAACCACCGATCCAACAAAAAAGTTCCTGAACTCTTAAAAAATATAATATAAAACAACTTTTGAAAAATGTTAAAATCAATTTTACTGCAAAGAACAAAGCCTAAACTATAATTTAAATGAGCAACGCCAGTTAATTCGCATGGGTAGTTTTCATTTAGCCATATTTTTATTGTAAGTATTTAGCTTTTGTTGGTTTCTGCAATGTCATCATTTCAGCAAAGGGCAAATATTGAATTTTGTGTAAAATTAAAGGTCTTTCACAGAGACATTAGCATTAATGAATGAAGCTAATGAAGACGAAAAACTGTTACGAACGAAAGTTTATTTCCTTATAAACGTTTTAAAGATGGCCATAAAAACATCGCAGATGTTTCAAGGTTAGGTCGGCCAATGATGTCAACAATGGATCGCAATATTGGACAGGTACGCGATTTAATTGTTGCTGTAGAAAAATTAATATTGATAATATATCAGAAATATTTGGAATTTCGTATGGTAGTTGCCAAAAATTATTGGTGAATATTTAAACATGAAAAAACTTTGTGGTTATTTTGTCCCACGAAATTTAATAGATCAATAAAGAGAAACCAGATTATCAATTTGCAAAGATTTAATTTAAACTGCAAATAATGATTCAGATTTTTTTTAAAAACAATAATAACTGGTGTTGAAACATGGTTTGATCAACAAACCAAAAACAATCGTTCGAATGGCACACACCAAGTTCTCCTAGGAAGAAGAAATTTCGTCTTGACAAGTCCAAAGGAAATTAGATTTTTAATGTTTTATTTGATTGACCTTTGTAAATAGAGCTCTATATTATATAGAGTAATATTAATTGGGTTGTGTGGTGAATATATATTGTGTTTGGTTTAAGAAAGGTACAATGTATTAGAGATATTTACTTCATTTAGACAGAATGAAACTGAATAAAACTGTATATTGGGCACTAATTTAAAAATGTTCAAATAATTATTTTAAATATACATTTTAAATAGTATATTTTGTGTGTTCAAGATCACTAGAGGGCAAGCATCCTTCGAAATGTCGGATCCGAAAAAAGAAGATGAGATGAATTGCCCATTTAAAAAAGACGGATGTCAGGAGACATTCAAAGATTCCCAAGAAGCTGAGAATCACACAGTTCTCTGCCAATATTCCATTAAACCTTGTCCACTCGGCTGCAATGACAAAATATGTAAGAAAGACTTGTTGAACCATTTGTCACAGATCTGTCCTTGTCGAAGTGACTGGTGTCCTAATTGTGGCCTGGAGATGTTCCACAGCCAGCTGGACTCTCATCTAGATCATTGCCGCCTCAAGCCAGTCCAGTGTCCGTTCTGCGATATAGAGACGGTCCTCAAAGATCTGAAGTCTCACCAGAATTCCTGTTCTAAAAGACCTTTTCCTTGTAGCATGCAAGACCTAGGATGTGATTGGATCGGAGAGTCTTCGACAAGAGACAGTCATGAGCAAGATATCAACTTACATTTCCCTCTGTTGTGTCGTTCCCTGAAGAGAATCTCCCAGGAAACCTCTCAGAAGTGGAAGGCCATTGAACTAAAGTTGGATGATCTTAGCCTCAATATAAGGAACGAGGTCAGTGAAGGTATAGGTCAGCAACTATTGCAACAACTCACTTCATTCAAAACTGACATAAAAGCAGGATTGGATGATTTTGAAAATATTAAAGAAAAATTTACAGAAATATCAAAGAATCAATCTAGAATGGAAAACACTATGAAGACGCTATCAGGAGATTTCCAAAATCTTTTATCAGAAGTAAATATTTTGACCGAGAAGTTAACAAAGTTTACAGATAACAATAACTCTGAAGAAGGCCATTCTACGATTGAGACAATAATGGATAAGAAAATAGATATTATGATGAAAAAGTTCGAAGATGAAGGATTCATAAAAATACCTTCAAATATAAATTTATCACAAAATCACCCAGAAAAATTGGGTAATGTTGAACTTGATTTGAAATTAGGACGCGATTGCTGGTTTCCCAATGTAGATTATAATAATTTCCTGCAACTTTCCCATAAATATGTAAATGGATGCTCTGATTTAAGCGGACTCAGCCATTTCGACTGCAGTTATATAGATTATGCAAATTTAAAAAGTTATACTGAGAAAACTTCATTTACAGATAATGATGTTTCTATCGATATGCAATTTGATGGATCTTGTTCGAACTCCAAGAAGCTGGCTTTGTCTGTCAAAATCTGGACTGACAATAATGAAGATGTAATCAAAGTTCTTAAATATAGATACGCTATTTTGACATTATGTAACCCTTGTAATGAAGAAGTCATTGTCTACTGTACTTCTCTAGTTAGTTCTTTAATTCCAGGAGCAAATTTTGACAAAAAACCTATTTTCTGGATAAGCAAGGAATCAATGGATAAATATTATGATGTCTTTCCAGGATATTTGAAAACTCTTTTAATTTTATTTTACTGAATAAGTTTAAAAAACTTAAGAGAAGTTTTATTGTTTATCAGAATATATATGCATAAAATATATTAATCGATTTTGCAATTTAGATATTTCAATAACAACATTGTGTTTTTCGTAATAAAACTTGATTCTAAAAGGCTTTAATAAATATATTTTGGGAATTAACATTTTTTATTTATATATTTAGAAAGAGATTTAACTTAATCATTAAAAATTAATGAATTCAATTACTTTAAATCTATTCAAACTGAAAATTTGGTTTTCTTATATTTAAACCATCCAGCCATATCTTTGATAGAAAGACTTCCTCTAGACATTATTATTGTAGCTTGGTTGGCCCTCTAAAAGATATCAAGGAGGGGAACTATGAATCAAAGATGTAACCTGCTGATCTGCCTTAGCATATTCAGATGACTCCTTTACTTCAGTCTGAACCTTAAAGAGGAATCAAAAAACACGCAGAGAGATCGAAAGGTGAATATGAATTTCGTGGTGGTGCTCCATGGTTAAACCAATTCCTGAAGTCCACTCCTCTCCAATTTTGTGATGGTAGTTATAAGCCTGGAAAATAGGTCCTCTATTGTCAGTTCTGAGCATGACAAGATATGCTCTGGAGAAGCTTCTGCACTATTGCATTTCAAGCAGTTATTGATAGTTTTTTTGTCCATTTTGAAATTTAAGGTTTTTATAGTCACTTCTTAGTCGTGCGGCATTTATATTCCCTTTCTAAGAGCAACAGCCAAGCTTTATGCGAATTCATCTAGATAGCACTACCTTTCAAACTGAACTCATAACAATCCTCTAGTCTGCTAAACTTATGTAAATAAATCTAACAAGCGCATTAATGACCATTGTCTCAGAATGCAGATCCTACTTAGCATCTACAGAGGGTGTTTCCTTTCAAATGAAACGATTTCAAACGTCCGTTAGAACTTTATTTTTCGAACGTGAATTTTTTTCATGTGTTCTATGCGCTTCCCCTTCTTCTTGGCTATCTCTCTGCATCGGACTTTCCAAGCTGCGAACACTTCCTTGACTTTGGAGAGCGAAACATTCGACCACTCCTCTTGTGCGGCTTTCCAAAGTCCGGCCTCAGTTTTGGGACGTCGGTTGAAGAGCCGTTGTTTCAACATACCGAACCCGTAAAAATCCAGTGGGCTGGCGTCGGGAGACTTCACTGGAATGTCCGAGTTCCTGATAAAATTTAGGCCTAGGGTGTCCTTCATTTCTTGTAGGAACTGTTGGGTTTTGTTGGAGGTATGGGAAGAGGCTTTGTCGTGATGAAGGAACACTTTGTCCATTTCCCCTGGGTAAAGGTCCTTAAGTTGTTCGATGACAGGTTTCAGAACGCATTCTATATAGAATTCTGAGTTCACCTTCACCTTCGATGGAACCTTTATGAGCGGAAGGACTCCACGGCCAGTCATTACCCCGACAACCATGAAACCTTTAGGGAAAGTTTCGGAGCATTGGTGAACCCAATTATCCGGGACCTGATTGCCTCTTTTGATGTAACAGATCTTCCGGATTCCATTGCAATACGTCACATACATCCATGCTTCGTCCAATGTTGCAGTATATTCCGATCTGGAACCGGCCAGGTGTTCCTCGTAGAGCTTCCGGGCATTCGTTGCACGGTTTTTCATGTGGAAAGGGGTGAGCTTGTGAACCTTGCCTTTTCGTCGGGTATCCAGTTCCAAATCTTTGTGAATGATGTTATTTATCGTTTTTAGCGATGTTCCACACATTCTGGAAAGTTGGCGCTGAGATGGTGGATTTTCAGTAGTTGCTAGCCACTTTACCTTGGAAACCGTGGCGGGGGTCCGCACCGGACGTGGTCGATCGACTTGAAATTTTTGCCCATTGGATTCAGCTTCCCTTTTCTTTCCGATGCCATTTACTACCCTACATATTGTAGCTTTGCCAACATCTAGTCCTTCTGCTTTTAGCTTTTTCACTATGACGCTATAACTGTTTCCTTCTTTGGAAAGGGTCCGAATTGTTTGTTCGACTTGGAGCGTTAGTCTCTCTCCCCCCATGTTGCAAAAATCATGATACCTGATGAAAATTAATTCTCCAGAAGATTCTAGATCTATTGGAACCAGTGTCGTGTGCAGCATGCCTGCACGTGCAAAACGCGAGCGCGCGAAAATCGTTTCATTTGAAAGGAAACACCCTCCGTATTTGCATATCTGGACCTGCATGGTTATATTTGATAATGGAAATAATAAATTTTTGAAAAGAGCTCCCTACATTAAGCTGTGATGGATACATGGACATAGTGAAATCAAAAGCAATGAACTAGCAAACAGGTCAACAAAATAAAGTGTTACTACTGTCTTTTCACATTCATACTTCACATTGCCTCAAACTCATTCTCAAAACGGTTCATCTATTGCTGCTCTAACGTCATTGACAGAAATATATTCCAAGGATTACTCAAATATATATCTAAGGAAAATTTCTTCCACCTCAAGTTGTCTCTTGGAATTTCTTCCAAATATCTTCCAGGAAGAGCTTTATACTAACATTCCTACAATCCATTGACATGTCCTGGCAGATATTTGCACTTGTACATCTAGAAATAGACCCAACCTGTCCTCACCAATTGGAAGAATCACAAACAGTTTTCGCATCTTCATCAGATGTCTATATTTCTTGAGACATTGGATAAAGACATCTATGCTTCCCGGACTGACCCACTTCAACCCTACTTCCAGACTCCCAGACTCAACCTCAACATGGAACTTCCTGATCAACTAGTTCTTCTCAACAATCAACTGAACAAATGATTAAAGGCGCTTGGCACTAGTCCATACTAATTAACCATTGTTGTCCTTTTGAATTTTTTTTCATAAATAGTATAATTTTATTCAAATATTATTTTAATTTCTTATTTTTTATTATTTTACTAATATAAATAATAAAAACATGTGTGAATTTTTGAAGAATAAATATTCCTTTACATATCATGTGTTTGTGTGAAATTTATTTCAATATTCTTTCATTCTAGTTACTATCTATTTTTATTTTTACCATATTCAATATTTACTAGGGAATTTCATTCAAATACAAAGATTATGAACATTCGAAACAAATATTTTTCAATATATTTATTTATATGTATTTATTATTACTTGAAAATATATTTATAAAAAAAAATGATATATATTGTGCAATAAATTGATAAAGAGAGAGCAATCTCTCAAAATATTTCAAGAAAAATATTTTTTTTTATTTCACAGATCCAAGTACGCCCTTTTTATATAAATATTTCATTTTTTTAATATTTAGTGTCACAATTCTCTCTATTTAAAATTAAAAACTTTATTATATCAATTTTAGACAAAAATAATCTATTATGATCGTGCAACTGTTCCTTTCAGAGGGCTTGTTTAATAAATCAGAAAATATCAAAAGCATATTTCCATTTTATAATATTGGACAAAAATCCTTTCTTGATAAAAATCAAGGGAGGTCAATCACATAAAGGTTTCTTAATTTTGACCTTCGCCCATGTGGTCCAGCTTTACTTAAACGACAAAAATGGTGGTAGTAGAAGATTCCTGATTAAACGAAAGCCATTTGTCAATTTGTCCATATTGAAAAAGAGAATTATTAAATAAAGCGTTATTACACTAAGATTATATATATGTAGTAATGTAGTTTGTAATTCTGTTGGATATATGAATGTAGTGTAGCATGTTAGTTAGAAGCAGTCGTGGTGGTTGAGTGATGGGTGGTAAGGACACACAGGATCCAGAGGCCCCGTGAGGAAATAGATCGGAGAGGAAAGATAGAAGGTTCGAGAACAACTCCTAGAACAACTGGCGTCGAGACCACCTCAGTGAGAACTGTCCCGTGATCATCAATCCGACGCTTTTAAACCGATTTGAGTAAGATAAATTCCCTAGGAGAGAATGATGAATTGACATTTGTTTACCAAGGGGGGTGTTTTTTAACCCGGCTATCTTCCCTCTTTCCTTGTACTACCACACAGGCCATTATATAAATATATTTCCGAATATTATTATATATATAAACATTTTTGTTCATTTGAAAAATAAAAAACAATGTAGTAACTAAACTGATGTAAATAGAAGCATTTCAAAGTAAAATATATCTAAGTGAATCAGTAGCAGCAAGTTCTGCGAGTAGCTTATGGTCAAACTCTCTAATTCGAGTTATGAAATAATCAAAGCAAGAAGAAAGTACTCTGTTATATGTTACTTTGTTGCCAAATTCTAGCTAAAAATTAATGATTATTCAGTTGGTATGAAAGATGTATATGATGATTACATGGTTCATCAACAGTTACAATGCATTCAAGAATTCCAATCTCTCAGTTGCATATTGTCAAAGTTTTTAGTCTATATGAATATCTTTGTTATGGCTTATTGTTTAGGTGTGAGGTGATGCAGAACATATTAGGTACATTTTTTTCGTAACTCTAGTTTCTTTTTCTCAGAATAAAATGTATGACAACCGAATTAAGATTTGTCTTTAAGGGGTTACATCTTGTATTGTATTACCTGGATTCTACGATAGAATATCGTTTGTCTCTAGCAGCAACATTTGATCAACGGCTACATAGTGAAGGTGAACGCGATTGGCTGAGAATCCTTCCAATCAGTAATGAAGAAACCCATCTAGCCACTAGTGGTGTCAATTTCCCTGATTTTGACAGTGGCTGTTGGATGATGTATGTTACTTGTTCTCTCCATAATACACGAAGGTAAATAAAGAATTGTCCAACAGAGATCCTTACCAATCCCATGTGTTTATTTGACCATCTTTGACACTGTAGAGACGTATCAATATTTTCAATTTTGAAAATCATTTATTATTCTTGAATTTCATACATAAATGGGAGCACTTATTATTATTTTTAGGGATTATTTTCAAAGATTACTAATTTTTGAATGTGAATATGTTGGCTATAAATAAAAATTGGGTATAAATAGGTAAAAATGGGTGTAATTAATGAATCATATAGTTTTTAAATATATCGCGACAGCCTTAAAATTTAACTATCAAATAAGAAAGGTACATTTTGGATTGAAATATACAGGAATAATTATTAGAAATTTCGATGAATATAAAGTTTCTCTTTTAAAAATAAGTTTGTGAGAATATAAACACCTCTAAATATACCATCTAATAATTATACAAGGTCATGGAGACGAAATTCTTAGATAAAATTCACAATCTTGGTATGGTTGGAATATAGGTCCTGTCATTAGGCTCACATGCAATCCAAGAGGTGGTCTGGTGAGGCCTCTAGGCTCCATTGTCATAATGTCCATTAGTCATGGAGCTTTATGGTTCATATCTTTGAAATATTCAAAAATGAAGCCTATTTACTTTCTACCCAAGATATTTCTATTTGAGTGAAGATTATAGTGTTCATTTTCATGTTATTGAGAGTTACCTTTTAAGTAAGCAACAAGGATGGTCTGATTTTTTCTGCATTCACAAAGTTGATCCTGTTGTCAATATGTTTTGGAAGGAGTTGTGATCATCCAAATTACTCCTAGATATCGAACAGTCCTTCCACTTGATGGTACATTAATGAAACTTAATTATTTGGTTAATTTCATTTCTCGAGTGAGAGAAAAGTATTGAAATTGAATTTTGAGGGTTCATTTATATTAGCTTTCTTTCAAATTATATCTCTTCATATATATAGTCTTCGAGAAGTTTTTGTGAATTGTTTCTTTGTTATATGCAGAGAATAGAATTGTTGTGTCATCAGCGGAAAAGTGCAGTTTTGTTCTTTCATAACGAAAATAAATCAGATCATTAATTAATATGTAAGATAACATAGGACCAGTAAAACAGATAATTGAAAAATCATTATTATCTAAACATTAATCTAGATAGCTTATTTATATTATATATATTATATTAATAGATGTTAACTGAAGAAATCATTTAACAGATGAAACTTACAGTATTTATATTATACACATTAGATATATAACATATTTTGTTTTCGTGTCTAATGAAGAGCCTCAGATGTCTCCATACACTCTATTATAACAGTTGTAATGTCCTCTATCTTGGGTGCGTAAAGCTGCAACTCTGGGTCCATGTAAAATTTTTAATGTTATCATGTCCAATGAAGAGCCTCAGATGTCTCCATGCATCTCTATGACAGTAGTGTCCTCTATCTTGAGTGTGTAAAGCTGCTACTCTGCGTGTATGTAAAATTTCTGTTGTTGTCGTGTCCAATGAAGCGCCTCGGATGTCTTCATACTTCCCTATCACAGAAGTCGCAATGTTCTCTATCTTGGATGTGTAAAGCTGCTGTTCTGGGTCCATGTCAATTTTCTGTTGTTTTCATGTCCAATGAATAGCTTCAGATATCTCCGTACATCTATTTCACAGTAGCTACAATGTCCTCTATTTTGGATGTGTAAAGCTGCTGTTTTGGGTCCATATAAATTTTCTGCAAGGCTGATAATATTTAATATAAATATATATGATATACTAGCGGATGTTTGCCCGGCTTCGCCTAATTTTTATCCGAATTGAAGTTTGCCTAACGAATATTATTGATAATAATATTCTAGAACACACAGAATAATATGATAATAATGATAATAATATTCGTTACATTATATATAATAAATAATCTATAAAATATATTTTTCGAGCAAACATATCCTCTCTCTCTACTGAATAGAATTTCAAAAATATATATATAAATAAAAATATCTAGAGATATACTATATGATCTTAGCCAAAAGGCCGAGAAACGATATTTTAAATATAGAGATGACCTGACTTCGTGTGTCTTCTGCTCGAGTGATAGCTTCGCTGGCAGGCTTCCTGCCTACTAAAAAATATTATCTGGTTCCGACCGTGAACTGCTTTAGTGAATATTCCCCTAAAGAATTTTGTTTGTGTCAATCAAGCATGATGCAGCAATATTGTCATCATCATTTCTGACTAAAAATAATATTGTTGCTCAGTACCTGGTTATTATAATTTTTCTTGGTTAAAGCGCGACAAAATAAAACTCTTCCAGATTTAACTCTCTGTCCTGTTCAAATTTCAGCGAGATTAGTTACATATTGAGGGCGTGCATAGCCGACAAAAAAATATATATATATATGTCCCCAGCTTCGCCCGATTTTTACCCGAGTAAAAGTTTGCCTAACGAACATTTGTTAAAACGATTCTAGAAAACATCCAATCCAACTATATATAGATTTATAAACGTATATAAATATTGTTACTTTGCGTTTGAATATATTTTTGAAACATAAATTTTTTATAAACATAATTATATAACAAATAAGCTATTGTCACGTTTGTTGATTTTATAATTATTTATTTCATTTTTCTCAATGAATTATATATATTAATTAAAAAATTCATTTTTGTTATCACCATCACATACAATGTAAATTTTTTATATAAACAAACGATAAAAAACAACAACGACAATTAAATTCGCATCTCCATTATTATAAAACAACAGCAAATTAAATTAACAATTTAAAAATATATTTTAACAATACAACATTTCAACATTTAACACAAAAACGCTACAATATTCACTTTAAATATATATTAATATTGAAATGCCAAGTTTTTCTACAACGTCTTTGGAATATTATATTACTATATTTCTAATTAAATTTATTATACTTGGAACACATTTTAGCATTTTTTACAATTTATAAATATAATTTCAGATACCGCGAGAGGTGCTGCTTGCGAGTGAAAGTAGAAAATTTGTAAATATAATTGCAAAGAATATTTATTTCAAATCGAATTCAAACCAGAAATCTTCCCAGTAGTATAGTAAATAACTTCCTGAAGTTTCACTGCGATTGGATAATCTTACCTTTTAAAAACATTCATCGTGTGAACAAACTAACATTCATCGTGTAAACAAACCACGTGTTAATTATTAACCAATCAAATTAATTTATCGTCGCGACCAGTGCTGCACCCAAGCGGTAAAAGGCTGGAACCAACGCTTTTTGGTTTTATATTTTATAAAAAAGCACATTAACTTTTTTAGTTTTTTGAATGGCCTATATGTTAAACGAAATCTTCAGCTACCTACATGCGAAATTTCATAATGATTGATTCTGTAGATTTTGCGCAGCGCGATAACAAACATCGATTTTGAATTTCATTTTTATAGATATACTAGACGCCGACCCGGGCTTCGCCCCGGGATTGACCCGTGTGCATATCTACCCGAGTGATATATATTTAGATAAGATTTTTTTTTAAATAATTGTTTTTACTCGAGGGAATGTTTGTAGTCTAGTACGTTGATATAATCAATCTATCTGAATATTAGGAAAGGTCAGGTAATTTTTTTGTAGGGTGATGCTCTGAAAAAGAACGCTATACCACTTTATCACTAAACAAATTGTCGAGTCAAAAATAAGCAACCTAAACAATCCATTAGCTTTGCAAGATAAGAACAGAAATAGAGAAATGCATGCAAAATTTTCAACACAAATCAAAATCTTTAATCCTCATTATTTTTTTATTTTTTTGCTTATCCCTAGTACACGTGGTACAGGCCATGATAAGCATGGTGGGTAGTTTGCGACTGCTTTTTACTGTAAGCGCACCACATGTCTACACATGTGAAAGCAGTTCGACTTTGCACTTACAAATGTGCCAGAGCCCCGTTTGGTTACTTGCACTCGCTGGTGGGGTTGGACTTTTGCAAGAATCGGGGGGCCATTGGAGCATTTTTTTTTTAAACAGAAAAAAGTGTCCAATGCGGGGATCGAACCCGGGTCGTAGTGATCGTAAACCAAACGGTTTAACCAGCCTTCCACCGACCCCCCTTCCTCATCAGTAATGTATATTAGGTAGGATGAGGTTTATTTTGTTTCTATTACATTACATGGAATAGTTTTTTTTTTTCTAATAAAATTTACTGACCTCTTTGTTCACTGAAACCTAAACAATGAGTATGTTAGACCACTCTTTGTTCAACCTTACACATTGTTTAGGTCTCTTATTAGGTGCAAGATGTATACTTATGCTAAAATGGTAATTTGGGTAAACATAGGTAAATTCATGTTGGGCCAGTATTGTTCAGCAAGCCAACACAGATATAACATTACGGTATGAAGCAAGTTGTGCTAAAACTAATATTTCCAATCAAATTATCAAAAAAATAACATATACTATGTAATATAAACACATGTATGTAAAATAAACACAATAATAACCAATAATGAAAAACCATAAATTTTTCTAACACAGTATACTTCTTAAGTAAGAATACCTTACCGTGAAGGTTTAAAACCCTACACATTGAAACATGTGAAAAATGTAGCATGTGTGTATGATGTGCTTGAAGAGAAAATATTTAAAAAAGATATTTATTGAAACTTTTGTAATACCACACAAAATATGCATATTTACAGTTACAACAGTTGCAGATCTTATTAGCGCTTTAAAAGGGACAATCATATATGAGCAAAGCATCCATGTACATTAAAGGACATTAGAAACATAGTGAAAAAAATATAAAAGGTAATGAATAAATTTTTTGCTAAATGAGGAAAGAAATAGCTCCACAACTTGTCTAGCACCAAAAGATGTCATTTGGAATATAGTTATATCTAATGATATGCAGCAAGAAGGACTTCGATAGAGGATGTAGGCCAGAGAGCAAAGAGAAAATAGGTTCTGGAGGGAACTCAATAGCAGGTAGAGAAACTCTACCTTGTTTACAACAGAGGCTAAAGGGTTCATCTCTAAATCTCAAAGCAGAGCAAAACTGGCATACCCGAGACATTAGGCCTATATCGACAGATGAATCAGCTTTATAATCAATATGGGCATTATACTCCAAACCTGAAAACGGCTTATGAGTCCAAAGCTGAATACGCTGAACAGGAACTTGCATAGTTTGTGTAGCTGCGACGCGGGCTTCAGAATACCTAAGACGGCGAAGCGCACGACGCGTCTCACTTTGAAGTGGTGTCTCAATAGCTCTAGCATTCCTATATCTCCTGGAAGCAGCCGTATTCCTACCAATTAAAGGTCGGCTGCGGCGAGGCATATTCTGAAAAAAAAGATTGAGATTAATAACAAAAGCTTAAAAACCAGCAATTTATAAACAAAGCATAAAAATTACCTGTCTTTTTGAGGTAAAAATCAAAATTCTTAAATTTGTTCTTCAAAATAACCTTCCAGATATGTTAAAAAGATTATAAAAAACTAAAAGTATAATATTAAAACTAAAAAATTAATGTACAAAACCAGGTATCATTAAAAAGCCTCAAAAATAGACCAACCGCAGGACACGGCAATGAAAAAGCATGTTTTTTGAGGAAAAAATAGAAATAATTTTCTAAAATACAAAATACAACCCCTATATGTTAAAAAAAACTATAAATAATCTAAATATAAAATATTTAATCAAATAATTTAAAATATCTTAAATAAAATTTTGAAAAAGGACCTCAAAAAGACAAATAAATGAATCCGTTAAAGAAATCCCTCGCTTATTTAAAAATATAAATAACCTATTTTTAGATACAACCCATATATGTAGAAAATATAATAAATAAACTGTATTTAAAAGATAAAAGCAATAATTAAAAAACTCAATAAGAAAATTTAAAAAAGGACTTCAAAATGACCCATAAGAACAGAAATAGAGAAATGCATGCAAAATTTTCAACACAAATCAAAATCTTTAATCCTCATTATTTTTTTTTGCTTGTCCCTAGTACACGTGGTACAGGCCATGATAAGCATGGTGGGTAGTTAGCGACTGCTTTTTACTGTAAGCGCACCACATGTCTACACATGTGAAAGCAGTTCGACTTTGCACTTACAAATGTGCCAGAGCCCCGTTTGGTTACTTGCACTCGCTGGTGGGGTTGGACTTCCTCATCAGTAATGTATATTAGGTAGGATGAGGTTTATTTTGTTTCTATTACATTACATGGAATAGTTTTTTTTTTCCTAATAAAATTTACCGACCTCTTTGTTCACCGAAACCTAAAAAATGAGTATGTTAGACCACTCTTTGTTCAACCTTACACATTGTTTAGGTCTCTTATTAGGTGCAAGATGTATACTTATGCTAAAATGGTAATTTGGGTAAACATAGGTAAAATTCATGTTGGGCCAGTATTGTTCAGCAAGCCAACACAGATATAACATTACGGTATGAAGCAAGTTGTGCTAAAACTAATATTTCCAATCAAATTATCAAAAAAATAACATATACTATGTTATATAAACACATGTATGTAAAATAAACACAATAATAACCAATAATTAAAAACCATAAATTTTTCTAACACAGTATACTTCTTAAGTAAGAATACCTTACCATGAAGGTTTAAAACCCTACACATTGAAACATGTGAAAAATGTAGCATGTGTGTATGATGGGCTTGAAGAGAAAATATTTAAAAAAGATATTTATTGAAACTTTTGTAATACCACACAAAATATGCATATTTACAGTTACAACAGTTGCAGATCTTATTAGCGCTTTAAAAGGGACAATCATATATGAGCAAAGCATCCATGTACATTAGAGGACATTAGAAACATAGTGAAAAAAATATAAAAGGTAATGAATAAATTTTTTCGCTAAATGAGGAAAGAAATAGCTCCACAACTTGTTTAGCACCAAAAGATGTCATTTGGAATATAGAGTTATATCTACTGATATGCAGCAAGAAGGACTTCGAAGAACCACGTAATAAAATAAAAAAGAAACTTGATCTCATCAAGTAACCACGTAATAAAATAAAAAATAAACTTGATCTCATCAAGTAAGGCTTCAACTTTTTTCGGTATAAAATATGAAAACTATAAAATAAAAGTATCTTACCATGTATAATTTTATAATTATTTATATAATATATTTATAATTTTATATATAAAAAAGATAGAACAATTTAGCAAGAAGCGGAAAGTAAACACTTTTGAAAGTATAAATACTTTTACTCTGTTGAATTTTTTTTGTATTTTATCGATAACAGCAAAGTTATGTATTTTAAAGTTAGGGAAAAATATTTTGATGTTAAGCAAAACCTGCTCCATCTCGTTTTACATAAATGTTGAAAATTTGGTCGAAATTGATGCATTGTAACGAAAGTTTATAGTGATGTACTCTTATGAAATTTGCATTTTATTAATATAGAAGTATGTATTACCCCTGGACATAATTATTGATTGTACATTCAGGAACTATGTTGAACTTGTTGTTGAACAGTACCTGATAAAGTTATTTTGTACTGGAACTTGTTTTTGAGGAACAGCCTGCATTCAATATTGACGAGGGTTATCAGTCTAAAACGCATAGGTAATTGTGTTTCTTATGATTAATTAAGAAAGAGTAATTTTCCAGAAGTCCAGATTAATGAAGAAAATCCCAACAATTAGTTCCTATTTATTCTGACACATGAAGAAAACCATTAGCAACTTTCATCTCTACGAGATATAGGATACATATTTCTTAATTTAACAATCTGATCTCAGTTCAATTTCATATTCTTGTTCTATTTTATAATCATTGTCTTCTTCTTTCTTATCTCCGGTCAATCATATTTGTGTATCAAGCTTGTAGAGCTTGAGACTTGACAACCATCATGATTGAGTGAAGTAGATGCGTCTGCCTTTGACATTAAGACTGGGAACACTACTCAGTGGCAGGCCACTGACTTAGCTCCAAAAGAAATGGCCGAGGCCAAGACATGAGGAACAGACGCCATGTGCAGCCGCTCCTAACATGGAGTATAATCGCTGCTCATCCTGTATCCCAGGATTAGAATCCCCTACAGGGTACTATCAGCCTGGCCAGCTGAACCCAGGTTTTTTAGTGGGCTTGTTACTGCTCCCCCTCCTCCTTTTTCACCCTGGCTTGGGAACGACAAAGGGGGAGTTTCACTCGTTATAAATAAGTTGAATAGAAAAATGAAAGCAATAGGAATCTTTTTTCTTATCCAGGTTCTTTTTTATCAATTATGATACTACATTATATCGCCCGCCATTTTGTTATTGTTTCCTAGCAGTCGAGAGGTAGGTACCTAATTCTTTGTCTTCTCCCTTTTTTGTTTATAGAATTGACGCTAAAGTTTATTATATTTTCATCATTTATTGTTGAATTCAGAGAATCTAAGTTAATGACAAATATTTGAAAGAAATAATAATAAAGATGAATTTGATAAAATATAATCCCTTGAATCAATATTAAAATAAAAACATCAAAGGGAAAAGTTTCTTTTTAAAATATTTTTCATTTAAAATTCTCTCAAGTTCTCGGGCAAGTAAGCCCTTCTACGGCGTTTTATTGGCGTTTCAATGATGTAAGATATTTTCTCCCGTAGAAGGGCTTTCTTGCCTGAAAGCTTGAAAGTTTTTAAATAAAAAAAATATTTAAAAATAAATTTCCCCTTGATGTTTAATGTTCTTGTTTTGATAAAGATAAATTTCTTGTAGAAATATATCTGAGTGCTATATGCTTTTCTTCAGAATTTTATAGATGCAAATCTATATAAATTGCCATTTAACAAAGATTTACAACCGAACTTGAAAAATTTGAAGGGCAAGGAACAAAATAAATATATATTATCTAAATATGTAAATCAAAAATGCAGATATTTTCTATAGGAAACTCTAGGGACCAAGATAAATATCCGAATTAAAGACGTCTTCAAATAAAAGATGTTAGAATTATCCAAGTTTTACTGTATATAAAAGTGAAATAATCAGTTCACCAGATTTCCAAAATTTTTCCATGTAGAATGACGTGGCCTTCATGGAATTTTTCCTAATTTGTCTAATATGTGTACATCTATATTAATTAAATTATTAGTGAAACCTTTTTTTAATATAATAGTTAAATATTGTATTAACTAAAAAAACATAGGTTATGTTGTTTATTGTAAATATCACTGATTTTATACTCTTTTTATCATCATTTTGTATAAAGGAATATGCAGTAGAATCAAGATCATTATATTTTATTGTTATGTTAAAAAAACTTTCCTTTAATTTGAATAGAAAGACCTAACATTTATTTTAAAAGATGGCGCGTTAGTGCATCTTATAAATGTCACGATCTCAAACGTCCACATATAATGGGGAAAAATATCCCTCATAGCTAGACAGTCAATAGGGACCTACTACTTAGGTTCGCATTCAAGGTCAAAGCTGCTTCTTTTTTTTAAAGTAGACAAGACATACAATGGATTTAGGAAACCAAAAGCCCCCAAACAAAAATCGATAAAACTGTGGTTATTAAACCATTGGTGATTTGAGGTTTTCAAAAATCTTGAGGAGAGGTTGGTGAAAAATCCTGAAGGAGATGGAAGATTCATAAACGTGAAGTTAAGACTAGACTGTGTATCCTGCTCATTTCATGCTCAATCTTTCAATTGTCTACTCTCTGCAATGGTAAGAACTCTGTTTGCTGCTTCTCTTCCATATGCATGGATCTGAGGATAAACATATTTGGGAACCAATCAGATGATGATATTTCATAACAAAATGGCTGGACACGTTTGGATGGGAAGAGTAAGAAACCTGTAATTTTAGCTATTCAACCCTACTATTTTCTCACCTAGGTGTATTTAAGCGACTTACTTCAGTCTTTGTCAGATCTGCATTTTTTTTATTTTACCTTTTCTTCATTCATTTGTTACAATTTGAAATGGTTAGCATATTCACGAACGTTAGAGATATCAAAAGGTTTTTCTTACATAAAGGGAGCATTTAAATTATTGACTAACAGGAAAAGTGGTTGAGATGGAATGTTTTGGAGGTTAAGGTATGTAATATATAGACTAACTTATGAAAAAGACATCTCCTTATCGTGCAACTGAAAGTTGCTGATGGCTTACGCCATCTATCGGAATAAATATCAACTATTCTCGTTGATTTTTAATTATTCCAGAATTGGCAAAATACCCATTCTTGATTAATCAAGAAAAACTAACCACGGACGCGTTTCGGGCGTTAACAATATCATATTTGTACTATTTTTTCACATATAGACTAACGTTTATAAATTGTGGAATATATATTTATTTATTTCTATTGCTTCTTAAAGAATATTTATATTGCATAATCAATAATTTATTTAGGCTTTTAAATAGTTCACAGCAATGACTTCGCTGATGTAATTGAGCCCTCACCTATAAATATTAAAAGCTGTATACTTGTTTGGTTTAGGTATATTTAATCTATCAAATTACAAAACTATTTAGAGGCGTAATATTCTTTTTAAAATAAAACAATATCTACTTTCCTTACTGCAATGGAAAAATTAAAGGGAGGGCCTGGCTCATCAGTGGTGAACCCTCCCAGCGGTTTCGCCAGTTTAATCTACCATACCGCTGTTATATTGCATTTTTGGAACTTCCTTTTATAGTTGACTGTTGTAAGACTCTTGGAATGGGTATTTTAGAAGAACTATGGACATAAGCTTTTAGGACAGCAGAATTAAATATAATTATAAATATATAATATGCTTCGAGCAATCGCTCTTCCGCAAATATCAAATTGTGTCTTTTATTTGAACAATTATATTACGATGCACTAGCGCGCCATCTGTTATCAAATTACAAAACTAATTTAGAGGCGTAATATTCTTTTTAAAATAAAACAATTTCTACTGTCCTTACTGCAATGGAAAAATTATTTTGCCATTGCAGTAAGGACAGTAGAAATTGTTTTATTTTAAAAAGAATATTACGCCTCTAAAATAATTTTGTAATTTGATAACAGATGGCGCGCTAGTACATCGTAATATTTAATCTATGGAAATGATGATATTTATTAACCATATATTGCTCTTAAAATTATAAAATTTATTGATATGTTCAATAAAGTGTTTTGTTTGCATTTCAGATATGAATTTCCAATCCCTTTGAATTCAAATGGCAGTTCAACAAAAGGAAGGCGAGGTGGTTTGTTCATTTGCAGAGAATGGCTGTCAGCAAGCCTTCAAGACTTCCCAAGAAGCCGAGAACCATAAAGATCTCTGCCAATATTCCACTAAACCTTGTCCACTCGGCTGCAATGACAAAATATGTAAGAAAGACTTGTTGAACCATTTGTCACATATTTGTCCATGTCGAAATGACTGGTGTCTTAATTGTGGCCTGGAGATGTTCCACAGCCATCTGGACTCTCATCGAGATCTTTGCCCCCTAAATATATTCTAAGTTTTATTAATTAATTGTTCTCACAGAGTATGAGTGTAAGATCACAAGAAAATAGGCGCTAACCGTAAGAGATAAGTTTTCTTTGTTTACTATTTTAAAGGTTTGTTTGTTCTCTCTCATGTAAATCAATTAAGATAATAACACTGCCTTTGCCGGTCCTAAGCCCAGATGAAAAAGGAGGAGGGGGAGCAGTAACAAGCTCACTAAAAAACCTGGGCTCAGCTGGCCCGACTGATAGTACCCTGTAAGGGTTCCTAATCCAGGAATACAGGATGATCAGCGATTGTACTCCAAGTTAGGAGCGGCTGCACATGGCGTCTGTTCCTCATGTCAGAGGTGGCCATTTCTTTTGGGGCTAAGTCTGTTGCCACTGAGTAGTACTCCCAGTCTTAATGACAAAGGAAGACGCATTCTACTTCACCCAGTCATGATGGTTGTCAACACTATGTACTAAGGGAAATTCTCAACCTGCAACCCCAAAACACATTTTTGACTGTATTGATTCATCCAATTGATGAGCTCTACTCTTTCCCGGCAGTCACCATCAACAAGCTTTACAAGCTTGATACCTTAATTTGATTATGTGGAGATAAGAAAGAAGAATAAAAATAAAGAGATAATGTTTGATCAATCTTTTAAAAATCAGTATCTTTAAAAGGTTATAAGAAAAATCAACAACTTCCCACTTATCTTTTTCCTATACACTTTCTGAAGCGAATTTGCATTATCAAGAAACGGGTATTAAGTAGAGTAATAAGGTAATTACTGTTCACAATGTAGTTTAGTTCATTTATTAATCGTATTCCCTGTAATATTCTCTAGAATTTCTTGTTGAGGACTTGTCCAAAGTTAATCCTCCTCACGCCAGCCAGTCTCTAAGACGAGTGTATTGTGCATGGATAATTTTGAACTAGAACTAACTCACTATATATTTTCCTACAATCATCTGTATGAATAAAGGAAGTTACTCTCTAATAATACCAGCGCTAATCATTTATCACTCTTCTGTCAGAAACGGTGAAAAGTAGACACAATAGATTTATACAAATTTTGTGAGAAGGCGAGAAGGATGAGACACGTGTGTAAATAAATTTTATTTTGGGGTTCATGTTGTGGGGGCTGAAAGATTTCATTCCAGCCTACCGGGATGCCGCTCCCCACCGCCATAAATCACCAGGACGACCGCTGCGCCAGGAGGGCACAGCGGAGGAATCCAGGGAGAGGACCAGATGTACATTCCGGGGTGTTGTCCTTTTTGTCTTCCCATATGAATGTAGTTATCAAGAAACTTCAATAAAACACTAACTTGAGAGACTTTCTGAGCCATCGCTGGACCAGTAAATCGACACACCACATTGGTGAGCCGGACGTGATTGAAAAGAAAAAGCATACGAAGATCTCAAGAGATAAAGAAATGCAAAAAGTGATTCAAGTTTGAAAAGAAGCATCATCCAGGATATCTGATATCATCTCAAGACTAAGATAAGTTTTTATATTATCTTCCTTATTATTTTATCTCAATATTTTTATTTTTAACTTTATCTCTAAGCTGTTGTGTCGAATTTAAATTTACGTAAAATGGAAACAGAAAATAAGCCTAGCGATACCTCAGAAATATGCAAAGTTAGTGTTAAAATACCGCCTTTCTGGGTTGAAAAACCTGAAATATGGTTCTTCCAGGTAGAAGCACAGTTCAAAATAGGTGGAATTATTCAGGAAGACACTAAATTTAATTATTTGATCTCCCAATTAGAACCTAAATATATAGAAAACATTTGGGACATAATTAATAGCAAAAGCGACAACAAGTACTCTGAATGTAAATCACGACTACTTGAATTGTTCAGAGAAAGTGAAGGGTTGAGTATTAAAAAGTTAATTTCAGGTATTGAGCTCGGAGACATGAAGCCGAGCCAGTTACTACAAAAGCTCAGATCCCTCGCTACCCCAGATATCTCTGACAATTTAATAAAAACTTTATGGCTTGATAAACTGCCCACATCCATAAAGAACATACTTATTGTAAGCGAAAAGGACATTAGCAAATTGGCCATAATGGCCGATAAAATAAATGAAATAAACTCTTCCAAAGAAATATATGATGCGGAAGTGCCTTCTTCATCAACAGATCGCTTGATCGCCAAATTGGAAGATCTTGAACGGCAGGTGTCCGAACTGAGACTGGATAGATCTAGATCTCGATCCAAAAATAGGACTCAGTCAAGACCGAGAAGTAATTCTCAAAGATCTTTCGATCCAAAAGGGAAATACTGCTATTACCATTTTAGATTTGGTCCTAATTGCTTGCAAAATAAATGCAGGCCTCCGTGCAGTTGGAAAGAGTCGGAAAACTCCAACCGGCGGACAGAGTAGCGACAAACTCTTCCGCCGACATTCAGGATTGTCGCAATCTCCGATTATTTGTGACGGACAAAAACACGGGATTGCGCTTTTTAGTGGACAGTGGTGCTGATATATCTATAATACCTCCAAAGGATAAAAATAGAATGCCTAGCTCTGATTATAAATTATATGCAGCCAATGGTACAGAAATTGTTACCTATGGAACAAAGGTTAGAAATTTGGATATCGGACTTTGACGTCAATTTCAATGGCCTTTTGTAATCGCCAATACCAACAGAGCAATAATAGGAGCAGACTTTCTGAACAACTTTGGATTGATTATTGATATAAAAAATAAACGCCTAATTGATGGGATAACTAATCTTTCCATAAGAGGCGTCATTCAGTCAATCTCACACATGGGAAATATTAGCACTCTAAATTCATCATCCAAGGTCAGCGCTATCCTAACCAAATATCCTAACCTATGTAGGCCACCATCAGATTTTGTAGAAGCAAAACATAGCGTTAAGCATTATATTCCTACAAGAGGTCAGCCAATTCACTCAAAAGCCCGTCGTCTAGATTCACAGAGATTAACTCTTGCTAAGGCAGAATTTCAATATATGTTGAATAATGGAATAATTAGACCCTCAAATTCTCCTTGGGCGAGTCCACTACATTTAGTTTCAAAAAAGGACGAGTCACTAAGACCTTGTGGTGATTATAGAAGACTCAATGCAGTTACACTTCCAGATCGTTATCCAATCCCTAGACTGGACGATTTCCACCAAATCTTAAAAGGTACTCGTGTGTACTCAAAAATAGACCTATGCAAGGCATTCTATCAGATTCCAATTGCTGAAGAGGATAAACCTAAGACTGCCATCATTACTCCTTTTGGGCTATTCGAATTTAATGTAATGAGTTTCGGTCTTAGAAATGCTACTGCTACCTTTCAGAGATTCATGCATGAAGTCTTAAGAAACTTGGACTTTGCATTTGTCTACTTAGATGATATTCTGGTAGCCTCTAAAACGGAAGAAGAGCATTATAGCCACCTTGAAACCTTATTCAGCAGACTAAATTCCTATGGATTGAGATTCAATCTTTCTAAATCTAAATTCCTAGTACAGGAAATTGATTTTCTAGGATACCTAATTACCTCTCACGGTGTGAAACCATTCCCAACAAAGGTTAAAGCTATTCTAGAATATAAGAAACCAAAAACAGTTCATGAATTACGCATATTTTTGGGAATGCTAAACTTTTATCGTACCTTTTTGAACAATGCCGCAGAGACTCAGGCAATCCTTCATGAATACTTGAGGGGAGCCAAGAAAAAGGATAGAAGCGAAATAAAATGGACTAAAGAAGCTGAAGTTCAGTTTGAAAAATGCAAACAAGCCCTAGCTAATACAGCACTGTTAGCCTACCCCGATACTGAACTGCCTATCTCACTCTGTACAGATGCTTCAGATCGGGCAGTTGGATCAGTTCTCCAACAGCTTGACAATAATAATTGGAAACCAATAGCATTTTTCTCTAAAAAATTAAATCCTGCTCAATGTAATTATAGTACATATGATAGAGAGCTTCTCGCAATATATTTGTCTATCAAATTCTTCAAGCACCTGCTTGAGGCACGTGAATTTACAATTTTAACTGATCACAAACCTTTAATTTATGCATTCAAACAAAAAAATGAGAAAGCTTCTCCTAGACAATTAAGACATCTACAATACATCTCCCAATTCTCTACTGACATCAAGTACATAAAAGGTACTGACAATATAGTCGCCGATGCTCTTTCCAGAGTTGATGCTATCACAACCATCGACTATGAAGAGATCGCCAAAGAACAAACTGGTGATTCAGAACTACAAAACCTGATATCGAAGAATACCTCTCTAAAATTTAAGCAATGCCCACTACAATCAGGCAATTTGTTATGGTGTGACGTGTCTACCAATAATATTAGACCATTCATTCCAATTAAATTCCGAATGATGGTTTTTAGGAACTTCCATGAACTCTCGCACCCAGGCATTAAAGCCACTACTAAACAATTAACGTCAAGATTTATATGGCCCAATATGAATAAAGACATTAGGAAATGGGCTCAAGCTTGTGTCAACTGCCAAAAGTGCAAGGTGTCGATACACACCAAATCAGAAATAGGCAAATATCAAGAAGTGGATGAAAGATTTAGTGTTGTCCACATCGATCTAATTGGTCTTTTACCTCCATCGAATGGTAACATCTACTGTCTGACCTGCATCGACAGGTACACCAGCTGGATGGAAGTTGTTCCGCTACCAGATATGAAGTCTGAAACGGTGGCGAGAGCGTTCTACGAAAACTGGATTGTTAGATTTGGAGCACCTCATACAGTGATATCAGACCAAGGAAAGCAGTTTACTTCTCAGCTTTTCAAAGATTTAACAACGCTGTGTGGTATCAAACTTCGTCATTCCACGGCGTACCACCCTCAGTGTAACGGGAAGATTGAAAGGCTTCATAGAACCATTAAAACTGCCATTCGTGCCCACAATAGTATTAAGTGGACAGAAACGCTGCCAACAGTTCTCCTAGGCTTGCGTGCTGTGCTATCAACAAAGATAACAACCATTCTTTGTCTCAGATGGTATATGGCAAAACCATCAGACTGCCTGGCGAATTCTTTGATGCTTCTAAACATCACCTGCATGCTGAAGAATTTGTTCAGCAGCTTCAAAAGCAAATGGAATTGCTCAAACCCTTAAATGAAAAACATCATTCGAAGACTAAAGTATTTGTTCATAAAGATCTGAAAACATGTTCACATGTATTTATCAGGACAGATCGAGTGAAGAAACCTCTGGAACCACCATATGAGGGACCCTTCCCAGTCCTTGAAAGAACAGACAAGTATTTCACACTCAAAGTGAAAGGAAAAAATGTTATCACATCGATTGACCGATTGCGACCTGCATACTTACTGGCAGATTCGGACAATATAACTGCAGAACACCCTACTGCAACAAGACCCATCGTGTCGGGAGCGCTGCCTTCTACATCGTCCCAACAGAATACTGACCCACCAGATGTGGAGAAGTACACAGAATTCCAAGGAACAGGATCAGCACCAGACCTGCCTAGGACAAGATCGGGGAGAATAATCAAGAAACCCGTGAGATTTAAGGAGCAATAGACTATATTTCTCCTTATTTTATTTTCTTGCCTATATGATGATGTATATATATTGTAATTAACCACTTTGTGCACAAATTGTGACTTCGCCACTGGAAGGGGAGTACTGTGGGGGCTGAAAGATTTCATTCCAGCCTACCGGGATGCCGCACCCCACCGCCATAAATCACCAGGACGACCGCTGCGCCAGGAGGGCACAGCGGAGGAATCCAGGGAGAGGACCAGATGTACATTCCGGGGTGTTGTCCTTTTTGTCTTCCCATATGAATGTAGTTATCAAGAAACTTCAATAAAACACTAACTTGAGAGACTTTCTGAGCCATCGCTGGACCAGTAAATCGACACACCACAATGTTAATATTGAAATGTATATATTACTTGATTTATGTTCAATTTAAACCATTGTTATACTTGGAGAATCCTGTATGGGGCTTGATCCCTAATAAAAGTTTTTGCACACACAAATGTGCCAGAACCCCGTCTGGTTACTTGCATACGCTGGTGGGGTTGGACTTTTGCAAGAATCGGGGTCCACTGGAGCACATTTTTTTTAATCAGAAAAAAGTGCCCAATGCGGGAATCGAACCTGGGTCTTAGCGGTCGAAAAACCAACGGTTCAGACCATCCTTCCACCGACCCCCCAAGGTGACACAAGATGATAGTTCTTTATTATGTCTCGTTTATATACACGTATGATGATGATATATAAATAAACAATACTGCCCTTACTGCAATGGAAAAATTAATGGGAGGGCCTGGCTCAACAGAAGTGAACCCTCCCAGCGGTTTCCATTGCAGTAAGGGCAGTAGATATTGTTTAATTTCAAAAATAATCTTACGCGTCTAAAATAGTTTCGAATATTTTTTTAAAATTTAAGCCTGACTTGGACCTTTTATAAATTATTTATGGAAGAACATTGCTCAATTGCAAATACACACAGTTTTCCATATATTTTTCACCGCATTAAGAACATTAGAAAGTTTATTTCATCTATAAGGTTGTCCGAAAAGTTCGTGTTTTTATTAAAACGTTGTTTTTCTTATTACTTAGCGAATAATATAATAGATAGTGGATATTGCTGCTGCTGTGATGGGGATGCATGGAGACATCTAAGACTCTTCTTTGGACACGACAACAACAACAACAACAACAATAATATTATTACAGCGAATATATAATAATATATAATACAATTAATTTATTTATATTACACAATATAATATGGTTTATGATTGTAGAACGACTTTGACAATTTAACTGCATATGTGTCTTTTGATGAAAAATTCGTAATTTATTTTGAGGAGAAATAAAGATTATTTCTATCCTTAGGGATGAATTATGAAAGGATGAATTGTGAAGAGTAATAATAAACGGAAAAATAAAGTTTCCCATCCCTGGATACTTCATTTTTCCGTTTATCATTACTCTTCACAATTCATCCTTTCATACTTCATCCCTAAGGATAGAAATAATCGTTATTTCTCCTCAAAATAAATTACGATTTTTCATTCAAAAGACACATTTGCGGTTAAATTGTCAAAGTAGTTCTACAATTACTTTATACATAATACAAAGACATTATAAATAAACGTTCTTCCCTGATTTATAATATTATAAAATAAGTAAAGCTTCCAGGGTTAAGTTTATTGTTCAAATTTTTATTTTCAAGCTTTCGGACTTGTCAGTCCTTCAACAGGAGTATCACGATAAAAAATAGATGTTATATACTATTCTATATATAAATTAATTTTTACGTGTACTATTTTTTTATCATGATAATCCTGTTGAAGGACTGACAAGTCCGGAAGCCTGAGAATAAAAATTTGAACAAGAAACTTAACCCTGGAAGATTTATTTATTTTATAACAAAGACATTATACATGACGTTGAATAATATTGATTTTTCAATTTTTTTGCAAGTGTTTATGAACTTTTGGGAGAACCTTGTATATAAGAAAATTCGTGGTTAATAGTGTTCATTCTTTTTAATAAGGAAACTAAATGTTCTGAAGTTCATTTATTGGTTGAAAGTAGATTCAGAAAAAACACATCCACATCAACCAATAATTTTTCCCCTGAGGAAAGTGATAGCAAGTCACTGAATCGTTGGGAGTTAAATAAATCATTGGTTGTTGATATGGCTTTGTTTTATCTCTGAAAACTAAATAGTTTTTTTATTTATTATCAAATAAGACGTGATATCCCCACAAGGGATGCTTACGTCAAGAAACAAAACTAAATTCAGAGACTATATTACATAAACAATTGAATAATTACCTGGTTTGAGTAGAGAGTTATAGGCTGGTTTAACCTTTGTCGAAAACCTGTCAACCATTTTAGACTCAAACGGTTTTTCGTTCCTGAAGGGTTGTCCGGATTACGCTGCAATAATGACTGAAATCCCTGGTATTATTCGAATAGCAACCGAACAAAGCATCCAAAACGACATGGCGAAAATCCTAAATACTTCACATTACAGTCACTTCAAATACCTAAAAAATTCAATAACAGCAGAACGATATTTATTCACAACTATTCCTCTAGCAATTAAAAGATTTTTTGTACAACTGAGACTCCTTTGGACGATCTTCCCAGAAAATCGTTCAAATCGCTGGAAAATTGATTTGACTCTAACTTGCGATCTGTGTAAAAACAGAATCCAAGACGAAATTATACATATAATATTTGGATGCTCTTGCTTAGAGAAACAGAGGAAAGAAATTTTGGGTGACTTACCCTGGTCTCAACCTGACTGCCAACAAATTTGCAGCTGGATGAACACACTGATGGTTGATCAGGGTCTCTCCCTCGGTTTATATAAATTCTACAAGGCCGCAGTCAATGTCCGTTGGAGAACAATGGAAGCGCCGAATGTCGTGGTTTGCTTGGAGGAAGAAAACGAAGATTGAATGCGGCTGATTCAACACTAGCCCTCTCAATGATATCCTAACCTTGACGTATTTTAAACATTGGTACTTTAATTTAAATTTTTAATCATGTATGGTTCCTTTTGCTCTGTATGTTTATTTTTTGTATATATGGTTATATTTATTTTTGCTTGTTTTTTTTTCTTTCTTCTCGCTCTTCTTTTTCCTTATTACTTCTTGTATTCTAGTTTTTACTTTCGAAATATCTTCCTTTGCTAAATCCTGTAGAGGGGAATCATGTATAGGGCTGGATGCCCCAATAAAAAGGCTTGTGTGTGTGTGTGTGTGTGTGAGTAGAGAGTTATAGAAGAAAAGAAAGGAAAGTAAACTGATATCATGCTTGAATTTACAACCAACTAATGAAATAAATACAAATAAATATACCTAATTTGGCAATTACGGTTTTTTTAACCAAGAGAGAAAATCATAGCGTATTAACGCGTATTTATATGGAATTTGAATATGAATTCAATGAAGATTTCACGTTTGTATCGACCAAAGAGAGATGTTTTCTTGTCAAATCCAATGATATAATTGCAATACCTTATGAATCATTCGGAAAATTAGCCGTTTATAATTAAACAATATATAATATAGTAATTTTTATACAATATAATGCGGCCTATGATTGTGAAACGACATTTGAAAATTATCCCGTATGAGTTTCTTTTGAACGAAAAATCTAAATTTATTCCAAGGTGAAATAACGACCATTTCCAACCTTAGGGATAATGTATGAAAGGATGAATTGTGAAGAGTAATGATAAACGGAAAAAAAGTGTCCAGGGATGGGAATGGGATGGAATTTTACGTTCAAAAGAAACACATGTGGGGTAATATTCAAATGTCGTTCTACAGAGATATTCTCTAGTCAAATTCGATATTATAATATCAATACCTTATGAATAATTTGGAAAATGATGGCGTCACTTCAGCCGTTTATAATTTAACAATATATCATATCCTGATTTTTATACAATATAATGCGGCCTATTATTGTAGATCGACTTTTGAAAATATCCCGCATGTGTTTCTTTTGAACGAAAAATCGAAATTTATTCCAAGGAGAAATAACGACCATTTACATCCTTAGGGATGAGGTATGAAAGGATAAATTGTGAAGAGTAATGATAAACGGAAAAATAAAAGTGTCCAGGGATGGGAATCGAACCCACAGTGTTCCGCTTACCGGGCAGATGCCATGTCCACTAGGCTACCCTGGACATATTTTTCCGTTCGTAAATATTATATAAAGTAATTTTTATACAATATAAAGCGGCCTATGATTGTAGAATGACATTTGAAAATATCTCGCATGTGTTTCTTTTGAACGAAAAATCAAATTATTTTTCTGTTTATCATTACTCTTCACAATTCATCCTTTCATACTTCATCCCTAAGGATAGAAATAGTCGTTATTTCTCCTTGGAATACATTCCCGCTAGGTGGGCGAATCGACTGGACGTGCGCCGCATCGCTCTTCCAATTCGGTAAATATTGATTTTTATTATACTTTTTTAAAGTTTATTATCATTTGGATATTTAAATTATTGATAACTTGAAAAACTGTTTATACTTTATCCAAGTTAAAATTACCTATGTGAACATGCCATGGATGCGTTAATCAATAACCGATTGGATGAAATATTTAGATATTTTTCAGATAAATACGAAAGCAATAAGAAAAATCTAAGTAAAGATGACATAGGATACTTGAAAGGAACAATAAAGCAGGTGAAGGATAGTGTATCTGAAATTATAAAATTAGACCAAAATGTAAACAAAATACAGGAATGCTTAGATACTAACTTTAATTATATTAAGGGAGACTTGACGAAAATAGCTAAATCTAATAAGGATAAAGAAACATATGCAGAAATAGTCAAAAGCAGAATAGATAAATCTATTCAGAAGGAAGGACATGCAACCAAAGAACAAACTTTAATAATTACAGCTAACGATATGCAAAATATTTCTTCCATTCACCAAAAAGTAAGCGATTATGTAAAACAGCTACGCCAGGAAGGGAATAAAGCAAAAATTACTAAAATTATCAATACAAAGAAAGGCACGATCATAAAATTACCTGATGAAAAAGACATTGATCAGTTGATTGAGAGTTTTAAGAAATCGGATGAAATCAATTCTTTGAGTAAAATATACAAACCTAAGATGCGAGACCCAACAGTAGTTATCAAATCGGTCAATAAAATTACTGACATAGTAAATTTACCAACTATTTTATGCGAGATGAATTCAGAACTGAATGACTGTGAAAACGAAATCAAAGTACTTTTTCCTATTAAATCCAACAGACAAGAACATGACATCGTGTTGAGAGTTTCTCCACGAGTGTACCAAACTATCAATAAAAACAACAAAATATACACGGATATTCAACGCTGTGAAGTACGGGATAAAGTACTGGTGAATCAATGCCAGAACTGCTTTGAGTTCAACCCTAACCATCGCAAAAACAACTGCCCAAATACTAAAAAATGCACCAAATGCGGTCTGGAGGGCCAACACCAATGCTCAAGTAATATGAATTGTTGCAACTGCTCGAAACATCCGTATTTTAAAAATAGAAATTTAGAACATAAACCTAATTCAAGAGAATGCCCTATCTACAGTAAGCAAATTGATTTAATAATACAACGAACTGATTACCAAAGTCCAGAGATAGAAATTAAAAACAATTAATTTGCATAAAATCACTTTTCCTGATTTTTTTTAAATTAACTTTATGATATGCAAATTAATAAGATTAAAATAGTACAACAAAATGCAAGGAAAAGTATTATATGTATAAACGAACTTTATTCTTCCAATGAAATTAAAACAGCAGATATAATTTTAGTACAAGAACCCTATACAATTGATGGAGAAGTAATTATTCCATGGTCAGCTAAGAAATACCAAATAGAGAACACTCAAAGTGTAAATACAGCTATAATTGTTAATAATAGTAGTCTTCAAACGAAACTAATTACACAATTTACTAATTCTTTCGCAACAACCATTATGGTTTACACTAAAACAAAAAATTTAATAATTTCTAACATATATATACATCCTAACTCTATGAACAAAGACCACGAATCATTTTTAAAAGAATTAGTTGCCAATTTTAGTAATACACCTCTGATTCTATGTGGAGACTTCAATGCGAGATCTCCGCTATGGTATGATTTAAAGACAAATTATAACGGCCATAGGTTATTTCCCATTATCGAGGTAACTAATCTAATTATACACAATGATAAAACACCAACCTGCAGGAATGCCAGTGTAATTGATTTAACATTGACAAATAAAAAAGCTCTTACAACTATAATGAAATGGTGTACACAACAAATATCCCAAATATCTGATCACGTTGCGATAATATTTGATGTATGTATGACTGAACAATTTTCAACCACAACGCTATATACAACTTGGAAATTCAATGAGAAAAAAGCAGATTGGCCAAGATTTACACAGAATGTGAATGACGCTGACAAGAAAAAGATTGAAAGCTTATCGGTCAATATATCCACACCAGAAAAGGTTGATCAAATAATAAAAGAACTTTCGGAAATTCTAATTGAATCTGCCTATTCCACACTGAAACTAAAATATAATGTAGCTCCAAAATGTGGTGCAGCTAACTGGTGGAATACAGAACTGGAGATTTTAAAAACCTACTTTCACTATGTAAGAAATCTTTATTACCGAACTCGGAATCCTTCAGAATATTTAATAGAGTTATTTAAAAGAACAAGAAATAAATATTTACGAGAGATTAAAAAGGCCAAAAGAATATCGTGGAGGACCTTTCTAGAAGAAAATAATTCGACCAATCCTTATGGGAATTTATACAAAATATACAAAAAATTAAGAGGTAACTCGAATAAGCAACTACAAATATTAGAAACAAACACATATCAAGAACAACAACAGAAAACTGAGGAATTAATAGCCACTCTATTTCCTGATGACAACCCAGGTGAAGATAAGAATACACATACAAATATAAGGAAATATGCATTAAGACTTTCGAACACAACAGAACCAATAATTACAATCAATGAAGTAAATGCTATTATTGAAAAATTGCATCCGAAAAAATCTCCAGGAATAGATAACATTTCTAATAATATGATAATACACGCAAAACAATTCGCGGTACCACTATTAACTAAAATCTACCAGAAGTGTCTGGATATGAGTTACTTTCCTGATGAATGGAAAAGAGCAGAGGCGCTGATCATTCCAAAGCCGGGTAAATCCGATTATAAAGATTGTGTCAGCTATCGACCTCTATGTCTAAATTCAAACCTTTCAAAAATTTTTGAAAGAATAATAAACAACAAAATCATCAAATTCTACGAGGAAATGAAATTATTCAGTAATCGTCAACATGGATTTACAAAATCTCGATCTACCATAACTGCATTAACTGAAATAATTCACACTGCATTAGAACACAAAGCCAAGGAGTATACGGCTATAATTGCAATAGATATTAGTGGAGCTTTTGACAATACCTGGTGGCCAATGGTGATAAAAAGACTCGATGAGGATAATATACCAGCATCAATAATAAAACTCATGAAATCCTACTTCACTAACCGGAAAATAAGATTTAGGTACTCTACGAATTAATTCACCAAAAAACTAAGTAAAGGATGTCCGCAAGGAGGACCCTTATCTCCGACAATTTGGAACATCATAATGAATGATCTATTAACCAACTTTCAGGAATCTAATAGCGAAATTATAGGATATGCAGATGATCTAACGGTAATATGTTGGAATACAGATGTAAAAAATCTTAAGATTACAATTGAAAATTCAATAGGGAAAATAAATATGTGGTGTGAAAACAACAAACTTAAAATATCAAGACAGAAAACAAAGATTTTATATTTATTCAACTGCAAAAAGTATGTAATTACCCTGCATGATAGTCTTGTCAAACCAGTTGAAAACCTAAAAATACTAGGATTAACATTCAAGAATCACCGAAACAAGAACAAATTAGATTTTATGCCCTACATCGACAGTGTTATTGCAAAAACAACTAGAGCTAGTGGATATCTTCTTGGTTTAACAAAGAAATCGTGGGGATTGGATAGTAGGCGATTATTAACATTATATAAGACCTTATTTAGAAGCACAATAACTTATGGTTCAACAATCTGGTACCCATACATAAACACGAGATCAAAAAACAAAATAGATTCACTACAGTATAAAATTCTTAAACACTGTATACATGCTTATAATACAACATCTTCGAATTGTACACATGTTCTCGCAAGAATACCTAAAATTACGGATTTCATTATGTCAAACATACTTAAAGTTGAAATAGATTTTAATAGAAATGATCCAGCCAAAAGAATGATAATATCTAACTTTATAAATGAAAAAATTCAAAAATACTATGAAGACTCAAATGATAATTTCAGAGAATTTTTTGAAAACTCAAGATTACCCAAATTTATCCAGCCAAACTTTTATAATATACAATTTTTTACGGGGCATGGAGACTTTAACACATATTTATATAGAATTGGCAGAATTGATTATTCAATCTGCTTATGTGACCAAGAAGATCACAACCCTGAGCATATTTTAATCCGGTGCCCACTTGTTGCTGATTTGAGAGTACAATGTCAAATGAACAGTTCTAGTTTAAGCCAAATGGTTTCCAGTAAAGAAGAATATAGAAAATTTAACAAGTTTTGTAGACTCTATCTCAAACGCCGTGGATTTGAATTACATTAAGAATTGAAATTTCTAGTTTTAATTAGTATATTTGTGCCACTGGTTTAGTGGTTGTAATTATAAATATATATTGGACTTTTGATGATATGTATGTAAATAATCTTTGTTTATTTTATAATTTATTGTTCTAAAATGTAAATTTGAATAACTTTCACTCTCTCTCTAAAACTATAAATAATTTGTATATATATTTAAAAACTATGTACATAAAATGGTTTAAACATTTACATGCAAATATCCACATAGGATATAGCGTGTGTTTTGTAATAAATAAATAAATTAAAAAAAAATAAATTTTTCGTTCAAAAGAAACACATGCGGGATATTTTAAAATGTCGTTCTACAAGATATCATATGCTGTTAAATTTATTATCATGGTTTCGGGTTAATGGCCCTCATCAGTCAGATTAAAGTCCGCCCTAGACTCACGAGGGCCATTAGCCCGAAACCATGGTCTCTAGGTGGACGCTTTTCAGTTTGCCAAAGCTGGTGTTGTGGCTTTGTTACCGATCCGAAGCCACTAGTTGCGGCGACGGTCAATAGATGGCGTCTGTTTTTAGACGTTTATTTTGACGGGAGAGGCCACCCTTGTCTCTATAGATCAATTTCCTCCCGGCAAAATTTCCATCGATAGTGTTATGTTTATATTGAGAACTGAATGCTACGACCGCCACTAGCGCCATCCTGGATTTATCATCCTCACACACTCTTTGTTTACATCTTATCGCCTATGTTTAATCTCTGAATGTTGTTCACTATTAAGTTTCCCCTTTTAAATAGATGATAAAGGTTATTATTATCAAATAACCACAAACGGCCTCATGATTTCTTATAAACTTTAAGTACCTAAACCTAACAGTATATATATTTTTTGAAAATAAAGCAATCCATAAATAAATCTTTAATTAAAAAGGCATATATTGGATCAAAATATCATTTATTTTTCCAGTATTTCAGTTGGCTTTTAATGGCTTGATATTAATTGGCTTGATGAAGGTTGGCGTTCAGCCAACTGAAATATTGGAAAAATAAATGATATTTTGATCCAGTATATATATGTATACATCTGTAAACTGTATAAGACCAGTGGTCTTAATAAAGCTGTATGTGTGCCAGTGTGTGTATTTATATATACAAAGTAGGATCAAAAACTTCCCGAACCTTTTTTTAATTAACTATTTATTCATAGTATAGTAATTTAAACATCAAAATTTTCAAAATAGGAGTCTTGGTTATCTACACATTTTTTTCCAGCGTGAAAAAAGCTGTTGAAATGCTAGTTCAAAGTCAAATTTTCTAAGCTTGTTTAGCTCCACCGTCGCTTTTTTAATTACTTCTGATTACGATGAATAGCGCCTCCCGTTTAACGCCATTTTAAGTTTTGGAAAGAAAAAGAAATCACATGGGACGATATCAATAGAGTATGGAGGATGCGGTAAGACAAATACAGAGTGTTTGGCTAAATAGTCTTGAACAATTATGGCTCTATGAGCAGGGGCATTATCATGTAGCAATTTCCACTGTTTTGATTTAAAGAGTTGGTTTCTTTTACTTCTGTCTGTTTTTTATTAGTAACCCCCTCTTTAATAAATTCATAATAGACAAGTCCTTGATAATCGAAACTCACTACAAGCATTACTTTTCCTTTAGACTTGTCAAGACGAACTTTCTTATTCCTAGGAGAACTTGGTGTGTGCCATTCGAGTGATTGTTTTTTGGTTTGTGGATCAAAAATAAAGCACCCTGTCTCATCACCAGTTATTATTGCATTTACAAAATCAGTATCATTATTTGCAGTTTCAATTAAATCTTTGCAAATTGATAATCTGGTTTCTCTTAGTTGATATGCTTAATTTCGTGGGACAAAATAACCAAAAGGTTTTTTCATGTTTAAATGTTCACCAATAATTTTTTGGCTGCTACCATACGAAATTCCAAGTATTTCTAGATATATTCAATAGTAATATTTCTATCAGCAACAATTAAATCACGTACCTGTCCAATAGTGCGATCCTTTGTTGACGTCAATGGCCGACCTGACCTTGAATCATCTGCGATGCTCTTACGGCCATCTTTAAAACGTTTATACCAGAAATAAACTTGCGTTCGTGACAATTTTTCGTCTTCATAAGCTTCATTCATTAAAGCTAATGTCTCTGTGAAAGACTTTTAATTTTACACAAAATTTAATATTTGCCTATTGCTCAGATGATGACAATGCAGAAACCGACGCGAGCTAAATACTTACAACAAAAATATGCCTAAAATAAAAACTACACATGCGCATTTACTGGAGTTGCTAAATTTAATTTTAGTTTAGACCTTGTTCTTTACAGTAAAATTGATTTTACATTTTTCAAAAGTTGTTTTATATTTTATTTATTAAAAGTTCGGGAACTTTTTGATCCTACTGTGTATATAAAATTATCATTTTGAAACAAAAGTGAAGACATTTACATGTATCGACAAGATATCAATAAGATTATGCCAATTGTCTAAACAATCAACAGAACTGAAGGCGACGTAGAGCGTCTATCTCAAAATAGGTTTCTGTTTATGCTGGCAGACGGAGATAATATAACGTCAACCAGCCGCCATTTTGGCGATTTATCTTCGAGCAGAAGCTATCACGTAAGTTACTCCCCATTGCTATTTTCTCTATCCACAAATGTTGGTTTCATATAAATCCAGATCAATTTATTGTTTGTAAATATATAAAGTTTGAAATTAAACTTAACTCTAACGGCGATTGGATATATTGTTTATAAATCTATCGAGTACAGACAGACACATACACATTTATATATATATAGATTTGAAAATAGCCTAGGTTCAGATATAATTATGATAAGTAGTTTTACACAAATCTTTTATCAAATCGTGGTAAATTTCAGAACTATAATAATTTATTTTATTAGAATATGTGTTGTTGTTGTCGTGTCCAATGAAGAGCCTCAGATGTCTACATACCTCTCTTTCACAGCAGCAGCAATGCCCTCTATTTTGGGTGTGTAAAGCTGCTGCTCTGGATCCATGTCAATTTTCTGCAAGGCTGCGGCCATTGTTGGGCATGAGAATATGTGAGTAGGTCTTAGTTCCACACCAGGACAGTTGTTGCATGTCCAATAGGTTCTTGTGCCATCTGGATGTATTGTCATTCCTTTATAGTGTTTGTTCTAAGTCTTGTTATAGTTTTTGTCATTTTTCTCTCTGAGTTTATTTCGCATATTTGAACTTTTCTCATTATTTTTCGTTTAATCATCTTGTATTTTGCCAAAGCATCAGCGTCAAATACTGACATTTGTTCTTTCTTTTGGCTCAACTCTCTGGCTTCCTTTGCCAAATTATCTGCCATTTCATTACCCTCGATCCCAACATGGGCAGGAATCCATTGTAAAATGCAGCTTTTCTCCAATGGTTCTAGTTGGGTAAGTAATGAGTGTATTTTCTGCGTTATTTTAGTATTGCTCTTCTGAATTGCTTCTAGAGTGGATCTGGAGTCGCTGAATATTAAATTTCCTTCTGCTTAATGCAAGGATGGTTGGTTCGGGCATACATCAAGGGCTTCTCAGATAGCTGTCAATTCACAAGTGAATGACCATGTGTAATAGGACCAATACAAAATTCTTGAAAGTGTAAAGCTACACATCGATATGGAGCAAATACTAAATAAACATACTACATATTTCTCAGGTTGACCAAAAAATAAATCCAAGTTAAAAATATTATTTTCACATTTATGTTTATTGGTTATTTTATTCCAAACAATTATATTTACCTATTGTTTTAAACCATTATATATTTGAGTCAAATATGCAATAAATTGATAAAGAGAGAGTAATATTTTGGAATATTTTGAGGAAAAAAATGTTTTTCCTTTACTGATCCAGATACGCCCTTTTTTATATAAACATTATATATTTGTTTATTGTTTAAAAACCTTTTATTTTTAAACAAGAGTTCAACTTCGCTATGGGCGAACATGAAATGTGATAAAAGACATCACTCTCTTTTAAAATCGAATAAAGCTTCCATTTGTTTATCTTCTCTGCTCCGTATATAAATGTTATGAATAATTTGTTTGTTGTTAGATAAAAGGTTGAAGGTGGAGTCGTGATAAAAAAAAAGATAATTATTGACCATCAAGTAGTTTGTTTTTCAATTACTTGAGGAAATATTGCACATTAGTTATTTTCACAATTATATAGAATTTATAAAGTTAATCCTATATTAGTGATTCAAAAAAGATAGATTTGTTAACTAAACATATTTACAACAAAACTGAAAGTAATTCTAAAAAACGATGATTAAAAAAAAGTAGAATTATCAATGAATAAAAATAATATACATATTTTTTTAAATACAGAATATTTGAGCTTTTAGATTATATAATATCTATATATCCGTGAATAGCCCACAACACCAGCTTAGGAATATTTGAATAAAAGGCACCCTGTATATTATGTTGTTGTTGTTGCTTATTCCTCAAGTCGTTTAAACGATCTCCATTAGGTTACATTGTCTCAGCTTTTCTATTATAGTTCTGGGGTTTTTCCAGAGGTATTTTTTTGAAGAATTTGATACAATTTAATAGATGTTCAGGACTGGCTGGTTGGGAATCGAATTTGGGGCATTTCGGGAATGTTTTTGATTTTTCCATTAAATTTGAGCATTCTAAGATGTTCTGTTTGTAATCTTGAAATCGCCGTTTGTTCATCCCTAGTAAGGGTATGTAAAGAAGCTTCGTTAGGAATGGGGGTGTACCAGGGGTGGTTTAGGGTGGTATATTATAATTTATGGCTATGGCTCTCATCAGTACAATATCAGCTAGGCCTTCGCAGCCTGTTCCTGTTCCAAAATGACTTTATTAGGTACCGCTCAAAAAGAGCAACCTAGCTTATGTTATTTACAATGAATAATAAAAACAGGTTTTTCACATATTGAAAAAAAAAAGTTCAATGCGGGATTCGATCCGGGTTCATGGCTGTAGGATATCGAAGGTGTAAACAGCCGGCCAACAACTTTCTTTTTTTCGCAGCATCCTGGAATCAACAAAGTCTGACAAAATTGTATTTTATCTGTTGAAGTAGAAGGGTCGATTTTTAGCTCAAAATACATAGCTCTTCTGAATTAGATTTCTCTCCTATTCTTCAAAACAATTTGTTATCTATGTTTATGACGCTCATATTCATAATATCTTTAAGGGAGAGTTATCATATTATAATATTGTTGCGTTGTTGGTTGACAAAGAATAACTTCCGTGGGTACAAAGAATAGTGCAAAAATAAAACAAAAATAAAGAAAACAGCAGTTACAAACCCACCAACTGAAGCACAGTGAGGGAAAGCTGGAGCAAAATAGGAGACAGAAGTTGTAGAACCTTCTAGAATCTTCCTGGAAGTATACCGGCGTCGGCGGTAAGCAGCAGTCCGATCTCTTGAGACAGCAGCATTTGCTTGGAGTCCACCACATAGCTTCGTTCTTCTACTCATTTGTAGGAGTTCCTCATCCCTATATATCTCGGAGTAGATCTTTCCAGAACGGTCATGGTTGGTTAGCCAATCAGAAAGCCGCCAACGCTACGCCTTGCGCAATCGCTTTAGATTGCCCAATCAGTTGTTCTCAGATTTTTCAACATTTATCTTGAACTTTCGAAAACATTCTATTCTGGAATGCGCTTTCTTTTCTACGTAACAATATGAATATCATATACACATATCTTCCTTCATTTATATTTAATATTGATATAAATACAGTAGAATCTGTCTATAAAGTACATTACCTAGTTGCAGAACTAAGCGTCTTTTTATAGGAAGGTGTCAGCTTACAGCAAGAATAGCAGAGTTTTCTTAAGATTATTTGTTGGCTGAAAGTTGATTCAGAGAACAAACACAGCTACATCAACCTATAGTTTAACTCCCGACATTTCAGTGACTTCCTGTCATTCTCTTCAGGGGAATGAATTTTGTTTCATTTGAAATAGAAATTATTGTGTGACGTTCAATATTTTCTCATATACAATTTGAAATAGTAAAAAATATAAATCTGAAATATTATAAATTTAACTCAATATAGTTTTATAATTAAATACATCATGTTTGCTTTTGTTTCAGATTCCTCTAGAGAAAGCCCCAACAATCTCGGTACTAAAAGAAAAAAACTGATTTGAATTGCTTATTCTTAGATCATTATTATGAGAGATTTATGAATAACCAAGAATATTAGATAATAAAAGGCATATATTGGATTTGAAAAAATATTTATTTTGCCAATATTTCGGCTGGCTGAACGCCAACCTTTATTGAGGCATTACATTTTTGTATACACAAACTCAGCGCCGCATAGTGTTAATAGAAGCAAAACAATTCTCTGTCATTATTCTTTGATATTTTGACCTCTTGGTTGCAATAAAAAGTTCTAATGAAAGACTTGTTGAAATATTTGTCAACGTTATGGTTATAGATGGTCCAATGGCAATCTGAAACTGTTTCAAATAGACTGAACTTTCATAAAGAACGAGAGTGTGAGTTCTGTAATAAAAGAAAACTCCTATAGAACCTGGAATAATTCACCAAGAAACTTGTTCCTGAAGAACTCTTCATCACAATATGCAGGATATAGGTTCTTCTTGGAACAAGGAAGGTTTAAAGACAGTTTGTCATGAGCAGAATGTCAATTTGCATATACCTATTATATGCTATTCCCTTAAAAATATCTCTCCTCAATCTTCCAAGCACCTGTTGACAACGGAAGAGTCCTTTACCATGTGTTCTTGCGAACTAAGCACTAACATAATTGATAAAATGATAGAAATTATTATACAGAATAACAAAGAACATGTTACAAATATGGATGTTGAAATAAAAGGTAGTAATAAAAGTGATCAAGGTACAAATGTATCAGAACACTCAGTTACTGATACAAATTTGAAAGAATCCAATATAGCATATTCAAAAGAGATTGAAATAACCAATTCAGCTCTTTAAAAAATCATTCCAACTAGTGATATATTAAAAAAGGAAGATATATCAGAACATGTGATGTCTTCTCTAGAAATAACCTTAGTTGATTTATATGAAAATTTGAAACAAATAAATGGAAAAGATATTAACTCGACAAATATTCTTTCTCGAATTTCCGAAGATATACTTAATACTAAGGATTCTGATAATGAAGTAGAGCATAATTGTGATATATGTTCAAATAAACTAACTGTTATTGAAGTTTTGTATTGTGCGTTACAATATCTTCAAAATGAAAATGATAAAAACAAAAAGATAAATATGGATACTGGTTGTATTGATGATAATAGCTTTAAAGGATATAAACTAAACTATACAATAGATTACTTTACTTACCAAACAATATTTACTGGTTGTTATTTGACACCCGAAAAACTTTATTTTCGTGTTAATATCATTGAAGATAATAATGAAGAAGAAATAGAAATGGAAGAAAATGATGTATATGATGATGATTATGATTGTAGTCCTGATTTCTTAATACGCCAAGATTATAATGTGGATTACAATATTGATATTATTGATGATTTTGATTATTGTTACGAAGATGTAGTTCGTTATTCTATTCGAGATGAATTTGATGAGAATGTGAATGAAAAAATAGACAACTTGAAGTAAGTAAATAACCATTATAGCCATTCTCTCTCTCTCTATCATATATTTATAAGAATTTATATGACACGCTAATATATCATATATTATTATTGCTACTCTTCTTTCTTATCTTCACTCAATCATATTAGGGTATCAAGCTTGTAGAGCTTGTTGATGGTGTCTGTGCTGGGAATGAATCTCTTCTTCTTTCTTATCTCCACTGAATCATATCAGGGTATCAAGCTTGTAGAGCTTGTTAATGGTGTCTGTGCTGGGGATGAGTAGAACTTATCAATTAGTTAATACATACAGTTAATAATGTGTTTTGGGGTTGCAGGTTGAGAATTGCATTTAGTACATAGTGAGAAAACATTTCAACCATTCTGGAAAGTCATTGTTCGTAGATGACCAGACATTAGTCTGGAAATCAAAGACTGTTGTTATCTTAGGAGGATAGAACCGGTGCTTGTCTCTCTTGTTCTGTACCAGTCATGTGAAGCATTGGATTAGAATGAATGTTGGTTAATGGAAACTACTGGACCAAAGTAATATGCCGCAAAAAAAATGAGATTAGATGAATTATGTGTTTATACAACACCAGATAAAATTGTTGCTACCTATATTTTTCAAATAAATACGCGAGCGTATGTTATCTATATAGATGATATAATAAACAAGGATCTAAAGGATTATAGCAATTATAGGCGTCATCAAAAAAACACAAATACATGTTTATTTAATTTTAAAAAATGATAAAAATTGATAATCTATGTGTGATGCATTAGCGCGCCATCTGTTATGAAATTCGAAACTATTATAGACGCGTATGATTCTTTTAAAAATAAAATAATTCTACTGTCCTTGCTGCAATGCAAAGATCCTCCCATTAATTTTTCCATTGCAGTAAGGGCAGTAGAATTTTTTTAATTTTTAAAAGAATCATACGCGTCTATAATAGTTTCGAATTTTCATAATATCTGTGTGTCCAATAATTTTATCAAAACTTAGCTTAAAGTTGGTAGATAATAAACTATTCATTTAAAATTCGATACTTTGCTAAACGTTTGAATAACTAGACACTCATATCGTTTTTTAGTAGGTATTGCCTATTTCTCATTGCAGGATAGTTATCCAATATGTGTTGAATGGCAGTTTTTGAATAATCTAAGAGGTCTCTTTGGCAAAGATCTGTTGACGAAAACCTTTATAGGTCTTTATGCAATTTCGATTGCATTCAAACCTGGACTGAGAATGTAATGTAGAAAAATTAGGATTTTTCAATCAAACATTGTAGTTTTGAAGTTTTGAGTTTTCAACACTGCATATCAATACACAAATAAATAGATCTTTCTACATCCTTATCTTTACTGGCCTTGAATATAATTTGTATTTTATTCTTTATATTTATGGAAATAAAACATCTGTATTTGTGTATATGTGCGTGATTGTGTAACTGAAAATTTCTGGTGGCTTGCAATATTTATGCTTGTTTAAAAATTGATAGTAATTCTGCAATGGTGTTGATAGATTAGAAGAAATGTGCTGTGGCTGTCTAGTTATTTGATTGCCTCTCTTCCCACGTATTTGTTACTTATTCTATCACTCAAGGTACATTTATATGGAAGCTAACTGATATCTTGATAGAATTTGAATTTCAATATATTTCAGAAATATAGATATGTTGTTGTTCGCGTTTACCACCGAGCTCAAATCCTATGCGCTACGGTGCAGCGATGAATAAAACTTGACTTGTTCTGTGGTTTGAATAAAGTGAACTCCAAGCAAATTGATAAGGAATCTATGAATTTAATTTGTCTTTGAATTGGCTACATTAATGAATGACTTAAACAACTAGAATGACTGACTACACACACTGACTTAAAAACTACCACTAGAAATAACTAAGCAACACAAAATATATATATAACAGTGTTGCCGAATCAATATACATATACACAGATTAAATCAAAATAAAATAAAGAATTATGCAAAACAATGACCAAACAATTTCTATTATAAATGACAAACAAGAAAATATGCAATTTAACCAAACATACTCCCCCCCGTTGGACAGCCAAGTCCAACAAGAATAGAATTCATTCCTTGAATGGCAGAGGAGCTATCTTGGTGAAACATATGAATAAAACAATATAAGTCTTAAACAGTATTTTTGATCTTTTTAACATTGGCTTAGTAATGATAGGGCCCGCCAAATCTACACCGACTCGTTGGAAAGGCCGGGATGGCACCACCCTTTCGAGTGGCAATTCACCCATAATTTGAGTCACGGTCTTGGATCGATGCTTAAAACAGGTAATACACCGATTCAGAACTCTCTTCACTGCAGCTTTACAAGAAATAATCCAATACTTCTGATAAATCATAGATAATGTGGTTTGTAGACCCGAATGTAGAGATTGCTTATGATAATATTCGATAATCAAATCTGTACAATAATGTCTTTTTGGTAGGATTATTGGATGTTTTCGATTAGAGTCAAGATTTGAATGTTGAAGTCTTCCTCCAACTCTAAGAATTCCATCAGCATCAAGGAAAGGATTTAGGAACCTGAGATTGCTTTTCCCGGACACAAAGCCCTTATCTCGAAGCCAACCAATATCCTGAGTAAATTCTTGATTTTGAATTAATATGATGACCTTAACCGTGGCATTATGAACTTCTGAGGCTGATAGGAATCGATTTAACGATTTATTAGTTGATTTACAATTTGAAATGAATCTCAAACAAAATGCCATTACATCAACTGTTCTTATCCAAGATGAGTATTTCAGAAGTAATTCAGGCATAGGTCCCATTATAGAGTGATAGACCAAGATTGTCGACCTCTCCTCAATCAATGTTTCCGGAGAGAGTTCATCTGAGGGATGCAAATCAACGCAAGAATCAACCGATGGGTCCTGCAACCAATGTGGTCCCTGCCACCATAACTGGTTATCAATCAATTGTGCAGGAGTTAGTCCTCTTGTAGCCAAGTCTGCAGGGTTTTCCGAACCTGGTACATGGAACCATGAATGGGGTGGTGTCTTTCTCTGAATAGTTGAAACCCTATTAGCAACAAAAGTCTTCCATCTTTTAGATTCTGATTTTATCCAATTAAGAGCAATGGTGGAGTCGCTCCACAATAAAATTTGATCAAAATGCAAACTCAATGATTCTTTCACCGCAACAAATAAATTTGCTAACAGCAAAGCTGAACACAGTTCCAAGCGGGGCAGAGATAAGGCCTTGATTGGAGCAACTTTTGTTTTAGATGCAATTAAAGATATATCAATTGATCCATCATGCTTACAAGATTTTACATAAATAACTGCTGCATAGGCCTTTTCCGAAGAATCACAAAATCCATGTAATTCTAGAGTGAGAATAGAATTTCGGCAAGGAATGTACCTCGGGATTGAAATTTTGTTCAATTGATTAATATCTCCCTCAATGCCTGTCCATTGCCTTTGAATACACTCGGGCAATCTCTCATCCCAGTTGCCTCCCTTGGCCCAAAGGTTTTGCAGCATGATTTTAAAAATGATAACCAAAGGAGCCATCCAGCCCAAAGGATCGTAGATTCTCGCAATCAATGATAGAAGCGACCGCTTAGAATTAACCTGAATATCAGGGGGCCTCACTCTGATGGTAAATGAGTCTAAGGTCGGATCCCACAAAATGCCCAGTAATTTAACTGACGGGAGATCCTTGAAATCAAAGGATTGATTGATGCCCTTTTGATCTTTAGGTAAGAATTCAAGTATTTTCGGACTGTTAGAAACCCATTTCCTAATGGGAAAACCTCCTTCAGCTAACAAAGCAATGATCTGTCGAATCAAAACTTGTGCCTCTTCCACAGTATCTGCTCCTGTAAGAAGGTCATCGACATAAAAATCTCTCTTCACAATTTCCGAAGCAACAGGATAATTCATCGCTTCGTCATCCGCCAACTGATGCAACGCTCTAATGGCCAAATATGGAGCGCATGCTGTTCCATAAGTGATTGTTGTTAACTTATATTCTTGAATAGCATCTGATGGTGAATCACGCCACAAAACTCTCTGATAGTCACTATCATCAGGATGAATCAATATCTGCCTATACATCTTCTCAATATCTGCAGATAGTGCAACGAAAAAGGTCCGAAACCTCAATAGAAGGTCAAAGATGTCTGTTTGTAACTTAGGACCTATATGCAAGGCTTTGTTCAAAGAGGGACTATCATCAGAGCAAGCTGAGGCATCGCAGACTACTCTGAGATTAGTAGTAGTACTCTCCTCCTTTAGCACATAATGATGTGGCATATAATAGACTTGGGACGGGGATTTAGGAATATCTACAGCTGAGATAATTTGCATATGATTTAGCGATGAATATTCCTTCATAAAAAGTTTATACCGACTATAAAGCTGCTCACTCTTTAATAACTTATTTTCAAGAGAAAGAAATCTCTTAAAAGCAACTCTTCTTGAATTTCCGAAATTCGGAGTAACCCTAAAGGGTAATCTTACTTGATACCTTCCAGTTGTAGTTCTTAAAACACTAGTTTTAAAGTGTTGTTCACAATCCATTTCTTCTTTGGTTAGGATAGGTTGGGTACAGGGCGGAATAGAGTCCAACTCCCAGAACTTTCTGAGTTGATTATCTATAGAGGTAGCACAGAATGTCAGAACACTATGATTCAAAGAACCATCTGATTGTTGAGCCATGATTTTGCCCGAGAGAAGCCAACCCAACTTCGAATTACATGCTGTTGGACCCCTCTCGTTTTGAAACCTAACCTGTCCTGTATACATACTTGGGGCAATATCAGCTCCAATGATTATATCAATGGGAGCGGGCTTGTCAAAGGTTGGATCCGCCAGCCTTAGGCCAACCAGGTGAGGCCACCGACTCCTCTCCATTACAAAGTTTGGCAGATTACATGTGATTTTATTTAAGATTAAGGCCTTAGCGGTGAATAGCATGTTTGAATAGTGAGGAGAGAAGGTGATATCCACCTCTCCTAACGGCTTGTCCAAGCTGTTATCTCCAATGCCATACATAGAGGCATCCGAATAATTCACAGGAAGATTCAACTTTTTTCTCAGTGAGTCAGTCATCAAATTCCTTTGAGATCCAGTATCGACTAAAGCTCTGGCCATGCAAGAATTACCATATAGATCATTCACCCTTATTAAAGCTGTTGATAGCAAGATCTGACTAGAAGAACTAGAATGATTAATTGAATGTGTCTGAATCACAGAATTAAGACGAGCCGATGAATTTACATTAGATCTCCCTGTAGAATCAACTCTGTTGGCATTACTAGACTCTACTGCATGTATGGCCCTAGGCAGTGAATTAGAGTCGTGTGATTCAAAACTAAATGCGTGAAGCAAGGTATGATGCTTCAGTTTACATACTCTGCAAACTGCAGTCAACTTACGCGCATATACAAAGTGGTTTGATCTAAGACAATTATAACATAACCCGTTATCCTTTACAAACCTCCATCTCTATTGTAGTGACTTATTTTGGAACAAATGGCACTTTGCTAACAAATGTGGATTTTTGCATAACATGCAGGGAGTGCAAGCTGCATGTGAATTTGGACGGGATACCGATGTAGCATGAGAATAAACCCTACTCGGCTTGGGTGAGGTCTTTGAAGTTTCTCTTAATCTTAGATTTGCAAGGCTCCGTGCATATTTCTCTAAGAATGTTATCAACTCCTCATAAGAGGGATAACCCTGCACATCAATGTGCAACTCCCAGTCCTTTTTTAGTGAATTATCTAGTTTTGACTGGATAATATATATTAGTATTAAATCCACAAGAGTGTTTCTCTCCAAACCCAATGTACTTAAATTTTGAACACCCTCATTGCAGATATCCAAAAACTCATAAAGAGCCTTATCCGAGTCACCTTTAATGAATTTAAGATTTAAAAATTTCTGAATTTGCCTAAAAGCCAGTTCCCTTTTATTATCATACCTGTGTATTAAGGTTTGCCAAGCTATGGAATGATTTTCATCTGAGATGCTGAATGCCCTAACCAATCTCGCAGCGTCTCCCCTAAGGGCAGAAACAAGATATTGCAGTTTCTGAGAATTTGCAAGTGCTCTATTTTGGTCTATTACTTTTATGAAAATTTCTTTAAATCCTAACCATTCCGAAAAATTACCACTAAAAATTGGCAACTGAAATTTAGGGAGTTTTATAGAATATTCTTCAGAAGTCGATTTATCCTGTTTAATACTATCTAATAATCTATTAATGCTGACCAGCATACTATCAATTTATTTTACTGCATTATAAGTTATTTTAAATTTTTCCGTAATATCCAAGCTTTTATATTTTGCTAATTTTAAAACCTGACTATTGAGATTCAACTTTAAAGTTTGTAAATTTTCCTTTGTCTGATTCAAAACATGCAAATCACCGGTCAACAATTGAGATTCTACATCTTCTTTGAATAAATCTATTTCAACTAAATACTTTTCAAAAATAACTATTTCTGCCTCCATATTAAAAAGAATATTATTACAAAATAAACAGATGGATCCTACCTTAAGATTTAAAATGTAGAAACTGTGCAGATGGCGGTTGGGTTGACTTACCAGGGATGGGTTAACTTGGCCTTTGGAGGATTAATTCGGGACTTGAATTCGAAAAAGCCGCTGGCTTATTTCAGATGGACTTGTTGATTCTTCTGTAGATTTAAAAGATTTCTTTTCAAATGTAGCCTCCTCGCAGAGCCGTTGATTCTTTCTTGAATATTTCCTGTCGCGCTGTAGATTCTCTGCAGAGGTGTAAAATTCTTGCCTTGAATAATTCCTTTTGCTTTGTAGAGTTCCTCACTATCCGGCTCGAGGGACCAAAATGTTGTTCGCGTTTACCACCGAGCTCAAATCCTATGCGCTACGGTGCAGCGATGAATAAAACTTGACTTGTTCTGTGGTTTGAATAAAGTGAACTCCAAGCAAATTGATAAGGAATCTATGAATTTAATTTGTCTTTGAATTGGCTACATTAATGAATGACTTAAACAACTAGAATGACTGACTACACACACACACACACACACACACACACACTGACTTAAAAACTACCACTAGAAATAACTAAGCAACACAAAATATATATATAACAGTGTTTCCGAATCAATATACATATACACAGATTAAATCAAAATAAAATAAAGAATTGTGCAAAACAATGACCAAACAATTTCTATTATAAATGACAAACAAGAAAATATGCAATTTAACCAAACATATGTTATGGGGTTGGATGGATGGATGATTGGATTGGTGGTTGTGGTGGCGCAGTCTTGGTCGGGTGACAAAGGTTCCACAGGGGAAGAACAAACACACCTGGATGGGTTTGACTAGGACCTGCGAGGGAGAGGAGAAAAAAAGTTCGGCGGAGGTGGCTGGCCTTTCACATCTATGGAGCGTACACTGCCTTGGTTGGAGCCTATGTTGAGCACACCTAGCTCGTAGCATGGTCACCTACCCTCGATACTTTTTCTTGTCTGAGATAATCGTCATCGACTCTCTCGACTTCTCATTGGTCGAGCTCCTTACACGTGCTCTCTGGTGATTCGCTATTAATTTATTATGCTTAAAGTTGATTGGCTATTAATTTGTCATGCTTAACGGTGATTGGCTCAGAACCTCCATTGTCGCCATGATTGCAATCCTCCAGGAAGAAGAAGGCCTTTGAACTTAAATTTTTAGGGGGGGGGGGGTCCAGGGCAGTGACCTTAACTTCCTGGATGAAGCAATTCTGTACTTTGTTTCTCTCCCATCTCGTGAGGCCTAACTTTTATTAAACCTTTAGACGATACATGGTATATAGATTGTGGTGGGGTTACAAAATACTATATAATACACTGCGGCCTGTGATTGTAAAACGACACTTGAAGTTAAACCGCATGAGTTTCTTTTCAACGAAAAATAAATATTTTATATCAAGGTGAAATATCGACTATTTCTATCCTTTTTGGATGAGGTATGAAAGGGTGAATTATGAAGAGTAATGACGAACGGAAAAATAAAAGTGTCCAGGGATGGGAATCGAACCCACAATATTCCGCTTACCGGGCAGATGCCATGTCCACTAGGCTACCCTGGACGTATCTTTCCGTACGTAAATTTCCTTACGAACGGAAAGATACGTCCAGGGTAGCCTAGTGGACATGGCATCTGCCCTGTAAGCGGAACATTGTGGGTTCGATTCCCATTCCTGGACACTTTTATTTTTCCGTTCCTCATTACTCTTCATAATTCACCCTTTCATACCTCATTCAAAAAGGATAGAAATAGTCGATATTTCACCTTGAAATAAAATATTTATTTTTCTTTGATAAGAAACTCATGCGGTGTAACTTCAAGTGTCGTTTTATAATCCTATATACAGATTATCACAAATATTTATTAAAACACAAAAATAGGCATATCCTGACAGTACACTGAAGATTTTTAGATGCCAGAACGTCATCTAGTGGAACAGAAATCAACTAAACATTGAAGTTATACAGTTTACACCACCTTGACGAGGGCTAACAATCTGAAACGCGTTGATGGTTGGCTTTTCTTTATTCATCAAGAAAATGGGTTGACCAAATATTAGGTGACAGGTTGAATCAACGTTTAATTGATTTCTGTTCCACTAGATGGCGCTCTGCCATCTAAAAAAAACTAATATGAACGGTCAGGATATGCCTATTTTTGTTTTTAATATCAACACCTAAACTTTTTTATATTTTATATTATTTTTTCTCATAATTATATATTTTGAAAATAGAGCAATCCATATTTGAAAAATCAAATAATAAAAAGGCATATATTGGTTTTAATAAAATATTTATTTTGCCAATATTTCGGCTAGCTGAACGCCAACGCGGAACGCTGTATTACAAAACTGTAATGCCTCGATAAAGTTTGGCGTTCAGCCAGCCGAAATATTGGAAAAATAAATATTTTGTTAAATCCAATATATGCCTTTTAATTATCTAATAATCATATATGCGTATGATTTAAAAAAAAAATGTAAAGCGACTACATAATGACGGTCGTTAAGAAGAATTGTGGATATAATTTCTCACTGATTAATTGATAAATAATAAGGGAAGCTCTCAGTACGATAATGATTTACATAAATTCCAATAAAAGAATGTTTACAAAAACATAGAGAAAGGACTAGAAAGTTTTCCTGACACTGATTGACCCTCCTACTATATTCTATCTTTTAATCATGTATATCTGTAGAAATTTATGAAAGTCAAAACAAACATTTATATTTCTCGAGATATCATTCAACCAGCATCCACCATGCACGTATATATATTCTCAAAAATTGTTTATAACACACAAATAATGTAATATATATTTTCTCCCCCATTCAATATCATCAATATTTAAAACATGTAAATAATAATTTGTATATAAAAATAGTACATATATATCTTCAATTTACTATCGTGATACTCCTGTTGAAGGACTGACAAGTCTGAAAGCTTGTGTGAAAATGAATATTTGAACAAGAAACTTAGACCTGGAAGCTTTTTTTATTTTCCAATTTTCATATTTAAATAGAATATTTTATTTTATCACTTATAGTTAGCGAATTATAGATTAGGTTTAAAAAATCGGTTTAATATTGCAAAATTCTAACCCTACAAATGAGTGAAAGTAATCAAATAGGGTTCTGGCTTATTTGTGAGTACAAAAGTCGAACTTTCTTTCACATGTGTAGATATGTGGTGCATTTACTTCGTTAACTTATTTCCACCATGATTATGATGGCTTGTATTACGTATACTAGCTATAATAGTAATAAAATAGTTTATACATAAAATTCTTTCTAGAACGACATTTGAAAATTATCCCGCATGTGTTTCTTTTGAACGAAAAATCGAAATTTATTTTAAGGAGAAATAACGATTATCGGAAATTACAAAAACCCGAGATGTTTGAATAAAATTAATCGACTAATTTTACCTTTCGATTACACGCATCAAAAAAGTGCTTGGGTGGATGCATATTCATTCAGATTGTGGCTCATCAAGTTTCAACGTAAAATGGCAGCTGAAAATAGACATGTGCTTCTAACAATGGACAATTGCAGCGCACATGATACAAAAGACTTGGATCTGCCAAATGTCCGGATTGTATATTTCCCAGCAAACTGTACAAGCCGAATCCAACCACTTGACCAAGGGATAATAGCTGCGTTCAAGTGCCATTTTAAGTCAAGGCTTGTTAAAAATGCCTTACTTGGGATAGAATCCGAGCAAACAACAGTAAAATGGAATATTTTGCAGGCAATACGTGCAATGGCTGCTTCATGGGACTCTGTATCTAGTCAAACAATCAAAAATTGCTTTAAAAAAGCTTGGCCAACTGTTGAAGGCAAAACAGCGGATTTGTTTTCACTTCCAGAAACAATGCTTGATGAGCCTGAAGAAAGGACCAAACTCCTTTCAGCTACAAACCCAGCTGAGACTTTGACTTTCCTGGAGTATGTTGCCCTGGATGAAGGGTTGTAAATTTGCGGTTCAACCGAATTAGAAGAAAAGAAGAAAGAAGAAGAAGAAACAGAAGACGATGAGGTGAAAGAAGAGATAAAGATGCCTACTAGAGGGGAAGTAATCGCGGCCATCGAAACCCTCCAGAAGCTGTCCAAAACCTCTGCGGATATTGATGTTCATTTTGAAGATGACCTGGATAAAATAAGAAGGGAGTGTCTGAAACAGTGCCCAATCAAATACCACCAAAAACCTATAACAGACTTTCTGAAGCCTGCAGAGAAAACCCAGATATAGGATACTCTATGCATACTGCATATGCTGCATACACATAAACATTGTATGCACCAAGTATATTATGTAAGTTGTTTCTTTTGTTGTTCTTTTTTATTTGTGTTGTAAAATAAACTTATATTCTCATGTTATTGCCTTACATTGTGATTATATTATCCAGATTGTCTTTTAAAATAAAATACTTTATGTACATACATATACATAATTGTTGTTCCTTAAAATTATAAAATATTTTCATTAATATTATTTTCAAATAAATTTATCCATTATTCCTCAGAAATGTAGTTTTCTTACTCATCAGTAGTACATAAGTACAACCCCCGGATACCACGAATTCAATTCGTCTAATACGAATTCGGTTTATACAAATTCTTTTAAGACGAAAAGGGTATTTCGTTCTCCCGTTGAGTTCGTCTTAACGAGGGATTACTGTAAGTGGAAAACACCATAAATAATCTGTTATTAAAATATCTAAACAATTAATTAAAAATTTTGTTAAGGTCCTCAAAAAAGAAAAAAATTGAGCACATTAATGAAATTTCAATCTTTTTTTGTAAAAAATAATATAAATAACCTTAGTCTTATAAAAATACTAACCACGTTAGTTAGAAATAGCATATATAATCTGTATTTAAAATAAAAAAGAAATAAATTAAAAATAGCCTAAAAATTTATCTAAAATATAAAATTGATCTCATCAAGTAAGGCTTCAACTTTTTTTGGTATAAAATATGAAAACTATAAAATAAAAGTATCTTACCATGTATAAAAGTTATTAAAATATATATAAAAAAGATTAAAACTAATTTTCCAAGAAGTTCAAAAGTGCAAACACTTTCGAAAAGCCTAAAAATTTATCTAAAAAATAAAATTGATCTCATCAAGTAAGGCTTCAACTTTTTTTGGTATAAAATATGAAAACTATAAAATAAAAGTATCTTACCATGTATAAACGTTATTAAAATATATATAAAAAAGATTAAAACTAATTTTCAAAGAAGCGCTAAAGTGTAAACACTTTTGAAAGTGTAAACACTTTAACTCTGTTGAATTTTTTTTGTATTTTTATCGATAACAGCAAAGTTATGTATGTTAAAGTTAGGAAAAATATTTTGATGTTAAGCAAAACCTGCTCCATCTCGTTTTACATAAATGTTCAAAATTTGGTCGAAATTGATGCATTGTAACGAAAGTTTTTAGTGAACAACACTTATGAAATTTCCATTTTATTAATATAGATATATAGATATATGATAGGCATGAGCTAGAAACTTTGGCTTCAACCCGCGAATCTTCTTTAAATCCTGATCAGAAATATTGTTATGAAGCCATTCTTAATAGTGTTCGCTCTAGGGCTGGCACGATTTTTTTTTGGATGCTCCTGGTGGCACTGGAAAAACTTTTATTATTAATCTTTTGTTAGCCAAATTGCGCTTAGAGGGTTTAGTAGTTTGTGCTGCTGCTTCTTCTGGAATCGCCGCTACACTCCTTGATGGCGGCAGAACAGCACATTCTCTATTTAAGCTACCTTTGAATTTCTATGATAATGAATTAGCAGTCTGTAACATTGCTAAACAGAGCGCCACTTCCAAAATTCTACAGCAATGCTCATTATTGATATGGGATGAATGCATAATGGCTCATAGACGCTCAATCGAGGCCCTTGATCGCACTCTGAAAGATCTTAGGGATAACAACAGCATAATGGGAGGGGTGACATTTCTTTTTGTTGGGGACTTGACAAACTTTACCAGTTATTCCCAAAGGCACTCGAGCAGACGAGGTGAATGCATGCCTTAAACGCTCTCATATTTGGAGTAGTATTGTTAAGTTATCTCTCACTATCAATATGCGGTCACATCTCTTTGGCGACAGAGGAAGCAGCTTCTCTCAGCTGTTGCTTGAACTGGGCAATGGGACATTTGCAACTCACGAGGGACTCATCTCCATTGCATCAAGTGATCTTTGTGTCTTGGTTGAAGATATCCATACCTTAATATCATCTGTTTACCCCAATATAGGCTCTTTACTTACCATGCCTCTTTCTTGGTTCAGTGAAAGGGCTTTATTATCACCAAGAAATGATGCTGTGGACAAAATAAATGAATATATCCTCGGTAAATTTATTGCTCCTTCAAGAACTTATTTGTCAATAGACACTGTTGTAGATCCGAATGATTCTGTGCATTACCCCATTGAATTTTTAAATTCTATCAATCCGCCTGGAATGCCTGTGCACAGTCTTACCCTAAAGGTTGGCGCCCCAATTATATTGTTAAGAAATCTTAATCCCCCAAAATTGTGTAATGGTATTCGGTTGCAAGTTAACAGCTTACACAGATATCTTCTGGAGGCGACTATTTTGACTTGATGCGGCACTGGTGAGAAGGTTATGATTCCTAGGATTCCCATTATATCTTCAGATTTGCCCTTTCATTTTAAAAGACTTCAATTTCCTGTTAAGTTGTGCTTTGCAATGACAATTAACAAAGCACAAGGTCAAGCATTGAAATGGGCTGGAATTGATCTTCAAGTTCTATGTTTTTCCCATGGCCAGCTTTATGTTGCCTGCTCACGCGTCAGTTCCTCCAAAAAACTTTTTATTCTAGCGCCTAATGGCAGCACAAAAAATATTGTTTATCAAGAAGCTCTTTCTTAAGGTATTTCTTTCCTCAATTAGCAAAAAATTTATTCATTACCTTTTATATTTTTTTCACTATGTTTCTAATGTCCTCTAATGTACATAGATGCTTTGCTCATATATGGTTGTCCCTTTTAAAGCGCTAATAAGATCTGCAACTGTTGTAACTGTAAATATGCATATTTGGTGTGGTATTACAAAAGTTTCAATAAATATCTTTTTTAAATATTTTCTCTTCAAGCCCATCATACACACATGCTACATTTTTCACATGTTTCAATGTGTAGGGTTTTAAACCTTCATGGTAAGGTATTCTTACTTAAGAAGTATACTGTGTTAGAAAAATGTATGGTTTTTAATTATTGGTTATTATTGTGTTTATTTTACATACATGTGTTTATATTACATAGTATGTGTCATTCTTTTGATAATTTGATTGGAAATATTAGTTTTAGCATAACTTGCTTCATACCGTAATGTTATATCTGTGTTGGCTTGCTGAACAATACTGGCCCAACATGAATTTACCTATGTTTACCCAAATTACCATTTTAGCATAAGTATACATCTTGCACCTAATAAGAGACCTAAACAATGTGTAAGGTTGAACAAAGAGTGGTCTAACATACACATTGTTTAGGTTTCAGTGAACAAAGAGGTCAATAAATTTTATTAGAAAAACAAAAATCTATTCCATGTAATGTAAAAGAAACAAAATAAACCTCATCCTAGCTAATATACATTACTAATGAGGATTAAAGATTTTGATTTGTGTTGAGAAATTTGCATGCATTTCTCTATTAGTATATTATTATTATCCAAATATATATATAGTCACGACCGTCTTTCCTCAATTCCTCATCGGCCGCTGTCACGGATGCGCGCGCATCATCATTATGATCATTATCATTATCTAATGATAATAATAATAATAATAATAATTATTATTATTATTATTATTATCAAATCATCATCACGACGTGGGTAAGTGTAAACACGTTTTTTACCCTCTCCCAAAAAAACCTGGAAAATTGATCAAAAATAGCGCCAAAGTGATAATTTTTCAATATTAAAAACAAGCATTTTCGAAATAGTAAAGGGCAAGGTAAAAATCTGTATCAAAAAATGAGAAATTTCGAAAATTTGATCAATTAGTGTCTTAGAAAGTTGCAAACACGTGCTTTTACAAACGTGATAGTATGATGCACTAGCGCGCCATCTGTTATCAAAATTCAAAACTATTTTAAAGGCGTAAGATTCTTTTTGATATTAAACAATTTTTAAACGTGATAGTATTGTTAAGCCTTATTTTATTTTGCGATTTTTTTTTTTTTTTTTTGTTCATGTTGGTAGGATTTGTGTGTGTGAAATTTATTTCCATTTTTCTTCTTTATCAGATTGTGAATGGCTGAAAACAACCTTCAAGAAAATATCAACTTGAATCCTACATTAACTTGGAGGCAGAATGGTCACTCCAGCCAGTCAGATGAAGATATAGAGAGAAGTGAGAATATCTTTCTTATCCAATCATTTTATAAATATGCCGATAGAAAGGGAAGGGCAGGAAGAAATTCTTGGCCTAAAATCCAAGAAGAATACCGAAAAAGCCGATTTGGACGCGCAATAAATCTTGGTACTCTAAGAATAAAGGTTTACAAGCTTATCAAGGACGAAAGATACATAGATATCGTCAATGAATACAGAGGGACATGTAAAGGATCTGCACCTGTTGTAAGCCAAAGCCAGGAAGAAGACGAAAGAGAAAGTACCTCAAATGTTCCAGACATCGGCGAGCAAACCAGTGACAGTAGAACTTGCGATAGTGAAATCACCAATAACCAAATAGGCCAAGAGGAAGGTGAGAGAACAAACGAAAGGGAAGATAGGGATTCATCAGAACTAGTAAGCCAACCAGATAAGGAAAAAGAAACAAATGAAGAGGCAAACAGCGATAGCCTAGTAAACATAGAATTGCGGCTGAGAGTAACAAGGGCAATGGAGAAAGCGACAGAAGAATGCTCGAACAAACCAGTTAATGAGTGGACATCGACGTTCAAAATCCCATACGTAAAATATAAAAAGCATATTCTAGAGGAAATTAACAATTACATTGAGGAAAACCTAATGGGGAATCTGAACTTGGAAAAAATCAGCAAAATTATTTATGCAGCGCAAATGGCATATGAACAGTTAACCAAAAAGCCGCAAAGAGCGGGGGACTGGAAATATCCATTGAACAAATCAATCCAAGAGAAAGAAAATATGATGAAAATAATTGAAAAACGAATAGAATCTGGAAAAATGAACAGCAAAGAAAACCACATGGTAAAACAAGTAGCCAAGAAATATAGAAGCGACCCCAGGAAAATATCAGATTTAAAAATAGTTCAAGAAAAAATAAACCAAGAAATAAAAGTAATACAGAAAAGAATAGAGGTATCAGAAAAAAGAAGTGAATTTAATAAGACAAATTATATGTTTGAACTGAATAGGGGAGCATTTTACAGAAAATTAAAGCCACAAAAAGCAAATGAAGGCCCCATTAATGAAGAAGATTTAACAAATTTCTGGTCCAAAACTTGGGCGAAGAATCAAGACCTCGATATTCCGGAATACCTCATCCAGAATATTGAGAAAACAAACAAACCTATCGAGCAAATAGAAATAACAAAAGAAGAATTCGAGGAAACATTGAAAAATTTGCCAAATTGGAAAGCAGGCGGTATAGATAAAATTTATAATTTCTTTATTAAAAAATTGACCCCGCTACACGAAGATCTATATAAAGCCGTTGTTCAAGCTATAAGGAATCCAGAAACAATTCCAGACTGGATGTTTACTGCAAAAACCTTCTTGTTTCCTAAAGGAGGAGAGAACACCCCCAGCAACTACCGCCCCATAAGTTGCATGAGCAACCTGTACAAATTAATCACGCGGATATTATCTAGAAAGCTGAACAAATACATAGATAAGGAACGATATCTGTCTATCAATCAGATAGGAACGACGCAGCGAACTCAAGGCGCCAAGGAACAGGTCTTATTAAACAAAGCTATATGCAAAGAACACGCAAATGAACTGAAAACCATGTGGATCGACATAGCGAAAGCTTTTGACAGCATCGACCACAAATACTTGCTTAAGATATTGGAAACATCAAGAGTTCCAAAAGAAATTCAACAATTCGCAAAAATCGCCCTAGACAAATGGCAAGCACAGTTGTACTATGGCAAGCAGTGCCTCAAAACAGTGAAAATAGAAAGAGGAATATTGCAGGGAGATGGGCTATCACCTCTATTCTTCGTCATGTGCCTCGAGCCGATAACAAGGGAGCTCAACAAAGAAGACAGTCCCCAAGTGGAGATGAGAGTGGGAGAGGAAAAAATTAAAATAAATCACCTATTGTTTATAGACGACATGAAAATATTTTCCTATAGCGACAAGGATCTTGAGCTCTTAGCGAACAAGACAACTCAGCTTTTGAATAATATAGGCTTCAAAATCAACCTGACAAAAACAGCGACAAACTCCACAGAAATTCAGGAATTTGGGACACTGGCAGAAAAAGAAACATATAAATATTTAGGTGTTCTAGAGGATAACACCAGCGCAGTCGTCCCAGAAAATAAAGAGAGATTAAAAAGAGAAATAGTATCCAGAATGGAATCTTTAGCAGAAACCAAGCTGAACGCTAAAAACCTCTTCGCTGCTTTCAACGAATTTTCGCTCTCGCTCATAAACTACTACGTTGGAATCGTGGAGTTTAATGAGCGAGAACTAGAAATGTTAGACCAAAAGGTGAGAACAACGCTGAGCAAATTCAAAATCCATCTTAAGCCAGCAAATAAAGAAAGATTATATCTTCAACGCGAAGAAATGGGAAGAGGATTGGTGAACTTAGTCCAAAAAAACGAAAGAATTCTGCTAAGCCTCTACAAGTATATATTTGGGGGGGAGACAACAAAAAGAAAGGAAGCCATTAAAGCGTGTGAACAGGGCGAAAACACAATGCTCACGCACATCCAACTAATTATAGAAAACAAGTACAAAATAGAAGCCCAAAACATCACAATGAAAACTCTGAAAGAAAAACAGATTGAAAATCTAAGAGAAATCATTGGCCAGAAAATAATCCACAGAACATTCTTTAAAAATGAAGACCAACCGCTATTGGACATGATAGAATCCTCACAGTGGCTCAAAACGGGAAACAACACACCACAAAATGAAGGATTCTACATGTTCATACAAGATAGAAACGTGTTCCCGAAGGATAAGAACCTGAAATGCCCTCACTGTGAAAAGGTACAGAGGACGGTGGACCACCTTGCTACAAACTGTGGAAGATTGCTTCCTTACGACTACACTGAGAGGCATAATGAAGTAGTGAGATGCGTCCACTTCAACTTGGCAAGAAAATATAATTTCACAGAGAACAAGAAGATAAAGCTCCACAAAATAACGACTAAAATTGAAAATTCATACGCCAAGATAATAACGGACCTGCCAATGATAAGCGATATCAATATCAGAGCTAACAAACCTGATATAATAGTATATGACAAAATAAAAAAAGACATAACAATCATAGAGATAGGGGTTACCTCCCAAGACAATATCCAAACTACGGAGCTGACAAAGAAAAGAAAATACCAGCTACTGGCGAGGGAAATGGCCCAAACTGAAAAAATGCCCGTAAAAGTAGTGCCGATAGTCTTAACATGGGATGGAATAGTAACCAAATATAACAAACAATACAGGAAGGAAATAAACATAAGAAAAAGGGACTTTGCATATATTCAATCCCTGGTGCTAAAAAAGACGATGGAAATTATCTCAACAGAAAAGAAGAATGAACCTTACGATAAGTTACAGAGAAATAAAGAAATGGAAGCCATGGATAGATTGTTGGAACGATGTAGGGAGCTGGCATGTGATGACGAGGAAGGTGGAACACCGGACATGGAGCACAGGGATACGACGACCATAGAAGAGATCCAGGAGAACGACCTAGAGCAGATGACAGGAGACCTGACAGACAAGAATGGATCAAGGCCAGGGGACCATCTTATCGAGGAGCCACTAGTAGAGGCCATAGAAAGACTGCTGGAGAGCTGCAGGACATCAGGGGACCATAACGGCAAGGGCCACAGCACTGACCAGGAGTCATGATAGCAAATGTAAATATCTTTGTTTACTTTTACTGTTGTCATTTATTGAAGTTGTAAATAAAAATATGTAAATAGACTGACCATTCGCTACACTTTTTAGAGAAAAACTTGTAACCTTTTGGAAAATAAATTTTTATTATTATTATCAACATATATAGTCACGACCGTCTTTCCTCAATTCCTCATCGGCCGCTGTCACGGATGCGCGCGCAACATCATTATGATCATTATCTTCTATAGAAGCTTCTATCTTTATAATTATGTATATTTACAAAAAGTCAATTCGCTCGCGCCTCTAGCGGGACGTTTCACAAGAGTGACATCCACGGCTCCAATTTATAATTGTAACAAATAGTATTTGAATAAAAACATTCAATCGGGTAAAACCCGGGCGTTGCCCGGGCCATTCGTCTAGTAAATATATAATTTAAATTTTAAATATATTAAAAATAATATTATAAATAATTTTTAAAATACGCGCATTAATCATGATGCAACAATAGCCTCTTACAAGCTACCATAGCCGCCTACAGGCTACCATAGCCTCCTACAAGCGACCATAGCGTCCTACAAGCTACCATAGCCGCTAAAAGCTACCATAGCCGCTTACAAGCTACCATAGCCGCTTACAAGCTACCACAGCTGCTTTCAAGCTACCACAGCCACCTAAAAGCCACCATAGCCGCCTACAAACTACCATAGTCGCCTACAAGCTATCATAGCCGCCTACAAGTTAACATAACCGCCTACAAGCTACCACAGCCGTTTACAAGCTACCATAGCCGCTTACAAGCTACCATAGCCGCTTACAAGCTACCACAGCTGCTTTCAAGCTACCACAGCCACCTAAAAGCCACCAGAGCCGCCTACAAACTGCCATAGTCGTCTACAAGCTATCATAGCCGCCTACAAGTTAACATAACCGTCTACAAGCTACCACAGCCGCTTATAAGCTACCATAGTCGCCAACAAGTTAACATAGCCGCCTACAAGCTACCATAGCCGCTTACAAGCTACCATAGCCACCTACAAGCTACCATAGCCGCCTACAAGCTACCAGAGCCGCCTACAAACTACCATAGCCGCTTACAAGCTACCATAGCCGCCTACATGCTACCATAGCCGCTTACAAGCTACCATAGCCGCTTACAAGCTACCACAGCCGCCTACAAGCCACCAATACCGCTTACAAGCTACCACAGCCGCCTTCAACACGCCATCACTTAGTGTTAATAGGTATAATTTTATGTTCATATAACTACTATCAACAAATTAGATAATTGTTAGGTTGCTATTTTTATTTTAATTTCAGAATTTGCTCTTCCAAATGCTCTCAAAAATTCAAATTTGGCGTCTATACTCAGCAAGACAAGTAATTTTCCCTCTTATCCCTACTTTACGAGTAGAATCATTTAAGGTAAATCATTAAACCAATAAGACCTCTGATGGTTAGTGGACCTTGTTTAGTACATATTTGTATTTATTTAAGGATAAAGTATTACAAACACACCTTAAAATAATAAAACATGAGTTTTTATTTTTACCTCGATAGATTTTACAAACTTTCATTTGTAGACAATTCTAAGTAGGCATAAAAATTATTTTTTATCAAAATTATAAGACTTCATGCAAAAAATATTATTTTTACCTATTAAATAAAACTATGAATATGCCTTTTCGACATATAAACGAGCCCATTATGGGCCCATACCTAAGGATAAAATAAAAAAACAAAAGAGAAATATTAACCTACCATTTCTCTCCAGACACCAGAGCTCTTTCAAGACCGTCCTCTCAGTTCGCGTGCTTCTTTCTGACTGACTTTAATTTTAAAAAAAGTGGCGCCCTCAAAAAAAATTATCTTCTTACAGAGTAAGAAAAAAAATTAATTTAAATTTCCCAGAGTATATTTAAAATTAATAAAAGTAAAATATTATTCTTTTTCTTATTAAAAGAAAAATTTGAATTAATAATAAAATAATAAAATATAACATGTTTATCCCTTGAGAAATTTATATAGTAATTTCTTCTTTAAGAAATTTTAAAATAATGAAATATACCCAATTTATCTGGATATGTATGTAATTGACTTTATTCATTTTAGAATAAAATAAATAATAAAAGTAAATTATTATTATTTTTCTTGTTAAAAGAAAAATTTGAATTAGTAATAAAATAATAAAATCTAACATGTTTACCCCTTGAAAAATTTATATAGTATTTTCTTCTTTAAGAAGATTTAAAATAAAGAAATATACCCAATTTATCTGGATATGTATGTAATTGGCTTTATTCATTTTAGATTAAAAAATAAATTTAGAAATTTCTCGAAATGGTAATATAATTTTGGACATTTCATTTTGCATATAAAAGGGTGATTGGCAATAATTTACATATATACATATATATAGTTTGTACACCCTCCTCTGGGCCTTTCTGCAGCGGGCTTCGGGATACTTGGACAGGGCCAGTGTCATCTCCAACTGGGTGTCTTCCCCGGCTTTGGCCTTTAAAACATCGTTGAGTTTCCTCGTTGGGGAATTCTCCACCTTTCTGCAGCGGGCCTCGGGATACACGCCCAGGGCTGATTCCAGTTCTTCATTTCTCAATCCACCTCGTTGTTGTCCTTCTGTGGAGGGTTGGTCGGTTTTGGACAGGGTCTGTGTCATCTCCAACTGGGCGTCTTCCCCTGCTTTGGCCTTTAGAGCATCGTCGGCCATCATTGGGGGATTCTCCATCTGGACAACAAACATTTTGGCGAGACACTGTGCATATATGATGTAAATGTTTACATCATTGTTGGGTCTGTTTTTTTTTTGTGAAAATCTGGCCCAACACAATTGAGTTAGAGCTAAATCTTGGGCGATTTTAAGCGGTGTGCCTCTGAAAAATGATAAAGTTTTTCGAGCTTTGCGTATTGACTTTAAATTAAGGAAGCTCATTTGAGCTTCAAGTTGTGAGAAGAAGTGTGCGGCAGGTTCATCTCCGTAGGTGAGAATTTTTTCTGGATCATGGTTCAACAGTTGGTCGAGGCAGAGGACTCTAAGAAGCGGGTGGAGTTGCTTCTTTGTTGAGTCTTGTGGAACTTGGCTGTGGGTTTATCAGATCATCTTGCTTATTGTTTTATTCATACTCTAGTACAGTGATTCTCAACCAATGTGCCGCGGTAATTTTGTGTGCCGCGAAATTCTAAAAATGTGCCGCCGAATTTTAGTCATATGATTATGTTCACGTTTGTATTGGTTTTTCTTTTTTTCTTTTTCATTTTTTTACTTTTTAAAATAACGAAATTAGCAAATTGAATGTTAGAGATGTATATTACTTATATTTTGCATAGAAATATTGATACATAATTTGAATTTTCTTGCATTCAAGTTAGCAAAAGTGTGCCGCGAAATTCTAAAATTGTGCCGCCAAATTTTCAAATCTTTAAAATAATGCCGCAACAAAAAAAAAAGGTTGAGAATCACTGCTCTAGTATATAATGGAACTTGCTTTTCGAACAGGTTTTATCCTGTCTGCTTTAAAAGGGCTGTAATAATACGTGTAGAGTTGAGAGAAAACAAAAGAAAATACTCGATTATTTAAAATATAAAAATAACGGCCGACTTCAGGGAGAATTAAAATGGCTCAATCCCTGTAAACATCTATCTTTTGAATGACCAGCGCGCGCCTTCCGTGGCAACCAATAGAACGTCGCCAGCGTACCGCGAGTAGGCAGCGAATACAGTTGACGAAGGTATTTTTCTCAAAGTCTTTTTGATATTTTTCTTTATTAATTCCTGTGTGTGTGGAGGAATATATATTAAACTATGACAAATAAATCCCCTATTATATATATAGGTATCCAGGTTCCCGGTGTGCAAACGCCAAATACATAATTTTATATTCTGCATATATATATATATATAAACTTTCAAAATGTTCGATATGTTAATATTCATCCTCAGTTCTCTCACTTTGCGTTATTAAAAAATGTTAAAATATTTTCCATAAACTTTCTTTAAAAACATCTCCTCTTTATAATAATGTAAAGTAATTAATTGGACAAGTGAAACTTATCAATAAATAATTTATGAGTTTATTACCAGTTGCAAATAAGACACGATATATCCGATCTGGATAATTGCGCATGAAACTATTGACAATAATTCATATTTAGTAGAGTGTTATGAATTTCGAGATCAAAATCAGAAAAACGATTATCACATTAATTTACAAATGCAAAGAAGAATTCTAGATGTTTCTGAATCAACAATTAATATTTAGGTGATAAATAAATTATATGTTACAATATTGACATAAATAAACTGAACACTCCAAGAGCCTGGGTTAATCAAATAAATAATATATCACTTCATTATTAAAAAAAATATTCTTAATATATAGGGCCAAATTTATATATATTTTTTGTATATTTTGAAAAATTAAAAATGTAAAATAAAATTCAAATTTGACCAATTCAATTGACTACCGTTAGAGGGGAAAAAAAGTTTCAAACATTAAAACCAAACTCATCACGTGCTCTCAACCAAGCAATAGAATAGAATAACAAAAGGCTCGTGAGTTACTTTCGTACAGTTATTGCGAAGTTTTATTAATATATAAATGAACTAATAAAATTTGAAGCCAGGATGTTTCCTGTAATTTTCTACGATCTTATGATGTAAGTATTTTTAATTGAAGATCTATTTAGAAAATTTAAAAAGAAAAAGTCATTTGACACTTAACTAATTTGTGTAGTTTTATTTCGCACTAATTCGAATTGCGTATTTAACCAAAATTTGCTTTAAAAGAAAAGTAGTTAAGGCTATGAAATTTTTAATATGCATATTTAGATTTATAAAATAGTTGTAGAAAAGAATTCGTATAAACCTAAAAAGAAAGTACGTTTCAAAAAAATCTTTTCAACACACAGAGAAATAGGGATGAGCAAATTTTCATTTATTAATGTTCTTAACGTTAAATAATATTTATACTCTAAAAAATATCAATCCATTTTTAAACAAAATTTATGATCGTTTTTTTTTTGGTTATATTTATACACATAGCTTCGATGTTTTTAAAGAATAAAATTGACCTCTTAGAAAATAAAGGGGAAACCAATTATATATATAATAGAAATTGACTTTATTAAGTGAATTTTAAAAAATTGAATTAACAACAACATTCATTTAAAAAAAAAAATTTATAGTTGCACCTCATCATATTAGTGTTAACTTTGTTATAAAAATTATAAATTTTAGCACCAAGTATAAAGTCCATATTTTTTTAACAATTGTTATAACAATGAATTGATTATAATAAAGTGAAATTTTAAATAAAATGAAAAAATAGATGAAAAATAACATGAAATTACCAAATATATTTTTTTATATAGTGAGTGTTAGTGAAAGGTAATTTGCGCTGGGCCTAACGTGGACTACCGGCGGTGCGCGGTGCGCGGCGTTGGTGGTGAAGCCAAGTCGGCGCGCATGCGCGGCGGCGGCAGAGACGTTCGAAAACTGACGGCCATCACGGGCCGATGTGCTCTCCCATCCATCCGTTTGAATCGAACATTTTCCAACTTCTTTTTTACTAAAAATTTAATTTGTAACATAATATTAATATCTATATTTATCCTTAATAAATTAAAATACCACGGATGATTAATTGAATCATTTTTTCAATATCAAACGAACCACCCCAATATAAAGTTGATCCTCTTTAAATATTATCACCTTTGCTTGAGACCATTTTTATCCAAACGAACCTACATCATAGTGTACCAATCAAAAGTGTACCGCACAGTGAGTTTTTCTAAATTTCGTCTGATTGTCACTATTTGCCCTGTAAAATGAAAATTCCAAGATATTTATAATGACATTTGATAGTATTGGAAGACCATTGCACTATTTAAAGGAGCAACAAAAATTCAAGGAGAAATTACTGTACAGGAATGGCACGAATTTTATTGCGAATTAATGAGTATTGAGGAAAAAGAGAAGATCTGTAATATAGAAGTGAGGATCTCGCCGAGCGACCCAATACTTGATCCAGAGATAACTTCTGAAGAGATAGGCAGGGCAATCAGAGATTTGAAAAATAACAAGGCAAGTGGACCTGATGACATCCCCAATGAAATAATAAAAGTACTCCCAGACTCATACATGGGTTTATTAGAACAATTTTACAATAGAGCTCTGATAATGGGACACTATCCTACAATATGGACTAAATCGATCATACATCCAATCTTTAAAAGCGGTGACAAAGACAACCCTTCAAATTACCGTGGTATAGCACTGATAAGTAATTTTTCGAAACTTTTTACAACAATACTAAGATCAAGACTGAATGAATGGGTAGAAAGAAGAAACGTCATTCCAGAAAATCAGGCGGGTTTCCGAAGGGGCCGATCGTGTGTGGACCTGATATTCACGTTGACCTCTCTAATACAACTTTCACTGAGGAAAAAGAGAGGAAAATTATATGTATTTTTTGTTGATTTGAGAAAAGCATTTGACACAGTTCCTCACTCATTACTCTGGAAGAAATTAACCAATCTGGGCGTGAGCTATCAATTTATACATGCAATTAGAAATTATTACGAACAGGCGACTGTGGCAGTCAGATGGAGGGGTTCAATCACAGAAAATATTAAGATACATTCGGGCGTTTTACAAGGAGAGCCACTATCGCCATTACTTTTTATATTATTTATGACGGACCTGATTAAAATGTATGACAACTCAGATCTGACGAGTGTATACCTTCCGGAATTTGGTGATGTTCACCTGCTGATGTATGCAGATGATATTGCTATTATAGGGGAGTCGAGGGTAAACCTCCAAAAAAAGATTAATTTATTGAAGGAATATCTTGGTGTGAACGAAATGACACTGAACGAGTCCAAATCGAAGGTTATGGTATTTCGCAATGGTGGTAAACCCTCAAGAGAAGATAGATGGTACTGGAATGGTAAACCTCTGACGGTAACAAGAAGATATAATTACTTGGGATACCCTCTGGTCAATACAACTAAAACCACTCAAGCCGCTAACTTTTTCAAAGGAAAAGCACTTGCGGCAATAAATGCTACAACCCCAATATTGGCGAAATCAAAAATTAATTCACTAAACTCTGCAATGAAACTGTTTGACTCAATTGTGATGGCTGTTTTGATGTATGCTGCTCCAATTTGGGCAACAGAGTATAAAGATTTATTAGACCATATACAAGATACATTTATTCGTAGGTTTTTGAATTTGCCTAGATATACACCAGGATACATAATAAGACCAGAAACAGGCCGCGTCTCATTAATAATAACAGCTCTGAAATTGACCTTGAAATATTGGCTGAGGGTGCTGAGTATGGATACAAATAGACTGCCTCGAATTTGTTTAACTAGAATGAGGCAATTATCCTGTGCTACAGGTGCGCCCATCGGTTTTATAAAACAATTAAGCAATTTACTTAATAATAACGGATCCTCGTGGCTTACTTATTGTAATGATCCTGACTCACTAAGGAATGCTATCCCTGGAATATTAAGAACTGCGATAGAGCAAACAATACAAAACGACCTAACAAGAATAACCCAATCAAAGTTATATTCCCACTATAGAGACATATATACAACCTTTACCACCGAAGAATACTTCTTAACTGAACTCCCTTTTCCTATCATCAGATTAATTGCACAATTTAGAACCCTTTCAATTTTTTTCAGAGAACACCATTTGATTTTATTGAGGCGTGAAGACCTGAAATGCACTTTCTGTGGATCAGGAATAACAACGGAGATGTTGCATTACTTATTTGACTGTGCTGCTCTGTCTGAGGAAAGACGAAAACTAAATGATAAAACGGGGCAACTTTGTCCTTCATTTCCGGCACTGATTAATGAAATATCAAAGAATAGGTATATAGCGATGGCGATATTTGGATTCCACAAGACTATATCCCGGAAAAAGGCCTCACAGTGTTCTCCCTATCCCTTGTGAACTGGCGAATCCTGTATAGGGCGAGTGGCCCTAAATAAAGGCTTTTTGTTGTTGTTGTTGTATATTCTGCATATATATATATATATATAAACTTTCAAAATGTTCGATATGTTAATATTCATCCTCAGTTCTCTCACTTTGCGTTATTAAAAAATGTTAAAATATTTTCCATAAACTTTCTTTAAAAACATCTCCTCTTTATAATAATGTAAAGTAATTAATTGGACAAGTGAAACTTATCAATAAATAATTTATGAGTTTATTACCAGTTGCAAATAAGACACGATATATCCGATCTGGATAATTGCGCATGAAACTATTGACAATAATTCATATTTAGTAGAGTGTTATGAATTTCGAGATCAAAATCAGAAAAACGATTATCACATTAATTTACAAATGCAAAGAAGAATTCTAGATGTTTCTGAATCAACAATTAATATTTAGGTGATAAATAAATTATATGTTACAATATTGACATAAATAAACTGAACACTCCAAGAGCCTGGGTTAATCAAATAAATAATATATCACTTCATTATTAAAAAAATATTCTTAATATATAGGGCCAAATTTATATATATTTTTTGTATATTTTGAAAAATTAAAAATGTTAAATAAAATTCAAATTTGACCAATTCAATTGACTACCGTTAGAGGGGAAAAAAAGTTTCAAACATTAAAACCAAACTCATCACGTGCTCTCAACCAAGCAATAGAATAGAATAACAAAAGGCTCGTGAGTTACTTTCGTACAGTTATTGCGAAGTTTTATTAATATATAAATGAACTAATAAAATTTGAAGCCAGGATGTTTCCTGTAATTTTCTACGATCTTATGATGTAAGTATTTTTAATTGAAGATCTATTTAGAAAATTTAAAAAGAAAAAGTCATTTGACACTTAACTAATTTGTGTAGTTTTATTTCGCACTAATTCGAATTGCGTATTTAACCAAAATTTGCTTTAAAAGAAAAGTAGTTAAGGCTATGAAATTTTTAATATGCATATTTAGATTTATAAAATAGTTGTAGAAAAGAATTCGTATAAACCTAAAAAGAAAGTACGTTTTAAAAAAATCTTTTCAACACACAGAGAAATAGGGATGAGCAAATTTTCATTTATTAATGTTCTTAACGTTAAATAATATTTATACTCTAAAAAATATCAATCCATTTTTAAACAAAATTTATGATCGTTTTTTTTTTTTGGTTATATTTATACACATAGCTTCGATGTTTTTAAAGAATAAAATTGACCTCTTAGAAAATAAAGGGGAAACCAATTATATATATAATAGAAATTGACTTTATTAAGTGAATTTTAAAAAATTGAATTAACAACAACATTCATTTAAAAAAAAAAATTTATAGTTGCACCTCATCATATTAGTGTTAACTTTGTTATAAAAATTATAAATTTTAGCACCAAGTATAAAGTCCATATTTTTTTAACAATTGTTATAACAATGAATTGATTATAATAAAGTGAAATTTTAAATAAAATGAAAAAATAGATGAAAAATAACATGAAATTACCAAATATATTTTTTTATATAGTGAGTGTTAGTGAAAGGTAATTTGCGCTGGGCCTAACGTGGACTACCGGCGGTGCGCGGTGCGCGGCGTTGGTGGTGAAGCCAAGTCGGCGCGCATGCGCGGCGGCGGCAGAGACGTTCGAAAACTGACGGCCATCACGGGCCGATGTGCTCTCCCATCCATCCGTTTGAATCGAACATTTTCCAACTTCTTTTTTACTAAAAATTTAATTTGTAACATAATATTAATATCTATATTTATCCTTAATAAATTAAAATACCACGGATGATTAATTGAATCATTTTTTCAATATCAAACGAACCACCCCAATATAAAGTTGATCCTCTTTAAATATTATCACCTTTGCTTGAGACCATTTTTATCCAAACGAACCTACATCATAGTGTACCAATCAAAAGTGTACCGCACAGTGAGTTTTTCTAAATTTCGTCTGATTGTCACTATTTGCCCTGTAAAATGAAAATTCCAAGATATTTATAATGACATTTGATAGCACGGGTGACACCGTAGATTTTGGCCAGTTCTGACCTATGATGTCACGATGACGCACGATGTAAACAAAGGTTAAGATTTGGTCATTGTTTTTTTTTTAAACACGATTTAATATATAGCTTGTAAAGCTTGAGAACTGGGTGTAGTAGAATGCTTATGCAGAGTTATGCTGTAGAGTCTGCTGCCAATGTTGAATGGTGTGAGCAGGCTGCCCCTCTACTATGAGGCCAAACTGTCTGCAGTGGTCTGGATGAGCTCCTCCTACACCCAGGGCTCCACCCTGCTGTACCGTCGCCTGGTGCACCCTGAGCTGGTGCGCAAGGAGCCCCAGATTGAGAGCACCTTGGAGAGGGTGCAGGCGGAGTGCTGGAGGCTACTGCTGCAAGTTTGGGCCCTGGGTCGTAGTTTGGTGTTGGAGGGCATAACTGCCATGCTGCACTCTGTGAGTACTCCCCAACATTGACATGGCTGTACTCCCCAACACTGACATGGCTATACTCCCCAGCACTGACATGGCTGTACTCCCCAACACTGACATGGCTGTACTCCCCAACACTGACATGGCTGTCCTCCCCAACACTGACATGGGTGTACTCCCCAACACTGACATGGGTGTACTCCCCAACACTGACATGTCTGTCCTCCCCAACACTGACATGGCTGTCCTCCCCAACACTGACATGGCTGTACTCCCCAACACTGACATGGCTGTACTCCCTAACACTGACATGGCTGTCCTCCCCAACACTGACATGGCTGCACTCCCCAACACTGACATGGCTGTACTCCCCAACACTGACATGTCTGTCCTCCCCAACACTGACATGGCTGTACTCCCCAACACTGACATGTCTGTCCTCCTCAACACTGACATGTCTGTCCTCCCCAACACTGACATGGCTGTACTCCCCAACACTGACATGTCTGTCCTCCCCATCTGTCCTCCTCAACACTGACATGTCTGTCCTCCCCAACACTGACATGGCTGTCCTCCCCAACACTGACATGGGTGTTCCAGCAACAACAAGTACGGCATCATGCGGGTTCCACCCCAAATCCCTGTTCGAGAGGACAACCAAGAGCCTCCTCGGAATCGAACCCGGGCCTTCTGGGTGAAAGCCAGATATCCTAGCCACTCGGCCACGTGGGACTTAATTCCGCCTGGTAGGTCCTCCTCCAGTTATTTAACTAGAACCTCAAGTTCTAACAGCTATGTAATGAGGTTGGTATATTTCATTGGATAAACAAGTTGGGGCCAGCCATCTTGATCTTTATAAGCTGTAATGGACTGATGAATATACCAGACTGTATAGCGACTGTATTGTTGTCTCAACCTGAAATTTGTCTTCCCTAATTTTCCACGTGGCAATATTATATAAACCACACATTTTTGTTAATATAAAATAAAATTTTCGGGATTCAGATCCTGTCTGGATTTTGTTTATTGGGATTTTGGGCTGTCGGGATTTTGAACCAGAACCGTTTTACACACGTATGGAGAGAACAAAGATAAAGGCAATGAGGAAGGAGTTAAATGATCAAGTACCCTCTATCGAATAAACTTATTATACATTTCCTATCATAACACTGATACCACATACCTTACTGTAATGATAGAAAAATTACAGTTCTATTAATCTTATTTCAACACACAAAACGCGATATCCCGGCTAGGGATAATTAGGTCGATTTACATTTTTTAAACAGAAACAGTTATAAACATTTTATACAAAATCTATATTAATAAAATGGAAATTTCATAAGTGTTGTCCACTAAAAACTTTCGTTACAATGCATCAATTTCGACCAAATTTTCAACATTTATGTAAAACGAGATGGAGCAGTTTTGCTTAACATCAAAATATTTTTCCTAACATTAATATGCGTAACTTCGCTGTTATCGATTAAATACAAAAAATCAACAAAGTTAATTTTATTTATATACTAGCGGACGTACCCGGCTTCGCCCGGGGTTATACCCGAGTAAAGGTTTGTCTAGCAAACATTTGTTAAAACAATTCTCTAAAAACTTATAAAAAAAAAAAAAGATATATTTTGATAATTTGAAACTCGTAAATTTGAATCTCTCGATAAAGTGAACATTTTTTCCCGGTCCCTGTGTGCCGTGTCATCCTGAATTTTGTCTTTCCTAATTTTCTACATTAGAAAATCATAGTTTTATCTAGTGAACATTTTTTCCCGGTCCCTTGAAAAATACTCGATAAGTTGAATAAAATCAATATTAATTGGTTCCCTCGGTAATTGGAAGTTAAAGGAATAGTATCTTGCCTTGGAATTGTATCTCAAATAAATTGCCGTGTCATCCTGAATTTTGTCTTTCCTAATTTTCTACATTACAAAATCATCGTTTTATCTAGTGAACATTTTTTCCCGGTCCCTTGAAAAATACTCGATAACTAACTTTGACTTGTGCGCAATTAATAGGTAGAAAATCTTACTTTTGATAAATAATCTTTAAGATAATAAACTTAGTGATAATAAAACTTATAGATAAAAAAATGGTGATATACCTAATAATATCCCAAAATTTCACGGCGATTGGATGTATGGTTTTTGAATCTATAGAGTACAGACAGACAGACATTCAATTTTATATATATATATAGATATAGATTAAACTGATGACCTGGATTTTCATAATCTTCGTTTCAACATGGCAAATAAATATATTATTAGAATATTACTGCTTTATATGAGTTTGAAAAATAAAAAATTGACTATTTGATTCTACAGCTACATCTACTTTTTTAACAACTCCATTCAAAATGGTGTTTCAAATGTTTTATAAGAGTTTAAGGCAAAGAAAAATGTATCAGGATGTTATATTGTTGCACCAAATGCGGCTTGGCAGACTCTTCAACCTTGATTCTCTCCTGTGCTGGGTCTTGCATCTTACCAGAGCGTGTTTCAACGATCCTACAAATTTATATAAGGAAATAATGAGATAACTCTACTTTAAGTAGCCTCCAGAATAAATTATTTATTTCTCACATCAGTGATTTTATAATACATAAACCGGTTTATAATCTTCTTCTTCTATATATATAAAAATGAATGTTTGTATGTTTGTTTGTTTGTATGTCCGGTATACAAATTCGCAGTAGTTCACTAATTCAAACCAAAATTTCCATACATAGGTAAAAAATATACGGGGAAGACGATAGGCTATTTAAAAAAAATTATAAATCAATTATTAAAATAAATATAATTCACGAACAGCGCTCTCTATCATAGATTAGATTAAATTATGCTGATGCAAACAAATAGATAATGCTAATAACAAACAATTATAAAAAAATCTTATCTAAATATATATCACTCGGTAGATATGCACACGGGTCACCCGTCTAGTATATATATATATAATATTTTTGGTCGCAGTGGTTACAGCCTACTCCACGCTGACGAGCGCCAATAGCGCGAAACGCGTTCGTGGATGGCTTTTCTTGATTTACCAAGAAATTGGGTTGGCCAAATATCACAGAACAAGTTAAATAAACGTTTAGTTTATTTATGCTCCACTAGATGGCGCTCTGCCATCTAAAAAGCACATGTGCTCGTGGTCAGGAAATCCCTTTTTTATTTTTAATATATATATATATAATAAAAATTTTCTGAATGTACATTCAAGCTTGTTTAATTTTTGGTTCAGATATAAATATGACATGATATTGTAATTGATATTTATATGGTGTAAATATTCTCAAATTTATCCAACGAGCAGTTACAAACAGTATTTTTAAAACTTTGCGAACCCTAATAATTTCATCTTCGCACCTGCTTCTTCTCTGGATCTCTTTGAATGATCTACGCTATATAAGAAAATATTCCTGATAAAGGTGGATTGTTGTTTGTCTAGTTGTATGTAGAACTCCTTTACTATGCCGCACTGCGGAACTTGGCTATTTTGGGTCACCTCGCCAATGCTGGGCCTGCTGAGCTTGTGGATGTCCAGGCCAGACTGGGGAACGCCATTCTGGGTGTGGGGCCACACTGGGACACCTGGGGGCATATGGGGTTCCTGGACACAGTAGAGCAGCTGGGGGCTTCTGGGGGTCGTGGGGCTACTGGGGGTCTTGCCCACTACGGGCACCTCGCCGCTTTGGGGGTCCTAGGGCCATTGGGGGTTTTGGCCACTTTAGGCACTTTGCCACTCTTGGGGTCGTGGGGCGCCTCGCTATTCTGGGGGAACTCACCGCTCTGGGGGTTCTGGGTCACCTGGCCGCTTTTGGGGTCGTGGGGCGCCTCGCTACTCTGGGGCAACTCGCCGCTCTGAGGGTCATGGGGCCACTAGGCGCCATGCCGCTCTTGAGGTCCTGGGGCCACTGGGGCACCTCGCCGCTCTGGGGGTTCTGAGGCCACGGAGGATCTCGCCGCTCCTGGGGTCATGGGCCACCTCGCCGCTCATGGGGCCATTGGGGCACCTCACTGATCTTGGGTTCATGGGGCCACTGGGGCACCTCGCCGCTCTTGGGCTCATGGGGCCCCATTATAAGGGTAGTGAGTCCCACCTCCATCGGTCAAACACATATTCAAATTTAACAGCCTGGATAACATTTATAAATTGGCGTGTCTACTTTCGCCTCCATCCTAGTGTACCCCAAACTCAAGACACCTAAGAAAAACGCATCAAAGCTCCACTACTTCATATAGATAATAAAGAAGAGCTCCTTTTTTGAAAGATGCTTTCAATGGTGCTGCCTTTTAACTTCAGCCTACTGGAGACATAACAACCCCTTCCAACTCTTATACCTCAGTTTCGGCGGCGGAAATCTGTGATAATTCTCTCTGCTATTTACAAATTGATATAGATCTACAACATTATTTATTGTCTGTTGTCTAGCGATAAAGAAGAGTGGACATTCCAGCAGTAGGTGTCTCGAGTCCTGGATTTCCTTGTCACAATGATAGCTAGAGTCCTCAACCGCTCCAATTGTTACTAAAAATCCCTTAAAATTTACATGGTTCGTTGTAAACTGGGTATTGTAAAAGTTAGAACGAAAAAAATGATGGAGACTTGGCTCATTAGTCGTGAAATCTCTCCGTACATATCCTAAATGCTATCAAATAGTCTGGGACAGAATATTTTAATAATAGTGTTAAAATAAAGGTTTATAGACTGATTTTGGAAAACCAATAAGTGTATCTTTTGTTTATAAATTCAAAATAATATTTAATCATGCTTCTTACTATTTCTTAATTAATTCTCGTTACTTATTTTAATTAATAATTTAATTAAATATCATTTCGAGGTCCCGATCTAATAGGAACTAAATATCGTAGAAAACCAAGTTTGAGCGAAGGATGATATTGTCTCGCCATCTATTGACAACTTTTGTAACTATTTATAATATTTAACCATTTAACACTATATATAAATTTATATATTTTTATGTGTATTTATAGCATATATTATAAATATATTATATTATAAATATATTTTATAATATATACACGCATTTATACATATTTATATGTATTATTCTATTTTACATATATTTGTGCTTTAAAGTGCTTTAAAAAAAAGGATATATTATGTAACTATCCTGTTATATAATATCATAACACTTCAGTCTTTCCGTTCGTCTGAGACAAATAATGATAATGATAATACTAAAATTATGATAAAAAAAAAAAAAAACTCCGCCCTTGCCGGTCTCAAGCCCGAATGAAAAAGGAGGAGGGGGAGCAGTAACAAGCTCGCTAAAAAACCTAGGCTCAGCTGGCCCAGCTGATAGTACCCTGTAAGGGCTCCTAATCCAGGGATACAGGATGAGCAGCGTTTGTACTCCATGTTAAGAGCGGTTGCACATGGTATCTGTTCCTCATGTCAGAGGCGGCTATTTCTTTTGGAGCTAAGTCGGCCTGCTACTGAGTAGTGCTCCCAGTCTTGATGACAAAGGCAGACGCATTCTACTTCACCCAATTATGACTTTACAGGATTGACACCCTAATATGATTGAATGGAGATAAGAAAGAAGAGAAGAAGTTGATAATAAAACCATTAAGGTAAATATTCAAAAATGACAAAGGTTAGCTGTCATTTGAGATCCATTCATATAGCAGGAATCTCTCTTATTAAAATACAAACATAAGGCCTCCTTTTTTACGAATCATTTATTTATAAATATCTCTAGCTTTCGGGAAAGAAAGCTCTTCTACAAGAGAAATATTTTACATTGAACCGCGGGGGGTCGGTGGAAGGCTGGTATAAACCGTTGGTTTTCGACCGCTACGACCCGGGTTCGATTCCCGCATTGGGCACTTTTTTTCTGATAAAAAAAAAAAAAATGCTCCAATGGCCCCCGATTCTTGCAAAAGTCCAACCCCACCAGCGAGTGCAAGTAACCAAGCAACGGGGCTCTGGCATATTTATTTGTAAGTGCAAAGTCGAACTGCTTTTCACGTGCGTAGACATGAGGTGCACTTACAGTAAAAGCAGTCGCCTACTTCTACCCACCATGATTATCACTGTACCATGTGTACTAGGTAAAGCAAAAAACTTTGAACCACCAATAGAATCTCTCTACTTCTATCATTTTTATGTGAGCAATAGTTACCCAGAAATTATTTGAAAGAGGAAAAATAAAAATAAGGTAAAAAGTTTTAATTTTGAATTTTCAAGCTTTCGAGCAAAATATACTACTCTTTAACGGGCTAATACTTTATGTACAATCTTTTAATAATCTTTATACAAAATAATTGAAAATATTTTGTTATTTACATTATCACTTTTATCATTATTGTTAAGATATTTTTTTTAGCGGTCGTTGTTTGTGTACAAAGTTTAATGTAGGTTTGTTGTGGATATAGCTTAATTTGATATACTTTATTGCCAAGACGTGTTAATGTAATGGGGAACTAGATAGATGGACTTGTCTACAATATCTGCCATTAGAAGGATCCTCCTTGTCTACGGCCGGCTCACGTTTAGGTCAGGCAAGTTTCTCTAGCACCGTCTTGTAGGATCATCTACATACTGGGAGACAACACGCCGCGTCTTCTGCCGCAGATGTAACCATACTATCCTTGTACTTTCACATTGGAATGCTTTTTTTGGCGTCTGTATCTATCACATATGGTAGTTGAAGCAGCTGGAGTCCACCCATCTTTCCTCAACTTTACTCTGGAATATTGGCTTCTTGGATAGCTCTCTCTCTCTTTATCCATTTTACAGTATAAAGATAAAATTCTGGCCGGTTGGTGGGTGTGGTGACGTGTGTGGTGTGTGGAGAGAGAAAAAACTTCTATATCGCAGGTAATCATTATAATGATTAATCATAATGATAATGTATATATATATATTTTTTCAATTAGTCTGCTTAAATTTGAGATTAAAAAAATCATTATTTTATATTATCTAAAGTAGAAATGTACTTTATGAAAACCTGGGTTTTGTTATGGACTGTCAAGTATAGTATATCCAAGTCTGCTCCATGGACAATACACCACCACCACCTCAGTTAGCCGGTATTGTGATCAGGGTGCACGGACCGATCTGCTCCATGGACAAGACACCACCACCTCAGTTAGCCGGTATTGTGATCAGGGTGCACAGACCGATCTGCTCCATGGACAAGACACCTCAGTTGGCCGGTATTGTGATCAGGGTGCATGGACCGATCTGATCTGCTCCATGGACAAGACACCACCACCACCCCAGTTGGCCGGTATTGTGATCAGGGTGGACGGACCGATCTGATCTGCTCCATGGAAAGGTACCTCAGTTGGCCGGTATAGTGATCAGGGTGCATGGGCCGATCTGCTCCATGGACAAGACACCTCAGTTGGCCGGTATTGTGATCAGGGTGCATGGACCGATCTGATCTGCTCCATGGACAAGACACCACCACCACCCCAGTTGGCCGGTATTGTGATCAGGGTGGACGGACCGATCTGATCTGCTCCATGGAAAGGTACCTCAGTTGGCCGGTATAGTGATCAGGGTGCATGGGCCGATCTGATCTGCTCCATGGACAAGACACCTCAGCTGGCCGGTATTGTGATCAGGGTGCACGGACCGATCTGATCTGCTCCACCGACAAGACACCACCATCATGTGTACTCGGGATAACAATACGTTTCAACACAACCATTTATTTCATTGTCACACAACAAGTTAGAGAAGTAAGAAAGATATTTTATCGCTAAACCATCAAATCCTATCTGACGACAGGAGATATCTACAAGACTGTTTATATAGAGGGTTGACAAAGGAGTGATATAAACTTCCAACAGCCATAACCCAGAATCGAATACCGCATTGGAAACTTTTTCTGAAAGAAAAATTGCTTCAATGGTCCTCGATTCTTGCTAAAGTCAAACCCCCCATCAGTAAAGTGCAAGTAACCAAACGGGGTTATGACATATTTGTAAGTACAAAAGTCTAACTGCTTTCTACATGCGTAGACATGTGATGCACTTACAATAAAAACAGTCGCTAACTACCCATAATGATAAGGCACAATTTGGATTATAGATTATATACACAAGTTGGGTGGTGTCTTGTCCATGGAGCAGATCAGATCGGTCCGTGCACCCTGATCACAATCCCGACTAACTGAGGTACTGTATGGATGTCCTCTTCTGAATTGATGTCTGCCATATAGAGGGCTGCAAGGATGGCCGAGTATATATGGTCCGGAGTGAGTTAGGCGTTGTAACAGTTATTGCAGTTCTTGTAATATACACAAGGTAATGAGACCATATCCAAATAAATAAATAGTATGTGACGTTTCAATAACAGAGTTGTTACCAAAACGTCACAGACTATTTATTTATTTGGATTTGGTCTTATTACCTTGTGATGAATGATTATCATGACCTGTGTCAAGTGTATTATGGATAATAATAAGGATAAAAAACGAGACAGAAAGTCTTCAAACCCATCTTTTTGCTATCGTGTTATAAATGAGTTAGCTACATGGTGTCTTCGTTTATCTTGTTCACATTTGATGATTTAGGTTAGGTTAAGTTAGGCTCTAGTTAAGTTAGGTTCGGTCAAGATATGTTTTGAGAAAGCCGGTTTGTCGACCTCTCGATAATAAATCCTTTTATTCGTGATCGAACGTTGTGGCCCACTGTACGTATTACATCCCAAACACGATGTGACGCTCTCTGTCTTGAGCTCGATGTACCATCTCGGCGACCGTTAAGCCGGTGAGTTCCTTTAATTGATCCATTTTGTCCATTTTGCCAAAGAATACAATATCCGAACTGGAACACTATATATTTGAATGTACGTCTCTGACTATGGAAAGAGAAACTTTTTGCAGTAGAGCTGCTCATCCACACTTTTCGCTGTATTCCTTTCTTTCAGACTTGATGGATAATGGGTCAGCTATTTTAAAGTTCTTTAATTTTTTCAAGACTGCAAGGAGGAAAAAAGACCTAACAAAGTAACTGAACTGTGTGGAAATATTTTTTTCTTCACAAGATGCAACCATTTACTCAATAATCTACTTCTTCACTGTGTTCTATGCACGAAAAACGATATACGTATATAGTCTAAACTTTTGTACATAGATATTCTTTCCTTTTCTTCTTTTTCTCTTTTCTGAGCGAAGATTCGGTTTCTTCCCTTGCTTCTTATTTCTTTTTAGATTCATTTTTAACAGAACTTGTGTGTGTTTCCTTTAATTGGTCCACGAAGCGTGTCGGCGGGTGTCCAGGTATACGTCGCCCAGAGGTCTTTCCGATAATAGCGAATTCGTCGACCGAATATCGAACTCTAGATTTATGGCTAAAATACCCTTCCACAGGAGAACTAGAAGTATGACTTCCAGCTAACTATATACACCTAATATTAGGCTGTATATAGTTAGATAGAAGTCATACTTCTAGATTTCCTGTTGAAGGGTATGTTGATCCTAAAGCTAGAGAAATAAAAATAGTTAAAGAAACTTGGCCCTGGGGTCCTTGTTGTTTTAATTAAAGTTGATAATGCTTTGAAGTAACGGTTGAGGCAAGACGATATAAGCTAACCCCGCGGATCTAAACATCTGCCTGGTGGAGCCACTGCAGTGAAAGTAAACACAGTCGATTCCTGTTTAGACAGGTGTTTTTCCTTTGCTTCCCAACTCTGTTGAAATGGAGCATCCACATATCATATACTTTATAATACAATATAATAAGGCTTATGATTGTAGAAACGACATTTGAAAATTATTTCGCAAATGTTTCTTTTGAACGAAAAATCGAAATTTATTTTAAGGAGAAATAACGATTATTTCTAACTATAGAGATGAAGTATGACAGCAACAACATCCGCCCCAAAATGTGGACGGGTTACACTTACATCGCCCGCTCAAGTCAATCTGGGGACTTTTCCGGGCTCATCTAAAAAAGGTTCAGTGGTGGGTCTGGTAAGGAGAGCAAGTCAAGTCCCGGCTATTTACAGGTTATAGATACTGTAGTGAGCAGATAGTTAAAGAAAGGTTATGAAAGTATAAATTGGAGAGGGTACATTAGAGTTATAGTACAGTTGCAAGTTCATGGGCAGCCAGGGAAATGATGTGGGGATTTAATTATTTTATTTATTTACTTATTAATTTTTATTTATTTATTTATCATTGTTTTTTTTTTCGTTTTTTTTATAATTATGGTTAAAATTATGACCATATTGCCTTCAGAGTTTTTTTTTTTCAATTTATTTTATTTCAGGATTTTTTATTTATTTATTTTCCCCTTATTTTATTTTATTTTTTATTTTTATTTTCCAAGAGCTGAAAATGGAGGGGATAGCAAAGGAGACTATATACAGTTAGGGAAGGCATCATTATGTTAAAAGGGAGAAAGTGATTTGATGGAGGAACATATGCGGTTGCAGTGGACAAAGCAAAATGATCTAAGTTAGGTTTAGGTCGAAGCTGTTATATTAGAAGGGACAAATCTCTACCGCTGACATGTGCGAATCTTAGAATTAATTTCCAAAGTTTGTTCTTCCAAAAAAGGTCCTTCAAAGTTAGAGGTATGTACCCAATGGTCCTGAGGCAGGCTGTATACAGTGGTGATCGTTCAGGATAAAGATTGGGACATACAAAGAAAATATGTGAAATTGTTTCTGGGGAGGAGAAACAGTGGTTGCATGTTGGGGCACGTATATTTTTGGTTTTGTCAAAGGACCCTATCCATGTGTGTCCAATAACGAGACTTATGTTTATTGCACATTCAGGTATGATGTGTTTGTGGGATGAAGATAAAGAACGAGGAGAGATACCCAGGTTCTTGTAGATTGTAGGGTTGGCGGTGATGAATTCCTCCTCCCATGTGTCCCAGAAGGATTTGCTAAGATGGTTGAAAAGGGTGCGGCGTGAGGCTAGTTTGTATTGAGCGGGAAAGGCGGTGTTCGCAGAGGCAGATCTCGCATGGGCGTCCGCACGGCAGTTACCAAAGTTTCCTGAATGACCTTTGACCCAGTGGAGTGTGACTCTACGTGAATCAAGAAGTTTGTAAAGGGTATTTTGGCATCTGTGGAATAAGGGATGACCACAATGTAAGTCGGGCAAAGATAGAAGAAGTGAGAGGCAGCCCAAGAAGAATGCCACGGAGAGATGTGGTGGAAGAGAAAAATGTCTTTCAAGGCTGAGAGAAGTGCGAAACTCTCCGCTTGTAGGACTGAACAATGGTTTGAGAGAGGGATGGATGCTTCAAAGGGTGGAACAAGGGAAAGAGAAGAAGTCCTGAATATCCCGGCGCCTACGCCTGTGGATGTCTTGGAACCATCAGTAAAGTATGTGACGTCAGGATTATCAGGAGGCAGGTGGGAATGGCAGATTCGAGGTAGGGATTGAGGTGGAGGATAGGTGTAGGGACGGGGACGGCGCTCAATTTTGAAAGGTATAGATCTTGGTGGAGAGAAGGTGGCAGAAAGTATTTTTAGATCCAGGGGGAGCGTCCTCATCAGTGCAATGGAGGTAAGGGTTGGTGTCGTGCGGAAGCCGCGGATTGTGTTGACGCAAAATTTCCTCTGTGTTGATCGAGGTAGGCTTCTACCAGCCCTAGATTTAGCGGCCTCACCCCAAATGGCTGCCGCGTATGTAAGGGTAGGTTCGAAAACTGCGGTGTACATTAACCGGCGGGCCTTGAAACCCAGTCCATAGTATGCGTTCGTGCAGGAGTGTAGTCGAGGAAAGAGGTTAGAAATTTTAGAGCAGATATGGTTAAGGTGGGAGGAAAGGAGAGGCGAGAGTCAAATTTGACCCCGAGGATTGCCATTTCTTCAAGGCAAGGGATCGGGATGAAATTGATATGGAGGGAAGGGTTGTGGCAAAAAATGGGGAGGATGGAGGATTTGCTTGGAGAGAGTTTAAGTTTGTGATCAAGGCACCAAGTGTTGATGAGATCGAGGGATGTCTGTGTGGTGGACGGAAGCGTGACAGGATGTCCTGTGATAGCCAACTGGATATAGTCAGCAAAGGCTTGGATATGTATGCCCTGTGGAAGGGAAAGAATGAATTGTGAAGAGTAATGATAAACGGATCCCTGGCCACTTTATTTTTCCGTTCATCATTACTCTTCACAATTCATCCTTTCATACTTCACCCCTAAGGTTAGAAATAATCGTTATTTCTCCTTAAAATAAATTTAGATTTTTCCTTCAAAAGAAGCATTTGCGGGATAATTTTCAAATGTCTTTTCTACATATCTTGTATTGTCAACTTCATTTTGAGGTTACTCATTTATCTTTCTCTTCACAGTCCTGCTTACCTTTTTGACATGTAAAATAAAAACTGACAAAAGTTAACTTTTACGGGTTAACACACAAAGTGAAATTTACTAGGGTCTAAAGTGAAAGTAACTTAACACACAAAAAAGCGTACACACAATTATAACAAAAAAAAAAGGCGTAAATAATAACTCACGATTTTTTATATATAAAAACAGTACTTATCTTTTATTGCAGCGTTGATAGGGAACAGACCGGGGTTACACAGGTATGTGAGGAGTTCACCAAACACAGAGAACGACGTCTCCACACAAATTCACTCCTGGGAAAGACATACCTATGGTCCCTCCTTATATACAAACATGGCCACATTTGTCCAATGACGTGGGAGATCAGTTCACTTAACAAATAAACAACATTCTTCCCTCCTTACATCTGAGAAGCTTAAAACTGATTATATTTGTCAAAATAATTTGACAGAACATATATCAAGTTATGAAAAAAGGCATCTCCTTATCGTGCAACTGAAAGTTGTTTATGGCTTTCGCCATCTATCTGAATAAATATAATCTATTCTCGTTGATTTTTAATTATCCCAGAATTGGCCGAATACCCATTCTTGATTAATCAAGAAAAGCTAACCACGGATTTAGCCAATTCTGGAATAATTAAAAATCAACCAGAATAGTTGATATTTATTCCGATAGATGGCGCAATCCATCAGCAACTTTCAGTTGCATGATAAGGAGATGCCTTTTTTAATACTTTATGCACCTTATCCTAGTACAATGTCCCATTTTTTCACATATATCAAGTTAGAAAATAAAATCACCAAGGATGAGTATTCCATAAAATAATCCCTTGTATCAAAATTGAGTAAAAATTAATCATTCCTCCAGGGAAAAGTATCTTTTCAAAACATTTTGGTATACCAGGTTTTCTCCTGTAGAAAGCTAGCTGCCCGAAAGCTAGAGAATAAAAATGTTTTTAAAATACACTTTTACCTGGAGGAATGATTAATTTTACTCAACAAGGATGAGTATCTTATATTTAATGTTTACTTTTCAAGCTTTCGAGTATAAACGACCCTTCTACAGGATCGTAAGGGTCGATAATACCCGAAAACTTGAAAAATAAACATTAAATATAAGATATACTCATCCTTGTTGATTTTATTTTTCTATTAATTGCGAAGGATTTTATGTCGATTTACAGTTAAACCTGTCTATAGCGCCCCCTCTTGGGACTCACCAAAATAGGGGGCTATAGAGAGGGGGTGCTATAGACAGGTCACTTTTAATGTAAAATGTTAACATTTTAATGTTTAAAATCGGGCGCTATAGAGAGGAAGGCGCTATTTAGAGTGGGCGATATAGACAGGTTTAACTGTTTATCAAATTAATTTACCGCAGTTTCATTTAGCTTGCTGTCAAATAAGGTTTCCTGTAGGCTTGCAGGAAGCTAGAGGAAGGTTTTGATTTCTGTGCCGGAAGACGGAGAGATATATATAAGGCCTGCCATCAGCCATTTTAGCCGTTTCCTTCAGCGGGTAGGTGAGTACTTAAGCTTTAGCGTTGGTATGTACCTTTTATAACTAGTTTTCACTTATTAAATTTATAAGTTTATTTGCCATCTATCGATATAATTGGTAACAAATAAATTTACTGGCGATGTGTTTCTTTTCAATATTATCATAGAATATTATCCCTACAGACATTACTGCAATAAGTTATTGAATGAGTGGCAATGTGTTTCTTTTCAATTATATCATCAAATATTATCTCTATAGACCTTACTGCAATGATATAAGTTATTGAATGAGTAGCAATGTGTTTCTTTTCAATAATATCATCAAATATTATCTCTACAGACCTTACTGCAATGATATAAGTTATTGAATGAGTAGCAATGTGTTTCTTTTCAATAATATCATAAAATATTATTTCTATAGACCTTACTGCAATGACTTGTATTGGATAGGTTTGGGATACACCTTGCATTTTCTATGGAAGGCAGCAATAATAGAGCGATCTAGAGATTAATTTGGCGAAACCGCAGAGAGGGTTCACTACTGATAAGCAAAGCCCTCTCATTCAATAACTTATATCATTGCAATAAGGTCTGTAGAGATAATATTTGATGATATTATTGAAAATAAACACATCGCCACTCATTCAATAACTTATATCATTGCAGTAAGGTCTGTAGAGATAATATTTGATGATATTATTGGAAAGAAACACATTGCCACTCATTCAATAACTTATATCATTGCAGTAAGGTCTGTAGAGATAATATTTGATGATATTATTGGAAAGAAACACATTGCCACTCATTCAATAACTTATATCATTGCAGTAAGGTCTGTAGAGATAATATTTGATGATATTATTGGAAAGAAACACATTGCCACTCATTCAATAACTTATATCATTGCAGTAAGGTCTGTAGAGATAATATTTGATGATATTATTGGAAAGAAACACATTGCCACTCATTCAATAACTTATATCATTGCAGTAAGGGCTGTAGAGATAATATTTGATGATATTATTGGAAAGAAACACATTGCCACTCATTCAATAACTTATATCATTGCAGTGAGGTCTGTAGAGATAATATTTGATGATATTATTGAAAAGAAACACATTGCCACTCATTCAATAACTTATATCATTGCAGTAAGGACTGTAGAGATAATATTTAATGATATTATTGGAAAGAAACACATTGCCACTCATTCAATAACTTATATCATTGCAGTAAGGGCTGTAGAGATAATATTTGATGATATTATTGGAAAGAAACACATTGCCACTCATTCAATAACTTATATCATTGCAGTAAGGTCTGTAGAGATCATATTTGATGATATTATTGAAAAGAAACACATTGCCACTCATTCAATAACTTATATCATTGCAGCAAGGGCTGTAGAGATAATATTTGATGATATTATTGAAAAGAAACACATTGCCACTCATTCAATAACTTATATCATTGCAGTAAGGTCTGTAGAGATCATATTTGATGATATTATTGAAAAGAAACACATTGCCACTCATTCAATAACTTATATCATTGCAGCAAGGGCTGTAGAGATAATATTTGATGATATTATTGAAAAGAAACACATTGCCACTCATTCAATAACTTATATCACATTGCAGTAAAGTCTATAGAGATAATATTTGATGATATTATTGAAAAGAAACACATTGCCACTCATTCAATAACTTATATCATTGCAGTAAGGTCTGTAGAGATAATATTTGATGATATTATTGAAAGGAAACACGTTGCGACTCATTCAATAACTTATATCATTGCAGTAAGGTCTGTAGAGATAATATTTGATGATATTATTGAAAAGAAACACATTGCCACTCATTCAATAACTTATATCATTGCAGTAAGGTCTGTAGAGATAATATTTGATGATATTATTGAAAGGAAACACGTTGCGACTCATTCAATAACTTATATCATTGCAGTAAGGTCTGTAGAGATAATATTTGATGATATTATTGAAAAGAAACACATTGCCACTCATTCAATAACTTATATCATTGCAGTAAGGTCTGTAGAGATCATATTTGATGATATTATTGAAAAGAAACACATTGCCACTCATTCAATAACTTATATCATTGCAGTAAGGTCTGTAGAGATAATATTTGATGATATTATTGAAAAGAAACACATTGCCACTCATTCAATAACTTATATCATTGATATCATTGCAGTAAGGTTTGTAGAGATAATATTTGATGATATTATTGAAAAGAAACTCATTGCCAGTAAATTTATTTGTTACGAATGTTATTTTGTGTTATATCGCTAGATAGAGAGGTTGCCAGATGTTGACAAGATTGTTTCTATTAGACCACCACGGACTTAGGAAATATTAGAAATACCCTACAATATCCTACTGAATGACTGCCGCTATATATTTACATATTCCTAAAGAAACAATTGAGTATGCAAAAATAATATTTACATTTCTACAAATATACAAGCATGCAAATACTCTACACTTATTTAACTAATTTTATATATACAGTACCGTTTTCCCATGAGATACCACTTTGAAACATATCTATACCTTTTTTTATGATGCATTAGGGCGCCATCTGTTATGAAAATTCGAAACTATTATAGACGCGTATGATTCTCTTAAAAATTAAACAATATCAACTGTCCTTACTGCAATGGAAAAATTATTAGGAGGGTCTGTATATAATAATTTCGAATTTTCATATCTATTCATTCATTATCACACATAATCATTTTCATATATGTAAATTCTTAATGAATTCTTATGTCCTATATTTGTATAAATATACAAGGTAGGATCAAAAATGCTGAACTGTGTGCTTCCTTCAAATACACAGTTGCTTCCAGCGCGCCTACGTCACGGGACGACGTGCAATTGAGGAGCTTCCAACCATTACCACTAGAGGCGCTGCACCTTTCCCTTCACTTCCTGTTTATCCCTTGTTCTGGCTGCTTGCTATGTCGTGATATATTAAAACTTATATATTTCAATCTATTCTGCATCTGATTGAACCACCGATCCAACAAGTGGTAGCAGAGCGTGGTTCCCTAGCTCTGTGGTTCAAGTTCTGCATATCCTCGTGAGCAAAATTCCTTCAGCGAAACTAGCTCCGCTTGCCCTCGTCGAGAAGTTGCTGCGTCACCATGGCGGCCATTAGTGCAATAACGGCGGTGGTTGAAAAATTGAACGGCCAAAATTACCGCTCATGGAAGTACAACATCAAGATGCTACTAATTGAGAAGGGCTTGTGGGATGTGATGATTAAAGATGAAGATACCCAAGATGCTCAACTAAAAGCTCAAAAGGATAGAGCTTTGGCTGTTATCGCGTTGTCGATAAATACAGAACACCAAATCCACATCATCGACTGTACATCGCCACATGATGCGTGGAAAAATCTGGAACAGGTTTTTGAGCCAAAATCTCGTTCGAGGATACTACAGTTAAAGAAGCAGTTTGTGAACATCAAGCTTCAAACTGGTGAGTCAATGTTAGACTATTTGAATAGATCGAAAATTTGCATGGACCATTTAAAAGTGGCAGGTGCGGAAGTCGACGATCAAGATATAGCATACAGCATGCTATCAGGGATACCTGACAGCTTCGATACCCTGGTGATGTCGTTCAGAAATGTCGAGGACTCTGACTTCACATCGAACAAGGTTAGAAATACTCTACTCACAGAGTATGAAAAAAGATCTGCCCGAGAAGGAGCAAGTTTAGGTCTCGGCGAAGCACTCAATTTTCAAAGGACGACACTAGGAAGACTTCCAGAAAACAAGGAGTCAAGTGCTACCGATGTTCGAAAATCGGCCATATCGCCAAGGATTGCAGGTCGTCCATCAACCGAGACTACAAGGCGGATAAAAGCTACAGCAGGAAGAAAGACTCTTTTGAATCTCCGTCGGAGAATATGCTAATGGCCTTCAATGTAGTCTCTTCGGAAGATGAATTCATCTTGGACAGCGGCGTAACACATAACGTCTGTAAGAACCGACAATGGTTTACAAGTTTCCAGCCTATTACGTGTGAGCCCATCCAGACTGCGAGCGGCAACCTACAAGTAGAGGGAGTTGGAAATATCCACTTGAAGATGTACCTAGATACTGGAACGCAAGATGTCACCTTGAACGACGTACTTTTTTTGCCCCAAGCAAGAAGAAATTTGCTTTCTGTGTCGCAAACAGAGGATAATGGCAAGCACATCAAGATTTGTAACCACAAGGCAAGGGTGTTCAGTGACAACAGAGTGATATGTGTGCCAAGGAACCTAAACAGATTGTACATCGTTAGAGGTAAGCCTATCTTACAAAATGCGCACTTAGCTAGTTCAAGTCCGTCTACACTAGAACTTTGGCATAAACGCTTTATGCAGACACTTTAAACAAGTTAGCTAAAAATAGCGTTGTTAATGATCTTGAAATTTCCAAAGGAGAAATGTCAATATGCGATGATTGCTGTATGAAAAAGTCAACAATGTCGCCACATAAAAGCTCTCCATATAAAATAAAAACTAAATATTTGTTAGAGTTAGTACATAGCGATCTGTGTGGACCATTTCCAGTTGATTCTTTTGCTGGGTCACGCTATTTTCTAACATTTACAGACGATTTTTCCCGTAGGGTTATTGTTTATTTCTTAAAGCATAAAGATCAAGTTATTGATTACTTTGGCATCTTTAGGGCTAGAGCCGAAAGAGAAACAGGTCATAAGATTAAACGATTGCGGACAGATAACAGGTTAGAATATTGTAATAAAAAATTTGAACAAAAACTTGAGAGCCTTGGAATAAAACACGAATTAGCGAATTCTTACAGCCCTCAGCAAAATGGCGTCTCGGAGCGTTTAAATCGTTCGTTACTTGACTTGGCTAGGGCGTCAATGCACAACGCTGTTTGCCACAAAAATTCTGGGCTGAAATCGCTAATTGTGCCGTATATATTGAAAATAGAAGCCTTTGTAGCGCTCTTGATAACAAAGTTCCAGAGGAAATTTGGCTTTCAAGAAAAGTGATCGTACGTCATTTTAAAATATTTGGAGCTCTAGCTTATGCTCATATTCCAAAGCAAAACGAAAGAAATTCTACCGTCGAGCTAAAAGATGTATCTTAGTCGGATATTCAACACAATCCAAAGATTATAGACTCTGGGATAATGATTCTAAACAAGTGTTCATAACTAAACATGCTAGATTGGACGAAAATAAAGTCGGTTTAAACCAGTTTAAGGATGACGTAACGGAGGGTAGCGAGGCTAAAAACAGTTTCGTATGGTTGCCGGAACGGGGCAAAGTTCTCCCGCCACGTGATCCTGATCTTCAACCAGGTTACGACAGTCAACTAGAAATTCCGTCGACTTCAGAAGTTAGAGATATAGTGGGGGTAGTTCTGATAATACTTTGAGCCTCCGTAGTCGAGAAATTGAAAGAAAAACACTGAATCTTGCAAATGTTGAACTAAATTTATGCGAGGTGTCTGAACCTCAAACTTTTGAAGAGGCTGTTTGGTCACCCGAATCGGATCTTTGGAAAAATGCGATGCAAGAAGAGTTAAATTGTTTTGAAGAAAGACAAACATGGGTTGTCACTAATTTACCTAAAAATAAGAAAGTAATCCGTAATCGTTGGGTTTTTAAAATAAAAGGAGATTCTAAATGGAAGGTTAGTAAATTTAAAGCTAAGCTCGTAGCCAAAGGTTACAGCCAGACACCCGATATTGACTTTAATCAAACATATGCCCCTGTTGCCAATTTCGGTATAATCCGAATGCTTTTAGTTTTGACCCAAAATGCTGGCTGGGTAAATAGGCATTTAGACATAAATAATGCATATTTATATGGGGCACTTAATAAAGAATTGTACATGGCTTTGCCACCAGGAATAAAGCTTCAGGATTTTAAAGATAAAGTTCTTAGACTTTTAAAACCTATCTATGGGCTTAAACAAGCAGCTTTTTGTTGGAATACTACGCTGAGTCAATTTCTTGAAAAAGTGGGCTTTTCTAAAATTCCATCGTGCAATTGCATTTTTGTGCTTGACGATAGGGCAATCATAGAAATTTTTGTAGGCGACTTAGCGATATTTGCTGTTGACCAGAATACACTTGACGAAATCGAGGATAAAATTATACAAGAGTTTCAAATTAAAAGTCTGGGGCCCATTACATTCTTTTTAGGTGTCGATATAAATTACGGCAAAGAGAGTTTGTCTCTTAATCAAAGACATTACATACAAACTTTACTTGAAAGATATAATATGTTCGAAGTTCGCAAAGTATGTACGCCTTTAGACCCAGCTATCATACTTTCTAAAATAGATTGTCCCCATACACAAGCTGAAATAGACCAAATGTCTAATATACCATACAAAGAGCTTATTGGTACATTGTTGTATTTGTCCAATTGCACTAGACCAGATATCTCTTTTGCTACTTCTAAACCTTTCCAATTTTGTGGCAAACCCAGGAAAGAAGCATTGGGAAGCTGCAAAACATATTTTGAGATATCTATCGGGTACTATTGGCTTAGAACTCTCCTATGTCAAAGGAAACAACAATAAAGTCGCAATGTTCACAGACGCCGATTATAGAAGTGACACAGATGATCGAAGATCCTACTCTGGAATGGTTGCAGTTATTGATGGGAATGTCATCAATTGGCGATCTAAAAAGCAGCAATGTGTTTCGTTGTCTACCATGGAATCGGAGTATATAGCATTATGTCACAGTGCTAAAGAGGCCATCTGGCTCGGTCAAACCCTGTCTGATCTTGGATTTATCTCGCACTTTGCCAAACCACTCACAATCTACTGTAACAATCGATCAGTATATACTTTTCTAAGAATAACATTGAGAATAATCGTTCCAAGCACATCTCAGTTCAGTTCCACTACACAAGAGATAAGATAAACTCTGGTGATATCGTTTTCCAGTTTGTTAACACCTAGGAAAACATGGCCGATATTCAAACCAAGACTTTAAAGAAGTTGATGCACAGAGAGGCATGTTTCCAGATGAATTTGAAGTCGCAAGTGGGGGAATGATGAACTGTGTGCTTCCTTCTGTTGGCTTCCGTAGGCGTCCTTACTGGGATAAAGAAAGAGAGGATTCCAGGCATTTCTCTTTTGTTATTATTTTTATTTGTGTTCTGATAAAAGTTATAAAATTTAATTTTATATTTATGTATCTATACTTTTTTTTTTACTAATTAGTATCACTTTTTTAATTTCTGCACATAATTTAACAGCCATTTCTTTCATCATTCTCATTCATCAACTGCTTTTAAAAACTTTTTAATCCTGATTCCTCTCTGTTTCTCTCTCTGCGTTTCTATTTCTACCATATACAGTGCGGCAAATAATTTTTAAGACTCGCGCTAGATAAAGGCCAATAGCAGAGCCAGTTATGAAATTGCGCATGCGTATATATATTCGAAGCCTTATCTAGCGCGTGGCTTTGTTTCAGCCATTTTGGTTAACTCTTTAAAAACATACAGGCGATTTTTGAAAAGTAAAAATTTTTGTTCGTCGGAATTCTGAGATGGAACAGAGAGCGGTCATTAAATTTAATGCAAAACTTGGTAGAAGTGCATCGGAAACATATATTTTGATGAATCAAGTTTATGGTACGTTATGTTTGAGTAAATCAAATGTTTTCATTTGGCACAAACGTTTTTCGGATGGAAGAAATACGCTAGAAGATGATAAGCATACTGGACGACCAAGTTCTTCAAAGACACCAGAAAGTATAGAAAAAGTGCGAGAATTTGTTGAAAACAATGATGGCAGAGGTTTTACACATCAACAAAGAAACGATTCGAACCATTCTGCATGAAGATTTAGGTAAAACTAAAGTCTGTACTAAATTTGTTCCACACACTTTAACGGGCGAGCAGAAATCAGTGTGAATTGCACATTGCAGGGACATCATTTCTGCCTATGAAAATAATTCAAACTTCCTGAAATCAATTCTTACGGGTGATGAAACATGGTGTTTTCAGTATGACCCAAAGACAAAGCGCCAAAGTGCCGAATAGAAGTCAAAAAACTCTCCACAAGCCAAAAAAACGCGAAAAGTGCCATCAAAAATCAAAACAATGCTGATTACCTTTTTCGATAGTAGAGGTATTATCCACAAAGAATTTGTTCCCGCTGGACAAACCATTACTGGAGAGTATTATTTAAACGTTTTGAAACGTTTGATTGCTAGAAATCGTCGCATTCGTGCAGAATATCGCGATGAAGACAGTTGGTGTTTGCTGCATGATAATGCACCGAGTCACTCATCACTCACTGTTCGTCGCTTTTTGGCCAAAAATAACGTCTGTGTGTTGAATCATCCTCCGTACTCGCCTGATTTAGCACAATGTGACTTTTATTTATTCCCAAAAATAAAATTGAAGTTAAAAGGTTGCTTTTTTTTTATGATATCCTGACCATCCAGACAGCTGCGACGAGCACTTTGGAGGCAATTCCTCAAAGTGGCCTGCAAGAGGCATTTAATTCCTTATTAAATCGTTGTAACATATGTATTGAATCCGGAGGGGATTATTTTGAATAAAAAAATAGTATAAATTGAATTAGCTTGTTTCTTTTTTATTTTACAAACCCATTCTTAAAAATTATTTGCCACACTGTATATGTCAGTGAAGTGGTGTTACATTGGTGTCGCTACCATTGTTGTGGACATTGTGAGCTGAAGATAGCCAAGAACTCTTGGGAGTCGACAAATGAATGTAGATCCAGATTTGATAGACATAGGAGGTCTATCGTAAATATAGGTGTTGAGTGACTGGGGTTTTGCTTACCATGGTTTGAAGTGTTTATTTTGCTAATGTCAACAAGTTGTTTTGCGACTTTATGTACGTGTTCCTTGTCTTTTTGATCATCCCAAGAGGAATACAGCGGGATATCAACGATGGGTTGGGTAGGCGCACCGCGTGTCTCCGCGGCCAAAAGGATTTTTAAAATTCTGCAATACATCATCATCATAATCATCACGTAGTGCAGCCATACTGACGTAAGCCACGATGGAACTCCATTTCTCCCTTTTCTAAGCAATTCTATTAGATTATCAAACGCACCAATCCATCCTTGGTCTACCTCCTTCCCTTCATTCTTCAAGAAGTTGTATCTCTCCTGTGTGGACAATAGATAATCCCTAATGATCCTTAAAGTACATGTACCCCCTGCACAAACTTCCATTTACCTTATCATTCCTTCTCATTCAGAAGGCCCCTTTAGATCTTCTCCAGACTTATTTCTTTGTCAGATTATAGTTGTTCATTTAATAGTCTGAAGGCCCCCTTCTTGTGTCGGCTACATGTGTCAAAAGAGTTCATCTTCCTCCCCACAGCTCTTGTTCCATTTTTCTCTCTCGTTCTCCTCCTTTCAGCCAGGTTTTATAAAAGCTTCAAGGTTGATGATTATCCGTAGTCTCTAAGTCTTCCTTGTCAACCTTCTGGTCAGTATGCGGTAGTTTTGGCCTCTTTTTAATTAGTACTCTTTTTTTTTTTTTTGCTCTAAGCGAGCCATTAATTATCAGGCCTTGGCAATCCTAGCTCAACTTTCCCTCGGTTATCTTGAAAATAGAGGTTGTCTGCTGGCTGGTGGCATTCATTGTTCTTGAAATAAGAGAAGACAACCCCAAGGGGGAGAAAAAGGATATTGTCACAGAGAGAAATGTGTAAATGTATTATATATTTAAACTGAAAAGGTTTAAATCTCTTATGAGCGACCATTTCACATAACGACACCACCCTCTCTTTGGTTTAAAAAAAAAACAACGGACTTGCTTTGATCTGATCTAAATTATAATAAACGACCGACCGCTTCTAGAAGACTAATTGTTTATATTCCTTAGTCGACATCGTCAAATTTGGAAGTAGGGAACCGTCATGAATTCTCATATTCCACCCTGTTGGGAACAATTCCCTTCACCCCTCTTGATCCCTTCCAATTTCAGGCCATTGAGATTATCTTTTCTTTGTCAATCCTTTCTTTGGTCGGCCTCTCCTCCAAAAGTTTTAGGAAGTAGAGAAACACCTCAATTATACTCTGTTCTCTGTGCTCAAATCTCTTCACCTCTTCCTATCTTCCAGACCATTTCTAATGAGATTATCCATGTCAATTCTTTCTTTTTGGTCGACCTCTTCCTCCAAAATATGACTTACTAAGTAGAGAAACACCTCAATTGTACTCTGTTCTCAATTTTCCTCACATCTTCCAGATCATTCCAATTGAGATTATCGATGCTAACTCTTCCTTTAGTCGGCTTCTCCTCCAAAATAGTGAGTTATAGGAAGTGGAGAAACCTCAAGAGGAACGTCATTGTACTCGGTTCTCAATTCTCCTCACCTATTCCAGACCATTCCAATTGTGATTATCGATGCCAAGCCTTCCTTGGCCGACCTCAAACGGTGAGTTATAGGAAGTATAGAGGAGAGAGAGAGGGAGAAAAAAAAACTCCCATGTGATTCGCTCACGTGCAGCACGGAACAATAAATGTGCCAGTGTTGAAGAACATGTCCAGCGCACAATACCAAACTCCTTTCTCATTACTCCCGCCACCGCCGTTCAAATTATGGCCACGTTACTCTGGCCCACGGTATTAATTGTGCCCCCCCTTCTCTTTTTTTTATTTCTTTTCTAATCTTGTGTCCCTCGGATCCCTTTTGTTCACCTCGTTGTTTTCTTTCTTTCTTTCTGTGCGGTTTCCTCTTTTTTTTTTCTTCGGCGCCGACCAAAGGTGAGAATCTTGGTGCATCTCGAGGGTGGCGTTCATTGTTGTTCATATCATTTAAAAACTTTTCGATTACGAAGGCGTTCCCTCATGTTATTTTGTGATGGTTAGGTCTATGTACTCTCCTTTCTTCCTTCCCTTCAATTTTTCTTTTACTCTATTTTGTGAAAAGTTGAAAGAAAAAAGTTTTTTGTTTCATCCTTTTTTTTTTTTAATAAACCGTTGTTATGACCAAACTTCTTTTTTGTTGTTGTTGTGTTGTCATTTTTTTTTTTAACTTTCATCTTTCATCGTTATCCGTGTGCGGTGATGTTTGTGAACGCTTTTATATATCTGTTATTTTTACTATATTTATAATAAAGATTTTCCCCTGATTTTACACTTTGATTTAATCAAAAGGGAATCAAGGGTTTGGTTTATTTTCTTAAAAGAAATAAGAAACGAAACCCTTGATTCCTTATTGATTAAGTATATTTATAATATAATGATTTTTTTGGTTATTTTTAAAAGAGATATAGAGATTGATTTTAAAAAAAAAATACCTCTTTTTTTTTTTACATTATCTCCCCATTCATTTTTTGGGATAAAAGCACATAGTATTTTTTATAAAGCAATAAGTCTATAGAAAATATATCCGATATATAAGATAGATTTTTTAAAAACTCCTTAATTTCTCCTAGAGATAGTCTTGAATTTCAGGTTGATCAGATCAAGATTATTTCGAATTTCCAAACGATTTATGGAAATGAAAATCTCCCATGGGAGACCAACTAAAATATCCCTGGACTCTCCCGGAGGTAGTTTATTGTTGGAATTATATTAGATCAAGTTATTTTTTCTCTAATTTTACAAAGGAGTCGCTCAGGGAAGGTTTTAATGAATCGTATAGGATCCCCCGAATGTTGGCGTGGAGATCCTCCATTTTTTGTATTGTAATTGAACTTAGCTTTGTTTTAAAACATGGCAAATTTATCTTTGTACCAAGTATATAGCATGTGTCGAGGTTTAGTTAGAGAAGTAGCTACTTTAAACACTGGTATTGACGAAGAGAACGTCTACACAGGGAGCGTGTACAGAGACATAAGTAGTGTATGGTGACATTTTAGTGCTTGCTCTACGTGGCGTTAGGTAGCTATGGCGTTTCGTAATGGGAGGAGGTTCACAATCTGCTATGGGCGTCTGGCCAGGATTTTGTCACCGTACTTCCTTTGATGGCCGTCTTTTATAGGATCCTATCTGCATATTTCTGCCAGTAATTGCATAGCTACTTATTCTTTTGTTTTCCTATATAAGATCCCATTTAAATTTTACAACTATCAGTTGCATAGCTACATATAGTCTTTAATGTTAAATAAGATCCTATCTACATATTTCCGCTAGTAATTGCATAGTTACCTATTCTGTTGTTACCCAAGTACACAGTCTGTAGGAGGGGTTTGCAACTGCCTATACAGTACGTACGCCACTTATCTACACATATAGATGGTAACTCGAGAGTTTCCGAGGACATCTCGGAAAGCCTCACTAACGAGGCAGAAAGACGAGCCAGCCAGCCAATCGAGCGTGGGAGGAGGGGAGAACCGGAGCTGTCACCTGACTCCAGCAGCAGGACATTTTGGTGGAATGTGTCGCCAATGTCTCCCTCCGTCTTCGTGCGACATAACTTCCCCATTCTCCTAACTCTTTTTTTAAAGATACGCCAAGAATACACACGATCGAGCTGTGGTAGCTTACAAAGTGCCACTGGTGGTGACGTTGTGGTGTTACCTACCTGGATAGTTGATTGGTGTGCCACAAGGAATATCGCGACACTCCGCCGCCTTAGTCCCTCGTTTCTTTCCTGAATATATATCTCAGTTCTCCCTCTCAGTATTTACTACTCTAACCGTTTTCTTTAACTGTCCTTTTTTTTTTTTTTAGAAAAATATTCATTTAGACAGTAAAACCTCTCTGAGCGACCATTCTTGTAATTTTTTTTTTTTTTTTTTAAGAGCTGTATGAAACAATACCACAAAAGTGAAATTGTACTGGGATCAGAGGTGAATAAATTATAAAGACCAAAAAGGCATCAACATGGAATAAACATATCAACTAATCGTTGCGTCCTGATGTCTAATTCAACCTCCGATAAACGACCAACATTTAGAAGAGACCGGGAATATTGCAGATTTTTTTCAAGAGGGAAAGGGGAGGGGGGAGGCGATATCTCTCTCATCGGATCTTATTGTAGTTTTAAAAAAGAAAGTTAAACACATTTAAAATAAATGTTCCGGTCTCGGGTGGTGTTTATAAATTGTCACAACGAGGAAGCTAGTTCCACTGACCCCGTAAGTCAATTTAGCACTCTTGGGAACTACGTCTACACGCCCGGCGTCCTTTTAATGAGAGGCTGAATATTTTGGTGCAGGTCTGGGCAACTACGTACTTGTGCCCTATACATACACTCTGTTGGCGTTCTGCAAGAATGTACGTCTTGGAAATGGCGTCACATTATGTTGAGGAGATTTTTTTTTTTTTTATGCTGGGAATCTCTATGTATTTGACGGGAGGCGTCCTATGCTTCTATGGATTAATTTCCTCCCGGCAAATTTTACATCTATATTCTATGTAAAGATGGAAATAGGCGCCATCTAAACCTGAATCCGTTAGTTTGCGGAGAAACGGTGAATAGATTTTCCCAATATTTCGAGGAACATCTCGGCTCTCTCTATCGAGGTTGTTTATGATTTAAACTACAGCTACTCTCGCTATACATAAGCTGCCTCTCGAAATATTGGAGAGATACATTTTCTCTTTTAAATCTAATATTTGCATAAAGTTTGTTTTTAAATAATAAAATATGGAGATATATATATATTGACTCTCGATCTATCGCCTCTGGCTCAAAAAAAAAAAAAAAAAAGATGACTGGCGACATCAAAGACTTTCCACTTACTTAAGTTTTGTCCATGAACGTGAACATATAAGTGATTAAGTAAGTGGAAAGTCTTTGATGTCGCCAGTTATATATATATATTTTTTTTTGAGCCAGAGGCGATAGATCGAGAGTCAATATATATATCTCCATATTTTATATATATATATGTAACACGCCAATATGCAGAGGATATTGTTTTGCGTAAAGAAAGAGAGAATCAACCGTCTGACTAACTTTATTTCAATCACGCGCCTTTTTTATCGTTACAAATATTTACATAATTCCTAACGGCGTAAAAATTTACATCTACTAATAATTTATAAGCAGAATGTGACATATATATATTATATTTAAAAAAAAAAAAAAGATAAGATTTCTGTAGTTTTGGATCATCTTGATGATTATGCTATGGTGGTGCAGTCGTGGTTAAAATCTTGAAAGAAAAATACTAAAAATGGTTTTGATCAGATATTGATTTATTTGAGATAAAGTGATATATAAGAACATAATTTGATTAAAGTAATGCCTGGCTTAAGGCGAGAAGAATAAGGAAAACAAAAGATTATTTACATAATGTACAAATGTTTTGGGTCGGCCAACGGGGAAGACAAACAATGAGTATTTATAGGGAAAGCGCGACCTCTGGCGGTCGATTTAAGCAGAGTATTTGAAACTATGAAATATATAATTTTAAATATAATATTTTAATATAACATATATATATATATATATATATAAGTATATATTTATACGTAATTAGAGTTGAAACTTCCATATAAAAAAATACCTTAGTCTAAAAACACGGATAACCTTGGACTCTCCTGGAGGTGGTCTCCTAGATCACCTAGAAGTTGGATCAAGTCTTTTTTTTTTTTAAATTTGATTTTGTTTTTTACAAAGGATGGATGTTCATGGGAGGTGTTACTGTACTTAATGATTACTAGAATCCCTGTCGCTCGGTATTTGGCAAGGTATTTGATATCCGTGTTGGCGGAGAAGGGGGTGATTGACAAGGAAGCGAGCACACAGGCTTCGATTCAAAGTTCCACAAAAAGAAGATCCATTGTTCCTCCTGTTGTTGTTGGGCTTCGGGTCATTGACGCGGTAGAGATTTGAATATGGTCCATTGTCCGTAGGCAGTCCTGAGGTGGTGGTGGCATCGCCGAGGGAATGTTTGGCGCACTCCCCGTGTTATTTTGGACGGTGGGTCAGCGACCAAGTTGGCCCGTGCTCCATCTGGGTCGCACAAGGTCGATATCTTCCGTTCCTGTGGGGGATCCATCTACACGGCGCGTACCCACGGGGGAGATCCACGACAATACCACGATACAGCAGACTCCTCCACGAGCGAGAATCTTCCAACTAACACATATGCTCTTTATATTCTTAGATGGTCTTTCATTAGAGGTGAAGTCTTTTTTTTTTTGTAATATAGCGGCCTGTCTGGGAGGTTCGCCAGCTGGGTCGATTGTAGAATGTTTTACTGTACTATTTTAAGTTGTTTTGCTTGTGTTCCATTTTTTTTCATTAATGTTATTCCGGTGTGTCCACACGGCGTTAATGGAGTACAATGTAAACATGACAATTTGATCTATAGCTTGTTGATGGCAGTGTGTATGGATTGCTATGTATTATTACTGTAGAAATCCCCCATGTGAGGCTGGCTATCTAAGGTATTAGATCAAAACAAGTCATTACATGAGTGATCGCTCATCAAATGGGTCAATACGGAAGGTTTGGGCGAGAAAGCCGCGAGGTGTTTGATGAAGGGCGGTCAGAATTATCTTGTCAACCGCATCATGTCTTAGATCAGAGATTGCTGTCCTCGGAGATTTTCACCTCTTCTTGCATTGAAAAAAAAAACCTTATTAAGAATATATATAATAATATTATTATAATTTTGTACTTTTTTTTTACTTAAATGCCTCTTTTTTTTAGTGTGTTTGTGTTACAATTAACTTGTGGTTGTAGTTCTTTCTAGTAAAGTTTGTTGTTGTTTTAAAAATAATCGGTGTGTCCGCGAAGTTTTTGAACAGATGTTAACGACCTAAGGGCCAAAAGGTTTGAGAAGCTCTGGTGCAGTGCCTGGAAGAAGTAACAGTCAAGTGTAACCAAATATCTCCTTGTGATTGTATCCGATCCTCCAAGTGTTATTTGGTACAATCCAGGAAACCGTATCAAAACTTCACCCACTAATGGTCTGGACCTATATATTGTGGCAATAAGAAACAACAACTGAGAAGAGGACACTCCTAATAACTGACTTGATATCACCCAATCATATAATACATCAGGCTGGACAGAATGGAGAGAGGGACCGACCACTGTACATAGCAGTGGTTTACAATAGACACTGTACTACCACAATCTTTTAGTATTAATATCTAAAAATAGTGCTAAAACAAAAAGCTACGGATTTCTAGTCTATGTGGTAGTATATTTGTCTAATTTCTCTAACAATTTATTATTATATTTTTTAAATGATTCACTTTTTTTTTCTTTTCCTACCTGTAAAACACCTCAAAGTCATTTAAATTTTGTTTTTAACCATTCATTCGAATTACGTTAAAAAAAAAAAGTGTGCAGTAGGAATTTATCCTACCAGCTCTGTAATTTTTTGGATACACACACACACAGCTTTTTTATTTATATTTCTCTCTTTATAGAATTTTTATAGTATTCATATATTTTTTACTTGCTGAAAATATAAAAAAAAACCCTTAGATATTTGACCGATGCAACAGTTAAAGAACGTTGTGAATATCTTGTCAACCAATATGGCTGGCTACCTAGACAGTACGCTGGCCGGCTGGCCGGCGGTCAGACCAACCTATCTCTCCATTGATTGATCGTCCCTCCTCCTCCCAGCTGTTATCGCGATGGTATCGTGTTGCCCTATTGTAATATGGTGGTGGTGGCTCTTCGTGTCAAGCATTTTTACACACTCTACATATTCAAACACTCGTATTTTAGTTGCGATACACTCGTTGACAATAGAATGTGTTACAGTCAGAAGGAATTGATAGAAAAAAAAAACAAAAAAAACATGGAATTTGGTTTAAATGAACTTTTTTTTTGGGTAACGTACAATGAATTATTAAATTTTGAATGAACACAAACGTCTAGAAAAAAGTTGAAGTTGGGCACATTTTTTTTTTGTGTTTTGATGATTTGGTCGATGTAGGAGACTGACTGATGCAACAAATTTTTATAGCATTCCACCAGTTCTTTCCTTCTGGACGTAACTTCTTTTCCCCCTATTTTCCCCTTAGTGTATTCCGTCAAGACTAGGACGTTCAACGAACTGTCGTAAACTTATAACGAGCTATAAGAGAACATTATAAATATATTTATATTTACTGTCTTACTCCCGGATTCGAACCTATAGATCTTTCTAAAAAATAAGCCAATTTAGCAGGCTGAGCTACGATCTCAATATTGCCGGAGTACTTCTCTCCAAGAATATTACAGTTAATAAAGAAACGTGTATAATTTTGGTCGTTTTTTTACTCTCAACTCCAAAATGGTTTGAGCTCTATATTTTGGTCTCCGTTCAAGTCATAAACAATCGCTCTATCAAAAAAACCAAGTCTGAACCGGCTCTGAATTGAAACCATGTCGTGTTTACACCAATAGAATAAATGACGGCAACCAGCTCTTCAGCTCTATAATGGGGGAAGATCGCATACAAATTCTCCTGACATTATTTTCCCATTTTTTTAAACCCTCGACTTTCAATATACAAAACAATTTCATCTTCCTAAACTGCCATGTAAAGAAAATTCTATCCTCTTAACTCTACCGATGAGAATGGAAACCCTGAATCATCTTGTGGGGTTTTCTGAATTGACCAAATCTGGACCGGGCGTCACTATCCTGATGGCTTGTTCTCTTCTATGATGATGTAGAGGAGGAGAGATTGAAACAACTTTATTACAACGTCCTCCTTCTGATTGGTTGGAGGGATAGATGCCTCGTAGCTCTCTATCCTTCTCATTGGTTGGAAAGGTCTGTCTGTAATTCTCATTGGTTGGAATTATCTGTCTCTCTCTTCTTCTGATTGGTTGGAGGGATAGATGCATCAAAACTATCTGTAATTCTCATTATACATATTGTTTGGGATACCCTGTTGTTCTCCATACATTGCCCACACACTTCTTTTTGTAGGTGTTGGAATTGGTATTCTTTACTCTTAGTTTTATTCCACAAAGTGCAAATATATATTTTTTCCTCAATCTCTCCACGGGGCAGCTAGGCGTAGTTCCCATATATCAAGTGTAGACACTGCAGCCTAACTACCACAGCCTAACACTGCCGTGTGACCCAGGCCGTGCTGAAGTTGGAGGATGGGGAAGGGGACGACGACACCCAGCCCCTCCTTGAGAACTACAAGATCAGGTACCTCTGTCTGTCCTGTAACATCGCCTTTACTTAATCGTGGCAGTTTTATATGAGAGAGATGACCTTAGAGACCGTTTTCAATCGTAAAATCATCACTATTATTGTGTCACATCCTAGGTTTTTTTTTTCTCTCTCTCTATTTGTGTTATCTGAGCCATTCAAATAAAGATGCCTGCAACTTCCTATACATATATAGCAAGTTGCAGGCATCTTTATTTGAAATGGTTATCTTGTATGTCTTCAATAAAGATCATTGTAATATTTTTCAGAGTTATTGTTCCGATATACATGATAAGAGGTACAACTTTCTTAAGTTTTGTCCATGAGTGTATTTAGCCACTGGGACTACCTAGACAATGACGCCCAGAAGATTCCAATCTATCGAGGAGAGAAACCTGCCAATGAAAACTGAGGAAGAGGAGCTAAGAGTAACGAAGTCTATATTTGTATAGAGAGAAGGCAATAATATTATACCGCAGAATGGGGTGTATGTAAACTACTGTACATATATACATACTTGTTAGCTTATATACGTGGTGTACTCTCTTGAAATCCCTTCTGCGAGTCTCTGTGTATATTAGGTCTTCTGTACGTAGACTTCTCCTTAGTTCCCCCTTCCTCAGTTTTCTTTGGTTTCTCTCCTCGATATCTTCTGTGAGACGTAAAGGACGTCACATTTGCCTGTGTAGTTCCATCCTGTAGCAGGTAAATGAATCCAGATTCCAGCGAGGTGTTGTAGTAACATCCTCGTTGTTGTTGCAGGCAGTCCACGAGGAAGCCCCACCCTTCCTTCGCCAACGGGGACACGCGCCGCAAGTCTCGCCGCCACTCCACCGACAGCAGGCCCTCAGCCACCACCGCCTCCCAGCCACAGAACGGTCTCACAGTCACCGACAGACCTTCAGGGTCAGTTATGTCCCATATCTTAAAACATAATAGCAGTAAAACATATTTTACATTTTTGACTTGTAGATGGCAGAAAACTATATGTTATAACTCAATAAAATAAAATAACATTTTTTCAAATGTAAATACGTAAATAAGGCTCCTCTTTGTTCACTGAAACCGAAACAATTTGATGAAACTATTGATATAATCAATCTATCTGAATATTAGGAAAGGTCAGGTAATTTTTTTGTAGGGTGATGCTCTGAAAAAGAACGCTATACCACTTTATCACTAAACAAATTGGCGAGTCAAAAATAAGCAACCTAAACAATCCATTAGCTTTGCAAGATAAGAACAGAAATAGAGAAATGCATGCAAAATTTTCAACACAAATCAAAATCTTTAATCCTCATTATTTTTTTATTATTATTTTTTTGCTTATCCCTAGTACACGTGGTACAGGCCATGATAAGCATGGTGGGTAGTTAGCGACTGCTTTTTACTGTAAGCGCACCACATGTCTACACATGTGAAAGCAGTTCGACTTTGCACTTACAAATGTGCCAGAGTCCCGTTTGGTTACTTGCACTCGCTGGTGGGGTTGGACTTTTGCAAGAATCGGGGGGGCCATTGGAGCATTTTTTTTTTAAACAGAAAAAAGTGTCCAATGCGGGGATCGAACCCGGGTCGTAGTGGTCGTATTTTGTTTCTATTACATTACATGGAATAGTTTTTTTTTTTCTAATAAAATTTACTGACCTCTTTGTTCACTGAAACCGAAACAATGTGTATGTTAGACCACTCTTTGTTAAACCTTACACATTGTTTAGGTCTCTTATTAGGTGCAAGATGTATACTTATGCTAAAATGGTAATTTGGGTAAACATAGGTAAATTAATGTTGGGCCAGTATTGTTCAGCAAGCCAACACAGATATAACATTACGGTATGAAGCAAGTTGCGCTAAAACTAATATTTCCAATCAAATTATCAAAAAATAACACATACTATGTAATATAAACACATGTATGTAAAATAAACACAATAAAATAACCAATAATTAAAAACCATAAATTTTTCTAACACAGTATACTTCTTAAGTAAGAATACCTTACCATGAAGGTTGAAAACCCTACACATTGAAACATGTGAAAAATGTAGCATGTGTGGTGTATGATGGGCTTGAAGAGAAAATATTTAAAAAAGATATTTATTGAAACTTTTGTAATACCACACAAAATATGCATATTTACAGTTACAACTTGTCTAGCACCAAAAGATGTCATTTGGAATATAGTTATATCTACGGATATGCAGCAAGAAGGACTTCGATAGAGGATGTAGGCCAGAGAGCAAAGAGAAAATAGGTTCTGGAGGGGACTCAATAGCAAGTAGAGAAACTCTACCTTGTTTACAACAGAGGCCAAAGGGTTCATCTCTAAATCTCAAAGCAGAGCAAAACTGGCATACCCGAGACATTTGGCCTATATCGACAGATGAATCAGCTTTATAATCAATATGGGTATTATACTGCAAACCTGAAAACGGCTTATGAGTCCAAAGCTGAATACGCTGAACAGGAACTTGCATAGTTTTTGCAGCTGCGACGCGGGCTTCAGAATACCTAAGACGGCGAAGCGCACGACGCGTCTCACTTTGAAGTGGTGTCTCAATAGCTATAGCATTCCTATATCTCCTGGAAGCAGCCGTATTCCTACCAATTAAAGGTCGGCTGCGGCGAGGCATATTCTGAAAAAAAATATTGAGATTAATAACAAAAGCTTAAAAACCAGCAATTTATAAACAAAGCATAAAAAATACCTGTCTTTTTGAGGTAAAAATCAAAATTCCTAAATTTTTTCTTCAAAATAACCTTCCAGATATGTTAAAAAGATTATAAAAAACTAAAAGCATAATATTAAAGCTAAAAAATTAATGTACAAAACCATTTATCATTAAAAAGCCTCAAAAATAGACCAACCGCAGGACACGGCAATGAAAAAGCATGCTTTTTTGAGGAAAAAAATAGAAATAAGAAAAATAAGAAATAAGAAAAAAGCATGCTTTTTCTTCAAAATAACCTTCCAGATATGTTAAAAAGATTATAAAAAACTAAAAGCATAATATTAAAAAAAAAAAAAGCTAAAAAATTAATGTACAAAACCATTTATCATTGAAAAGCCTCAAAAATAGACCAACCGCAGGACACGGCAATGAAAAAGCATGCTTTTTTGAGGAAAAAAATAGAAATAAGAAAAATAAGAAATAAGAAATAAGAAAAAAGCATGCTTTTTCTTCAAAATAACCTTCCAGATATGTTAAAAAGATTATAAAAAAACTAAAAGCATAATATTAAAAAGCTAAAAAATTAATGTACAAAACCAGTTATCATTAAAAAGCCTCAAAAATAGACCAACCGCAGGACACGGCAATGAAAAAGCATGCTTTTTTGAGGAAAAAAATAGAAATAAGAAAAATAAGAAATAAGAAATAAGAAAAAAGCATGCTTTTTCTTCAAAATAACCTTCCAGATATGGTAAAAAGATTATAAAAAAACTAAAAGCATAATATTAAAAAGCTAAAAAATTAATGTACAAAACCAGTTATCATTAAAAAGCCTCAAAAATAGACCAACCGCAGGACACGGCAATGAAAAATCATGCTTTTTTGAGGAAAAAAATAGAAATAATTTTCTAAAATACAAAATACAACCCCTATATGTTAAAAAAAACTATAAATAATCTAAATATAAAATACTTAATCAAATAAATTAAAATATCTTAAATAAAATTTTGAAAAAGGACCTCAAAAAGACAAATAAATGAATCTGTTAAAGAAATCCCTCGCTTATTTAAAAATATAAATAACCTATTTTTTAGATACAACCCATATATGTAGAAAATATAATAAATAAACTGTATTTAAAAGATAAAAGCAATAATTAAAAAACTCCATAAGAAAATTTAAAAAAGGACTTCAATAAATAAATACCAAATATTTCGAATTAGAGCAGTTATTTTAAACGGCGAATTAGATCAGTTAAATCTAAAAATGAAAATATATATATAAATAAATAAAACATACAAAATATTTCAAGAGCAGTTATTAAGCTACGCTTGGCATCATAATGTTCGCATGTAAAGCTATTTCAGGCCTTACATATTTCTAACAACCTTTTTGAAATAGGTTTTTGAAACATGGAAATTATAATACTTCAAATAAATAGAAATAGAGTGAACACAAATAAAACATACCAAATATTTCGAATTAGAGCAGTTATTTTAAACGGCGAATTAGATCAGTTATATCTAAAAATGAAAATATAAATAAATAAATAAAACATACCAAATATTTCAAGAGAAGTTATTTTAAACGACGAATTAGATCAGTTATATCTAAAAATGAAAATATATAAATAAATAAAACCTACCAAATATTTCAAATTAGAGCAGTTAGCAAGTAGCGGAAAGTAAACACTTTTGAAAGTATAAATACTTTTACTCTGTTGAATTTTTTTGTATTTTATCGATAACAGCAAAGTTATGTATTTTAAAGTTAGGAAAAATATTTTGATGTTAAGCAAAACCTGCTCCATCTCGTTTTACATAAATGTTGAAAATTTGGTTGAAATTGATGCATTGTAACGAAAGTTTAAAGTGATGTACTCTTATGAAATTTGCATTTTATTAATATAGATTAGTCAGTTTAAATATTAGTTACGAACGGAGAAATACGTCCAGGATAGCCTAGTGGACATGGCACCTGCCCGGTAAGCAGAAGGTTGTGGGTTCGATTCCCGCTCCTGGACACTTTTATTTTTCCGTTCGCCATTACTCTTCATATTTTTCACCCTTCCATACGTCATCCCTTCATATATAGACCATCACTCTTCATGTATTCAACCTTTTCATACGTCATCCAAAGTTAGAAATATTAAATATTTCTCTTTGAAATTAAAAATTATTTTTCATAAATAAAAAAGAAACTTATGCGGTAAAACTGTTTGTATAGCTTTATAATAATAATAATAATAATTATATTATTATTATTATTTTATTATTAATATATAGTCACGACCGTCTTTCCTTAATTCCTCATCGCTGTCACAGATGCGCGCGCATCGTCATTATGATCATTATCTTCTATAGAAGCTTCTATCTTTATAATTATGTATATTTACAAAAAGTCAATTCGCTCGCGCCTCTAGCGGACCTAATGTACATGTAAAGTTTGGAGCGGGACGTTTCACAAGAGTGACATCCACGGCTCCAATTTATAATTGTAACAAATAGTATTGGAATAAAAACATTCATTCGGGTAAAACACGGGCGTTGCCCGGGTCATTCGTCTAGTATATATATAAAAATGAATGTCTGTGTGTGTGTGACAATTAACAATTAAAAATTATTTATTGTCTTCTAGACAATTTTACACAATTTCAATCAAAAAAGAGAGAGCGAAATATATTACATAATGCAAGAAAGAAAGAAAGAAAATATATACATATATGAAAACATATATATTACATGATGATAATGGGAGATGATGGAAGGAAACCTCGACGCTGGAGGGTCCTGGACCAGGCGATGAGCGGGTCCTCCACCGCTTCTCCGAGCCCAACCTGGACAAAGTAGCGATAAATTCGCAACTTTGCCGACGCCAGGATGGAAAGGGCGTCGTCCTCAAGGCCGGACCCGCCGAAGATCCAAGCCTGAAAGTCAGGGGGCCGCCCTATGATGTTAAAGGCCTCTCTAATGAGAGCCCTGATGGAGGGACAGCACCAGTAACGGTGGCTGAGGGAGCGGTCGATGAACCCGCAGGCAGGACAGGAGGGGACGACCGAGGCAGGATGGGCCGGATGGGGCAGGGCGTGGAAGGCCAACTTGAGGGCCGCGTCGGCCTCGTGGCCCGAAAAGGCGCAGCGCCGCAGCGAGGCCCAGTCGATCCTCGATCGTGGTGGACCGATGGTGGGCGACCATCTCGAGGTAAACCTTGAGATGGGCGTGGCAGTGAGGCGCGGGCGATCCAAGGCCCGTCGGGTCGTGAGGCCGTTGAGGAAAGGCGTAGCCGTCCCTCTCAGCACCACGGCCGCAGCTAGGGAGCTAGATGAAGGCGTGGACTCCGCCCCGAAGCCCACGGCGTTCTCGGAGGTCAGCCTCCGACAGAAGGCGCCCAGGGTCGCGGCGTCAGCCAGGGCCGAGCGCGTTGGGCGGGCGATGAGATGTTCCTCCACGATGAGGCCCCGGACTCGGGCTCCGCGCCAGCGGGCGGGGGCCAGGAGGTCGGGAGAGCGGAGGAACCGGCAGCCGCCGATGATGGGGAGGTCCAGCAGCTGAGCCGTGGGGAGCGCCCGGTGGTTGAGGCCCAGGATGTTGGAGGCCTCCTCCCACAGCTTCAGCAGCCGGAGACGGCGGGGCTGGAGACGGGTGCCGTCTGGTGGAGGGTGGATCCAGGCCTCACCGCATTCTACCAGCCAGCTGAAGGCATTTCTGCCCCCGCGGAGCGCGACCTGCACCCCCTTGAGGCAGGCGAGCTGGAGCTGGGTCGCGAGGTCGAGGAGGCCGAGGCCTCCGATGGCAACTGGCCTCGCCATGACATCGGCGGGAAGCCACGCCGTGTGGTCCTGTCCCCAGACGAATCTCGCCAGTCGGGCCTGCAGCTTGGCGATGGTCGGGGGTGATGGTAGGTAGCCTTGCAGGTGGTGCTGGATGACAGAGCCCACCAGCGTGTTCGCCGCTCTTGTTCGCCCGACGAGGGAGCGGCCGCGGGTGAAGGGCGTCCATCTGCGGCAGGCAGTCTCCAGGAGATGCTGCTCCCGGTGGGCGACGGTGCTCCTGGGCGATGTCGAGCCTGAGGACCCTGATGGAGGTGGTCGACCAGGAGGCGCCGAGAGAGGAGTCGCCGCGGTTGCGCCAGGCGCCGCACCAGAGGCCAGCGCTCTTCCGGATGTTCACGCCAACCCCGGAGGCCTGCCTGTACTCTTCGAAGACGGTCGCCACCCGTTCGAAGTCTCCATCGCGATGGAATAGGAGGACGATGTCGTCGGCGTAGGCGATGACATTGCCCACGCCGAGGGTCAACTCCAGGCGACGTAGCAGCGGCCCCGTGGCGATGCTGAAGAGTGCGGCACTCACGGCGCAACCCTGTCTTAGGCCGTTGAGGAGGGGGAAGGGGGTGGTGTAGAAGCCTCCGGCCCGGATGGTGGCGTCCGCCCCGGCGTAGAGGATGTTAATCCAGGCCCTGAAGGCCGGCGGGAGGCGGAGGGACGTTAGCAGGGACTCCAAGAAGCCGCGGTCTAGTGAGTCAAAGGCGGACTCCGGGTCTACCCCCATGACGGCCAGCGGCGAGACCAGGGCGGTGGCCTCCTCGACGGCGTCCGTCACTATGGCGATATTCCATGACGGGGACCTCCCGGGGACGGCGTAAGTCTGGCATTCCGGCACAAGGGTCTGCAGGTGGGGCTTTAGGCGCCGGTGAAGGATGGCGGCCAGGACCTTGTAGTCGGCAGAGGGCAGCGCGACGGGCTTGTAGCCGTCAAGGCCGCGACCTCCGCGGGCCTTGGGCACGAGGCAGATGGAGCTGCGCCGCGTCGACGGAGGCAGGGCACCGCGGAGCCGTGATGCCGCGAACACCCGGGCCAGAGCTTTCGCGAAGAAGTCCTCGCTGAAGGCAACGAGGAGCTCGCACGGCAAGCCGTCCCAGCCGGGGGCCTTTCCGCGAGGGAGGTGCTCGATGGCGTGGGCGATCTCGCTGGGGCTGATGTCTGGCCGGTGGAGAGGGTCCTCCTCGCTCAGCTCGCGGGTGGTGGTGGTGAGCGCGCTGCTGGCGATGAAGGCGGCTCCCGCTGCTGGATCGCTGGTGGGACGGGCGAAGCGGGGCTGGAAGGTCGCGAACGCCCTCCGCCGAAGCTCGGGGCCCTCGATGATGTTTACTGCTCGTCCCTGATGACGCTGACCGGGCGTCGGAGGCGGATGGCGCGCGCCAGGTCCGGCAGCGATGGTCCGCCTATCCCAAAAGGTCCCGTCGTCGTCATCGTGCGCTGTGTCTTCCTCCAACTCCCGGATGTAGCCAGCCAGATGTTCGAGAGCAAGGCCCGAGCGGAGCATCGCGGCCAAGCGAGGCTGGGTGGGGGAGGAGACGGCGGTGGTAGGCGGGCCCACCTGGAGCCGCACGAGGCGGTGGTCCGAGAGGTGGTAGTGGCTGGTCGCGTAGATGGACACGCGATCCAGGACTCCATCAGGGACGAGGATCCGGTCCAGGCGGCTGGATTCGACTTGGTCGCCGTGCCTGGCGACTCTGGTGGGCAGGTGGGCGGCGTCGAACTGGGTGGCCACGTCGACCAGCGCGGCCAGGTCCAGAAGAGCGGCGAGGACATCCGACGATGATGATGATGAGGGGCCCCGATCCCTGATGTTAAAATCGCCGATGATCCAGCAGGCCCCCTCCTCCTCCTGTGCCGCTGTCGCCGCCAGGAGCTCCAGTTGCCGGTTTCTCTCCCGGGGTTCATGCGCCAGATGAACGGCGATGGCCGTCATATCCTCGCCGTGGACATCTATGGTTGCCAAGGCGATGTGGCCCGGCCACAGGACGCGCTGCTGTATCACGGCTACGCCTGGCCCGAAGACGCAGGCGAGTCCGGATCCCGAGATGGCTACGGGATGGGCCAATACAACAGCGTTGTGGCCGAGGCAGAGGTCTTGGCCGCTGCCCAGATGAAATGCGTTTGTCTCCTGGACAAACGCGATGTCCACGTGATGTTGCCTGAGGAAATGACAAAGGGCAAGGCTCTTCCCCCGAGTGGCGAGCCCACGCGCGTTGATGGTGGCGACGCGGTGGTTCATTTGCGCTGTAGGTCACGCAGCACCCTCCTGGTCTTCTGGAGGGTCTTGCGGATGGTGGAGTTGGAGTCTGGGCACGAGGCCCTGAAGGTTTCGTGCAACTCGTCGAGGGTGGCGACCTGTGCCTCTGTCAGTGTGGGCGCTAGCCTCTTCATGGTGGTTTCAGAGGTGAGGAGCTGCTGTGCGTCCTTGCAGTTAAGGCCGGGCAGCTTCTCCCAGTCGATGGAAAGGGTGGGGGTCTCCTCGATGTGCTTCAGCAGCTGTTTGAGTGCGGATTCTCCCCGGGCAGGCGTGGAGGGAGGTGAGGTCAGCTTCTCCACCGACATCTCGTGGTCGAGCGTAGAGATGCGAGGCTCGGGGGGCCGCGGGGCAGCCAGGGAAGCAGGGGCGGGGTGGGTGAGATCCATCTGTTCGGCAGGCTGGTGTGCCGAGGGGATCGCCTGAGCCTCGGTTGAAGTCTTCGCCGGTTGGACAGGGGACGCCGGTGTTGCGGGCGCAGGTGCCGGCTTCCTTGGCCGCTGAGGAGGAGAGAGGGGGGGCCTAGCGTCGGTGGGAGACGTTGCTTGCCTGGGGCTGCTGTTCCCTTGCCTGGCGAGCGCTGGGCAGTTGGCTCTGCGGTGGCCCTGTTTACCGCATTTGGAACACTTGATTCCAAAAGAGAGGAAGGCCGACAGGGTGTCTCCCTTGGACTGGATGGTCAGTCGGGTGGGCAGCGTCTCCAGCCTTACGCCCTCGCGGAGCAGGATGAACGCCTCCCGGCGGCCGTCGGTGAAGGTGAACTCCCCCATTTTGACCAGGATGGGGGCGATGGAGGTGACCCTCCCAAATTGGCCCAGGGCGGTCACGATGGTGCTGTCACAAAGCCGGGCAGGTTGGCCACGACTATGCACTCCGCCCTCTTGCGGAAGGGGAAGACCTTGAGGGACGTTCCCTCGATCTCCAGGCCGTCCGCGACCAGACGGTTCACAAGGTCCTTGCTCTCGAGGCCGTCCGCGACCAGACGGTTCACAAGGTCCTTGCTCTCGAGGCCCACGATGTAGTGTCCGTTCATTCTATTGAACTGCGTGATGCCTCTTGGCCCCCCGAGTAGCGTGCTCATTGCCTTGAGGTAGAGGTAGTCCGGGATGTCTGGGCACAGCTCCACGAAGACGTAGTTCTCGTGGTTGGTTGTGGCCTGCCTCGCTTTGGCGGCAGCGATGTTGGCGCGTGTCGCCTTGATCTCCTGAGGCGGCACTGCTCTCGGCCCTGTTGGCCGCTTCCGCTGCTGGGAGCTGCGCTGCTCTCCAGGCTTGTTGGGCTGCCTTGCAGCGTGCTCAGGTGATGTAGAGCCGCGGCGCCTCTTCTTGCCCTTCACGACTGTGTAGCCGTCGTTGGCGTCCACCTCCGCCATCTCGCTGTCGGCCCAGTTGAGCGAGGCCGGGCTAGCTGGAGTTGCGCTGGTCGTAGCAGCAGTCTTCGGCGCCGTGACGTCACCACGCGCGGCGGCCAGATTTACATGCTTAGCGCCTTCCGGCGGATTTGCATATTTTTGAAATTCAGAAGAATTTTCCTTATATTTGTTCTCAATTCCGTTTTTCAGGGATATCTCCTCACCTCGTTGAGACAGGATGCTGGGCCTTTCAGGCAGAGCCTGGGCTACCTTTCGGTACCGAATTCGGCATATTAATCGACATCCATACGCACTCCAGAGGCGAAAACGGCGGAGCTCGCAAAAGCGTGGCCGCACGCCCGAGTGAGTGTGTGTGTTCTCTATAGATTCAAAAACCATACATCCAATCGCCGTGAAATTTTGGGATATTATTAGGTATATCTCCGGAAAGGTTTTCGATAAACAATTTCTTGAATATCTTGAATATCCTTAGAATTATTTGCAGATTTGTGGCTTTAACTCGCAAGCAGCGCCACCTTGCGACGGAGATAGGCTTAGGTCTGCCCCCCCCGTCGAGAGAATGTAATCGTCCGGTCGCCGGCCGGATGGACAGTCCAAGTTCCCACCGACCAATGAGAGGGATCAAGAGGTCCTGGCGCGCGGGGGCAGAGTTGTTGACACAGCTGTGCCAAGTAGACAAGAAAAAAACCTCGCGGGTGAACTCTGGGAACTTCGTCCATCTTCCATAAACGACCATGATTTTATTCAACTTATCGAGTATTTTTCAAGGGACCGGGAAAAAATGTTCACTAGATAAAACGATGATTTTGTAATGAAGAAAATTAGGAACGACAAAATTCAGGATGACACGGCACACAGGGACCGGGAAAAAATGATCACTTTATCGACAGATTCAAATTTACAAGTTTCAAAGGGATATTATTAGGTATATCCCTGAGAAGGTTTTTGAAAAATAATTTCTTGAATATCTTGAATATCCTTAGAGTTATTTGCAGATTTGTAGATTTAACTCTCAAGCAGCGCCACCATTGCGACGATGATAACAAGTTTTTTATCTATAAGTTTTATTATCACCAAGTTTATTATCCTAAAGATTATTTATCAAAAGTAAGATTATTTCAGGATGACACGGCATTTTATTTGAGACAAGAATAATGATACAATTCAAGGCGAAGATACTATTCCTTTAACTTCCAATTACCGAGGGAACCAATTAATATTGATTTTATTCAACTTATCGAGTATTTTTCAAGGGACCGGGAAAAAATGTTCACTAGATAAAACAATGATTTTGTAATGTAGAAAATTAGGAACGACAAAATTCAGGATGACACGGCACACAGGGACCGGGAATAAATGTTCACTTTATCGAGCGATTCAAATTTACGAGTTTCAAATTATCAAAATATATCTTTTTTTTTATAAGTTTATAGAGAATTGTTTAAACAAATGTTCGTTAGACAAACCTTTACTTGGGTAAAACCTCGGGCGAAGCCGGGTACATCCGCTAGATAAAACGATGATTTTTTAACGTAGAAAATTAGGAACGACAATATTCAGGATGACACGGCACACAGGGACCGGGAAAAAATGATCACTTTATCGAGAGATTCAAATTTACGAGTTTCAAATTATCAAAATCAACTTATCGCGTATTTTTCAAGGGACCGGGAAAAAATGTTCACTATATAAAACGATGATTTTGTAAAGTTGAAAATTAGGAAAGACAAAATTCAGGATGACACGGCACACAGGGACCGGGAAAAAATGATCACTTTATCGAGAGATTCAAATTTACGAGTTTCAAATTATCAAAATCGAGATCATTGCCGCCTCAAGCCAGTCCAGTGCCCGTTCTGCGATATAGAGACGGTCCTCAAAGATCTGGGAGTCTCACCAGAATTCCTGTTATAGAAGACCTTTTCCTTGTAGCAAGCAAGACCTAGGATGTGATTGGATCGGAGAGTCTTCGACAAGGGATAGTCATGAACAAGATATCAACTTACATTTCCCTCTGTTGTGTCGTTCCCTGAAGAGAATCTCCCAGGAAACCTCTCAGAAGTGGAAGGCCATTGAACTAAAGTTGGATGATCTTAGCCTCAATATAAGGAACGAGGTCAGTGAAGGTATAGGTCAGCAACTATTGCAACAACTCACTTCATTTAAAAATGACATTAAAGCAGGATTGGATGATTTTGAAAATATTAAAGAAAAATTTACAGAAATATTAAAGAATCAATCTGGAATGGAAAACACTATGAAGCTTTTGACCGAGAAGTTAACAAAGTTTACAGATAACAATAATGCTGAACAAGGCCATTCTACGATCGAAATAATAATGAATAAGAAAATAGATCTGATGATGAAAAAGTTTGAAGGATTCATAACAATACCTACAAACATAAGTTTATCACAAAATCACCCGAAAAAATTGGGTAATGTTGAACTTGATTTAAAATTAGGATGCGATTGCTGGTTTCCCAATGTAGATTATAAAAAATTCTATGATCTTTCGCGTAAATATGTAAATGAATGCTCTGATTTAAGCGGACTCAGTCATTTAGACTGCAGTTCTATAGATTATGCAAATTTAAAAAGTTATACTAAGGAAACTACATTTAAAGATAATGATGTTTCTATCAATATTCAATTTGATGGATCTTGTTCGAACTCCAAGAAGCTGGCTTTGTCTGTCAAAATCTGGATTGAAAATAAAGAAGATGAAATTAAAGCTTATAAATATAGATACGGTATTTTGACATTATGTAACCCTTGTAATGATGAAGTAATTGTCTACTGTACTTCTTTAGTTAGTTCTTCAATTCCAGGAGCAAATATTGACAAAATACCTACTTTCTGGATAAGCAAGGAATCAATGGATAAATATCATGATGTCTTTCCAGGATATTTTAGAACTCTTTTAATTTTATATTACTAATTAAATTTGAAAAAACTTAAGAGCAGTTTTATTGTTTATCAGAATATATATGCATAAAATATATTAATCGATTTTGCAATTTAGATATTTTAATAACAACATGGTGTTTTTCGTAATAAAACTTGATTCTAAAAGGCTTTAAAAAATATATTTTGGGAATTAACATTTTTTATTCATATATTTAGAGAGAGATTTAACTTCATCATTAAAAATTAATGAATTCAATTACTTAAAATCTATTCAAACTGAAAATTTGGTTTTCTTATATTCAAACCCTACCAGCCATATCTCTGAAGGAAAGACTTCCTCTCGACATTATTATTGAAGATTGGTTGGCCTTCTAAAAGATATCAAGGAGAGGAACTATGAATCAATGCTGTAACCTGCTGATCTGCCATAGCATATTCAGATGACTCCTTTACTTCAATCTGAACCTTAAAGAGGAAACAAAAAATGCATATAGATGGAAAAGTGATTAAGAAATTCGTGGTGGTGGTCCATGGTTAAACCAATTCCTGAAGTCCACTCCTCTCCAATTTTGTCATGGTAGTTATAAACATGGAAAATAGGTCCTCTATTGTCAGTTCTGAGCATGACAAGATATCCTCTGGAGAAGCTTCTGCACTATTGCATTTCAAGCAGTTATTGAAGGTTTCTTTTTTGTCCATTCAGAAATTTTAAGTTTTTATATGGCCACTTCTTAGTCGTGTGGCAATTATATTCCCTTTCTAAAAGCAACAGCCAAGTTTTATGCGACTTCATCTAGATAGCAGTACCTTTCAAACTGAACTCATAACAATTCTCTAGTTTGCTAAACTTACGTTAATAAATCAAACAAGCGCATTAATGACCATTATCTCGGAATGCAGATCCTTCTTAGCATCTATTTGCATATCTGGACCTGCATGGTAATCTTTGATGGCGGAAATAATAAAGTGTTGAACAGAGCTCCCTACATTAAGCTGCGATGGGTACATGGACATAGTGGAATCAACGACAATTAACTAGCAGACAGGTCGAGAAAATATAGTATTACTACACATTCTCAAAACCGTTTATTTATTGCTGTTCTAACGTCATTGACAGAAATATATTCCAAGGATTACTTAAATAGATTTCTCAGGAACATTTTTTCCATCTCAAGTTGCCTCTTGAGATTTCTTCCAAATATCTGCCAGGAAGAGCTTTCTACTAACTCTTACAATCCATTGACATGTTCTGGCAGACATTTGCACTTGTACATCTAGAAATAGACCCAACCTGTCCTCACTATTTGGAAGAATAACATACAGTTTTTCACATCTTCTTCAGCTGTCTATTTTTCCTGAGAGATTGGATACAGACATCTACAAGTATGCTTCCTGTACTGAACCACCTCAACCCTATTTCCAGACTCCCAGACTCAACCTCATCATGGAACTTCCTGATCAACTAGTTCTTCTCAGCAATCAACTAAAAAGTGATTAAAAGCGCTTGACACTAGTCCATACTAATTTCTATTGTTATCCTTTTGATATTTTTTTCATTAGTAGTATAATTTTTTGAAAATATTATTTTAATTTATTATTTTTTACTATTTTCCTAATATAAATAATATAAAAATGTGTGATTTTTTGAAGAATAAAAATTCCTCTTCATATTATGTTTGTGTGAAATTTATTTCAATATTCTTTCATACTAGTCACTATCTATTTTTAGTTTTAAATATTCAATATTTACTAGGGAATTTAATTAAATACAAAGATTACGAACATTCAAAACAAATATTTCTCAATATTTTTCTGAATATATATTAATATTTATTATTAGAACTTGAAAACCTTTTTAGATAAGCAACTTTTAAAATTACTTCTAGTTGAAATTATCAATTTTTAAATTTATTGTTCAATATATTGATAAAGAGAGAGAGAAATCCCTCAAAATATTCGAGAAAAAGGTTTTTTTTTATTCCACAATTCCAAGTATGCTCTGTTTATATACATATTTCATTTTCTTTTAAATTTAGTGTCCTAATTTTATTCAAAATATATATATTATATATATATAAAAATATTATTATATCTATTTTAATACAAAACAATTACACGCCATCTATATATAAAAAATGAGAGAACTCAAGCATGAATGTTTCTTTTATATATAAAACAAACTTCTACTGTCCTTACTGCGATGAAAAATATTTTTATTTGGAGGGCTTGGCTTATCATTAGCAAACCCTCCCAGCGGTTTTGCCAATTCAATCCCTAAGACCGATTCTTGGAGCTTTAATACTGTATTGTATATCAAAGAAACATTCATGCTTGAATCCTTTCATTTCAAATATATTTATTTTGAGAAAATGTATTCTATTTAAATATTGCAACTGTACCTTTCAGAGGGCTTGTTTAATATATCGGAAAATATCAAAAACTTATTTCCATTTTATAATTTTGGACGAAATTTCTTGTTTATGAATCAAGAATGTTCAATCACATAAGACATTCTCGATTTTGGCCTTCGTCCATGTGGTCCAGCTTAACCAAAACGACAAAAATGTGGTACTAGAAGATTCCTGATTAAACGAAGGCCATTTGTCAATTCGTCCATATTGAAAAAGAGAATCTATATATATATATATATTAAAAATAAAGAAGGCATCTCCTGACCACAAGCACATGTGCTTTTTATCTTTTATTTTTTTCTATTGTTTTTTCATATATATATATATATATATTGAGACGTTACAGAAACAATTTTCAATTGTACATAAATTCCTTTAAAATGTTACTTTAATTTTTCATATGTTTATTTTCAATTTCTTTTTCTCATTCATCAAAAGTCAATGATGTACATACTAAATTAGTAAAAAAACTCAATAAAAACGATATGTAAAAATGGAGATAAACAAAATGGCTTGTAAAAGAAAGCAGCAATAAATGAGTTTAGGCAAAATGTCTATTTCATTAACAAACATTTCACTTTTAAAATAAACTTTAAAAATAAAGTTTTACTAAACTAAAATTAGCGTTTTAAAAAATAAAAACGTGGCATTTGGCGCAGTCGACAGGATACGGAAAAAAAATGGCGGAAAATCCAAACAACCGGGTGCAAAAATTCAACGGCTTGAAGTCGACAATTAGGCCTGAGTCATGGATCAAATTATATGATTTTGAAAATAATTCTTTAAAAGAGAAGATGAAAAAATCAAAAATCTTATGTACTACTTGACAGATTCAGCACTTGAATGGTATTCAGACGAGATTATTTCAAATCCTGCAATAAAAAGATGGGAAGTTGTAAAGGAAAAGTTGATTCAAAGATTTGGTTCATACAACGCAAATCCAATTGTCTCAGCATCACATCGAGGATTAAAACGAGAAGAATCAATAGAAAATTATTTTCAAGATAAAATTCGCCTGTTAAATCAAACCCATCTAACGAAGGAGGAAAAAATACATTTATTAACAGACGGACTTCCAAATGATTGGAAAGATTTAATTGTGGCTGCACAGCCAACTGACACCACGAAATGGTTCCATATCGCAGCTTCAATTGAACAAAATAGGGCTTCAATTCAGTTTAAGCCTAAAAACAAAATACATCTCGCGACAAAAAATAATGATAATAGAAAAAATGTTTGCCCATTCTGGTGTCCAATATGTTCGAAAAAGGGAATAAAAATTAAACATTGGGTCACAGATTGTGAGGATTATGATCCTAATTATAAAAAGGATAGGCCTAATCAAAACACTTCAGTGAAACAAGTATGCGGAGCCCCGGAATTGTTGAATGTAAGTACTTTGACAAATACCCCTACACAAGGAGCTTTCAAGCTTATCAACATAAGTGTTGAAGTAAATGGAATTCCTGCGCAAGCATTTGTGGATACTGGAGCAACAGTATCAATAATCAATTGGCGATTGTTCAAGCGAACCCGTCTTCAACTTCAACCAAATTCAGACATTCACATCAGCCAAGCGGATGGTGTTACCAGGACATGTGGAAGCCTTCAGACCAAGGTAAGAATAGATAAACTAATTAAACCTGTAACTCTCCATGTAATGAAGAACTTTAAATATCCACTCTTGATCGGATTAGATGTTGCATCTCTTTTTAATCTTTTAATAGATATCAAAGACAAAACAATTTACACCAAATTTGATGGATTACAAAATCCAATTCTTGTAAATCATCTAGAAGAGATAAGAGAACATGATTTAAAAAAATTACTTGAACACAATAGGAATGTATTTTGTCAGCATGACATTGATTTGGGAAAAGTAGCTATACAACATAAGATCATCACGAAAAGTGAACAACCAATTTCTCTTAGACCCTATCGTCGTCCTCTAAAAGAGTATGAAGAGATAGCTGAACAAGTTAAAGAACTTCTCGAACACAAGTTAATAAGAACTTCAGATTCTCCTTGGGCATTTCCTGTTGTTATGGTTCCCAAGAAGGATGGAAATAAAAGGATGTGCATTGATTACAGACGTCTTAATGAGATCACACTGGATGACAGGCAACCCCTACCTCACATACAGGACATGTTTGATCGATTGCATGGATCCAGATTCTTCTCTACCCTTGATGTTGCATGGGGTTATTGGCAGATCGAAATGGACCCGCAATCTATTCAAAAAACTGCATTCGTCACAAACGATGGTCATTATGAGTTTTTAGTGATGCCCTTTGGTTTAAAAAATGCTGCTTCAACGTTTCAAAGGATAATCCAACATATTCTAGGTGAATTATTATGGAAAGGAACTTGCTCTTTCCAAGATGATATATTGGTGTACACGAAAACATGGCAAGAGCACATAGAGCTTCTTAGTAAAGTTTTTGACAAATTAAGACAGTATAACATAAATTAAAATTGTCGAAATGTATTTTTGGAAGAACTGAAGTAAAATACCTCGGACATATCATCAGTCACAATCAATTAAAACCTGATCCAGGAAAAGTAAAATCTATTCAAGACTTTCCAAGACCTGATACTGTAAAGAAAGTTCGTCAGTTCATGGGATTGGCAAATTATTACAGAAAATTTGTGAAGGACTTTTCTAAAATTTCATTCCCCTTGGTTCGACTCACTCGGAAGAATCAGCCCTTCATCTGGAATGAGGAAGAAGAGGAGTCGTTCGCTAAACTTAAAATGGCACTATCTACAAAACCTGTCCTTGCTATTTACAACCCGGACTACCCCTCTAAAGTTTATACAGATGCCTCCAAATATGGAATTGGAGCAATCCTAACACAAATTGGTCCAGACAATGAGGAACATGTAATTGCTTATTACTCCAAAACACTGCAACCACACCAAGAGAATTATTCTGCTTATGAGATGGAATGCCTAGCCGTAATACAAGCAACTGATCACTTTCATGTATACATAGAAAACCAACCATTTGAAATCATCACTGATCATGCGGCGCTCCAATGGCTTTTCACCATGAAGAAACCGAAACCTAAGTATTTTAGATGGATTCTTAGTTTATCCTCGAAATCATGTAACATCGTTCACCGTTCTGGAAAGCAACAAACTCATGTTGACGCCTTATCAAGACTCCCAGTTGTTAACATTGCAACTCAAGAACTTCAAGAACAAAACAAAATTCAGATTTGAGTTTCTTGAAAAATTCCCACACTCACGACGATGTGGTAATGATCAAACAAAAAGGAGTTTTTAAAGCAGTTGTCCCAAACTCGCTTACCAAAAAAATATTGGAAGAATATCACGCTTCATTGAGTCACCCATCAATAACCAAAACATGCAAACTTATAACTCAATGTTATTGGTGGAAAGGAATAACAACTGATATCAAGAATTATGTTCGATCTTGTAAATCTTGTCAAATAGTGAAGGTCAGACATGAACCAACTTTAGGAGAAATGATCACTCCAACGTCAAATATCCAACCATTACAAATGATCGGTTGTGACACTATTGTACTGGGAAGAACAGCAGCTAACACAAAGCATAAATTCATTCAAGTTTTTGTTGATCACGCAACTCGTTATCTATGGGCATATCCCACAATAACAAACACTGCTCAAGCTGTCACTCAATGTCTTGATAAGATAATCAAATCTGTTAATTCGATCAATACTATCTTAACAGATAATGGCAAAAATTTTATATCAAAAGAGTTCAACAAATTTCTTTCTTTACAAGGAATTAAACACACATATACTTCGCCATATCATCCTCAGTGCAATGGCATTTGTGAGAAATTAAATGATACGATAATGACAAAACTGAGAATAGCTGTTCTAGAGAAACCTAGATGTAAATGGAGCTCATTGTTACCGCAAGTTCTCAAAATTATAATTCCACACCACATGACGTGACTGGTTTTTCACCGCTTTTCTTAATGTATGGAATCGGTAATGTACCCGAATTTGCCGACCAAACTCCAATTACAATTGAAGAAGCCAGGAAGAAAGCTAGCCTGCGGACAGAACAATTTAGAAGTAAGTGGAAGATTAAACACGATAGCCATCACCCCAAGTATGTCTTTAAAGAAGGAGACTTAGTCATAAGAAAAATTGCCTTCAACGACCCTCGTCTCATCAAGACATCACCAAAATATGAAGGACCATTTGTCATTCAAAAAAAGATACTGATGTAACCTACGATATCTCTCTGAAAGACCAAAAGCAAGCAAGACGCGTTCACATATCTAAACTCGACCATTTATTACCCGAGAATAAATGCTTCAAGAAGGGGAATATGAGACGTTACAGAAACAATTTTCAATTGTACATAAATTCCTTTAAAATGTTACTTTAATTTTTCATATGTTTATTTTCAATTTCTTTTTCTCATTCATCAAAAGTCAATGATGTACATACTAAATTAGTAAAAAAACTCAATAAAAACGATATGTAAAAATGGAGATAAACAAAATGGCTTGTAAAAGAAAGCAGCAATAAATGAGTTTAGGCAAAATGTCTATTTCATTAACAAACATTTCACTTTTAAAATAATAAACTTTAAAAATAAAGTTTTACTAAACTAAAATTAGCGTTTTAAAAAATAAAAACGTGGCAATATATATCTATATATATATGTCATAATATATGCTCTTCCAGGAATAATAAAGTAAACCTACAGTCAACGAGAGAGAGATGGGCAGCTAAAGCGAGTCACTTTTAGACATCACGACATTCCAAGGGGGCGGCAAAAGGGGCCCGCCCGTCAACACCTGGGGACTATTTTTGGATAGTCGGGGGGTGGTACACACGACAAACAGTCGTTCAGCGGACAGCCCGCTCGCTACCCTCTCTCTCTCGGATGGCTTCCAGATTCCTCTTCCAACTCGTCGTGTGATTATTTCTCTCCTCACCACATTATTACCACTATATTGTCACATTGAAAGTCGACAGGATCATATCACAGAAAAGTCGACAGGATAAGACCTGGCCGGGAAGCAAACCCCTCATATACCAGAGTATGAAGAAACAAGAAGCCAAGCCACGATGATCGGCCAAACCCAACTCAACTGTAACCACTCCTCTTCGAGCCCTCAATCTCTTCCTCGCCAACTTTTGAACCGTTACCCTGAAGAAGTGATCGCCTACGACGGAGATGGAGCTGCCACGCACTCCTTCCAGCACTAGATCTGCCCAAGAACGACCACCATGCCAGGGCAGGACACCTTCCTCCATCATGGACAAGACTCCGCCATATCCCTGCCGCTGCTGTGATGTACAGCACTGGTACGCAGAGTGTCACAGACAGAACTCTCCCGAAGCTCAATGAACTTACCTGCGCCCTAAACCAACATAACTCATGAGTGTAATTGTTTTAACTCCTACCATTCATTCTTTAAATAAGTCATTCCTTGTAAATTGTCCCAATATTCACATAATTAGCTCCATTTTATTCTCTCCACGCCTATTAACAATGATTTTATGCTCCATACTATTTATCTAGATATTTGTAACTCATTTAATTAGTTACCTTACCAGTAGAATTTAACAATCGTCATTTTAATTAAATAATTTCCATTTTAACGTAACTTAAAAAAAAAAAAAATTGGAATTCTACATATTAATGCTTTACAATTTTTACTATTAACAACAGATTTTTCATAATCAATTTACCTATAAAAATATGTCTCCAGCTCCTAAACTTTTGTATACCTATTTGTATATGACCTCTCCTACTTGTAAGCACGGCTCACGAAAAATAATTTCTTTCCCTAAACGACTCAAAATTCACCCTGTAAGTCAGGCGTCGAAGAATTTCAACCATCACGTGAGCCTTGCTTACAACCAACCCTTGGTGACTCTTATCTATCTTCCCCTGAATGCCTCTCTCATTCTTACAACTTTGTTAACCTTATACAGGCTCAGGACCTTTTATAGAGAATTATTGATTAATCAATTATCGAACTTCTATATTGTCATTTCAAAATCCTAACCTTCGCCCTTCATTTATGATAATATATTTCGCAGTTCATCTCTAGCATATCCACCGACCCACACCATCTAGCCAATGATGTGTTCGTCACAGGATGCAGATTGACTAACTGTTAGATATTTATCAACTCCTTTTTATTCGCACTTGAACAATCTGCATCGAGCGACACAGTTCGCCTCTTCTTCTCGCGCCACACGTTCGCCACACGGACCCTGTCTTCAAATCCATGTTTGTCCATTGTCCAAACCAGCACGATATAGCCTACTTTCGATATTTCCCACGGAGGTACGTTAAACATCGTCGCTGATTCTGTCCGGTCCGTCATCATTTCGCGCAGACATGGGTCTCACGTACAACCCACCGCGAAATCATCGCCTTGCACAAGCTCCCACGACGGTTCAAACACCTCGTGTCCGAGCAGCTTGTCACTTGTAACGGACAACGCCGTCTTCGTCCCAATTTTTGGCACTGTGCGCGCATACTTTCCGCAAATTAAATATAAGTCCATTCGACTTCCTCACCTACACACGGGACTTTTCCCCTCGGACTCGCTATACAAGTAACTGCATAGATAAGTTAGATTGGCCCAGGGCAAGTTTCCCCTCGCTCTGTTCGCCAAGGTTCTAACATTGTATGTAGTCCTATATTTACCTCAGTCCTGAGCTCACACAATTGCCAACCTCAACCTCATTTCTCGTACTCTACACTTATAGCATAGAGACGGAGATAGGCTTAGGTCTGCCCCACCCCCTGTAGAGAAAATGTAATCGTCCGGCCGCCGGCCAGATGGACAGTCCAAGTACCCACCGACCAATCAGAGGGGTCAAGATGTCCTGGCGCGCGGGGGCAGAGTTGGTGACACAGCTGTGCCAAGTAGACAAGAAAAAAAGGCTCGGCGGGAACTTCGTACATCTTCCATAAACGACCATGATTTTATTCAACTTATCGAGTATTTTTCAAGGGACAGGGAAAAAATGTTCACTAGATGAAGCGATGATTTTGTAATGTAGAAAATTAGGAAAGCCAAAATTCAGAATGACACGGCACACAGGGACCGGGAAAAAATGATCACTTTATCCAGAGATTCAAATTTACGAGTTTCAAATTATCAAAATATATCTATTATTTTCGAGTATTTTTCAAGGGACCGGGAAAAACTGTTCACTAGATAAAACGCTGATTTTGTAATGTAGAAAATTAGAAAAGCCAAAATTCAGAATGACACGGCACACAGGGACCGGGAAAAAATGATCACTTTATCGAGAGATTCAAATTTACGAGTTTCAAATTATCAAAATATATCTATTATTTTCGAGTATTTTTCAAGGGACCGGGAAAAAATGTTCACTATATAAAACGATGATTTTGTAATGTTGAAAATTAGGAAAGCCAAAATTAAGAATGACACGGCACACAGGGACCGGGGAAAAATGATCACTTTATCGAGAGATTCAAATTTACGAGTTTCAAATTATCAAAATATATCTATTATTTTTCTTATAAGTTTATAGAGAATTGTTTAACAAATGCTCGTTAGACAAACCTTTACTCGGGTAAAACCCGGGCAAAGCCGGGTACATCCGCTAGTATATATATAATTGAATGTCTGTCTGTCTGTCTGTACTCTATAGATTCAAAAAGCATACATCCAATCGCCGTGAAATTTTGGGATATTATTAGGTATATCCCCGGGAAGGTTTCGAAAAATAATTTCTTGAAGATCTTGAATATTCTTAGAGTTATTTGCAGATTTGTAGATTTAACTCGCAAGCAGCGCCCCCTAACGGGGGATAACAAGTTTTTTATCTATAAGTTTTATTATCACTAAGTTTATTATCTTAAAGATTATTTATCAAAAGTAAGATTTTCTACCTATTAATTACGCACAAGTAAAAGTTAGTTTTATCATATATCTACAATATATATATTGGGAGAATAGATAAAATGTTGATTTTGTAATGTAGAAAATTAGGAAAGACAAAATTCAGGATGACACGGCAATTTATTTGAGACAAGAATAATGATACAATTTAAAGGCATGATACTATTCCTTTAACTTCCAATTACCGAGGGAACCAATTATTATTGATTTTATTCAACTTATCGAGTATTTTTCAAGTGACCGGAAAAAAATGTTCACTTTATCGAGAGATTCAAATTTACGAGTTTCAAATTATCAAAATATATATATTTTTATATAAGTTTATAGAGAATTGTTTTAACAAATGTACCTTAGATAAACCTTTACTCGGGTAAAAACCGGGCGAAGCCGGGTACATCCGCTAGTTATTATAGAAAGCATTATTACACTAGGATTGTATATATATATATATAAATATATATGTAGTAATGTAGTTTGTTATTCTGTTGGATGAATGTAGTGTGGCATGTTGGTTAGAAGCAGTCGTGGTGGTTGAGTGATGGGTGGTAAGGACACACAGGATCCCGAGGCCCCGTGAGAAATAGATCATGGAGGAAAGATAGAAGGTCTGAGAACAACCCCTAGAATAACTGGTGTCGAGACCACCTCGGTGAGAACTGTTGGAAAAAAAAGAAGAATAGTAAATCAATGATCTTGAAATACTTTTAGACTGACAACACTGTAATATAAAAAACTAGAAAAAAGTAGTGTTGGTTTTGTTTACAAAAATTAGTAATTGTAATGTAAATTGTTAAATGTTCTTTTCTCTCTCTCTTTGAAAATAATAAATTTAAAATACTTTCATAAAAGGTAAAATCGCCTTATTCTTCAAAACCACTTCAGCTGTAAGTAAACTTGTTATTTGTTGTTTCATTATCTGAACCATAAGAGATTCCCAACATGGTAGCAGAGCGTGGTTCTTTTTGAATCGCGGTAAAATCTATATATATAAAATTGAATGTCTGTCTGTCTGTCTGTACTCTATAGATTCAAAAACCATACATCCAATCGCCGTGAAATTTTGGGATATTATTAGGTATATCACTGGGAAGGTTTTTGAAAAATAATTTCATGAATATCTTGAATATCCTTAGAGTTATTTGCAGATTTGTAGATTTAACTCGCAAGCAGCGCCCCCATTGTGACGATGATAATAAGTTTTCTTATCACTAAGTTTGTTATCTTAAATATTATTTATCAAAAGTAAGATTATCTCAGGATGACACGGCAATTTATTTGAGACAAGAATAATGATACAATTCCAAGGCGAAGATACTATTCCTTCAACTTCCAATTACCGAGGGAACCAATTAATATTGATTTTATTCAACTTATCGAGTATTTTTCAAGGGACCGGGAAAAAATGTTCACTAGATAAAACTATGATTTTCTAATGTAGAAAATTAGGAAAGACAAAATTCAGGATGACACGGCACACAGGGACCGGGAAAAAATGTTCACTTTATCGAGAGATTCAAATTTACGAGTTTCAAATTATCAAAATATATCTTCTTTTTTTAAATAAGTTTTTAGAGAATTGTTTTAACAAATGTTCTCTAGACAAACCTTTACTCGGGTAAAACCTCGGGCGAAGCCGGGTACGTCCGCTAGTATATATTGTTGCACCAGGTTGCGGCTTGGCAGACTCTTCAGCCTTGATTCTCTCCTGTGCTGGGTCTTGCATCTTACCAGAGCGTGTTTCAACCATCCTACAAATTTATATAAGGGAATAATGAGATAAGTCTACTTTAAGTAACCTCCAGAATGATTTATTTATTTTCTCACATCAAAGAGAGCAGTGAAGTCACAGTGTACCTAAATACAAATGATGATAATCTAATCTGTTTTAAATAAATATCATAGAATATTTTATATAAAAATAAATAAATATATAATTTTAAATTTCAAATATATTAAAAATAATATAAGAAATACGCCATTAATCATGATGTAACAATATATAAAATATAAATAAAAACAAAAATGGCTGTCAGCGAAGATATCGCAAATATTGTGAGACTTAAAAATCCTGAAAATTTTGATTTATGGAATTTTCAGATAACAATTATTTTCAAAGCAAATGGCCTTCTAGATATTGTAAATGGAAAATCGTTGTTTGAAGACTTGAAAGATGAAACTGGAAAAGATAAATGGAGCCTAAAAGACGCCAAAGCACAAAAATACATAATATTAACCATTGAAAATAATGTTTTAACACACATTCTAAATTGCAAAACTTCAAAAGAAATGTATGAAAAACTAGTAGCCATTTATCAAAGAGAAGATGAGCAATTAAAATGCAAATTACTACAAGAATTTCATGGATTCAAATTTGACAAAAATACAGATATGGCAACAAATATAAGCAGAATGCAAAATTTAGTATTCAAACTAAATAATGTAAAACAAGAAATTGAGGAAGCTTTGTAATTTCTAAAATATTGAGCATTCTGCCAGACTACTTTAATTACTTCAGCACAGCATGGGATTCGACACCAAAAAGTGAGAAAACGTTAACAAACTTAATATCAAGACTATCACTTGAAGAAACTAAACAAAAAGTAAAGCCTGAAGAGGGAATAGCCATGAGTGCTACTAAAGTAAAGCAGTGCTTCAACTGCAAAAGAGCGGGCACTTGGCAAAATATTGTAGACTAAATAAAAAATGGTGTACCATCTGTAAAAAGGCAAATCATACTCAAGACCAATGCTTCTTTAAGAAATCTCAAAATAAATTCCAGGAAAATATTCCTTGCCGAATTTGTAAAAAGACAAATCATAAAGAAAAGGATTGCTTTTTCAGAAACAAAAATGAAGAAAAATTGTCCTTTTTTGCAGGAGAGACTTTAAAATGTAAAAATGAGGAATTGCTAGAATTCATTGTAGACAGTGCTCAACAAGCCATATGATAAATAGTAAAAAGTTTTTACTATATATGAAGTAGATTGCAACTTAAAAATATCAATAGCAAAAAAGGAAGAAACTCTAATAGCAAAATCAGTCGGAAAAATTCAAGGGAAAAAATGTGATCTCAAGGAGGTGATGTTTGTGCCAAACTTGACAAATAAATTACTATCAGTAAGTGCCATTACCAGAAATAAAGGCAAAGTCGTCTTTGAAGATGAAAAGGTATTTGTCGTAAAAATGGAAAAAAGTTTTAGAAGGAGAAAAACAGGAAAATGGACTCTATACGATAAATATAGAAACAGAAAAGCCCGAAATTGAAGAATCTCACCTAACAGCTACCCAAAATGAAGAAATGCTAAAATGGCACAGAAAAATGGGTCACATAAGTTTTTCAAGCTTAAAACAATTAAAATCTATGGTAAATGGAATAAACATAGAAAAAATAAGTAAAGATGAAATTTGTGAAACATGCATTAAAGCTAAACAGATAAGAAAGCCATTCAATTCCATTAGAACAAAATCAAAAAGGCCTTTAGAAATAATCCATACAGATGTAAGTGGACCTTTAGATCCCACTACCCATGACAACAAAAACTATTTTCTAACATTTCTTGATGACTACACACATTTTTGTCATGTGTATTTGTTACAAAATAAATATGGAGTAAAAGGATATCTAAAAGAATTTATTTCAGAAGCAGAAAACAAAATGAATCTAAAAGTTTCAAAAATAAGATGTGACAATGGCGGAGAATATGTAAATGAAGATATAAAATCCTGGTGCAAAGCTAAAGGAATCATTATGGATCTCACCATACCTCACTCACCTCAGCTAAACGGCGAAGCCGAAAGATTAAATAGAACCTTGATGGAGAAAACTAGAGCTCTTTTGATTGATTCTGGTGTAGAAAATACATGTGGGGAGAAGCTGTAAGGGTTTCAGCCTATTTGCTGAACCGAAGCCCTATTCAAGAATTAGAGAAACCCCTGCAGAACTTTGGTTCAACAAAAGACCAAATTTGTCAAACTTACAAATTTTTGGTTGTGAAGCTTATGTCAAAACCCTAAAACACATAAAGAAATTGGAAGACAGAAGTAAAAAATATACCTTTATATGTTATGCACCAAATGGTTATCGCCTTTGGGATGAATAAAGCAAACAAATCTTTACAGCTAGAGATGTAATTATTTTAGATAAAGGATGTATAAATAAAGAAGAAAAAATACCTATTGTTGAACCAGAAGAAGAATCTGAAGATCAACTAGAATTAAATGAAGAACCAAGTCTACCAGAAGTCTCTGAAGACAAAGAAGATATCCCTACAAAACCAAGTACTTCAAAATATAATCTTAGACCAAGAAGTAGTTAACAAACACCATCAAGATATGAAGACTTCTATTTAGAGCAAGATGGAACAACAGAATCAGCTCTTCTAACTTACTCTGAAGCTATATCTGGTCCAAATCAAGAAAAATGGAAAAAGGCAATAAAAGAAGAAAAAGAGTCTCTTGCCAAAAATGAAGTTTGGGAAATAGTAAAATAAAATGAAGCGTCAAACAAGAAGATTCTGACCTCTAAATGGCTCTTTAAAGTGAAAGAAGATGGTCGCTACAAAGCAAGACTAGTTGTAAGAGGCTTTAAACAAGAAGCAGGCATTGATTATGATGAGACATTCAGTCCAGTTATAAGCACTGTCTCTTTAAGGATATACTTTGCTCTAATGGCTAAGAAAAAGTTTGCTTTTAAAACATTTTACATAAAAACATCTTTTATATATGGGTTTTTGGATGAAGAAATATATGTTCAATTGCCAGAAGGTTATAAAGGGAATATATGTAGGTTAAGAAAGGCATTGTATGGTTTAAAGCAAGCCCCATTAAAATGGAATGAAAGATTAAAAACCTTTCTCAAATCCCAAGATTTCATACAACTAAAATCAGAGCCATGTGTGTTGTCCTTTTGAAACCAACAAAGGAAATATGTACCTTGCAATATATGTAGATGATGGTATCTTAATGGGTGATAATGAAGAAGAATTAAATAATATTTTAGAAAAACTATCCCAAGAGTTTGAAGTTAAAATAAACAATGATCCAAGAACTTTTTTGGGAATAAATTTGTGTTTTGAGGGAAAAAAATAAAATTTTACTTTCACAAGAAAATTATGCAAAATCAGTTCTTGAAAGATATAATATGCAAAACTCAAAACCAGTACCCACTCCCATTACAGATGTAGCAAAAGAATTAGACAAAAACTTAGAAATATCAAATGATAACAAATTTCCCTACAGACAAGCAATTGGAAGCCTTTTATATTTGACAAACAAAACTAGACCAGACATGACCTTTGCCACAAATTTTGAAAGCAGGTCAATGCATGATCCAACAACTCAAGATATTATAAACATCAAAGTACCCTAAGATAGTTATATCACACCACAAATTTAGGCATATCATATAATGGAGAGATGCCATTTGAATTAAATGTGTATTGTGATTCTGACTTTGCTGGAGATATCAAAACTAGAAAAAGTACCACAGGATATGTAGTTTACTTGTGTGGAGGTCCCATAAGTTGGTGCTCCAGAAAGCAACCTGTAATTGCCCTTTCAAGCACTGAAGCAGAGTTCATTGCTGCAGCAGATGCATGCAAAGAAGTGTCATACATAAGATCCCTATTAGAATAATTAATTCCAGATAATTTTGATATAAATCTCTATGTTGATAACCAAAGCACTATAAAAATTATAAAATCAGGCCAATTCACCACTAAAACTAAACATATTGATGTCAAATATAATTTTGTGAAAGATCAAGCTCAAAAGTTCAACCTGATATATTGTCCAACAGAACACCAAATTGCAGACATCCTAACAAAACCTCTAGCCAGACCAAAGTTTGACAAATTCAAATCCCTTCTTATGACCACCATTTAAAACATGAGTCAAGTGAAGAAACTGTTGAATGTGATAAGATCACTGATTTAAGAGGGAATGTTGGAAAAAAAAAGAAGAATAGTAAATCAATGATCTTGAAATACTTTTAGACTGACAACACTGTAATATAAAAAACTAGAACAAAGGAGTGTTGGTTTTGTTTACAAAAATTAGTAATTGTAATGTAAATTGTTAAATGTTCTTTTCTCTCTCTCTTTGAAAATAATAAATTTAAAATACTTTCATAAAAGGTAAAATCGCCTAATTCTTTAAAACCACTTCAGCAGTAAGTAAACTTGTTATTAGTTGTTTCATTATCTGAACCATAAGAGATTCCCAACAAGAACTGTCCCTTGCTCATCAGATCAGACGCTTTTAAACCGATTTGAGCAAGATAATCCCCTAGGGGAAAATGAAGACTTGACACTTGTTTACCAAGGGGGTTGTTTTTTACCCCAGCTAACTTCCCTCTTTACTTGTACTTCCACAAAGGCCATCTATACAGTCTACTCTCGCTATAACGCCACTCGATATAACGCCACCCTCGCCTTACGCCGCTTTTTTCGTTTTGTCCCAAGGCAAGTTTCCCCTCGCTCTGTTCGCCAAGGTTCTAACATTGTATGTAGTCCTATATTTACCTCAGTCCTGAGCTCACACAATTGCCAACCTCAACCTCATTTCTCGTACTCTACACTTATAGCATAGAGACGGAGATAGGCTTAGGTCTGCCCCACCCCCTGTAGAGAAAATGTAATCGTCCGGCCGCCGGCCAGATGGACAGTCCAAGTACCCACCGACCAATCAGAGGGGTCAAGATGTCCTGGCGCGCGGGGGCAGAGTTGGTGACACAGCTGTGCCAAGTAGACAAGAAAAAAAGGCTCGGCGGGAACTTCGTACATCTTCCATAAACGACCATGATTTTATTCAACTTATCGAGTATTTTTCAAGGGACAGGGAAAAAATGTTCACTAGATGAAGCGATGATTTTGTAATGTAGAAAATTAGGAAAGCCAAAATTCAGAATGACACGGCACACAGGGACCGGGAAAAAATGATCACTTTATCCAGAGATTCAAATTTACGAGTTTCAAATTATCAAAATATATCTATTATTTTCGAGTATTTTTCAAGGGACCGGGAAAAACTGTTCACTAGATAAAACGCTGATTTTGTAATGTAGAAAATTAGAAAAGCCAAAATTCAGAATGACACGGCACACAGGGACCGGGAAAAAATGATCACTTTATCGAGAGATTCAAATTTACGAGTTTCAAATTATCAAAATATATCTATTATTTTCGAGTATTTTTCAAGGGACCGGGAAAAAATGTTCACTATATAAAACGATGATTTTGTAATGTTGAAAATTAGGAAAGCCAAAATTAAGAATGACACGGCACACAGGGACCGGGGAAAAATGATCACTTTATCGAGAGATTCAAATTTACGAGTTTCAAATTATCAAAATATATCTATTATTTTTCTTATAAGTTTATAGAGAATTGTTTAACAAATGCTCGTTAGACAAACCTTTACTCGGGTAAAACCCGGGCAAAGCCGGGTACATCCGCTAGTATATATATAATTGAATGTCTGTCTGTCTGTCTGTACTCTATAGATTCAAAAAGCATACATCCAATCGCCGTGAAATTTTGGGATATTATTAGGTATATCCCCGGGAAGGTTTCGAAAAATAATTTCTTGAAGATCTTGAATATTCTTAGAGTTATTTGCAGATTTGTAGATTTAACTCGCAAGCAGCGCCCCCTAACGGGGGATAACAAGTTTTTTATCTATAAGTTTTATTATCACTAAGTTTATTATCTTAAAGATTATTTATCAAAAGTAAGATTTTCTACCTATTAATTACGCACAAGTAAAAGTTAGTTTTATCATATATCTACAATATATATATTGGGAGAATAGATAAAATGTTGATTTTGTAATGTAGAAAATTAGGAAAGACAAAATTCAGGATGACACGGCAATTTATTTGAGACAAGAATAATGATACAATTTAAAGGCATGATACTATTCCTTTAACTTCCAATTACCGAGGGAACCAATTATTATTGATTTTATTCAACTTATCGAGTATTTTTCAAGTGACCGGAAAAAAATGTTCACTTTATCGAGAGATTCAAATTTACGAGTTTCAAATTATCAAAATATATATATTTTTATATAAGTTTATAGAGAATTGTTTTAACAAATGTACCTTAGACAAACCTTTACTCGGGTAAAAAACCGGGCGAAGCCGGGTACATCCGCTAGTTATTATAGAAAGCATTATTACACTAGGATTGTATATATATATATAAATATATATGTAGTAATGTAGTTTGTTATTCTGTTGGATGAATGTAGTGTGGCATGTTGGTTAGAAGCAGTCGTGGTGGTTGAGTGATGGGTGGTAAGGACACACAGGATCCCGAGGCCCCGTGAGAAATAGATCATGGAGGAAAGATAGAAGGTCTGAGAACAACCCCTAGAATAACTGGTGTCGAGACCACCTCGGTGAGAACTGTTGGAAAAAAAAGAAGAATAGTAAATCAATGATCTTGAAATACTTTTAGACTGACAACACTGTAATATAAAAAACTAGAAAAAAGTAGTGTTGGTTTTGTTTACAAAAATTAGTAATTGTAATGTAAATTGTTAAATGTTCTTTTCTCTCTCTCTTTGAAAATAATAAATTTAAAATACTTTCATAAAAGGTAAAATCGCCTAATTCTTCAAAACCACTTCAGCTGTAAGTAAACTTGTTATTTGTTGTTTCATTATCTGAACCATAAGAGATTCCCAACATGGTAGCAGAGCGTGGTTCTTTTTGAATCGCGGTAAAATCTATATATATAAAATTGAATGTCTGTCTGTCTGTCTGTACTCTATAGATTCAAAAACCATACATCCAATCGCCGTGAAATTTTGGGATATTATTAGGTATATCACTGGGAAGGTTTTTGAAAAATAATTTCATGAATATCTTGAATATCCTTAGAGTTATTTGCAGATTTGTAGATTTAACTCGCAAGCAGCGCCCCCATTGTGACGATGATAATAAGTTTTCTTATCACTAAGTTTGTTATCTTAAATATTATTTATCAAAAGTAAGATTATCTCAGGATGACACGGCAATTTATTTGAGACAAGAATAATGATACAATTCCAAGGCGAAGATACTATTCCTTCAACTTCCAATTACCGAGGGAACCAATTAATATTGATTTTATTCAACTTATCGAGTATTTTTCAAGGGACCGGGAAAAAATGTTCACTAGATAAAACTATGATTTTCTAATGTAGAAAATTAGGAAAGACAAAATTCAGGATGACACGGCACACAGGGACCGGGAAAAAATGTTCACTTTATCGAGAGATTCAAATTTACGAGTTTCAAATTATCAAAATATATCTTCTTTTTTTAAATAAGTTTTTAGAGAATTGTTTTAACAAATGTTCTCTAGACAAACCTTTACTCGGGTAAAACCTCGGGCGAAGCCGGGTACGTCCGCTAGTATATATTGTTGCACCAGGTTGCGGCTTGGCAGACTCTTCAGCCTTGATTCTCTCCTGTGCTGGGTCTTGCATCTTACCAGAGCGTGTTTCAACCATCCTACAAATTTATATAAGGGAATAATGAGATAAGTCTACTTTAAGTAACCTCCAGAATGATTTATTTATTTTCTCACATCAAAGAGAGCAGTGAAGTCACAGTGTACCTAAATACAAATGATGATAATCTAATCTGTTTTAAATAAATATCATAGAATATTTTATATAAAAATAAATAAATATATAATTTAAATTTCAAATATATTAAAAATAATATAAGAAATACGCCATTAATCATGATGTAACAATATATAAAATATAAATAAAAACAAAAATGGCTGTCAGCGAAGATATCGCAAATATTGTGAGACTTAAAAATCCTGAAAATTTTGATTTATGGAATTTTCAGATAACAATTATTTTCAAAGCAAATGGCCTTCTAGATATTGTAAATGGAAAATCGTTGTTTGAAGACTTGAAAGATGAAACTGGAAAAGATAAATGGAGCCTAAAAGACGCCAAAGCACAAAAATACATAATATTAACCATTGAAAATAATGTTTTAACACACATTCTAAATTGCAAAACTTCAAAAGAAATGTATGAAAAACTAGTAGCCATTTATCAAAGAGAAGATGAGCAATTAAAATGCAAATTACTACAAGAATTTCATGGATTCAAATTTGACAAAAATACAGATATGGCAACAAATATAAGCAGAATGCAAAATTTAGTATTCAAACTAAATAATGTAAAACAAGAAATTGAGGAAAGCTTTGTAATTTCTAAAATATTGAGCATTCTGCCAGACTACTTTAATTACTTCAGCACAGCATGGGATTCGACACCAAAAAGTGAGAAAACGTTAACAAACTTAATATCAAGACTATCACTTGAAGAAACTAAACAAAAAGTAAAGCCTGAAGAGGGAATAGCCATGAGTGCTACTAAAGTAAAGCAGTGCTTCAACTGCAAAAAGAGCGGGCACTTGGCAAAATATTGTAGACTAAATAAAAAATGGTGTACCATCTGTAAAAAGGCAAATCATACTCAAGACCAATGCTTCTTTAAGAAATCTCAAAATAAATTCCAGGAAAATATTCCTTGCCGAATTTGTAAAAAGACAAATCATAAAGAAAAGGATTGCTTTTTCAGAAACAAAAATGAAGAAAAATTGTCCTTTTTTGCAGGAGAGACTTTAAAATGTAAAAATGAGGAATTGCTAGAATTCATTGTAGACAGTGCTCAACAAGCCATATGATAAATAGTAAAAAGTTTTTACTATATATGAAGTAGATTGCAACTTAAAAATATCAATAGCAAAAAAGGAAGAAACTCTAATAGCAAAATCAGTCGGAAAAATTCAAGGGAAAAAATGTGATCTCAAGGAGGTGATGTTTGTGCCAAACTTGACAAATAAATTACTATCAGTAAGTGCCATTACCAGAAATAAAGGCAAAGTCGTCTTTGAAGATGAAAAGGTATTTGTCGTAAAAATGGAAAAAAAGTTTTAGAAGGAGAAAAACAGGAAAATGGACTCTATACGATAAATATAGAAACAGAAAAGCCCGAAATTGAAGAATCTCACCTAACAGCTACCCAAAATGAAGAAACGCTAAAATGGCACAGAAAAATGGGTCACATAAGTTTTTCAAGCTTAAAACAATTAAAATCTATGGTAAATGGAATAAACATAGAAAAAATAAGTCAAGATGAAATTTGTGAAACATGCATTAAAGCTAAACAGATAAGAAAGCCATTCAATTCCATTAGAACAAAATCAAAAAGGCCTTTAGAAATAATCCATACAGATGTAAGTGGACCTTTAGATCCCACTACCCATGGACAACAAAAACTATTTTCTATCATTTCTTGATGACTACACACATTTTTGTCATGTGTATTTGTTACAAAATAAATATGGAGTAAAAGGATATCTAAAAGAATTTATTTCAGAAGCAGAAAACAAAATGAATCTAAAAGTTTCAAAAATAAGATGTGACAATGGCGGAGAATATGTAAATGAAGATATAAAATCCTGGTGCAAAGCTAAAGGAATCATTATGGATCTCACCATACCTCACTCACCTCAGCTAAACGGCGAAGCCGAAAGATTAAATAGAACCTTGATGGAGAAAACTAGAGCTCTTTTGATTGATTCTGGTGTAGAAAATACATGTGGGGAGAAGCTGTAAGGGTTTCAGCCTATTTGCTGAACCGAAGCCCTATTCAAGAATTAGAGAAACCCCTGCAGAACTTTGGTTCAACAAAAGACCAAATTTGTCAAACTTACAAATTTTTGGTTGTGAAGCTTATGTCAAAACCCTAAAACACATAAAGAAATTGGAAGACAGAAGTAAAAAATATACCTTTATATGTTATGCACCAAATGGTTATCGCCTTTGGATGAATAAAGCAAACAAATCTTTACAGCTAGAGATGTAATTATTTTAGATAAAGGATGTATAAATAAAGAAGAAAAAATACCTATTGTCGAACCAGAAGAAGAATCTGAAGATCAACTAGAATTAAATGAAGAACCAAGTCTACCAGAAGTCTCTGAAGACAAAGAAGATATCCCTACAAAACCAAGTACTTCAAAATATAATCTTAGACCAAGAAGTAGTTTACAAACACCATCAAGATATGAAGACTTCTATTTAGAGCAAGATGGAACAACAGAATCAGCTCTTCTAACTTACTCTGAAGCTATATCTGGTCCAAATCAAGAAAAATGGAAAAAGGCAATAAAAGAAGAAAAAGAGTCTCTTGCCAAAAATGAAGTTTGGGAAATAGTAAAATAAAATGAAGCGTCAAACAAGAAGATTCTGACCTCTAAATGGCTCTTTAAAGTGAAAGAAGATGGTCGCTACAAAGCAAGACTAGTTGTAAGAGGCTTTAAACAAGAAGCAGGCATTGATTATGATGAGACATTCAGTCCAGTTATAAGCACTGTCTCTTTAAGGATATACTTTGCTCTAATGGCTAAGAAAAGTTTGCTTTTAAAACATTTTACATAAAAACATCTTTTATATATGGGTTTTTGGATGAAGAAATATATGTTCAATTGCCAGAAGGTTATAAAGGGAATATATGTAGGTTAAGAAAGGCATTGTATGGTTTTAAAGCAAGCCCCATTAAAATGGAATGAAAGATTAAAAAACCTTTCTCAAATCCAAGATTTCATACAACTAAAATCAGAGCCATGTGTGTTGTCCTTTTGAAACCAACAAAGGAAATATGTACCTTGCAATATATGTAGATGATGGTATCTTAATGGGTGATAATGAAGAAGAATTAAATAATATTTTAGAAAAAACTATCCCAAGAGTTTGAAGTTAAAATAAACAATGATCCAAGAACTTTTTTGGGAATAAATTTGTGTTTTGAGGAAAAAATAAAATTTTACTTTCACAAGAAAATTATGCAAAATCAGTTCTTGAAAGATATAATATGCAAAACTCAAAACCAGTACCCACTCCCATTACAGATGTAGCAAAAGAATTAGACAAAAACTTAGAAATATCAAATGATAACAAATTTCCCTACAGACAAGCAATTGGAAGCCTTTTATATTTGACAAACAAAACTAGACCAGACATGACCTTTGCCACAAATTTTGAAAGCAGGTCAATGCATGATCCAACAACTCAAGATATTATAAACATCAAAAGTACCCTAAGATAGTTATATCACACCACAAATTTAGGCATATCAATAATGGAGAGATGCCATTTGAATTAAATGTGGTATTGTGATTCTGACTTTGCTGGAGATATCAAAACTAGAAAAAGTACCACAGGATATGTAGTTTACTTGTGTGGAGGTCCCATAAGTTGGTGCTCCAGAAAGCAACCTGTAATTGCCCTTTCAAGCACTGAAGCAGAGTTCATTGCTGCAGCAGATGCATGCAAAGAAGTGTCATACATAAGATCCCTATTAGAATAATTAATTCCAGATAATTTTGATATAAATCTCTATGTTGATAACCAAAGCACTATAAAAATTATAAAATCAGGCCAATTTCACCACTAAAACTAAACATATTGATGTCAAATATAATTTTGTGAAAGATCAAGCTCAAAAGTTCAACCTGATATATTGTCCAACAGAACACCAAATTGCAGACATCCTAACAAAACCTCTAGCCAGACCAAAGTTTGACAAATTCAAATCCCTTCTTATGACCACCATTTAAAACATGAGTCAAGTGAAGAAACTGTTGAATGTGATAAGATCACTGATTTAAGAGGGAATGTTGGAAAAAAAAAGAAGAATAGTAAATCAATGATCTTGAAATACTTTTAGACTGACAACACTGTAATATAAAAAACTAGAACAAAGGAGTGTTGGTTTTGTTTACAAAAATTAGTAATTGTAATGTAAATTGTTAAATGTTCTTTTCTCTCTCTCTCTTGAAAATAATAAATTTAAAATACTTTCATAAAAGGTAAAATCGCCTAATTCTTTAAAACCACTTCAGCAGTAAGTAAACTTGTTATTAGTTGTTTCATTATCTGAACCATAAGAGATTCCAACAAGAACTGTCCCTTGCTCATCAGATCAGACGCTTTTAAACCGATTTGAGCAAGATAATCCCCTAGGGGAAAATGAAGACTTGACACTTGTTTACCAAGGGGGTTGTTTTTTACCCCAGCTAACTTCCCTCTTTACTTGTACTTCCACAAAGGCCATCTATACAGTCTACTCTCGCTATAACGCCACTCGATATAACGCCACCCTCGCCTTACGCCGCTTTTTCGTTTTGTCCCAATCGACATCAATGTATTTTTCTCGATATAACGCCACTCCCTCGCTGTTCGCCTTCCGCCGCTGATTTTTCGTATCCCAAGTAGCAAAAACCACTCGTTATAGCGCCGCTCACAACGTCCCTCACCCCCGCTCCCCTTTTCCTGTCTGCATTTTTTCCGCCAGCGGCACCGGACTTTGTTTGCTGTTGACACAACAGATAACAGATTGTGTGAACAGCCAGCAGACCTTTTTCCTGCTTGTGCCAGGGACATACACAGTCGCTTCATCCTTTGCTAACGTCAACACAACAACCTTATTGTCGTATCATGAGTTCCCAAAAGCGTAAACGTGAGTCGATCACCATTGAAAAGAAGGAGATATGCCAGTTGGCAAGAAATAACCCTACGATGTCGAAGAATGAGATTGGAGAGTGTTTCTCACTTCCACGAACAACTGTCCGTGATATTCTCACTCAGGCTGAGAAGTGGGAAAATTATACTGTTGGTTCTTCAAAGAGTCGGAAATTAGTGACTTGGAAGACGCTCTCTTCAACTGGTTTACCCCAAAAGCGTGCCAATAATATTATTATTACTGATGACCTCCTAAGAGAAAAGGCAAAAAACTTGGGCGAGCAGTTGGACGTACCAGAAAATTTCGCGTACAGCAGTGCGTGGCTACAGCGATTCAAAGGGAGATTCCATATTTCGCAACGTCGGCTCTGTGGGGAAGGCGCATCGATTTCTCCAGCTATCATTGATGAACACCTACAAATTTGAACAGTATTCTGGCGAACTCCGGATATGACCCAACCAACATATACAATGCAGAAGAAACAGGATTATTTTCAGCTCATTCCTGACCGAACACCTGCTCACAAAGATGAAAACTGCCGTGGAGTCAAAAGGATGAAGCAACGAATCACTGTTCTACTGTGCTGCAACTCTACTGGAACAGAAAAGCGGCGATTGCTGATTATTGGAAAATCGGCAAAGCCTCGATGCTTCAGAAACTTTAGTCCACACTTCTACTGCACTTACACATCTAACAGCAAATAATGGATGACCTCTAGCATCTTTCAAGAATGGCTACTGCAGTTCAACAAGCAGCTTGTCTCTGAAGGACGTCGTATCTTACTGTTGTTAGATAACGCTACGTCTAACTGCGTCCCTAATGATGGTCTCAGCAACATAAAGATACACTTCCTTCCACCTAATATGACTGCCAGTCTGCAACCACTGGATAGTGGCATCATCAAAGTTTCAAGGCTCAATATCGCAAGCTTCAACTCCAGAAAATGGTGGAATTGGCGGATGCCATCTACCCACAATCTGCTTGATCGCATTCGCGACATCTTCGCTATTACACCAGATAATTTGATGACTGAAAGGGAGTTTCAACTGGTTGATGATTCCCAGGAGGCGGAAATGAAGCTAACAGATGACAATTTGCTAGTGTCCACTGTTACAGCGAAAGAAGAACTTGGCGAGGATGATGATACAACAGTGACCCAGCGCCTACCATCGTTAAGGGAAGCCAGAACCTGCTGCTGAGACAGTTTTGTTGTTTCTTGAGCACTCCAAGAGAGCAACATCTGACGACGTCAATCTATCTGTGGATTTGTTACACCGTGTCTATGCCATAAGTGAGGGAGAGAAAACACAAGTTGTGATCACAGACTTCTTCAAGAAAATGTAATTATTTTTTATGAATAAATAATTAATTAATGCTTTCTATTTATCATATTAATTAATCAATGCCGGCATTCTATATATTGACTTTTAGAGTATAAATTGTTATTAGTAATTGTTATAAATAATTTATTGTATCTTTAAATTTCACATTTTAAACGTGTTCGATACAACGCCACCCTCACCTTACGCCGCTTTTTTCCAAAATCCGGATGGTGGCGTTATAACGAGAGTAGACTGTATATATAAAAATGAATGTATGTGTGTGTGTGTTTTGTCTGTCCTTTATGCCTGACCAAACCACTCATTGGAACGCCATGAAACTTTGGTAAGTTATTTAATATAGTACTGGGAAGGTTTCTAGCAAATAAAATTTTTGAAATAACTTTTCGCCTAAAAATAATCAAGATAAATATTCTAATTTATCTGTTATAATTCAACAATCTGCTCTAAATATTATCACGATGATACAATGATTTTGTAATGTAGAAAATTAGGAAAGAACAATTTCAGGATGACACGGCAATTTATTTAAGACAAGAATAATGATGCAATTCCAAGGCAAGATACTATTCCTTTAACTTCCAATAACCGAGGGAACCAATTAATATTGATTTTATATCCGGGCGAAGCCGGGTACATCTGCTAGTTATATATTAAATTTTTTTTTTCGAATATTATTATATATAATATCAAGATTTTTGTTCATTTGAAAAAAAAAAAAAAAAACGTAATACCTATACTGATGTAGAAAGAAGAATTTCAAAGTAAAATTTATCTTAATGAATCAGTTGCAGCATGATCCGCGAGTAGCATATGGTCAAACTCTCTAATTCGAGTTAGGAGAGAATCAAAGCAAGAACAAAGTGCAGTTATCAGTTACTTTGTTGCCAAATTCTAGCTAAAAATGAATAAATATTCAGTTGGTCTGAAAGATGTATATGTTGATATCATATTTCATCAACAGTTACAATGCATTCCAAGAATTCCAATCTCTCAGTTGCATATTGTCAAAGTTGTTTGTCTATATGAGTATATTTGTTATGGCTTACTGTGTAGGTGTGAGGTGATGCAGAACATATTAGGTACATTCTTTTCAGAATAAAATGTATGGCAAGCGAATTGAGAGTTGTCTTTAATGGGTCACATCGTGTATTGTATTACCTGGATTCTACGAAAGAATATCGTTTATCTCTAGCAGCAACATTTGATCAACGGCTACATAGTGAAGGTGAACGCGATTGGCTGAGAATCCTACCAATCAGTAATGAAGAACCCCATCTAGCCACCAGTGATGTCAATTTACCTGTTTTTGACAGTGGCTGTTGGATGAAGTATGTTACTTGTTTTCCATAATACACGAAGGTAAATGAAGAATTGTCCAACATAGATTCTTACTCATCCCGTGTGTATATTTGACCATCTTTGACACTGTAGCGCCGTATCAATATTTTCAATTTTGAAAATCATTTATGATTCTTGAATTTCTTACATAAATGAGGACACTTATTATTCTTTTTTTCAGGGATTATTTTCAAAGATTACTAATTTTTGAATGTGAATATGATGGCAATAAATAAAATTAGGATATAAATAGGTAGAAATGGGTCTAATTAATGATTCGTATAGTTTCTTAAAAATATCGCGACAGCCATAAATTTAACTATCACATAAGAAAGGCTCATTTTGAATAAATATACAGGGATAATTATTAGAAATTACGATGATTATAACGTATCTCTTTTAAAAATAATTTTGTGAAAATATAAACACCTCTAAATATACCATCGAATAATTATACGTCATGAAGTAGAAATTCTTAGATAAAATTCACAATCTTGGTAGGGCTGGAATATAGGTTCTGTTATCAGGCTCTCATGCACTCAAAGAGGTTATCTGGTGAGACCTCTTTGGTCCATTGTCATAAAGTCCATAAATCATGGAGTCTTATGGTTCAGATCGTTGAATTATCAAATAATAAACATGTTTACTTTCTACCCAAGATATTTCTATTTGAGTGAAGTATATAATGTTATTTTTTTAAAGTTAGTGAAAATTTGACTTTTTAATAAGCAACAAGGATAGTCTGGTTATTTCTGCATTTACAAAGTTGATCCTTTTGTCAATATGTTTTTGGAAGGAGTTATGATGGTCCAAATTACTTCTAGATTCCGATAACTCTCCTTATACTTGATGGTACATTAATAAACCTTAATTATTTGGTTAATTTCTTGGGTGCGAGAAAGGTATTGAAATTGAATTTTGAGGGTTCATTTATATTAGCTTTCTTTTAAACAATATCTTCATATAAACATGCTTCGAGAAGTTTTTGTAAATTGTTTCTTCGTTATATGCAGAGAATAGAATATTTGTGTCATCAGCGAAGAAGTGCAGTTTTGTTCCATCATAACGAAAAAATTCAGATCATTAATTAACATGTAAATTAACATAGGACCAGTAAAACAGATAATTGAAAAATCATCAATATCCAAACATTAATCTAACTAGCTTATTTATATATTATATTAATAGATGTTAACTGAAGAAAACATTTGACAGATGAAATTTACAGGATTTATATTATACACATATTGTATATAACATTGTTTGTTTCGTGTCTAATGAAGAGCCTTAGATGTCTCCATACATCTCTATCACAGCAGTTGCAATGTCCTCTATCTTGGGTGCGTAAAGCTGCAACTCTGGGTCCATGTAAAATATCTGATGTTATTATGTCCAATAAAGAGTCTCAGATATCTCCGTACATTTCTTTCATAGTAGGTACAGTGTCCTCTATCTTGTGTGTGTAGAGCTGCTGTTCTGGGTCCATATAAAATATCTGCAACGCTGATAATATTTAATATATTTATGATATATGTATGGCTCCTGTACATAAATATTGTTTATACATTTATGAACTAGGTTGAACTTGTTGAACTGTACCTAAAAAGTTATTTAAAACCGGAACTGATCATCGAGGAACAGCTTTCATTCAATATTGACGAGGGTCATCAGTCTAAAATGCGTAAGCAATTGGATCCTATAGTCAATCAAGTAGATATTTTTCCAGATTAATGAAAAAATCCCAAAGATTAGTTTATATTTATTCTGACACATGACGAAGCCTTCAGCAACTTTCATCTCCACGAGAAAAAGGAGACATATTTCTTAATTTAACAATCTCCGTACAATTTCATATTTTTTTCTATTTTATAATCATTGTTTTCTTCTTCCTTATCTCTCCGCTCAATCATATTAGGGTATCAAGCTTCTAGAGCTTGAGACTTGACAACCATCATGACTGGGTGAGGTAAAATGCGTCTGCTTTGTCATTAAGACTGGGAGCACTACTCAGTGGCAGGCCGACTAAGCTCCAAAAGAAATGAACGCCTCTGACATGGAGTACAAACGCTGCTCATCCTGTATCCCTGGATTAGGAGCCCATATAGGGTACTCTCAGCCGGGCTAGCTAAGCCCAGGTTTGTTTGGCGAGCTTGTTATTGCTCCCCCTCCTCCTTTTTCATCCGGGCTTGGGACCGGCAAAGGCGGAGTTATAATCATTTTGAATATGTTGAATAGAAAAATGGATGCAACCGGACTTTTATCTTATCCAGGTTCTAATTATCAATTATGAATCTACATTATATCGCGCTCGCCATTTTGTTATTGCTTCCTAGCAGTCGAGAGGTAGGTACCTAATTCTTTGTCTTTTCACTTTTAAGTTTATAGGATGAGAACTACAGTTTATTATATTACCTATATTTATTGTTGAATTCAGATAATTTAAGTTGATAGCAAATATTTAAAGAAGTAATAATAAATATGAAATTGATGAAATAATCCCTAGAATCAATATTAAAATAAGAACATTAAGTCTCCAGGGAAAAGTTTATTTTTAAAAATATTTTTCATTCAAAAACTCTCTCAAGCTTTCAGGCAAGAAAGCCCTTCTACGGCGTTTTATTGGCGTTTCAATGATGTAAGATATTTTCTCCCATAGAAGGGCTTTCTTGCCTGAAAGTTTGAGAGATTTTTAAATAAAAAATATTTTAAAAAGTAATTTTCCCTGGATGCTTAATGTTCTTGTTTTAATAAAGATGCTTTTCTTGTAGAAATTCAATCTGAGTGCTTATATGTTTTTCTTTAGAATTTTATAGATGCAAAACTATATAAATTGCCATCCCTATATATAGTCACGACCGTCATGGGCGGGCTGGCCGGCCGGCCGGTTCTGTCACGGATGCGCGCGCATCATCATTATGATCATTATCATTATCTAATGATAATAATAATAATAATAATTATTATTATTATATTATTATTATTATCCATCCATCAACATATGAGCCCCTCAATGCACAGATTGATTAACTCCATAAATAATCGGGAAAAAAAATGTTTAATTTTTGTTGAAAGTCTAAAAATCTATATGACATATAGATTTTTAGACTTTCAACAAAAATTAAACATTTTTTTCCCAATTATTTATGGAGTTAATCAATCTGTGTCAAATAAATGTCAAATAAATAAATAAAAAAAATAAAAATAAAAAAATAATAATAATTATTATTATTATTATATTATTATTATTATCCATCAACATATATAGTCACGACCGTCATGGGCCGGTTCTGTCACGGATGCGCGCGCACAGGAAGGTCACGTGCTCGCCCGCAGCCAACGGGCGCGCGCCGCCGGCATTACGTCATAGATTATAAACACAAGGTAATAAGGCCAAATAAAAAAATAGTGTGTGATAAGGCACAATTTGGATTATCTACTTATATAATTGCCTTATTCTCTCTGTGTGAAGTTCACTGTGTGAAGTTCACGGATAGATTTTGGTCAGAATGGATAAAATAAAAAAAGTGTCAAGGAATTGGAATCGAACCCACGACCTTCCGCTTACCGGGCAGATGCCATGACCACTAGGCTACCCTGGACATATTTTTCCGTTCACCTTTTTATTTTTATATTTTTAAGACACACACAGTTTGGGGCGGGACGTTTCACAAGAGAGACATCCATGGCGCCAATTTATAATTGTAACAAATAGTATTTTAATTAAAACATTTTAAAAATATATACGCACTCGGGTAAAACCCGGGCGTTGCCCGGGCCATTCGTCTATTATATATATAGTCACGACCGTCATGGGCCGGCCGGTTCTGTCACGGATGCGCGCGCACAGGGAGGTCACGTGCTCGCCAGCAGCCAACGGGCGCGCGCCGCGCCGGCATTACGTCATAGATTATAAACACAAGGTAATAAGGCCAAATAAAAAAATAGTGTGTGATAAGGCACAATTTGGATTATCTACTTATATAATTGCCTTATTCTCTCTGTGTGAAGTTCACTGTGTGAAGTTCACGGATAGATTTTGGTCAGAATGGATAAAATAAAAAAAGTGTCAAGGGATGGGAATCGAACCCACGACCTTCCGCTTATCGGGCAGATGCCATGACCACTAGGCTACCCTGGACATATTTTTCCGTTCACATTTTTATTTTTATATTTTCAAGACACACACAGTTTGGGGCGGGACGCACTCGGGTAAAACCCGGGCGTTGCCCGGGCCATTCGTCTAGTTTAACAAAGATTTACAACCGAACTTGAATAATTTAAAGTGCAACGAACAAAAAATGTATTATACAAATATTCAAATCAAAAATGGAAATATTTTCTATAGGAAATTCTAGGGACCAAGATAAATATTCGAATTAAAGACATTTTCAAATTAAAGACGTTAGAATTATCCTGGTTTTACTCTATATGAAAGTAAAATAATCAGTTCACCAGATTTCCAAAAATTTATCGTGTAGTGTGACGTGGCCTTTATGTGATTTTTCTTAATTTGTTAAATTTGTGTACATATATATTAATCAAATTTTTAGTGAACCTTTCTTTAATATAATAGTTAAATATTGTATCAACTGTGAAAAAAACTCATAGGTTAAGTTGTTTATTTTAAATGACTGATTTTATACTCTTTTTATCATCATTTTGTATAAAAGGAATATGCAGTAGAATAAAGATCATTATATTTTATTGTAATGTTAAAACAAACTTGCCTTTAATTTGAATAGAAAAACATTTCTTTTAAAAGATGGCGTGATGATGCATCTCATAAATGTCACGATCTCAAACGTCCACTTATAAGGGAGAAATATATCCCTTATAGGAAGGCAGTTTATAGGGACCTATTATTCAGATTTGTATTCAAGATCTAAGCTGCTTCTTTTTTTAAAGAAGACATGACATACAATGGATTTAGGAAAACAGAAGCCCCTAAACAAAAACGATAAAATTGTGGTTATTAAACCATTGGTAATTTGAGGTTTAAAAAAATCTTGAAGGAAAGTTTTGAGAAATCCTTACGGAGATGGGAGATTAATAAGGGTGAAGTCGAGACTAGACTGTATATCCTGCTCATTTCATGCTGAATCTTTCAATCGCCACTCTCTGCAATGGCAAAAACTCTGTTTGCTCTCCTGTTATATCTTGCATGAATCGGAGTATAAACATATTTGGGAGACCAATCAGATGATGATATGTCATAACAAAGTGGCGGACACGTTTGGATGGAAGAGAGAAAGAATGAAACCAATAATTTTAGCTATTCAACCCGTCCATTTTCTCACCCAGGTGTATTTAACCGACTTACTTCAGTCATTGTTAGATCTGTATTTTTCATTTTACCTTTTCTTCATTCATTTGTTACAATTTGAAATGGTTAGAATATTCACAAAACGTTAGATACATTGAAAGGGTTTTCTTATGTAGAGAAAGAATTTAAATCTATATATATAAAATTGAATGTCTGTCTGTCTGTCTGTTTGTCTGTTTGTCTGTGGTCTGTGTGTATTCTATAGATTCAAAAACCGTACATCCAATCGCCGTGAAATTTTGGGATATTATTAGGCATATCCCCGGAAAGGTTTACGAAAAATAATATCTTGAATATCTATAATATCCTTAGAGTTATTTGCAGAATTGTAGCTTTAACTCGCAAGCAGCGCCACCTTGCAACGGAGATAGGCTTAGTTCTGCCCCACCCCGTTAGAGAATGGATTCGCCCGGCCGCCGGCCGACATTCCAAGTACCCACCGACCAATCAGAGCAGAGTTGGTGACACAGCTGTGCGGGAAAGCCTCGCGGGAGCTTGCCCAAGATGACCTCCGGGAACTTCGTCCATCTTCCATAAACGACCATGAATATATTCAACCTTATCGAGTATTTTTCAAGGGCCCGGGAAAAAATGTTCACTAGATAAAACGATGATTTTGTAATGTAGAAAATTATGAAAGACAAAATTCAGGATGACACGGCACACAGGGACCGGGAAAAATGTTCACTTTATCGAGAGATTCAAATTTACGAGTTTCAAATTATCAAAATATATCTTCTTTTTTTAAATAAGTTTTTAGAGAATTGTTTTAACAAATGTTCTCTAGACAAACCTTTACTCGGGTAAAACCTCGGGCGAAGCCGGGTACGTCCGCTAGTTATTAAATAACAGGAAAAGTGGTTGAGATGGATGGTTTTACAGGTTAAGGTATGTAATATATAAACTAACTTATGAAAAAGGCATCTCCTTATCGTGCAACTGAAAGTTGCTGATGGCTTACGCCATCTATCGGAAAAAATATCAACTATTCTCGTTGATTTTTAATTATTCCAAAATTAGCCAAATACCCATTCTTGATTAATCAAGAAAAGCTAACTGCGGACGCGTTTCGGGCGCTAACAATATCACATTTGTACTATTTTTCACATATAGACTAACGTTTATAAATTGTGAAATATATATTCATTTATTACTATTGTTTTTGAAGACAATTTATATCGCATAATCAATATTTTATTTAAGGTTTTCAATAGTTAACAGCAAACAATGACTTCGCTGATGTAATTGAGCTCTCACCTATAAATATTAAAAGCTGTATCCTTGTTTGGTTTATGTATATTTAAATTTTGGAAACAATGCTATTTATTAACCATATATTACCTAAAATATTCAATAACAGCAGAACGATATTTATTCACAACTATTCCTCTAGCAATTAAAATATTTTTTGCACAACTGAGACTCCTATGGACGATCTTCCCAGAAAATCGTTCAAAGCGCTGGAAGATTGATTTGACTCTAACTTGCGATCTGTGTAAAAACAGAATTCAAGACGAAATTATGCATATAATATTTGGATGCTCTTGCTTAGAGAAACAGAGGAAAGAAATTTTGGGTGACTTACCCTGGTCTCAACCTGACTGCCAACAAATTTGCAGCTGGATGAACACACTGATGGTTGATCAGGGTCTCTCCCTCGGTTTATATAAATTCTACAAGGCCGCTGTCAATGTCCGTTGGAGAATAATGGATTCGCCGAATGTCGTGGTTTGCTTGGAGGAAGAAAACGAAGATTGAATGCGGCTGATTCCACACTAGCCCTCTCAATGATATCCTAACCTTGACATATTCTAAACATTGGTACTTTAATTTAAATATTTAATCATGTATGGTTCCTTTTGCTCTGTATGTTTATTTTTTGTATATATGGTTATATTTCTTTTTGTTTGTTTTTTCTTTCTTCTCTCTTTCCTTATTACTTCTTGTATTCTAGTTTTTACTTTTTAAAATATCTTCCTTTGCTAAATCCTGTAGAGGTGAATCATGTATAGGGCTGGATGCCCCAATAAAAAGGCTTGTGTGTGTGTGTGATTAACCATCTATTATTCCTACAATTATAAATTTTATTGATATGTACAAGAAGGTTTTTTTGTGCATTTCAGATATAAATATTCAATCCTTTTGAATTCAAATGGCAGTGCAACAAAAGGAAGGCGAGGCGGTTTGTTCATTTGCAGAGAATGGCTGTCAGCAAGCCTTCAAGACTTCCCAAGAAGCCGAGGATCACACAGTTCTCTGCCAATATACCATCAAACCTTGTCCACTCGGCTGCAATGACAAAATATGTAAGAAAGACTTGTTGAACCATTTGTCACAGATTTGTCCTTGTCGAAGTGACTGGTGTCCTAATTGTGGCCTGGAGATGTTACACAGCCAGCTTGACTATCATCGAGATCTTTGCTCCCTCAAGCCAGTCCAGTGTCCGTTCTGCGATATAGAGACGGTCCTCAAAGATCTGGAGTCTCACCAGAATTCCTGTTCTAGAAGCCATTTTCCTTGTAGTATGCAAAACCTAGGATGTGATTGGATCGGAGAGTCTTCGACAAGAGACAGTCATGAGCAAGATATGAACTTACATTTACCTCTGTTGTGTCATTCCTTTAAGAGAATCTCCCAGGAACCCTCTCAGAAGTGGAAGGCCATTGAACTAAAGTTGGATGATCTTAGCCTCAATATAAGGAACGAGGTCAGTGAAGGTATAGGTCAGCAAATATTGCAACAACTCATTTCATTTAAAAATGATACAATGGCAGGATTGGATGATTTTGAATATATTAAAGAAAAATTTACAGAAATATCAAAGAATAAATCTAAAATGGAAAACACTATGAAGCTTTTGACCGAGAAGTTAACAAAGTTTACAGATAACAATAATACTGAACAAGGCCATTCTACGATTGAGACAATAATGGATAAGAAAATAGATATTATTATGAAAAAGTTCGAGGATAAAGGATTCATAACAATACCTACAAACATAAGTTTATCACAAAATCACCCAAAAAATTGGGTAATGTTGTACTTGATTTAAAATTAGGACGCGATTGCTGGTTTCCCAATGTAGATTATAATAAATTCTTTGGTCTTTCCCGTAAATATGTAAATGGATGCTCTGATTTAAGCGGAATTAGCCATTTCGACTGCAGTTATATAGATTATGCAAATTTAAAAAGTTATACTAATAGAATTATATTTAAAGATAATGATGTTTCTTTGGATATGCAATATGATGGATCTTGTTCGAACTCCAAGAAGCTGGCTTTGTCTGTCAAAATCTGCACTGACAAAAAAGAAGATGAAATCAAAGTTCATAAATATAGATACGCTATTTTGACATTATGTAACCCTTGTAATGATGAAGTCATTGTCTACTGTACTTCTCTAGTTAGTTCTTCAATTCCAGGAGGAAATATTGACAAAAAACCTATTTTCTGGATAAGCAAGGAATCAATGGATAAATATTATGATGTCTTTCCAGGATATTTGAGAACTTTTTTAATTTTATATTACTGAAAAGGTTTAAAAAAACTTTAGAGGAGTTTTATTGTTTATCTCAGAATATATATTCTTTAAATATATTAATCGATTTTGCAAATCAGATATTTCAATAACAACATTGTGTTTTCGTAATAAAACTTTCTAAAAGGCTTTAAAAATATATTTTGGAAATTAAAATTTTTGATTCATATATTTAGAGAGAGATTTAACTTGATATAATTAAAAATTAATGAATTCAATTACTTTAAATATATTCAAACTGAAAATTTGGTTTTCTTATATTAAACCCTACCAGCCATATCTCTGAAGGAAATACTTCCTCTCGACCTTATTATTGAAGCTTGGTTGGCCTTCTAAAGATATCAGGAGGGGAACTATGAATCAAAGATGTAACCTGGTGATCTGCCATAGCATATTCAGATGACTCCTTTACTTCAGACTGAACCTTAAAGAGGAAACAAAAAACGCAGATAGATCGAAAAGTGATTAAGAATTCGTGGTGGTGCTCCTATTTGGTAAACCAATTCCTGAAGTTCACTCCTTTCCAATTTTGTGATGGCAGTTATAAGCCTGGAAAATAGGTCCTCTATTGTCAGTTCTGGCATGACAAGATATGCTCGGAGAAGCTTTTGCACTATTGCATTTCAGCAGTTATTGAAGTTTTTTTTTCATTTTGAAATTTTAAGGTTTTTATGGCCACTTCTTAGTCGTGCGGCAATTATATTCCCTTTCAAGAACAACGGCCAATTTTATGCGACTTCATCTAGATAGCACTACCTTTCAAACTGAACTCATAACAATTCTCTAGTCTGCCAAACTCACGTGAAAAATCAAACAAGCGCATTAATGACCATTATCTCGGAATGCAGATCCTTCTTAGCATCTATTTGCATATCTGGACCTGCATAGTTATCTTTGATGGCGGAAATAATAAAGTCCTGAACAGAGCTCCCTACATTAAGCTGTAATGGGTACATGAACATAGTGGTAACGGCAATGAACTAGCAAACAGGTCAACAAAATATAGTGTTACTACTGTCTTTCCACATTATACTTCACATTGCCTCGAACTCATTCTCAAAACATTCATCTATTGCTGCTCTAACGTCATTGACAGAAATATATTCCAAGGATTACTCAAATAGATTTTCAGGAAAATTTTTTTCACTCAAGTTGTCTCTTGAAATTTCTTCCAAATATCTACCAGGAAGAGCTTTCCACTAACATTCTTACAATCCATTGACAAGTCCTGGCAGACATTTGCACTTGTACATCTAGAAATAGACAACCTGTCCTCACCATTTGGAGAATCACACAGTTTTCGCATCTTCTTCAGCTATCTTTCCTGAGACATTGGATACAGACATCTATGCTTCCTGTACTGAACCACTTCAACCCTACTTCCAGACTCCCAGACTCAACCTCATCATGGAACTTCCTGATCAACTAGTTCTTCTCAACAATCAACTAAACAAATGATTAAAAGCGCTTGACACTAGTCCATACTAATTTCTATTGTTGTCCTTTTGATATTTTTTTCATGATAGTATAATTTTTTAAAATTATTTAAATTTCTTTTTTTTACTATTTTACTAATATAAATAATATAAACCTTGTGATTTTTTGAAGAATAAATATTCCTTTTCATATCATGTTTGTGTGAAATTTATTTCAATATTCTTTTATACTATTACTATCTATTTTTAGTTTTGCATATTCAATATTTATTAGGAATCTAATTTAAATACAAAGATTATGAAAATTTGAGACAAATATTTTTCAAAATATATATTATCCCTTCTTTTATTATTCTACAAAAATAAAATCCAAAATCGATATTCGTTATCGCGTCGCGAAAAATCTACAGAATTAATCGTTATGAAATTTCGCATGTAGGTAGGTGAAGGTTTCGTTTAACATATAGGATATTCAAAAAACTATAAAGGTTAATGCGCTTTCAAAAAAATTGTGAAACCAAAAAGCGTTAGTTCCAGCCTTTTACCGCTTGGCGCAGCACTGGTCGCGACGATAAATGAATTTGATTGGTTAATAATTTTCAGCGTAGTTTTGTTTACAAGATGAATGTTAGTTTGTTTACATGATGAATGTTTTAAAGGTAAGATTATTCAATCATCTTGAAACTTTAGGAAGTTATTTACTATATATTCAATATATTGATAAAGAGAGAGAGAAATCCCTCAAAATATTTCGAGAAAAAGTTTTTTCATTCCACAATTCTAAGTATGCCCTGTTTATATACATATTTAATTTTTTTCTAAATTTATATGGTCCCATGTTGTCCAGCTTAACCAAAACGACAAAAATTTGGTACTAGAAGATTCCTGATTAAACGACGGCCATTTGTCAAATTGACCATATTGAAAAGATAATTATTATATAAAGCGTTATTACACTAGGATTAAATATATATTGTAACATAGTATTTATTAATTTTATTATTTTTTCATTAACAGAGTGGTCATTTTTATATTTATATCTTGCGACTTTGTAAATTTCCCTCGTGGCTTATCTTTTGTTTACCATTCTTAGTTTGTCCTTGCCTAAAATAAATTGTTGTCTCCTCCTGAAGTTTTTGTCTTCTCTAATTTTACACGTGGCATTTGGTGGAGATGCTGGTAAGTTAGGGAAGACAAACTGAAGATCGCCGAGAAGAATTTGAAGCCATGGTGCTGTAATCTACACTTATTAGAGACTGGCTCTAGGATTCCACCGCCGTGTCAAAGCCAAGACTTCCTTCCAAGATGACGATGTCCCTATACGACGATACGACGACAAAGCCGCTCATCACGCCGCAAGAAAATGGACGCAAAGGTACTAGGACAAAGTTCCAAGACTTCGATGGAATCCTTCGCAGAAGCACGTCAGATCCATGTCAGTATCTACAATAATTGCTAGCTGTGGGTCACAGCTCCCATAGGTAGAAGCTATGTAACATTTTATTTATTAATTTTATTATTTTTTATTAAAAGAGTGGTCATTTTTATTTTTATATTTTGCGACTCTGTAAATTTACCTCGTGGCTTATCTTTTGTTTACCATTTTTAGTTTGTTCTTGCCTGAAATAAATTGTTGTCTCCTCCTGAAGTTTTTTCTTCCCTAATTTTCCACGTGGCAATATATATAAATAAATACATATGTAGTAATGTAGTTTGTTATTCTGTTGGATGAATGTAGTGTGACATGTTGATTAGAATCAGTCGTGGTGGTTGAGTGATGGGTGTTAAGGACACACAGGAGACAGGATCCAGAGGACCTCTGAGGAAATAGATTCGGGGAGGAAAGATAGAAGGTCCGAGAACAACCTTTAGAACAACTGGTGTCGAGACCACCTCGGTGAGAACTGTCCCGTGATCATCAGATCCGACGCTTTTAAACCGATTTGAGCAATATAAATCCTCTAGGAGAGAATGAAGACTTTACACTTGTTTACCGAAGGTTTGTTTTTTAACCCGCTATCTTGCCTCTTTATTCCCACAAAGGCCATTATATACATATATTTCTGAATATCAATATTTTGTTCATTTAAAAAAAAGTAAAAACTATACTGATGTAAAAAGAAGCATTTCAAAGTAAAATTTATCTAAGTGAATCAGAAGCAGTAGCATATGGTCAAACTCTCTAATTCGAGTTATGAAAGAATCAAAGCTAGAACAAATTAATGTTATATGTTACTTTGTGCCAAATTCTATCTACAAATTAATAAATATTCAGTTGGTCTGAAAGATGTATGATGATATCATGGTTCATCAACAGTTACAATGCACTCCAAGAATCCAATCTCTCAGTTGCATATTGTCAAAGTTGTTTGTCTATATGAGTATCTTTGTCATGGCTTACTGTTTAGATGTAAGGTGATGCAGAACATTTTAGGTACATTCTTTTCGTATCTCTAGTTTCTCTTTGTCAGAATAAGATGTATGGCAAGCGAATTAAGATTTGTCTTTAAGGGGTTACATCTTGTATTGTATTACCTGATTCTATGATAGAATATAGTTTGTCTCTAGCAGCAACATTTGATCAACGGCTACATAGTGAAGGTGAACGCGATTGGCTGAGAATCCTACCAATCAGTAATGAAGAAACCCAACTAGCCACCAGTGGTGTCAATTTACCTGTTTTTGACAGTGGCTGTTGGATGATGTATGTTACTTGTTCTCTATAATACACAAAGGTAAATAAAGAATTGTCCAACAGAGATCCTTACCAATTCCTTGTGTTTATTTGACCATCTTTGACACTGTAGCGACGTATCAATATTTTCAATTTTGAAAATAATCTATAATTCTTGAATTTCATACATAAATGGGAGCACTTATTATTTTTTGGGATTATTTTCAAAGATTACTAATTTTTGAATGTGGATATGTTGACTATAAATAAAAATTGGATATAAATAGGTAAATTTAACTATAAAATTTAACTGTAAAATAAGAAAGGCTCATTTTGGATTGAAGTATACAGGAATAATTATTCGAAATTACGATGATTATAACGTTTCTCTTTTAAAAATAGGTTTGTGAAAATATAAATACCTCTGAATATACCATCGAAAATTTATACAAGGTCATAAACGAAATTATAGATAAAATTCACAATCTTGGTAGTGCTGGAATATAGGTCCTGTCATCAGGCTCAAATGCAGTTAAAGAGGTGGTCTGTTGAGACCTCTTTGGTCCATTGTCATAATGTCCATAAGTCATGGAGCCTTATGGTTCAGATCGTTTAAATATCAAATAATAAACCCGTTTACATTTTATCCAGATATTTATATTTGAGTGAAGTATATAATGTTATTTTTTAAGGTTAGTCAGAGTTACCTTTTTATTCAGCAACAAGAATAGTCTGATATTTCTGCATTTACAAAGTTGTTCCTGTCGTCAATATGTTTTTGAAAGGGTTATGATGATCCAAATTACTTCTAGATATCGAACACTGTCCTTCCACTTGATGGTACATTAATGAAACTTAGCTATTTGGTTAATTTCATTTCTCAGGTGGGAAAAAAGTATAGAATTTGAATTTTGAGGGTTCATTTATATTAGCTTTCTTTCAAACTATATCTCTTCATATAAACATGCTTCGAGAAGTTTTTGTGAAATGTTTCTTTGTTATATGCAGAGAATAGAATTTTTGTGTCATCAGCGAAGAAGTGCAGTCTTGTGTTCCTTCATAAAAAAAAATTCAGATCATTAATTAATATGTAAGATAACATTGGACCAGTAGAACAGATAATTGAAAAATAATTAATATCTAAACATTAATCAAGCTAGCTTATTTATATAAAAAATATTATATTAAAAAGATGTTAACTGAAGGAAACATTTATCAGATGAAACATACAGGATTTATATTATACACATCTATATATATAAAAATGAATGTTTGTATGTTTGTCTGTCTGTTGGTTTGTATGACCTGTATACAAATTCGCAGTAGTTCACTAATTCAAACCAAAATTTCCATACATAGGTAAAAAATAACGGGATGACGATAGGCTAATTTAAAAAATATATAAATCAATTATTAAAACTATATATTCAAATTATTTAACTTAGCTCACGAGCAGCGCCCTCTAGAATCTCAGGCTACCTGCCGGCGGCGCGCACCCGTTGGCTGCCGGCGAGCACGTGACTTCCCTGCCCCCTGCCCCCCCCCCCCCCCCCCCCCCCCCCCCCCCCCCCGTCGAGAAAATGTATTCGTCCGGCTGCCGGCTGGTTGGACAGCCCAAGTTCCCACCGACCAATCAGAGGGATCAAGAGGTCCTGGCGCGCGGGGGCAGAGTTTGTGACACAGCTGTGCCAAGAAAAAAGCCTCGAGGGTGACCTCCGGGAACTACGTCCATCTTCCATATGTAATATACATTTAATCGTGTAAACCCGGGCGTTGCCCGGGTCATTCGTCTAGTTAGTGATAAAGAAAGGCCACGTAGAGACCAACCTCTGTAGTGAGGGACCAAAATTTATCTCTAATGGAGGGATATATCAAGAATAACTGGAGCTGTTTTATTCCTTCATAACAAAAATTCAGATCATTAATTAATATGTAAGATAATATAGGACCAGTAAAACAAATAATTGAAAAATCATTAATATCTAAACATTAATCTAACTAGCTTATTTATATGATATATATATTTTAAAAGATGTTAACTGAAGGAAACATTTAACAGATGAAACATACAGGATTTATATTAACACATATTGTATATAACATTTTTGTTTTCGTGTCTAATGAAAAGCCTCAGATGTCTCCATACATCTCTAACACAGCAGTTGCAATGTTCTCTATCTTGTGTGTAAAGCTGCTGTTCTGCGTATATGTAAAATTTCTGATGTCGTGTCCAATGAAGAGCCTCAGATGTCTCCATACACCTCTAACACAGGAGTTGCAATGTCCTCTATCTTGAGTGTGTAAAGATGCTGTTCTGGTCCGTGTCAATTTTCTGTTTTTGTTGTGTCCAATGAAGAGTCTCAGATATTTCCGTACATTTCTTTCACAGTAGGTACAATGTCCTCTATCTTGAATGTGTGAAGATGCTGTTCAGGTTCCATATCAATTTTCTGCAAGGCTGATAATATTTAATATATGATATATATAATGGCCCCTGTACATAACTATTGATTGTACATTTAGGAACTATGTTGAACTTGTTGATGAAAAGTACCTGATAAAGTTATTTTGTAATGGAACTTGTCATTGAGGAACAGCCTGCATTCAATATTGACGAAGATCATCAGTCTAAAATGCATAGGTAATTGTGGCTCTTATGATTAATAAAGTATATATTTTTCCATATGGCCGTAATGATGAAAAAAATCAATGATTAGTTAATATTTATTCTGACACATTACGCAAGCCTTCAGCAAACTTCATCTCCACGAGATATAGGATACATATTTCTTAATTTAACAAACTGATCTCAGTACAATTTCATATTTTTTTTCTATTTTATAATCATTGTATTCTTCTTTCTTATATTGACGAGGGCCATCAGTCTAAAACGCA
>CP092869.1:12068132-12232484 GCA_030710605.1 Cordylochernes scorpioides
TAAATAAATGATTTGTAAAAAAGGAGGCCTGATGTCTGTATTTTAATAAAAGAGATTCCTGCTATACGAATGGATCTCAAATGACAGCTAACCGTTGTCCTTTTTGAATATTTACCTTAATGGTTTTATTATCAACTTCTTCTTCTCTTCTTTCTTATCTCCATTCAATCATATCAGGGTGTCAAGCCTGTAAAGTCATGACTGGGTGAAGTAGAATGCGTATGCCTTTGTCATTAAGACTGGGAGCACTACTTAGTGGCAGGCCGACTTAGCTCCAAAAGAAATGGCCGCCTCTGACATGAGGAACAGACGCCATGTGCAACCGCTCCTAACACGGAGTACAAACGCTGCTCATCCTGTATCCCTGGATTAGGAGCCCTTACAGGGTACTATCAGCTGGGCCAGCTGAGCCTAGGTTTTTTAGCGAGCTTGTTACTGCTCCCCCTCCTCCTTTTTCATTCGGGCTTGAGACCGGCAAGGGCGGAGTTTTTTTTTTTATAATAATATTAGTGTTATCATTATCATTATTTGTCTCAGACGAACGGAAAGACTGAAGTGTTATGATATTATATAACAGGATAGTTACATAATATATCCTTTTTTTTAAAGCACTTTAAAGCACAAATATATGTAAAATAGAATAATACATATAAATATGTATAAATACGTGTATATATTATAAAATATATTTATAATATAATATATTTATAATATATGCTATAAATACACATAAAAATATATAAATTTATATATAGTGTTAAATGGTTAAATATTATAAATAGTTACAAAAGTTGTCAATAGATGGCGAGACAATATCATCCTTCGCTCAAACTTGGTTTTCTACGATATTTAGTTCCTATTAGATCGGGACCTCGAAATGATATTTAATTAAATTATTAATTAAAATAAGTAAACAAGGTAAAATCCTCTGGAGTAACTTGGTAAAGAGAGAACATTCAAAGACAAAGAGGATAAGTTTCTTTTAAAAAGAAACTTATCCTCTTTGTCTTTGAATGTTCTCTCTTTACCAAATTAAAATAAGTAACAATAATTAATTAAGAAATAGTAAGAAGCATGATTAAATATTATTTTGAATTTATAAACAAAAGATACACTTATTGGTTTTCCAAAATCAGTGTATAAACCCTTATTTTTACTTATTATTAAAATATTCAGTTCCAGCCTATTTGATAGCATTTCCATTTTGAAACATTCGGAATCACTAAGGATATGTACGGAGAGATTTCACGACTGATGAACCAAGTCTCCATCATTTTTTTCGTTCTAACTTTTACAATACCCAGTTTACAACGAACCATGGAAATTTTAAGAGATTTTTAGCAACAATTGGAGCGGTTGAAGACTCTAGCTGTCATTGTGGCAAGGAAATCCAGGACTCGAGACATCTACTGTTGGAATGTCCACTCTTCTTTATCGCTAGACAACAGACAGTAAACAATGTTGTAGATCTATATCAATTTGTAAATAGCAGAGAGAATTATCACAGATTTCCGCCGCCGAAACTGAGGTATAAGAGTTGGAAGGGGTTGTTATGTCTCCAGTAGGCTGAAGTTAAAAGGCAGCACCATTGAAAGCATCTTTCAAAAAAGGAGCTCTTCTTTATTATCTATATGAAGTAGTGGAGCTTTGATTCGTTTTTCTTAGGTGTCTTGAGTTTGGGGTACACTAGGATGGAGGCGAAAGTAGACACGCCAATTTATAAATGTTATACAGGCTGTTAAATTTGAATATGTGTTTGACCGATGGAGGTGGGGCTCACTACCCTTATAATGGGGCCCCATGAGCCCAAGAGCGGCGAGGTGCCCCAGTGGCCCCATGAACCCAAGATCTGTGAGGTGCCCCAATGGCCCCATGAGCGGCGAGGTGGCCCATGACCCCAGGAGCGGCGAGATCCTCCGTGGCCTCAGAACCCCCAGAGCGGCGAGGTGCCCCAGTGGCCCCAGGACCTCAAGAGCGGCATGGCGCCTAGTGGCCCCATGACCCTCAGAGCGGCGAGTTGCCCCAGAGTAGCGAGGCGCCCCACGACCCCAAAAGCGGCCAGGTGGCCCAGAACCCCCAGAGCGGTGAGTTCCCCCAGAATAGCGAGGCGCCCCACGACCCCAAGAGTGGCAAAGTGCCTAAAGTGGCCAAGACCCCCAATGGCCCTAGGACCCCCAAAGCGGCGAGGTGCCCGTAGTGGGCAAGACTCCCAGTAGCCCCAGGACCCCCACAAGCCCCCAGCTGCTCCACTGTGTCCAGGACCCCCATATGCCCCCAGGTGTCCCAGTGGGGCCCCACACCCAGAATGGCGTTCCTCAGTCTGGCCTGGACATCCACAAGCTCAGCAGGCCCAGCATTGGCGAGGTGACCCAAAATAGCCAAGTTCCGCAGTGCGGCATAGTAAAGGAGTTCTACATACAACTAGACAAACAACAATCCACCTTTATCAGGAATATTTTCTCATATAGCGTAGATCATTCAAAGAGATCCAGAGAAGAAGCAGGTGCGAAGATGAGATTATTAGGGTTCGCAAAGTTTTAAAAATACTGTTTGTAACTGCTCGTTGGATAAATTTGAGAATATTTACACCATATAAATATCAATTACAATATCATGTCATATTTATATCTGAACCAAAAATTAAACAAGCTTGAATGTACATTCAGAAAATTTTTATTATATATATATATATTAAAAATATAAAAGGGATTTCCTGACCACGAGCACATGTGCTTTTTAGATGTCAGAGCGCCATCTAGTGGAGCATAAATAAACTAAACGTTTATTTAACTTGTTCTGTGATATTTGGCCAACCCAATTTCTTGATAAATCAAGAAAAGCCATCCACGAACGCGTTTAGCGCTATTGGCGCTCGTCAGCGTGAAGTAGGCTGTAACCACTGCGACCAAAAATATTATATATATATATACTAGACGGGTGACCAGTGTGCATATCTACCGAGTGATATATATTTAGATAAGATTTTTTTATAATTGTTTGTTATTAGCATTATCTATTTGTTTGCATCAGCATAATTTAATCTAATCTATGATAGAGAGCGCTGTTCGTGAATTATATTTATTTTAAGAATTGATTTATAATTTTTTTTAAATAGCCTATCGTCTTCCCCGTATTTTTTTTACCTATGTATGGAAATTTTGGTTTGAATTAGTGAACTACTGCGAATTTGTATACCGGACATGCAAACAAACAAACATACAAACATTCATTTTTATATATATAGAAGAAGATTATAAACCGGTTTATGTATTATAAAATCACTGATGTGAGAAATAAATAATTTATTCTGGAGGCTACTTAAGGTAGAGTTATCTCATTATTTCCTTATATAAATTTGTAGGATCGTTGAAACACGCTCTGGTAAGATGCAAGACCCAGCACAGGAGAGAATCAAGGTTGAAGAGTCTGCCAAGCCGCATTTGGTGCAACAATATAACATCCTGATACATTTTTCTTTGCCTTAAACTCTTATAAAACATTTGAAACACCATTTTGAATGGAGTTGTTAAAAAAGTAGACGTAGCTGTAGAATCAAATAGTCAATTTTTTTATTTTTTAAACTCATATAAAGCAGTAATATTCGAATAATATATTTATTTGCCATGTTGAAACGAAGATTATGAAAATCCAGGTCATCAGTTTAATCTATATCTATATATATATAATTGAATGTCTGTCTGTCTGTCTGTTTGTCTGTACTCTATAGATTCAAAAACCATACATCCAATCGCCGTGAAATTTTGGGATATTATTAGGTATATCACCGGGAAGGTTTTGGAAAAATAATTTCATGAATATCTTGAATATCCTTAGAGTTATTTGCAGATTTGTAGATTTAACTCGCAAGCAGCGCCCCCATTGTGACGATGATAACAAGTTTTCTTATCACTAAGTTTGTTATCTTAAATATTATTTATCAAAAGTAAGATTATCTCAGGATAACACGGCAATGTGACACGGGAAAAAATGTTCACTAGATAAAACTATGATTTTCTAATGTAGAAAATTAGGAAAGACAAAATTCAGGATGACACGGCACACAGGGACCGGGAAAAAATGTTCACTTTATCGAGAGATTTAAATTTACGAGTTTCAAATTATCAAGATATATATATATATTTTTTTATAAGTTTTTAGAGAATTGTTTTAACAAATGTTCGCTAGACAAACCTTTACTCGGGTAAAACCTCGGGCGAAGCCGGGTACGTCCGCTAGTATATATATAAAAATGAATGTATGTGTGTGTGTGTCTGTCCTTTATGCCTGACCAAACCACTCATTGGAACGCCATGAAACTTTGGAAAGTTATTTAGTATAGTACTGGGAAGGTTTCTGAAAAATAATTTCTTGAATACCTTGAATATCCTTAGAGTTATTTGCAGATTTGTAGATTTAACTCGCAAGCAGCGCCCCCATTGCGACGATGATAACAAGTTTTTTTTATCTATAAGTTTTATTATCACTAAGTTTATTATCTTAAAGATTATTTATCAAAAGTAAGATTTTCTACCTATTAATTGCGCACAAGTCAAAGTTAGTTATCGAGTATTTTTCAAGGGACCGGGAAAAAATGTTCACTAGATAAAACGATGATTTTGTAATGTAGAAAATTAGGAAAGACAAAATTCAGGATGACACGGCAATTTATTTGAGATACAATTCCAAGGCAAGATACTATTCCTTTAACTTCCAATTACCGAGGGAACCAATTAATATTGATTTTATTCAACTTATCGAGTATTTTTCAAGGGACCGGGAAAAAATGTTCACTAGATAAAACTATGATTTTCTAATGTAGAAAATTAGGAAAGACAAAATTCAGGATGACACGGCACACAGGGACCGGGAAAAAATGTTCACTTTATCGAGAGATTCAAATTTACGAGTTTCAAATTATCAAAATATATCTTTTTTTTTTTATAAGTTTTTAGAGAATTGTTTTAACAAATGTTTGCTAGACAAACCTTTACTCGGGTATAACCCCGGGCGAAGCCGGGTACGTCCGCTAGTATATAAATAAAATTAACTTTGTTGATTTTTTGTATTTAATCGATAACAGCGAAGTTACGCATATTAATGTTAGGAAAAATATTTTGATGTTAAGCAAAACTGCTCCATCTCGTTTTACATAAATGTTGAAAATTTGGTCGAAATTGATGCATTGTAGCGAAAGTTTTTAGTGGACAACACTTATGAAATTTCCATTTTATTAATATAGATTTTGTATAAAATGTTTATAACTGTTTCTGTTTAAAAAATGTAAATCGACCTAATTATCCCTAGCCGGGATATCGCGTTTTGTGTGTTGAAATAAGATTAATAGAACTGTAATTTTTCTATCATTACAGTAAGGTATGTGGTATCAGTGTTATGATAGGAAATGTATAATAAGTTTATTCGATAGAGGGTACTTGATCATTTAACTCCTTCCTCATTGCCTTTATCTTTGTTCTCTCCATACGTGTGTAAAACGGTTCTGGTTCAAAATCCCGACAGCCCAAAATCCCAATAAACAAAATCCAGACAGGATCTGAATCCCGAAAATTTTATTTTATATTAACAAAAATGTGTGGTTTATATAATATTGCCACGTGGAAAATTAGGGAAGACAAATTTCAGGTTGAGACAACAATACAGTCGCTATACAGTCTGGTATATTCATCAGTCCATTACAGCTTATAAAGATCAAGATGGCTGGCCCCAACTTGTTTATCCAATGAAATATACCAACCTCATTACATAGCTGTTAGAACTTGAGGTTCTAGTTAAATAACTGGAGGAGGACCTACCAGGCGGAATTAAGTCCCACGTGGCCGAGTGGCTAGGATATCTGGCTTTCACCCAGAAGGCCCGGGTTCGATTCCGAGGAGGCTCTTGGTTGTCCTCTCGAACAGGGATTTGGGGTGGAACCCGCATGATGCCGTACTTGTTGTTGCTGGAACACCCATGTCAGTGTTGGGGAGGACAGCCATGTCAGTGTTGGGGAGGACAGACATGTCAGTGTTGAGGAGGACAGATGGGGAGGACAGACATGTCAGTGTTGGGGAGTACAGCCATGTCAGTGTTGGGGAGGACAGCCATGTCAGTGTTGAGGAGGACAGATGGGGAGGATAGACATGTCAGTGTTGGGGAGTACAGCCATGTCAGTGTTGGGGAGGACAGCCATGTCAGTGTTGGGGAGGACAGCCATGTCAGTGTTGGGGAGGACAGCCATGTCAGTGTTGGGGAGGACAGACATGTCAGTGTTGAGGAGGACAGATGGGGAGGACAGACATGTCAGTGTTGGGGAGTACAGCCATGTCAGTGTTGGGGAGGACAGCCATGTCAGTGTTGAGGAGGACAGATGGGGAGGATAGACATGTCAGTGTTGGGGAGTACAGCCATGTCAGTGTTGAGGAGGACAGATGGGGAGGATAGACATGTCAGTGTTGGGGAGTACAGCCATGTCAGTGTTGGGGAGGACAGCCATGTCAGTGTTGGGGAGGACAGCCATGTCTGTGTTGGGGAGGACAGACATGTCAGTGTTGGGGAGGACAGCTATGTCAGTGTTGGGGAGTACAGCCATGTCAGTGTTGGGGAGTACAGCCATGTCAGTGTTGGGAGTACAGCCATGTCAATGTTGGGGAGGACAGGCATGTCAGTGTTGGGGAGGACAGCCATGTCTGTGTTGGGGAGGACAGACATGTCAGTGTTGGGGAGGACAGCTATGTCAGTGTTGGGGAGTACAGCCATGTCAGTGTTGGGGAGTACAGCCATGTCAGTGTTGGGAGTACAGCCATGTCAATGTTGGGGAGTACTCACAGAGTGCAGCATGGCAGTTATGCCCTCCAACACCAAACTACGACCCAGGGCCCAAACTTGCAGCAGTAGCCTCCAGCACTCCGCCTGCACCCTCTCCAAGGTGCTCTCAATCTGGGGCTCCTTGCGCACCAGCTCAGGGTGCACCAGGCGACGGTACAGCAGGGTGGAGCCCTGGGTGTAGGAGGAGCTCATCCAGACCACTGCAGACAGTTTGGCCTCATAGTAGAGGGGCAGCCTGCTCACACCATTCAACATTGGCAGCAGACTCTACAGCATAACTCTGCATAAGCATTCTACTACACCCAGTTCTCAAGCTTTACAAGCTATATATTAAATCGTGTTTAAAAAAAAAACAATGACCAAATCATAACCTTTGTTTACATTGTGCGTCATCGTGACATCATAGGTCAGAACTGGCCAAAATCTACGGTGTCACCCGTGCTATCAAATGTCATTATAAATATCATGGAATTTTCATTTTACAGGGCAAATAGTGACAATCAGACGAAATTTTGAAAAACTCACTGTGCGGTACACTTTTGATTGGTACACTATGATGTAGGTTCGTTTGGATAAAAATGGTCTCAAGCAAAGGTGATAATATTTAAAGAGGATCAACTTTATATTGGGGTGGTTCGTTTGATATTGAAAAAATGATTCAATTAATCATCCGTGGTATTTTAATTTATTAAGGATAAATATAGATATTAATATTATGTTACAAATTAAATTTTTAGTAAAAAAGAAGTTGGAAAATGTTCGATTCAAACGGATGGATGGGAGAGCACATCGGCCCGTGATGGCCGTCAGTTTTCGAACGTCTCTGCCGCCGCCGCGCATGCGCGCCGACTTGGCTTCACCACCAACGCCGCGCACCGCGCACCGCCGGTAGTCCACGTTAGGCCCAGCGCAAATTACCTTTCACTAACACTCACTATATAAAAAAATATATTTGGTAATTTCATGTTATTTTTCATCTATGTTTTCATTTTATTTAAAATTTCACTTTATTATAATCAATTCATTGTTATAACAATTGTTAAAAAAATATGGACTTTATACTTGGTGCTAAAATTTATAATTTTTATAACAAAGTTAACACTAATATGATGAGGTGCAACTATAATTTTTTTTTTTTTTAATGAATGTTGTTGTTAATTCAATTTTTTAAAATTCACTTAATAAAGTCAATTTCTATTATATATATAATTGGTTTCCCCTTTATTTTCTAAGAGGTCAATTTTATTCTTTAAAAACATCGAAGCTATGTGTATAAATATAACCAAAAAAAAAACGATCATAAATTTTGTTTAAAAATGGATTGATATTTTTTAGAGTATAAATATTATTTAAAGTTAAGAACATTAATAAATGAAAATTTGCTCATCCCTATTTCTCTGTGTGTTGAAAATATTTTTTTAAAACGTACTTTCTTTTTAGGTTTATACGAATTCTTTTCTACGACTATTTTATAAATCTAAATATGCATATTAAAAATTTCATAGCCTTAACTACTTTTCTTTTAAAGCAAATTTTGGTTAAATACGCAATTCGAATTAGTGCGAAATAAAACTACACAAATTAGTTAAGTGTCAAATGACTTTTTCTTTTTAAATTTTCTAAATAGATCTTCAATTAAAAATACTTACATCATAAGATCGTAGAAAATTACAGGAAACATCCTGGCTTCAAATTTTATTAGTTCATTTATATATTAATAAAACTTCGCAATAACTGTACGAAAGTAACTCACGAGCCTTTTGTTATTCTATTCTATTGCTTGGTTGAGAGCACGTGATGAGTTTGGTTTTAATGTTTGAAACTTTTTTCCCCTCTAACGGTAGTCAATTGAATTGGTCAAATTTGAATTTTATTTTACATTTTAAATTTTTCAAAATATACAAAAATATATATATAAATTTGGCCCTATATATTAAGAATATTTTTTTTAATAATGAAGTGATATATTATTTATTTGATTAACCCAGGCTCTAGGAGTGTTCAGTTTATTTATGTCAATATTGTAACATATAATTTATTTATCACCTAAATATTAATTGTTGATTCAGAAACATCTAGAATTCTTCTTTGCATTTGTAAATTAATGTGATAATCGTTTTTCTGATTTTGATCTCGAAATTCATAACACTCTACTAAATATGAATTATTGTCAATAGTTTCATGCGCAATTATCCAGATCGGATATATCGTGTCTTATTTGCAACTGGTAATAAACTCATAAATTATTTATTGATAAGTTTCACTTGTCCAATTAATTACTTTACATTATTATAAAGAGGAGATGTTTTTAAAGAAAGTTTATGGAAAATATTTTAACATTTTTTAATAACGCAAAGTGAGAGAACTGAGGATGAATATTAACATATCGAACATTTTGAAAGTTTATATATATATATATATGCAGAATATAAAATTATGTATTTGGCGTTTGCACACCGGGAACCTGGATACCTATATATATAATAGGGGATTTATTTGTCATAGTTCTTACAGTTTATTGTTTAAATCATTTTAAATTTATTTTCAAATGTTTTAATATATACATACATTTTTACATTTATCCCTTTATGAGTTATTAATGAATTATTTTTATGTACTTATTACAATTTTTTAAAATATAAGATAGAACTTTTTTTCCTTTTATATTTTAAGATATTTTACATTTTTGATTGCATTTTTTATAATATTTTTTTCATGCACAAATTTCTCCCACCTGTGATATTGTAACACTATGCGGCGCTGAGTTTGTGTATACAAAAATGTAATGCCTCGATAAAGGTTGGCGTTCAGCCAGCCGAAATATTGGCAAAATAAATATTTTTTAAATCCAATATATGCCTTTTATTATCTACAGGAATTAATAAAGAAAAATATCAAAAAGACTTTGAGAAAAATACCTTCGCAACTGTATTCGCTGCCTACTCGCGGTACGCTGGCGACGTTCTATTGGTTGCCTCGGAAGGCGCGCGCTGGTCATTCAAAGGATAGATGTTTACAGGGATTGAGCCATTTTAATTCTCCCTGAAGTCGGCCGTTATTTTTATATTTTAAATAATCGAGTATTTTCTTTTGTTTTCTCTCAACTCTACACGTATTATTACAGCCCTTTTAAAGCAGACAGGATAAAACCTGTTCGAAAAGCAAGTTCCATTATATACTAGAGCAGTGATTCTCAACCTTTTTTTTGTTGCGGCATTATTTTAAAGATTTGAAAATTTGGCGGCACAATTTTAGAATTTCGCGGCACACTTTTGCTAACTTGAATGCAAGAAAATTCAAATTATGTATCAATATTTCTATGCAAAATATAAGTAATATACATCTCTAACATTCAATTTGCTAATTTCGTTATTTTAAAAAGTAAAAAAATGAAAAAGAAAAAAAGAAAAACCAATACAAACGTGAACATAATCATATGACTAAAATTCGGTGGCACATTTTTAGAATTTCGCGGCACACAAAATTACCGCGGCACATTGGTTGAGAATCACTGTACTAGAGTATGAATAAAACAATAAGCAAGATGATCTGATAAACCCACAGCCAAGTTCCACAAGACTCAACAAAGAAGCAACTCCACCCGCTTCTTAGAGTCCTCTGCCTCGACCAACTGTTGAACCATGATCCAGAAAAAATTCTCACCTACGGAGATGAACCTGCCGCACACTTCTTCTCACAACTTGAAGCTCAAATGAGCTTCCTTAATTTAAAGTCAATACGCAAAGCTCGAAAAACTTTATCATTACTCAGAGGCACACCGCTTAAAATCGCCCAAGATTTAGCTCTAACTCAATTGTGTTGGGCCAGATTTTCACCAAAAAAAACAGACCCAACAATGATGTAAACATTTACATCATATATGCACAGTGTCTCGCCAAAATGTTTGTTGTCCAGATGGAGAATCCCCCAATGATGGCCGACGATGCTCTAAAGGCCAAAGCAGGGGAAGACGCCCAGTTGGAGATGACACAGACCCTGTCCAAAACCGACCAACCCTCCACAGAAAGACAACAACGAGGTGGATTGAGAAATGAAGAACTGGAAGCAGCCCTGGGCGTGTATCCCGAGGCCCGCTGCAGAAAGGTGGAGAATTCCCCAACGAGGAAACTCAACGATGTTTTAAAGGCCAAAGCCGGGGAAGACACCCAGTTGGAGATGACACTGGCCCTGTCCAAGTATCCCGAAGCCCGCTGCAGAAAGGCCCAGAGGAGGGTGTACAAACTATATATATGTATATATGTAAATTATTGCCAATCACCCTTTTATATGCAAAATGAAATGTCCAAAATTATATTACCATTTCGAGAAATTTCTAAATTTATTTTTTATTCTAAAATGAATAAAGCCAATTACATACATATCCAGATAAATTGGGTATATTTCTTTATTTTAAATCTTCTTAAAGAAGAAAATACTATATAAATTTTTCAAGGGGTAAACATGTTAGATTTTATTATTTTATTACTAATTCAAATTTTTCTTTTAACAAGAAAAATAATAATAATTTACTTTTATTATTTATTTTATTCTAAAATGAATAAAGTCAATTACATACATATCCAGATAAATTGGGTATATTTCATTATTTTAAAATTTCTTAAAGAAGAAATTACTATATAAATTTCTCAAGGGATAAACATGTTATATTTTATTATTTTATTATTAATTCAAATTTTTCTTTTAATAAGAAAAAGAATAATATTTTACTTTTATTAATTTTAAATATAGTCTGGGAAATTTAAATTAATTTTTTTTCTTACTCTGTAAGAAGATAATTTTTTTTTGAGGGCGCCACTTTTTTTAAAATTAGAGTCAGTCAGAAAGAAGCACGCGAACTGAGAGGACGGTCTTGAAAGAGCTCTGGTGTCTGGAGAGAAATGGTAGGTTAATATTTCTCTTTTGTTTTTTTATTTTATCCTTAGGTATGGGCCCATAATGGGCTCGTTTATATGTCGAAAAGGCATATTCATAGTTTTATTTAATAGGTAAAAATAATATTTTTTGCATGAAGTCTTATAATTTTGATAAAAAATAATTTTTATGCCTACTTAGAATTGTCTACAAATGAAAGTTTGTAAAATCTATCGAGGTAAAAATAAAAACTCATGTTTTATTATTTTAAAGTGTGTTTGTAATACTTTATCCTTAAATAAATACAAATATGTACTAAACAAGGTCCACTAACCATCAGAGGTCTTATTGGTTTAATGATTTACCTTAAATGATTCTACTCGTAAAGTAGGGATAAGAGGGAAAATTACTTGTCTTGCTGAGTATAGTCGCCAAATTTGAATTTTTGAGAGCATTTGGAAGAGCAAATTCTGAAATTAAAATAAAAATAGCAACCTAACAATTATCTAATTTGTTGATAGTAGTTATATGAACATAAAATTATACCTATTAACACTAAGTGATGGCGTGTTGAAGGCGGCTGTGGTAGCTTGTAAGCGGTATTGGTGGCTTGTAGGCGGCTGTGGTAGCTTGTAAGCGGCTATGGTAGCTTGTAAGCGGCTATGGTAGCATGTAGGCGGCTATGGTAGCTTGTAAGCGGCTATGGTAGTTTGTAGGCGGCTCTGGTAGCTTGTAGGCGGCTATGGTAGCTTGTAGGTGGCTATGGTAGCTTGTAAGCGGCTATGGTAGCTTGTAGGCGGCTATGTTAACTTGTTGGCGACTATGGTAGCTTATAAGCGGCTGTGGTAGCTTGTAGGCGGTTATGTTAACTTGTAGGCGGCTATGATAGCTTGTAGGCGACTATGGTAGTTTGTAGGCGGCTCTGGTGGCTTTTAGGTGGCTGTGGTAGCTTGAAAGCAGCTGTGGTAGCTTGTAAGCGGCTATGGTAGCTTGTAAGCGGCTATGGTAGCTTGTAAGCGGCTGTGGTAGCTTGTAGGCGGTTATGTTAACTTGTAGGCGGCTATGATAGCTTGTAGGCGACTATGGTAGTTTGTAGGCGGCTATGGTGGCTTTTAGGTGGCTGTGGTAGCTTGAAAGCAGCTGTGGTAGCTTGTAAGCGGCTATGGTAGCTTGTAAGCGGCTATGGTAGCTTTTAGCGGCTATGGTAGCTTGTAGGACGCTATGGTCGCTTGTAGGAGGCTATGGTAGCCTGTAGGCGGCTATGGTAGCTTGTAAGAGGCTATTGTTGCATCATGATTAATGCGCGTATTTTAAAAATTATTTATAATATTATTTTTAATATATTTCAAATTTAAATTATATATTTACTAGACGAATGGCCCGGGCAACGCCCGGGTTTTACCCGATTGAATGTTTTTATTCAAATACTATTTGTTACAATTATAAATTGGAGCCGTGGATGTCACTCTTGTGAAACGTCCCGCTAGAGGCGCGAGCGAATTGACTTTTTGTAAATATACATAATTATAAAGATAGAAGCTTCTATAGAAGATAATGATCATAATGATGTTGCGCGCGCATCCGTGACAGCGGCCGATGAGGAATTGAGGAAAGACGGTCGTGACTATATATGTTGATAATAATAATAATAATAATAATTATTATTATTATTATTATCATTAGATAATGATAATGATCATAATGATGATGCGCGCGCATCCGTGACAGCGGCCGATGAGGAATTGAGGAAAGACGGTCGTGACTATATATATATTTGGATAATAATAATATACTAATAGAGAAATGCATGCAAATTTCTCAACACAAATCAAAATCTTTAATACTCATTAGTAATGTATATTAGGTAGGATGAGGTTTATTTTGTTTCTTTTACATTACATGGAATAGATTTTTGTTTTTCTAATAAAATTTATTGACCTCTTTGTTCACTGAAACCTAAACAATGTGTATGTTAAACCACTCTTTGTTCAACCTTACACATTGTTTAGGTCTCTTATTAGGTGCAAGATGTATACTTATGCTAAAATGGTAATTTGGGTAAAAATAGGTAAATTCATGTTGGGCCAGTATTGTTCAGCAAGCCAACACAGATATAACATTACGGTTGAAGCAAGTTATGCTAAAACTAATATTTCCAATCAAATTATCAAAAGAATGACACATACTATGTAATATAAACACATGTATGTAAAATAAACACAATAATAACCAATAATTAAAAACCATACATTTTTCTAACACAGTATACTTCTTAAGTAAGAATTCCTTACCATGAAGGTTTAAAACCCTACACATTGAAACATGTGAAAAATGTAGCATGTGTGTATGATGGGCTTGAAGAGAAAATATTTAAAAAAGATATTTATTGAAACTTTTGTAATACCACACCAAATATGCATATTTACAGTTACAACAGTTGCAGATCTTATTAGCGCTTTAAAAGGGACAACCATATATGAGCAAAGCATCTATGTACATTAGAGGACATTAGAAACATAGTGAAAAAAATATAAAAGGTAATGAATAAATTTTTTGCTAATTGAGGAAAGAAATACCTTAAGAAAGAGCTTCTTGATAAACAATATTTTTTGTGCTGCCATTAGGCGCTAGAATAAAAAGTTTTTTGGAGGAACTGACGCGTGAGCAGGCAACATAAAGCTGGCCATGGGAAAAACATGGAACTTGAAGATCAATTCCAGCCCATTTCAATGCTTGACCTTGTGCTTTGTTAATTGTCATTGCAAAGCACAACTTAACAGGAAATTGAAGTATTTTAAAATGAAAGGGCAAATCTGAAGATATAATGGGAATCCAAGGAATCATAACCTTCTCACCAGTGCCGCATCAAGTCAAAATAGTCGCCTCCAGAAGATATCTGTGTAAGCTGTTAACTTGCAACCGAATACCATTACACAATTTTGGGGGATTAAGATTTCTTAACAATATAATTGGGGCGCCAACCTTTAGGGTAAGACTGTGCACAGGCATTCCAGGCGGATTCAATGGATTCAATGGGGTAATGCACAGAATCATTCGGATCTACAACAGTGTCTATTGACAAATAAGTTCTTGAAGGAGCAATAAATTTACCGAGGATATATTCATTTATCTTGTCCACAGCATCATTTCTTGGTGCTAATAAAGCCCTTTCACTGAACCAAGAAAGTGGCATGGTAAGTAAAGAGCCTATATTGGGGTAAACAGATGATATTAAGGTATGGATATCTTCAACCAAGACACAAAGATCACTTGATGCAATGGAGATGAGTCCCTCGTGAGTTGCAAATGTCCCATTGCCCAGTTCAAGCAACAGCTGAGAGAAGCTGCTTCCTCTGTCGCCAAAGAGATGTGACCGCATATTGATAGTGAGAGATAACTTAACAATACTACTCCAAATATGAGAGCGTTTAAGGCATGCATTCACCTCGTCTGCTCGAGTGCCTTTGGGAATAACCGGTAAAGTTTGTCAAGTCCCCAACAAAAAGAAATGTCACCCCTCCCATTATGCTGTTGTTATCCCTAAGATCTTTCAGAGTGCGATCAAGGGCCTCGATTGAGCGTCTATGAGCCATTGTGCATTCATCCCATATCAATAATGAGCATTGCTGTAGAATTTTGGAAGTGGCGCTCTGTTTAGCAATGTTACAGACTGCTAATTCATCATCATAGAAATTCAAAGGTAGCTTAAATAGAGAATGTGCTGTTCTACCGCCATCAAGGAGTGTAGCGGCGATTCCAGAAGAAGCAGCAGCACAAACTACTAAACCCTCTAAGCGCAATTTGGCTAACAAAAGATTAATAATAAAAGTTTTTCCAGTGCCACCAGGAGCATCCAAAAAAAAAATCGTGCCAGCCCTAGAGCGAACACTATTAAGAATGGCTTCATAACAATATTTCTGATCAGGATTTAAAGAAGATTCGCGGGTTGAAGCCAAAGTTTCTAGCTCATGCCTATCATATATCTATATATCTATATTAATAAAATGGAAATTTCATAAGTGTTGTTCACTAAAAACTTTCGTTACAATGCATCAATTTCGACCAAATTTTCAACATTTATGTAAAACGAGATGGAGCAGGTTTTGCTTAACATCAAAATATTTTTCCTAACTTTAACATACATAACTTTGCTGTTATCGATAAAATACAAAAAAAAAATTCAACAGAGTTAAAGTGTTTACACTTTCAAAAGTGTTTACACTTTAGCGCTTCTTTGAAAATTAGTTTTAATCTTTTTTATATATATTTTAATAACTTTTATACATGGTAAGATACTTTTATTTTATAGTTTTCATATTTTATACCAAAAAAAGATGAAGCCTTACTTGATGAGATCAATTTTATTTTTTAGATAAATTTTTAGGCTTTTCGAAAGTGTTTGCACTTTTGAACTTCTTGGAAAATTAGTTTTAATCTTTTTTATATATATTTTAATAACTTTTATACATGGTAAGATACTTTTATTTTATAGTTTTCATATTTTATACCAAAAAAAGTTGAAGCCTTACTTGATGAGATCAATTTTATATTTTAGATAAATTTTAGGCTATTTTTAATTTATTTCTTTTTTATTTTAAATACAGATTATATATGCTATTTCTAACTAACGTGGTTAGTATTTTTATAAGACTAAGGTTATTTATATTATTTTTTACAAAAAAAGATTGAAATTTCATTAATGTGCTCAATTTTATGTCTTTTTTGAGGACCTTAACAAAATTTTTAATTAATTGTTTAGATATTTTAATAACAGATTATTTATGGTGTTTTCCACTTACAGTAATCCCTCGTTAAGACGAACTCAACGGGAGAACGAAATACCCTTTTCGTCTTAAAAGAATTTGTATAAACCGAATTCGTATTAGACGAATTGAATTCGTGGTATCCGGGGGTTGTACTTATGTACTACTGATGAGTAAGAAAACTACATTTCTGAGGAATAATGGATAAATTTATTTGAAAACAATATTAATGAAAATATTTTATAATTTTAAGGAACAACAATTATGTATATGTATGTACATAAAGTATTTTATTTTAAAAGACAATATGGATAATATAATCACAATGTAAGGCAATAACATGAGAATATAAGTTTATTTTACAACACAAATAAAAAAGAAAAACAAAAGAAACAACTTACATAATATACTTGGTGCATACAATGTTTATGTGTATGCAGCATATGCAGTATGCATAGAGTATCTGTAGTGTGTCGATTTACTGGTCCAGCGATGGCTCAGAAAGTCTCTCAAAGTTAGTGTTTATTGGAGTTTCTTGTTGGCTACATTTATATGGGAAGACAAAGAGCACACCTGCCCGGAATGTACGTCTGGTCCTCTCTCCGGATTCCTCCGCTGTGGTTGGTGATTTATGGCGGCCGCCTGTTTATTTATCTTGGCGGGCGGCGTCGGCGGGGTGCTGCATCCCTGGTCCCCACAGTACTCCCCCTCCAGTGGCGTAGTCACGATTTGTGCACAAAGTGGTTAAGTACAATATATATACATCATATAGGCAAGAAAATAAAATAAGGAGAAATATAGTCTATTGCTCCTTAAATCTCACGGGTTTCTTGATTATTCTCCCCGATCTTGTCCTAGGCAGGTCTGGTGCTGATCCTGTTCCTTGGAATGCTGTGTACTTCTCCACATCTGGTGGGTCAGGATTCTGTTGGGACGATGTAGAAGGCAGCGCTCCCGACACGATGGGTCTTGCTGCAGTAGGATGTTCTGCAGTTATATTGTCCGAATCTGCCAGCAAATAAGCAGGTCGCAGTCGGTCAATCGATGTGGTAACGTTTTTTCCTTTCACTTTGAGTGTGAAATACTTGTCTGTTCTTTCAAGGACTGGGAAGGGTCCCTCATATGGTGGTTCCAGAGGTTTCTTCACTCGATCTGTCCTGATAAATACATGTGAACATGTTTTCAGATCTTTATGAACAAATACTTTAGTCTTCGAATGATGTTTTTCATTTAAGGGTTTGAGCAATTCCATTTGCTTTTGAAGCTGTTGAACAAATTCTTCAGCATGCAGGTGATGTTTAGAATCATCAAAGAATTCGCCAGGCAGTCTGATGGTTTTGCCATATACCATCTGAGACAAAGAATGGTTGGAATCTTTGTTGATAGCAGCACGCAAGCCTAGGAGAACTGTTGGCAACGTTTCTGTCCACTTAATACTATTGTGGGCACGAATGGCAGTTTTAATGGTTCTATGAAGCCTTTCAATCTTCCCGTTACACTGAGGGTGGTACGCCGTGGAATGACGAAGTTTGATACCACACAGCGTTGTTAAATCTTTGAAAAGCTGAGAAGTAAACTGCTTTCCTTGATCTGATATCACTGTATGCGGTGCTCCAAATCTAACAATCCAGTTTTCGTAGAACGCTCTCGCTACCGTTTCAGACTTCATATCTGGTAGCGGAACAACTTCCATCCAGCTGGTGTACCTGTCGATGCAGGTCAGACAGTAGATGTTACCATTCGATGGAGGTAAAGCACCAATTAGATCTATGTGGATAACACTAAATCTTTCATCCACTTCTTGATATTTGCCTATTTCTGATTTTGTGTGTATCGACACCTTGCACTTTTGGCAGTTGACACAAGCTTGAGCCTATTTTCTAATGTCTTTATTCATATTGGGCCATATAAATCTTGATGTTAATTGTTTAGTAGTGGCTTTGATGCCTGGGTGTGAGAGTTCGTGGAAGTTCCTAAAAACCATCATTCGGAATTTAATTGGAATGAATGGTCTAATATTATTGGTAGACACGTCACACCATAACAAATTGCCTGATTGTAGTGGGCATTGCTTAAATTTTAAAGAGGTATTCTTCGATATCAGGTTTTGTAGTTCTGAATCACCAGTTTGTTCTTTGGCGATCTCTTCATAGTCGATAGTTGTGATAGCATCAACTCTGGAAAGAGCATCGGCGACTATGTTGTCAGTACCTTTTATGTACTTGATGTCAGTAGTGAATTGGGAGATGTATTGAAGATGTCTTAATTGTCTAGGAGAAGCTTTCTCATTTTTTTGTTTGAATGCGTAAATTAAAGGTTTGTGATCAGTCAAAATTGTAAATTCACGTGCCTCAAGCAGGTGCTTGAAGAATTTGATGGACAAATATATTGCGAGAAGCTCTCTATCATATGTACTATAATTGCATTGAGCAGGATTTAATTTTTTAGAGAAAAATGCTATTGGTTTCCAATTATTATTGTCAAGCTGTTGGAGAACTGATCCAACTGCCCGATCTGAAGCATCTGTACAGAGTGAGATAGGCAGTTCAGTATCGGGGTAGGCTAACAGTGCTGTATTAGCTAGGGCTTGTTTGCATTTTTCAAACTGAACTTCAGCTTCTTCAGTCCATTTTATTTCGCTTCTATCCTTTTTCTTGGCTCCCTTCAAGTATTCATGAAGGATTGCCTGAGTCTCTGCGGCATTGTTCAAAAAGGTACGATAAAAGTTTAGCACACCCAAAAATATGCGTAATTCATGAACTGTTTTTGGTTTCTTATATTCTAGAATAGCTTTAACCTTTGTTGGGAGTGGTTTCACACCGTGAGAGGTAATTAGGTATCCTAGAAAATCAATTTCCTGTACTAGGAATTTAGATTTAGAAAGATTGATTCTCAATCCATAGGAATTTAGTCTGCTGAATAAAGTTTCAAGGTGGATATAATGCTCTTCTTCCGTTTTAGAGGCTACCAGAATATCATCTAAGTAGACAAATGCAAAGTCCAAGTTTCTTAAGACTTCATGCATGAATCTCTGAAAGGTAGCAGTAGCATTTCTAAGACCGAAACTCATAACATTAAATTCGAATAGCCCAAAAGGAGTAATGATGGCGGTCTTTGGTTTATCCTCTTCAGCAATTGGAATCTGATAGAATGCCTTGCATAGGTCTATTTTTGAGTAAACGCGAGTACCTTTTAAGATGTGGTGGAAATCGTCCAGTCTAGGGATTGGATAACGATCTGGAAGTGTAACTGCATTGAGTCTTCTATAATCACCACAAGGTCTTAGTGACTCGTCCTTTTTTGAAACTAAATGTAGTGGACTCGCCCAAGGAGAATTTGAGGGTCTAATTATTCCATTATTCAACATATATTGAAATTCTGCCTTAGCAAGAGTTAATCTCTGTGAATCTAGACGACGGGCTTTTGAGTGAATTGGCTGACCTCTTGTAGGAATATAATGCTTAACGCTATGTTTTGCTTCTACAAAATCTGATGGTGGCCTACATAGGTTAGGATATTTGGTTAGGATAGCGCTGACCTTGGATGATGAATTTAGAGTGCTAATATTTCCCATGTCTGAGATTGACTGAATGACGCCTCTTATGGACAGATTAGTTATTCCATCAATTAGGCGTTTATTTTTTATATCAATAATCAATCCAAAGTTGTTCAAAAAATCGGCTCCTATTATTGCTCTGTTAGTATTGGCGATTAGAAAAGGCCATTGGAATTGACGTCGAAGTCCGATATCCAAATTTCTAACCTTTGTTCCATAGGTAACAATTTCTGTACCATTGGCTGCATATAATTTATAATCAGAGCTAGGCATCCTATTTTTATCCTTTGGAGGTATTATAGATATATCAGCACCACTGTCCACTAAAAAGCGCAATCCCGTGTTTTTGTCCGTCACAAATAATCGGAGATTGCGACAATCCTGAATGCCGGCAGAAGAGCTTGTCGCTACTCTGTCCGCCGGTTGGAGTTTTCCGACTCTTTCCAACTGCACGGAGGCCTGCATTCATTTTGCAAGCAATTAGGACCAAATCTAAAATGGTAATAGCAGTATTTCCCTTTTGGATCGAAAGATCTTTGAGAATTACTTCTCGGTCTTGACTGAGTCCTATTTTTGGATCGAGATCTAGATCTATCCGATCTATCCAGTCTCAATTCGGACACCTGCCGTTCAAGATCTTCCAATTTGGCGATCAAGCGATCTGTTGATGAAGAAGGCATTTCCGCATCATATATTTCGTTGGAAGAGTTTATTTCATTTATTTTATCGGCCATTATGGCCAATTTGCTAATGTCCTCTTCGCTTACAATAAGTATGCTCTTTATGGATGTGGGCAGTTTATCAAGCCATAAAGTTTTTATTAAATTGTCAGAGATATCTGGGGTAGCGAGGGATCTGAGCTTTTGTAATAACTGGCTCGGCTTCATGTCTCCGAGCTCAATACCTGAAATTAACTTTTTAATTCTCAACCCTTCACTTTCTCTGAACAATTCAAGTAGTCGTGATTTACATTCAGAGTACTTGTTGTCGCTTTTGCTATTAATTATGTCCCAAATGTTTTCTATATATTTAGGTTCTAATTGGGAGATCAAATAATTAAATTTAGTGTCTTCCTGAATAATTCCACCTATTTTGAACTGTGCTTCTACCTGGAAGAACCATATTTCAGGTTTTTCAACCCAGAAAGGCGGTATTTTAACACTAACTTTGCATATTTCTGAGGTATCGCTAGGCTTATTTTCTGTTTCCATTTTACGTAAATTTAAATTCGACACAACAGCTTAGAGATAAAGTTAAAAATAAAAATATTGAGATAAAATAACAAGGAAGATAATATAAAAACTTATCTTAGTCTTGAGATGATATCCCGATATCCTGGATGATGCTTCTTTTCAAGCTTGAATCACTTTTTGCATTTCTTTATCTCTTGAAATCTTCGTATGCTTTTTATTTTCTATCACGTCCGGCTCACCAATGTAGTGTGTCGATTTACTGGTCCAGCGATGGCTCAGAAAGTCTCTCAAAGTTAGTGTTTATTGGAGTTTCTTGTTGGCTACATTTATATGGGAAGACAAAGAGCACAGCAGCCCGGAATGTACGTCTGGTCCTCTCTCCGGATTCCTCCGCTGTGGTTGGTGATTTATGGCGGCCGCATGTTTATTTATCTTGGCGGGCGGCGTCGGCGGGGTGCTGCATCCCTGGTCCCCACATATCCTATATCTGGGTTTTCTCTGCAGGCTTCAGAAAGTCTGTTATAGGTTTTTGGTGGTATTTGATTGGGCACTGTTTCAGACACTCCCTTCTTATTTTATCCAGGTCATCTTCAAAATGAACATCAATATCCGCAGAGGTTTTGGACAGCTTCTGGAGGGTTTCGATGGCCGCGATTACTTCCCCTCTAGTAGGCATCATTATCTCTTCTTTCACCTCATCGTCTTCTGTTTCTTCTTCTTCTTTCTTCTTTTCTTCTAATTCGGTTGAACCGCAAATTTACAACCCTTCATCCAGGGCAACATACTCCAGGAAAGTCAAAGTCTCAGCTGGGTTTGTAGCTGAAAGGAGTTTGGTCCTTTCTTCAGGCTCATCAAGCATTGTTTCTGGAAGTGAAAACAAATCCGCTGTTTTGCCTTCAACAGTTGGCCAAGCTTTTTTAAAGCAATTTTTGATTGTTTGACTACATACAGAGTCCCATGAAGCAGCCATTGCACGTATTGCCTGCAAAATATTCCATTTTACTGTTGTTTGCTCGGATTCTATCCCAAGTAAGGCATTTTTAACAAGCCTTGACTTAAAATGGCACTTGAACGCAGCTATTATCCCTTGGTCAAGTGGTTGGATTCGGCTTTTACAGTTTGCTGGGAAATATACAATCCGGACATTTGGCAGATCCAAGTCTTTTGTATCATGTGCGCTGCAATTGTCCATTGTTAGAAGCACATGTCTATTTTCAGCTGCCATTTTACGTTGAAACTTGATGAGCCACAATCTGAATGAATATGCATCCACCCAAGCACTTTTTTGATGCGTGTAATCGAAAGGTAAAATTAGTCGATTAATTTTATTCAAACATCTCGGGTTTTTGTAATTTCCGATAATCGTTATTTCTCCTTAAAATAAATTTCGATTTTTCGTTCAAAAGAAACACATGCGGGATAATTTTCAAATGTCGTTCTAGAAAGAATTTTATGTATAAACTATTTTATTACTATTATAGCTAGTATACGTAATACAAGCCATCATAATCATGGTGGAAATAAGTTAACGAAGTAAATGCACCACATATCTACACATGTGAAAGAAAGTTCGACTTTTGTACTCACAAATATGCCAGAATCCTGTTTGATTACTTTCACTCATTTGTAGGGTTAGAATTTTGCAATATTAAACCGATTTTTTAAACCTAATCTATAATTCGCTAACTATAAGTGATAAAATAAAATATTATATTTAAATATGAAAATTGGAAAATAAAAAAAGCTTCCAGGTCTAAGTTTCTTGTTCAAATATTCATTTTCACACAAGCTTTCAGACTTGTCAGTCCTTCAACAGGAGTATCACGATAGTAAATTGAAGATATATATGTACTATTTTTATATATTTATTTATGCTTATGAGGTGATACAGCAGCGTATTTACAATTAGAGAGGAGACAAAATGAATTAAATCTAGAAAAAAGAAGTGAGGACATATCGGTCATTAAAATTTGAGAGGCATGTCCAGTAGCTGCTGTATTGTCCGTGAGGTCAGACGTACGGACCTCTGTGGTGTTGATCTCTTGGCGGAACGACTTGGAAGTCGGACTCGGGCCCCCCCACTGCGGCAAAGTGGATCAACTTCGGGGGGGATTTTTATATACAAATTATTATTTACATGTTTTAAATATTGATGATATTGAATGGGGGAGAAAATATATATTACATTATTTGTGTGTAATAAACAATTTTTGAAAATATATATACGTGCATGGTGGATGCTGGTTGAATGATATCTCGAGAAATATAAATGTTTGTTTTGACTTTCATAAATTTCTACAGATATACATGATTAAAAGATAGAATATAGTAGGAGGGTCAATCAGTGTCAGGAAAACTTTCTAGTCCTTTCTCTATGTTTTTGTAAACATTCTTTTATTGGAATTTATGTAAATCATTATCGTACTGAGAGCTTCCCTTATTATTTATCAATTAATCAGTGAGAAATTATATCCACAATTCTTTTTAACGACCGTCATTATGTAGTCGCTTTGCATTTTTTTTTAAATCATACGCATATATGATTATTAGATAATTAAAAGGCATATATTGGATTTAACAAAATATTTATTTTGCCAATATTTCGGCTGGCTGAACGCCAACTTTATCGAGGCATTACAGTTTTGTAATACAGCGTTTAGCGTTGGCGTTCAGCTAGCCGACATATTGGCAAAATAAATATTTTATTAAAACCAATATATGCCTTTTTATTATCTAATTTTTCAAATATGGATTGCTCTATTTTCAAAATATATAATTATGAGAAAAATAATATAAAATATAAAAAAAATTTAGGTGTTGATATTAAAAACAAAAATAGGCATATCCTGACCGCTCATATGAGTTCTTTTTAGATGGCAGAGCGCCATCTAGTGGAACAGAAATCAATTAAACGTTGATTCAACCTGTCACCTGATATTTGGTCAACCCATTTTCTTGATGAATAAAGAAAAGCCAACCATCACCGCGTTTCAGATTGTTAGCTCTCGTCAAGGTGGTGTAAACTGTATCTCTTCAATGTTTAGTTGATTTCTGTTCCACTAGATGACGTTCTGGCATCTAAAAAGCGTCATTGAACTCTCAGGATATACCTATTTTTGTGTTTTTAATATATATCTGTGATATTCTGTATAAAAAGGTTTATGTAACCCCATCAGAATCTATATACCATGTATCATCTAAAGGTCTAATAAAAGTTAGGCCTCGCTAGATGGGAAAGAAACAAAGTACAGGATTGCATCATCTAGGAAGTAAAGGTCACTGCCCTAGACCCATAAAACTTAAGTTCAAAGGCCTTCTTCTTCCTGGAGGATTTCAATCATGGCGACAATGGAGGTTCTGAGCCAATCACCGTTAAGCATGACAAATTAATAGCCAATCACCGTTAAGCATAACAAATTAATAGCGAATCACCAGAGAGCACGTGTAAGGATCTCGACCAATGAGAAGTCGAGAGAGTCGATGACGATTATCTCAGACAATAAAAAGGATAGAGGGTAGGTGACCGTGCTACGAGCTAGGTGTGCTCAACATAGGCTCCAACCAAGGCAGTGTACGCTCCATAGATGTGAAAGGCCAGCCACCTCCGCCGAAATATTCTTTTCCTCTCCCTCGCAGGTCCTAGTCAAACCCATCCAGGTGTGTTTGTTCTTCCCCTGTGGAATCTTTGTCACCCGACCAAGACTGCGCCACCACAACCACCAATCCAATCAACCATCCATCCAACCCCATGACATATCTATATTTCTAAAATATATTGAAATTCAAATTCTATCAAGATATCAGTTAGCTTCCATATAAATGTACCTTGAGTGATAGAATAAGTAACAAATACGTGGGAACAGAGGCAATCAAATAACTAGACAGCCACAGCACATTTCTTCTAATCTATCAACACCATTGCAGAATTACTATCAATTTTTAAACCAGCATAAATATTGCAAGCCACCAGAAATATCAGTTACACAATCACGCACATATACACAAATACAGATGTTTTATTTCCATAAATATAAATAATAAAAAATACAAATTATATTCAAGGCCAGTAAAGATATGGATGTAGAAAGATCTATTGATTTGTGTATTGATATGCAGTGTTGAAAACTCAAAACTTCAAAACTACAGTGTTTGGTTGAAAAATCCTAATTTTTCTACATTACATTCTCAGTCCAGGTTTAAATGCAATCGAAATTGCATAAAGACCTATGAAGGTTTTCGTCAACAGATCTTTGCCAAAGAGACCTCTTAGGTTTTTCAAAAACTGCCATTCAAAACATATTGGATAACTATCCTGCAATGAGAAATAGGTAATACCTACTAAAAAACGATATGAGTGTCTAGTTATTCAAACGTTTAGCAAAATATTGAATTTTAAATGAATAATTTATTATCTACTAACTTCAAGCTAAGTTTTGATAAAATTATTGGACACACAGATATTATGAAAATTCGAAACTATTATAGACGCGTATGATTCTTTTAAAAATTAAAAAAATTCTACTGCCCTTACTGCAATGGAAAAATTAATATGAGGATATTTGCATTGCAGCAAGGACAGTAGAATTATTTAATTTTTAAAAGCATCATACGCGTCTATAATAGTTTCGAATTTTCATAGCAGATGGCGCGCAAATGCATCACACATAGATTATCTTTTTTTTTTTTTTTTTCATTTTAAATAAACATGTATTTGTGTTTTTGTGCTGACGCATATAATTTCTATAATCCTTTAGATCCTTGTTTATTATATCTCTATATATATATAAATGAATGTTTGTATGTCTGTCTGTATGACCTGTATACAAATTCGCAGTAGTTCACTAATTCAAACCATAATTTCCATACATAGGTAAAAAATAACGGGGATGACGTTAGGCTATTTTAAAATATATATAAATCAATTATTAAAACTATATATTATTAGTCAGAAAATGATGATGACGATATTGCTGTATCATGTAAGATTATCAGATTCAAAATTATATCGGGAAAATTCCAAAAAGCAGAGACCACGGGTGAAACCAGCTCATTATTTTGTACGCAGGAACAAAATTCTAACAGAAAAACATTCATTCGAGCAGAAAACAAAAGCCAGATCATCTTTCTATAAAAATATCGCTTCTCAGACACAAAGTTTGGAGCGGGACGTTTCACAAGAGTGACATCCACGCCGCCAATTAATAATTGTAACGAATAGTATTTAAATAAAAACATTTAATCGGGTAAAACCCGGGCGTTGCCCGGGTCATTCGGCTAGTAATCTATATAGATAACATACGCTCGCGTATTTATTTGAAAAATATAAGTAGCAACAATTTTATCTGATGTTGTATAAACACATAATTCATCTTATCTCATATTTTTTTGCGCATATTACTTTGGTCCAGTAGTTTCCATTAACCAACATTTATTCTAAACTATTGCTTCACATGACTGGTACAGAGCAAGAGGGACAAACACCGGTTCTGTCCTCCTATGATAACAAAAGTCTTTGATTTCCTGACTTAAGTCTGGTCATCTACGGACAATGACTTTCCAGAATGGTTGAAATGTTTTCTCACTATGTACAAAGTGCAATTATCAACCTGCAACTCAAAAACATATTATTAACTGTGTGTATTGACTAATTGATGAGTTCTGCTCATCCCCAGCACAGACACCATTAACAAGCTCTACAAGCTTGATACCCTGATATGATTGAGTGGAGATAAGAAAGAAAAAGGGATTCATTCCCAGCACAGACACCATCAACAAGCTCTACAAGCTTGATACCCTGATATGATTGAGTGGAGATAAGAAAGAAGAAGAGATTCATCCCCAGCATAGACACCATCAACAAGCTCTACAGGCTTAATACCCTGATATGATTGAGTGGAGATAAGAAAGAAGAGTAGCAATAATAATATACGATACATTAGCGTGTCATATATATTCTTATAAATATATGATATAGGGAGAGAGAGAGAATGGCTAATGGTTATTTACTTACTTCAAGTGGTCTATTTTTTCATTCACATTCTCATCAAATTCATCTCGATAAGAAAAACGAACTACATCTTCATAACAATAATCAAAATCATCAATAATGTCGATATTGTAATCCACATTATAATCTTGGCGTATTAAGAAATCAGGAGTACAATCATAATCATCATCATATACATCATTTTCTTCCATATCTATTTCTTCTTCATTATTATCTTCAATGATATTAACATGAAAAGAAAGTTTTTCAGGTGTCAAATAACAACCAATAAATAATGTTTGGTAAGTAAAGGAATCTATTGTATAGTTTCGTTTATATCCTTTGAAGCTATTATCATCAATACAACCAGTATCCAAATTTATCTTTTTGTTTTTATCATTTTGATTTTGAAGATATTGTAACGCACAATACAAAACTTCAATAACAGTTAGTTTATTTGAGCAGATATCACAATTATGCTCTACTTAATTATCAGAATCCTTAGTATTAAGCATATCTTCGGAAATTCTAGAAAAAATATTTGTTGAGTTAAAATCTTTTTCATTTATTTGTTCCAAATTTTCATATAAATCAACTAAGGTTATTTCTAAAGAAGTCATAAAATGTTCTGATATATCTTCCTTTTTTAATATATCACTAGTTGAAATGATTTTGTTAAGACCTGGATGGGTTATGTCAATCTCTTTTGAATATGCTATATTGGATTCCTTCAAATTTGTATCAGTAACTGAATGTTCTGATGCATTTGTAGCTTGATCACTTTTATTACTGTCTTTTATTTCAATATCTATGTTTGTAACATGTTCTTTGTAATGCTGTATAAGAACTTCTATCATTTTATCTATTATGTTAGTGCTTAGTTCGCAAGAACACATGGAAAAGGACTCTTCCGTTGTCATCAGATGCATGAATGATTCAGGAGAGATATTTTTAAGAGAATAGCATATAAGAGGTATATGCAAATTGACATTCTGCTCGTGACAAACTGTCTTTAAACCTTCCTTGTTCCAAGAAGACCCTATGTCCTGCATATTGTAATGAAGAGTTCTTCAGGAACAAGATTCTTGGTGAATTATTACAGTTTCTATAGGACCTTTCTTTTAGCACAGAATCCACACTGTCGTTCTTGATGAAAGTCCATTCGATTTTGAACAGTTTCAAATTGCCATTGGACCATCTATAACCATAACGTGGACAAATATTTCAACAAGTCTTTCATTAGAACTTTTTATTGCAACCAAGAGGTTAAAATATCAAAGAATAATGACAGAGAACTGTTTTGCTTCTGTATTCTTGGTAATTCTTAAAGCTCTCATAATAATCATCTAAAAATAAGCAATTCAAATCAGTTTTCTCTTTTCCTACCGAGATATTTCAATGTTGGGGGTTTCTATAGAGGAATCTGAAACAAAGGCAAACACGATTGTATTTATTTATATACCTATATTGAGTTAAAATTATAATATTTTTACTATTTCAAATTGTATATGAGAAAATATGTAACGTCACACAATATTTTCTATTTCAAATAAAACAAAACGCATTCCCCTGAAGGGAATGACAGGAAGACACTGAAATATCGGGAGTTGAACTATTGGTTGATGTAGCTGTGTTTGTTCTGAATCAACTTCTAACCAACAAATAATCTTTAAAACACTCTACTATTCTTGCTGTAAGCTGACACCTTCCTATAAAAAGACGTTTAGTTCTGCAACTAGGGTATGTACTTTATAGACAGATTCTACTGTATTTATAACAATATTGATTATATTTGAAGGAAGATATGTGTATATGATGTTCATATTGTTAAGTAGAAATTGTGCATTCCAGAATAGAATGTTTTAGAACGTTCAAGAAAATAGGATGAATAGTGAAGAGTAATGATGAACGGAAAAATAAAGTGTCCAGGGATGGGGATCGACACTTTATTTTTCCATTTATCATTATTCCTCACTATTCATCCTTTCATACTTCATCCCCAAGGTTAGAAATAATCATTGTTTCTCCTTAAAATAAATTACGATTTTTCATTCAACAGAAACATTTGTGGTAAAATTGTCAAATTTCGTTCTAAAAAACGTTATATATTGAAATGATATATATTTCATAAATAAATTGTCATTTATCGATAAAAGGTGTAATACAATTTTTAACAATGAGTTTCTTTTAACAAATATCATCGAATATTATCTCTACAGACCTTACTGCGATAATGAAAGTTATTGAATGAGATGGTTCACCACTGATGAGCTAAGCCCTCTCATTCAATAACTTGCTATCATTGTATTAATGTCTGTAGAGATGATATTCAATGATATTTGTTTAAAGAAACTCATCGCTAAAAATGTATCACAAATTTTAAAACTATAAAATGTCCCATGTGAGCGGTGAGGAAATGCCAATTTTGTTGTTAGTATATATATATATGTGGCAATATGCTAATAATGTGGGGAGAGAGAAATAAGGAACCCACAAATTTGGAAGAGGAATTCCAGGCAACCAGCGAGAGAGAGGAAAACTTGGCATGGGCTTTCTATGCTATAGGTGTAGATACGAGAAATGAGGTTGAGGTTGGCAATTGTGTGAGCTCAGGACTGAGGTAAATATAGAACTACATACAATGTTAGAACCTTGGCGAACAGAGCGAGGGGAAACTCGCCCTGGGCCATTCTACCTTATCTATGCAGTTACTTGTGTAGCGAGTCCGAGGGGAAAAGTCCCGTGTGTAGGTGAGGAAGTCGAATGGACTTATATTTAATTTGCGAAGATAAAATAGTTCGAGATGCAAAGGTAGAATATAGGCGGACAGAGCGAGGGGAAACTTGCCCTGGGCCTTTCTACCTTAATTATTTAGATACTACTGGGTTCGAAAAGTCTCGTTGTCAGGTTAGTAATTGGTAAAGATTTCAGGGGATCAGCGGTTCAAATATCTTTGATCATCTTGATTGTAAGTGTAATCATGTTGCTTTCGTGAGTTAATAGCCGTTTTAGTATGGATTAGAGTGTGATTGAAGTGTTCATATGGGAAATTGAAGGTATTTTTGGGTTGGTCTCGATCATTTACGGGCGGTGAAATAAATTGTTCGTTTTCCGTTTAGTGTTTTAATTTGTTGACATGAATTGTATCTGTCTCACGAGTTAGAGGTCGGTTGGAGCGGTTGATCCGTACGATTTGAGGGGAAATTATCTCCAGTATTTCATAAGGTCCTGAGAAGAAAGGTGCCAGTTTACCGGTGACTGGATGGTGGTATGTTTTTGCCAAAACGAGATCGCCTACTTCAAAATCGGAAACTCTATGTGTTTGGTCGAATCTCGCTTTGTCGCGTAAGTGTCGTTCGTGTGTCCTTTGATAGGCCAATTCTCTAGCGTCGTCGATTTCTGGGTAGTTTTGTACATGCTCGGATAGTTGTAGCGGGAAACTACCTAACAAAAGGTATGACGGTGAAAACCCGGTCACAGAATGTGGGGTATGGTTATAAGCCTGAAGAACCTGAGGTAGTAGTTTGGTCCAGGCCGTCTTAGGTTGTTGGAGGCGCAACAGTTTAAGTTTGCCAGTAATCGTGGCGTTTAGTCGTTCACTTAATCCGTTGGCCTGAGGGTTTTTGCTTGTCGTGAGAAGTTGGCCAATGTTATGTCTAATCAAAAATCTACGAAATTTCGGAGAGGTGAAGGCAGGAGCTCTATCCGTCAAAAGTCGTTTAGGAGAACCAAACTGCATCACCTTTTTAATCACTTGGGTATAGGTGAGAATGCTGGTGGACCGCGATGTAAATGCCCACGCGTACCGTGTGGCATGGTCCACTACGACATGTAAGAAGGTCTGAGAATTTCCATATTTCGCGAATCCAGAAATAGTATCTAGTGTCACTAGTTCGTACGGCAGGACCGCTGGGGGGAGTTGTCCCAATTCTCCGTAGATAGGTCCTTTTGGTGGTTTGACTAATTGGCATACTGAACAGGTTCTTACATGTGTCCTGATGTCATTTGTCATGCCGTCCCAATAGTATTGGGCTGCGATCAGTCTGGTCATCTGCGAAATGCCGGGGTGATTGAAATCGCGATGGGCTCGTTGTAGTAGGGTGCCACGGAGTGATGGTGGAACAATTATTTTAGTGACACCCCGTCGTGTGATGGTCATAAGATCCTTGTCATTGAGGATATACCTTGTGTCCCTCCGTACATCGCCCTGATGATCTTTTATTTGACCTGTGGATAGAAAACCGCAGAAAGGGTTACGGGAGAGTAGGTCCGCTTCGTACTGACGCGAGCCCTTGAGGCATTTGACCTCATAGTCGTAAGCTGAGAGTCGAAGGCTCCAACGAAAGAGGCGTCTGGTGGGGTCTTTTATGGTCTTTAGCCATTGTAAGGCGTGATGATCAGAGTAGATAACAAACCTTGTACCTAGGAGGTACACTCGGAATTTGTCAAGCACTCTACAATGGCTAAGCACTCCAGTTCAGATATAGTGTAATTACGCTCATAGGAACGCAACGCGCGACTGTAATATTGTACAGGGTAGATGTTACCGTCAGGATGTACTTGTTTGAGTACACCTGCGATGCCCTGCGTGGAAGCGTCGCAATAGACCTGGCATGGGAGCCCTTCTTGAAATAGATGTAACACAGGTTGTGTTGCGAGGTGTTGCTTCAATTTATCAAAGGCTTGTTGACAATTCGGGCTCCAAAGCCATTTGGCGTTCTTTTTTAGTAATTGATTTAAGGGGTGGCGAAGTCTAGCATATTCTGGGATGAATTTATGATATACGTTGACGGCCCCTAAAAATGATTGTAAAGTTTTAATGTTGATAGGGGTTCTAATAGCGTTGATGATTTCGGTATTTTTAATATTAGGTGTGTAAGTCCCTGCTGTGATGTCGTAGCCGAGAAAATCTATTTAATTTTGATAAAAATTACATTTTTTAAGGTTAAGCTGGAGATTTTCCTCTAAACAGAATTTAAAGAAAAGTCGAAGGTGTGTAAGGTGTTGTTCTGAGGAGTCAGAAAAAAATAACGAAGTCGTCATAATAATGGGCTATGAAAGAGAGGTGGTGTTTGTGGATCAACTGGGTAATCACACGTTCGAAAATTCGGGGTGCTGATTTGAATCCAAAGGGTAAGCGTTTGAAATTATATTGCCCTTGTTGAGTCACGAAAGAGAGTAGTGGTTGACTCTCCTCCGCGATGGGGATTTGATAGTATGCATTGCTTATGTCAACGGCGCTAAATACTCTGACTTTCGACAGGTTATCCAGTACCGTTTCTATCAATGGCAAAGTATGCAAATTCGAGGGTACTAGTTCGTTCACGCGACGGAAGTCAATGCAGAGACGCATGGTGTTATCGCGTTTGCGAACGAGTGTCACAGGGGAGGAATATGGGCTAGAGGAGGGGGTGATTATGTCATGTTTTAGAAGTTGAGATACCTGGTCCTGAATTTCCTTCTGGTAGGCATAGGGAGTTCGGTATGGTCGGAGGGAAATAACCTTATCGGAAATAATTTTGAGCTTTACAGGGGTTATGTTGAGTGGTAATACATTGAATTTATTGATAGGGAAAATATCTTTAAAAGAATACAATAATTGCTGATAAGGGATAGGCAGTTCTGGGCGTTGTTCGATAAATTATTTAATCATTAATTCTCTAGAGGGGCATGGGCTGGTAGGAAGGTTATTAAGGTTGTAAGGGTGAAAGGGGCATTCAGGGGAAGGTTGATAAATATTACTAAGGGTTCAGACATGACGTAGCCACGCAATAATATTAGAAACGAAGTCGGTATAAACGTGGTAATTTTCTTTTATTTTTTTTTTACTTATTTATTTTTTTTTTTTCATTTCAGGCAAGAATGCCCTTCCTCAGGTTGCTACTGAGCATGATACAGAAGTGCTAAATATATAAGCGAAAGAAATTTACATGATATGAAGAAGTATGGGAAATTTACATACCAAAAAGTAAAAAGCAAAGGATTTACATATTTACAGATGAATCGAGGATATATATATTTTTAAACTATGGACAAGAAATTAATTTACATGATATGGAGAGGTATGGGGAAATTTACATACTATTAAAAGGTAAAAAGTAAAAAGCAAAGGATCTATAGATGAATGGACAACAAGAATAAAGAATAAAGAAAAAAGAAAGAAGAAAGAGAAAACAAGGGGCCGAAAGAAATGCGAAGCACGAGAACACGGTAGGGCGGGATAAAAGACCAAAAGATGCGGCAGGGGAAGTTCAGCTGGGGGGAATGGCGGGGTAAAACACGGAGTACTGGGGTGGGAGGTCGATTTTACGGTTAAAACTGGGCGTGCAATGAGAAACCAAAGATTCGAGGACTAAGCGCTGGTATTTGTTCCCGACGCCCTTGTAAACGCATACCGCGCTGTCCAAATCAAACGAGTGGCGGAAGTCTGTGATGTGTTGGCATAAGAGAGACCTGCGATCGTTAGTGCGTATGTTGCGGCTGTGTTCTGATAACCTGGTGCGGATAGATCGGCCGGTTTCACCGATGTAACATTGTCCGCAATCGAGACAGGGGATTTTGTAAACTGCGTTGGTGGCGGTTAGGGGATTAGTTTTGATCGAACTTTTGGTAATCGGATGGCGTAAAGAAGTATAGAGGGAAGGGGTATTATTAAAATAGGTACGTATTCCGAATTTGCGTAAAAAGAAAGAAATGTCGGAGTTCCTGGCAGAAAACGGGAGAACACAAAGGTCTTTGTAGGGGGGAGGGACTGTTTTGGTGGAATTGGGAGAGTAAAAATGATGACTGATAAAATCATGGGGATAACCGGCGGATAAGAGATGATTGTATACAATGCGCTTCTCATTCTTTTTGAAACGGGCGAGGGAACAGTGAGTGTAAATTCGCTTGGAAATGGTTTTAACCTTGGTGATTTTGTGGGAGACCGGGGCGTGGGACTTGAAATGTAAGTAGGAGGGGGCGGAATTTGGTTTACGGTAAACGGTTGTGTGGAAGGTGTGCTCAGTATTTACAATTAATTCGTTTCTATTACTAAGGGTTGTTGTAAGCAAGGCTCACGTGGAGGTTGATAATCGTCAACGCCTAAGTGAACCGAGTGAATTATGGGTCGTTTAGGGTTAGAAGTTATTATTCGCGAGCCGTGCTTACAAGTGGGAAGGTCACATACAAAATGGTACAAATGTTTAGGTACTGGAACACTATTTTGAAGTATCAATTGACTATGAAAATCTATTGTTAATCTTAAGAATTGCATAACATGAATAGATAGAATACCAAGTTCAAGGGGTGAATTTAAAATATAAAATGTTTCATTAAAATTAAAATTATTGAATTGTATTGGTAAGGTAACTAATCTGATTGGTTTGGCATGACTAGATATAGTACGGATAATAACATCATTTATAAATGACTGCGGCGTATAATTATAAAGCTATACAAACAGTTTTACCGCATAAGTTTCTTTTTTATTTATGAAAAATCATTTTTAATTTCAAAGAGAAATATTTAATATTTCTAACTTTTGGATGACGTATGAAAAGGTTGAATATATGAAGAGTGATGGTTTATATATGAAGTGATGACGTATGGAAGGGTGAAAATATGAAGAGTAATGGCGAACGGAAAAATAAAAGTTTCCAGGAGCGGGAATCGAACCCACAACCTTCTGCTTACCGGGCAGGTGCCATGTCCACTAGGCTATCCTAGACGTATTTCTCCGTTCGTAACTAATATTTAAACTGACTAATAATACTTATAAATGACTGCGGCGTATAATTATAAAGCTATACAAACAGTTTTACCGCATAAGTTTCTTTTTTATTTATGAAAAATCATTTTTAATTTCAAAGAAAAATATTTAATATTTCTAACTTTTGGATGACGTATGAAAAGGTTGAATACATGAAGAGTGATGGTCTATATATGAAGGGATGACGTATGGAAGGGTGAAAAATATGAAGAGTAATGGCGAACGGAAAAATAAAAGTGTCCAGGAGCGGGAATCGAACCCACAACCTTCTGCTTACCGGGCAGGTGCCATGTCCACTAGGCTATCCTGGACGTAAAACTGTTTGTATAGCTTTAATAACATCATTGTTAATAGGGGTGGAACAAATGAAACTATTAAAATTTTAATATATTCAAATTGATTTAAACTAATTATGGAAACATTGGCTCCAGAGTCAACTAGGAATGGCATCTTTAAAGAATGAATGATAGGGGTTAAAACAATTGCACTTACAGGCGTATGCTGGTTTAGGGTGCAGGTAGGTTCATTGAGCTTCGGAGGAGTTCTGCTGCCGAAGTTGGCATTACTTGGTTTCTCCCGAGCTCGTCGTTGCTGCGGTCTCGTAGACACCTGCAGGGTGAGTCGATCTTTGGGGTTGCTCGACGTTGTGGACCGCAGGTGTAAAGGTTCGAAATGTTCGCTGGTAGGGCCCTCGCTGCTGACACTGTGCGTGCCAGTGTTGTCCGCCACAGTAACGGCAAGGATATGGTGGGGTCTTGTCCACGGTGGTGGAAGGTGCTCTGCTCTGGCGCGGTGATCGTTGTTGGTAAGCTTTAGTGCTGGTGTTATCCCCTTCGTAGGTCAGCTGTTGGGCTAAGCACAACCATTCTCCTGGTTCCGAGGGTTGTGCCATCTTTAAAAGGTTGCCATAGTTACGTGGCACACCGTTGGATAGTGCTTGCACGATGGCACTCTTAGGGAGGTTGATCGCCAATCCTATTCGGACTTTGTTCTTGTAGTAGGTCTCGATCTCGACCATCGATGTGCATTTAAGCTCATAGAACTCTTGAAGAGTAAAGCTAGGGCGTCGGGGATAGACGGCGCAGAGTGACTCCTTGACCTCTTCATAAGTCTTATTGAGTAGAGCTAAGTCTTGTGCAATTTTGCGAGGTTCGCCTCTGAGTGATGATAGAGCCTTTCGAGCTTGGCGTGTGGCTCTAAGTTGTGGAAGTTCGGCTGAGACTCAAGTTGTGAGAAGAAGTGTGCGGCAGGTTCATCTCCGTCGTAGGTGATTGCTTCTTCAGGCTCACGGTTTAAAAGTTGGTCGAGACAGAGGGTGAGAGTTCGAAGGGAAGCGGCTACAGTAGAGTCGGTCGTTGGGTCTTGTGGAACTTGGTTGTGGGTTTGTTCGATCATCGTGGTATTGCTTCTTGTTTTCTTCATACTCTGGTATATGAGGGATTTGTTTCCCGGTCAGGTCTTATCCTGTCGACTTTCAATGTGGCAATATGATAATAATGTGGGGAGAGAGAAATAAGGAAACCACAAGTTTGGAAGAGGAATTCCAGGCAACCAGCGAGAGAGAGGGAGCGCGAGGTTATATCACCGCTGAACGACCGTTTGTGTCGCCACCACCCCCCGACTGTCCAAAAATAGTCCTGAGGTTCTACGAAAATGGGCCCCTTGTAATGTAACTGATATATCAAGTGACCGGCCTTTACATCCTCCTCTCTACGTCTCTCTCTGGTCGACTGTAGATTTACTTTATTATTCCTGGAAGGGTAATATTATGACATATATATATATATATTATATAAATAGAAAAGAGATTTTATGCTTGATTTTAGATATGTTGAGGATTATGGTAATGGTGATGCAGTAGTGGTTGAAATCTTGAAAGTATAATACTAAATTTAATTGAACTAAAAGAATATATAAAAACATAATTTGATTAAAGTGCTGCCTGGCTTAAGGCGAGTAGAACAAGGAAAAACAAAAGATTATTTACATAATGTACAAAAGTTTTGAGCCGGCCGTTGGGATAAAGCATCAACGAGTTTTTATAGGGGAAGAGTGGCCTCTGGCGGTCGATTTAGCAGAAAATTTGAATCAATGAAATTATAATTTAAAGTAAAATAATATTTTTATAAAACATATATATAATAAAATGGCATATATTGGATTGAATAAACGATTTATTTGCCAATATTTGGCTAGCTGAACGCCAACCTTTATCGAGGCATTACATTTTTGTATACAGTTTATTTACAGTGTATACAAAAATGTAATGCCTTGATAAAGGTTGGCGTTCAGCCAGCCGTAATATTGGCGAATAAATATTTTATTCAATCCAATATATGCCTTTTTATTATATAATGATTTAAGTATGGATTGCTTTATTATCAAAACAATATATATTAATGTAGTGCTATATCTATAATATATGAAAGAAAAATGCTATAAGAGAAGGTGTAAAATAGTTAAAATGAAAGTAAAACAATATTATATTTTAAGGTATCAAAAAGGTTTTGCATTTTTATGTAACAGTTAGGGCTATAACAAGTTCACGCTGTAGCTTCGGCAGTTACACGTCATATGAGCGGACATAATACCTTCAATTCAATATCAAATTATTCTAAAACTTTCTTTAATCATTATGAAACTTATATAATAGAACCTCCCTCTAGCGGACACCTCTCCACAAAGGACAGTTTTCATTTGCAAAATTACCGTTTTTACAATTTAGTAACTCTCCGGTAAGAGGATACCTCTCCCTAAAGGACAATTTGGTTCTGCAATTCGGTATTATTTACAGGAAGGTTCTACTGTATATATATATAAAAGCTGATATTCAAAAGCATTTCTGTTAGTTTTACATTTCATTTATATATTTGTTAACATATTCTATCTATTACAAGAGAAAGAATCGCCTGACATCATCTTGAAGAAGGAATAAAAGTTAACGGCGACGTTGTTTCTTTTATTAATGTTGTAAATTCGGCAAGTTTTCGGACTTTGACGTCCTTCGACAGGCAACTTTCCGAGAAACTAGAAGACAATCTATATATACACATACATATTTACATAATTAGAACTTTTCTTAATGAAATCTATAAGTTAAGTTTATTTTCAAACCCTATCTACACAAAATCATAAATTGATCTGGCATTATATAAAACCAACATTTGTAGATAGAGAAAGAAGCAATGGGGAGTAACTTACGTGATAACCTCTACTCGAAGATAAATCGCCAAAATGGCGGCTGGTGTAACGTCATATTATCTCCTTCTGCCGGCATAAACAGAAACCTATTTTGAGATAGACGCTCTACGTGGCCTTCAAAATTATGTTGCTTGTTTAGACAATTGGCAGAATTTTATTGACATCTTGTCGATACATGCAAAAGTCTGCGCTATTGTTTTAAAATGATAATTATATATACACGGTAGGATCAAAAAGTTCGTGAACTTTTGAAAAATAAAATATAAAACAACTTTTGAAAAATGTAAAATCAATTTACTGTAAAGAACAAGGCCTAAATTATAATTTAATTTAGCAACTCCAGTAAATGCGCATGCGTAGTTTTCATTTTAGGCATATTTTTGTTGTAAGTATTTAGCTCGCGTCGGTTTCTGCAATGTCATCATTTGAGCAAAGGGCAAATATTAAATTTTGTGTAAAATTAAAAAGTCTTTCACAGAGACATTAGCATTAATAAATGAAGCTTATGAAGACGAAAAATGGTCACGAACGCAAGTTTATTTCTGGTATAAACGTTTTAAAGATGGCCGTAAGAGCATCGCAGATGATTCAAGATCAGGTCGGCCTTTGATGGATCAACAATGGATCGCAATATTGGACAGGTACGTGATTTAATAGTTGCTGATAGAAAAATACTATTGATAATATATTAGAAATACTTGGAATTTCGTATGGTAGCTGCCAAAAAAATTATTGGTAAACATTTAAACATGAAAAAACTTTGTGGTTATTTTGTCCCACGAAATTTAACATATCAACAAAGAGAAACCAGATTATAAATTTGCAAAGATTTAATTGAAACTGCAAATGATGATTCTGATTTTTTTAATACAATAATAACTGGTGATGAAACATGTGCTTTCTTTTTGATCCACAAACCAAAAAACAATCACTCGAATGGCACACCCCAAGTTCTCCTAGGAAGAAGAAAGTTCGTCTCGACAAGTCTAAAGAAAAAGTAATGCATGTAGTGTTTTTCGATTATCAAGGACTTGTCTTTTATGGATTTATTAAAGATGGGGTTACTATTAATAAACAGACAGAAGGAAAAGGAACCAACTCTTTGAATCTAAACAGTGGAAATTGCTACATGATAATGCCCCTGCTTATAGAGTCATTATTGTTCAAGACTATTTAGCCAAACACTCTGTATCTGTCTTGCCGCATCCTCCTTACTCTCCAGATATCACCCCATGTGATTTCTTCTTCTTTCCAAAACTTAAAATAACGTTAGAAGGGAGGCGCTCTTCATCGTAATCAGAAGTAATTTAAAATGCGACGGTGGAGCTAAACAAACTTAGAAAATTGGCTTTGAACTAGCATTTCAACAGCTTTTTTCACGCTGGAAAAAAAAAATGTGTAGATAACCAAGGCTCCTATTTTGAAAATTTTGATGTTTAAATTACTCTACTATGAATAAATAGTTAATTAAAAAAGGTTTGGAATTTTTTTGATTCTACCTTGTATATATATATATACACACACTCGCACATATACAGCTTTATTAAGACCACTGGTCTTATACAGTTTACAGATGTATACATATATATACTGGATCAAAATATCATTTAATTTTCCAATATTTCAGTTGGCTGAACGCCAACCTTTATCATCCCAATTAATATCAAACCATCATAAGCCAACTGAAATATTGGAAAAAATAAATGATATTTTGATCCAATATATGCCTTTTTAATTAAATATTTATTTATGGATTGCTCTATTTTCAAAAAATATATATACTGTTAGGTTTAGGTACTTACAGTTTTTAAGAAGGCATGGGGCCATTGGTGGTTATTTGATAATAACCTTTATTATCTATTTAAAAGGGGATACTTAATAGCGAGCAACATTCAGAGAGTAAACATAGGCGAGAAGATGTAAACAAAGAGTTTGTGAGGATGATAAATCCAGGATGGCGCTATTGGCGGTCGTAGCATTCAGTTCACAACATATACATAACACTATAAATGGAAATTTTGCCGGGAGGAAATTGACCTATAGAGAAAAGGGTGGCCTCTCCCGTCAAAATGAACGTCTAAAAACAGACGCCATCTATTGACCGTCGCCGTAACTAGCGGCCTCGGGTGGGTGACAAAGCCACAACACCAGATTTGGCGAATTGAAAAGCGCACACCTAGTGACTATGGTTTCGGGCTAATGGCCCTCTTCAGTCTAGGGCGGACTTTATTCTGACTGACGAGAGCCATTAGCCCGAAACCATGGTGTCTAGGTGGACGCTTTTCAGTTTGCCAAAGCTGGTGTTATGGCTTTGTCACCGACCCGAGGCCGCTAGTTGCGGCGACGGTCAATAGATGGCGTCTGTTTTCAGACGTCTATTTTGACAAGAGAGGCGGCCCTTGTCTATATACATAACACTATGTACATGGCGCCTCTACTGCAGAGTTAGGTGAAGAATCACCAGCTGGTCTCCAGCGACATCACGTATTTCGCAGCTAAGGAGAAGACATGGTCCTCTAGACTAACTGGAAAGGTCCAGGACTGCAGGTCCGGTCGATGTTAAGAACACCTCTTCGGATGACAGTGAACAGTGGAGCTGCAGGACCAGTAGCGGTGCGACAGATCGCTGGAGATACAAACGATTCAGAAAAGCTAACTCGACGCCATGTGCTCTCGATGATTGCTATTCACATTGCGAATTAGAATGAATAACATTTTTTAATTATATATCTTCATTATATCGAAATTTCAACTCTATCATTGAGGAGGGGGAGCAGTAACAGGCTCGTTAAAAAAAAACTCTAGTTCAGCTGGCCCAGCTGTAGTACCAGGTCCCACCTAGGGTTACAGGCAAATCATCTCTGGCACCAGACGAAGACTTCATAATTCTAATGGCGTAAGAGTTGAAAATGGCAGCGTCTGTTCTTCATGTTAGAAGTGGCTGCAGTGACGTCTGTCCTTATGCTAGAGACGGTCACCCCTTTGGAGCTAAGTCGGACTGCTACAGTGCTCCCAATCTTTTGTAGATTAACACCAGACGCATACTACCCAAATTGAAGGGTCGCCTCTCAAGTTTTATGGGACAAGAGAAAAAATTATATCGGTAATATAGGGTAATAAGTTCATTATTACCAACAAGATAAATCTCTGTATCAGTCCAACAGAGATATGTGTTGTTGTTGTCGTGTCCAATGAAGAGCCTCAGATGTCTCCATGCATCTTTATCACAGCAATCTACAGGAGTACAAAGCGAACTACAGGAGTACATGACAATTAGATACTGATTAAATTTATCTCCAGAAACCAGTTGCATTATTTTAAGTAATATGATAATAAGTTTATCAGAATATGATATCTTGTAGAACGACATTTGAAAATATCCCGCATGTGTTTCTTTTGAACGAAAAATCGAAATTTATTCCAAGGAGAAATAACGACCATTTCCAACCTTAGAGATGGAGTATGAAAGGATGAATTGTCAAGAGTAATGATAAACGGAAAAATAATTCGATTTTTCGTTCAAAAGAAACACATGCGGGATATTTTCAAATGTCGTTCTACAATCATAGGCCGCATTATATTGTATAAAAATTAATATATATAATATTTACGAACTGAAAAATATGTCGAAAGTAGCCTAATGGACATGGCATCTGCCCAGTAAGACGAACACTGTGGGTTCGATTCCCATCCCTGGACACTTTTATTTTTCCGTTTATCATTACTCTTCACAATTCATCCTTTCATACTTTATCCCTAAGGTTGGAAATGGCCGTTATTTCTCCTTGGAATAAATTTAGATTTTTCGTTCAAAAGAAACACATGCGGGATATTTTCAAATGTCGATCTACAATCATAGCCGCATTATATTGTATAAAAATCAGCATATGATATATTTTTTAATTATAAATGGCTGAAGTGACGACATCATGTTCCGAATGATTTGTATGGTATAGAAATTATATTATTGGATTTGACAAGAGAACTTCTCTCTTTGGTCGATACAAACGTGAAATCTTTATTGAATTCATATTCAAATTCCATATAAATACGCGTTAATACGCTATGATTTTCTCTCTTGGTTAAAAAAAACCATGATGACCAAATTAGGTATATTTATTTGTATTTATTTCATTAGTTGGTTGTAAATTCAAGCATGATATCAGTTTACTTTCATTTCTTTTCTTCTTTAAACTCTACTCAAACCTTGTAATTATTAAATTTTTTATGTAATATAGTATCTTAGTGTTGTTTCTTGACGTAAGCCTCCCTTGTGGGGATATCGCGTCTTATTTGATAATAAAATAAAAACAATTTAGTTTTCAGAAAAAAATATTGATATATCAACCAATAGTTTATTTTAACTCCCGACGTTTCAGTTACTTGCTGTCACTCTCTTCAGGGGAAAAATTATTGTTTGATGTGGATGTGTTTTTTTATGAATCTACTTTCAACCAACAAATTATCTTCAGAACATTTAGTTTTCCCTATTAAAAAGAATAAACGCCATTAACCACGAATTTTTCTTATATACAAGGTTCTCCCAGAAGTTCATAAACACTTGCAAAAAAAATTAAAAATCAATATTATTCGCCGTCATGTATAATGTCTTTGCTATAAAATAAATAAAGCTTCTAAGATTAAGTTTCTTGTTCAAATTTTTATTTTCAAGCTTACGGACATGTCAGTCCTTCAACAGGATTATCACGATAAAAAAAATAGTATAAGTAAAAATTAATTTGTATATAAAATAGTATATATATATAAAAATAAGTTTTATATAAAATAGTATATAACATCTATTTTTTATCGTGATAATCCTGTTGAAGGACTGACAAGTCCGAAAACTTGAAAATAAAAATTTGAACAAGAAACTTAACCCTGGAAGCTTTATTTATTTTATAATATTATAAATCAGGGAAGAACGTTTATTTATAATGGCTTTGTATTATGTATAAAGTAATTGTAGAACTACTTTAACAATTTAACCGCAAATGTGTCTTTTGAATGAAAAATCGTAATTTATTTTAAGGAGAAATAGCGACTATTTCTATCCTTAGGGATGATGTATGGAAGGATGAATTGTGAAGGGTAATGATAAACAGAAAAATAAAGTTTCCTATCCCTGGACACTTTTTTTTCATTTATCATTACTCTTCACAATTCATCCTTTCATAATTCATCCCTAAGATTAGAAATAATCGTTATTTCTCCTCAAAATAAATTACGAATTTTTCATCAAAAGACTCATTTGCGAGAAAATTGTCAAAGTCGTTCTACAATAATAAACCATATTATATTGTGTGTGTATTATAAATAAATCAATTGTATTATATATTATTATTTATTCGCCGCAATAATATTATTCGCTAAGTAATAAGAAAAACAAAGTTTTAATAAAACACGAACTTTTCGGACAACCTTATAGATGAAATAAACTTTCCAATGTTCTTAATGCGATGAAAAATATAGGGAAAACTGTGTATTTTTGCAATTGAGCAATGTTCTACCGTAAATAATTTATAAAAGGTCCAAGCCAGGCTTAAATTTAAATAAAATATTCGTACCTATTTTAGACGCGTAAGATTCTTTTTGAAAATAAACAATATCTACTGCCCTTACTGCAATGGAAACCGCTGGGAGGGTTCACTTCTGATGAGCAAGCCTCTCCAATTAATTTTTCCATTGCAGTAAGGGCAGTATTGTTTATTTATATATCATCATCATACGTGTATATACACGAGATTTAATAAAGTACTATCATCTTGTGTCACCTTGAGGGGTCGGTGGAAGGATGGTCTAAACCCTTGGTTTTTCGACCGCTAAGACCCAGGTTCGATTCCCGCATTGAGCTTTTTTTTTCTGATTAAAAAATTAATGTGCTCCAGTGGACCCCGATTCTTGCAAAAATCCAATCCCACCAGCAAGTGCAAGTAACCAAACGGGGTTCTGGCACATTTGTGTGTGCAAAAACTTTTATTAGGGATCAAGCCCCATACAGGATTCTCCCAGTATAACAATGGTTTTAATTTAACCTAAAAAGTACTATATACATTTCAATATTAACATGAACCCCAAAAAACTTATTTACACATGTTTCTCATCCTTCTCGCCTTCTCACAAAATTTGTATAAATTTATTGCACTATGTCTACTGTTCACCGTTTCTGACAGCAGGGATTGGAGTCATAAATAATTATCGCTTGTGTTATTAAAAAGTAATTTCCTTTCTTCATACAAATGATTGTAGGTAAATATATTGTGAGTTAGTTCTGATTCAAAATTATCCATGCACAATACACTCGTCTTAGAGACAGGCTGGCGTGAGGAAAGCTAAATTTGGAGAAGTTCCCAACAAGAAAATCTAGAGATTATTAAAGAGTATACGATTAATAAATGAACTAAACTACATTTTGAACAGTAAGTCCCTTATTATTCTACTTAATACCCGTTGCTTGATAATGCAAACTCGCTTCAGAAGATGTATAAGAAAAAGGTAAGTAGGAAGTTGTTGATTTTGCTTATAACCTTTTAAAGATACTGATTTAAAAAAAAAAGATCAAACATTATATCTTTATTTTTATTATTCTTTCTTATCTCCACATAATCAAATTAAGGTATCAAGCTTGTAAAGCTTGTTGGTGGTGTCTGCCGGGGAAGAGTAGAGCTCATCAATTGGATGAATCAATACAGTCAAAAATGTGGTTTGGGGTTGCAGGTTGAGAATTTCCCTTAGTACATAGTGTTGACAACCATCATGACTGGGTGAAGTATAATGCGTCTTCCTTTGTCATTAAGACTGGGAATACTACTCAGTGGCAACAGACTTAACCCCAAAAGAAATGGCCACCTCTGACATGAGGAACAGACGCCATGTGCAGCCGCTCCTAACATGGAGTACAATCGCTGCTCATCCTGTATTCCTGGATTAGAAACCCTTACAGGGTACTATCAGCCGGGCCAGCTGAGCCCAGGTTTTTTAGTGAGCTTGTTACTGCTCCCCCTTCTCCTTTTTCATCCGGGCTTAGGACCGGCAAAGGCGGTGTTATTATCTTAATCGATTTACATGAGAGAGAACAAAACAAACCTTTAAAATAGTAAACAAAGAAAACTTATCTCTTACGGTTAGCGCCTATTTTCTTGTGATCTTACACTCATACTCTGTGAGAACAATTAATCAATTAAACCTAAAATATATTTAAAAGGCAATGTGGAATAACTAACCTGGTTTTAAACTTATTTAGTGATTTTGATTCAAGTAACGTTCTACAAGTGATATATTTCTCTAGTGTACAGATATAATGATAATAATTGTGTTTTTATTAATATATACATACAATTTGTTGCTACATTTTTATTTTCAAATAAATTTTCAACAAGGGCATAAAGAAGTGAATTTTAAATTTGCTATAAAAATATTGTAACATTCAAATTTAATTTTTCTTAAAAATAATTATATAAAATTCAATTTAGAAATATTTAAAACGATTAATCCTTTCAATATATTATAATAACGTATAGAATCAATAAGGATAAGTTTCTTTATTTGTAAAATCAATTCGAGCTTTCGGGCGCAAGCAGCCCTTCTACAGGAATATTGGAAATTTAATAGACATGTATGTACACATATAGATGGTATTTTGCTTTGGTCTTGTATAGCGTGGGTTGGATCACATGCCCACGTTATTTAGTTTAAATCTAAGAAAAGAAATCAAGTCATTAAACTCCGCCATAGAGAAGAAACACCAAAAGAAACTTCAATTCTGGTCTAAGAAATATAACATCCAACTCATACCACCTGAAAACCAGGCCAATATTCTAAGCTTATCGAGCTATGATCTCTCAACTGATGAAATTAACTATTTATCAAAGGGGACCAAACATAGATACCCCATGAACACATATAATTATAAAATAATTGCAGGAGTAGAATCGGCAATATCTACCCTAACACATAATGAACAATCCAAAATCAGAAACTTAGTCACCACGTCCTTAGAAGAATCTTCAAGATCGCCTACCTTTAATCCCAATAATCAAAATATAGCCAATACACTAAGAAGCAAGAAAGAAATATTAATTACAAAAGCAGATAAAGGATCCCAAACAGTTATTATGAACACTTTAGATTACACATCAAAAATGAATGAAATCCTAAGCAACTCCACAGTATTCATACCTATAACAACCAATGAAAAATCTCAATCATATGCCCAATATACAAAAGATCTAAGGAATTTAAGCAGAGGCAATACTATTACTACAGAAGACTTATAATCGTTCCTAGAAAACATAAAAAGTACCACTTATATTTACGGCCAACCCAAGACCCATAAACCAGGTATTCCTATTCGCCCTATCATAGCATATCATATGTCTCCTATAGCCCCCTTAGCTAAGTTCCTAGCAAACTTCCTTATCCCCATTCTAAAAGACAATCCTACCACCACATCCATCACATCCATACCAAAATTTATAGAAAATATACACAACCTCCCCCCCTCTCCTAACAGCACCATGATTTCTTTTGACGTAGTTAATATGTACCCAAGCTTACCACACCATCTAATAATAGATAACACAATAGAATTTTTAGCATTAAACAATATACCTCCAGATATCTCTTCTAAAATTATTTCATTAGTTAAGCTCAGCCTACAATATAATATATTCTCCTTCAATAGCAATTTTTATAGACAAGCCAAGGGCTCCTCCATGGGAAGTCCCCTCTCTTCACCTTTGGCAGAAATAGTAATGAGAAAAATTGATAAAACGATAACCAACCTTTTTCCCACATATATCATCATGTGAAAAAATAGTACAAATGTAACATTGTACTGGGATAAGGTGCATAAATTAAGAAAAAGGCATCTCCTTATCGTGCAACTGAAAGTTGCTGATGGCTTGCGCCATCTATTGGAATAAATATCAACTATTCTCGTTGATTTTTAATTATTCCAGAATTGGCCAAATACCCATTCTTGATTAATCAAGAAAAGCTAACCACGGACGCGTTTCGGGCTGTTGGCCCTCATCAGCGTGGTGCAAGCTGTACCTCAACGACCAAAAAATTGGTCATTAAGGCATCCTGAAAAATCATGAAACGGGTATTTAAGGCCAGAATTGCGTGAGGACGCTACACAATGTGAAAAAATAGTACAAATGTAACATTGTACTGGGATAAGGTACATAAATTAAGAAAAAGGCATCTCCTTATCGTGCAACTGAAAGTTGCTGATGGCTTGCGCCATCTATCGGAATAAATATCAACTTTTCGCAAGCCATCAGCAACTTTCAGTTGCACGATAAGGAGATGCCTTTTTCTTAATTTATGCACCTTATCCCAGTACAATGTTACATTTGTACTATTTTTTCACATTGTGTAGCGTCCTTACGCAATTCTGGCCTTAAATACCCGTTTCATGATTTTTCAGGATGCCTTAATGACCAATTCTTTGGTCGTTGAGGTACAGCTTGCACCACGCTGATGAGGGCTAACAGCCCGAAACGCGTCCGTGGTTAGCTTTTCTTGATTAATCAAGAATGGGTATTTGGCCAATTCTGGAATAATTAAAAATCAACGAGAATAGTTGATATTTATTCCGATAGATGGCGCAAGCCATCAGCAACTTTCAGTTGCACGATAAGGAGATGCCTTTTTCTTAATATATCATCATCTGGCAGAGATGCATAGACGACATCTTTTGTGTATCCAACTCTAACAAAATAGATTCCATTTTTACCCAACTAAAGTCCATACATAATGACATTGATTTCACTATAGAAACAGAAAACAATAATACCTTACCATTTCTAGATGTACTCATACTTAAAACACAAAACCAATACACAACAGAAATATACCACAAGCCAAACTCCACTCCAGATTATATACACTTTTCCTCTTATAGCCCCCTCAGTCACAAGATAAACACTGTAAAAACCCTTTCCAAAAGAATATATACACATTGTTCCACCCAGCTCTCAAAAGATACAGAAACCCAATTTTTGATCAATAAACTCACTTCTAATGGTTATCTAAAAAACTATATTAAGACACTTCTATAATTCCTCTCTTATAAGAAATAATCATGTTTATAAATCAATATGTATAATTCCCTATTCCCATAGTAGTACCAATATAGCCAGAATTTTAAGCAAACACGGTATAAGAACATATTATGAAAGCAACCCAAGTATAGCAACCATAATAAGAAACCCCATTACCAGAAATAGTATTCCTATATCAAAACTATACAATAGCAAAGCCGTATATTCCATACCATGCAACCAATGTAATAATGTATATGTAGGTGAAACAGGCAGACATATAAAAGACAGAATAGACGAACATAGAAGAAATATTAAAAATAAAGACCCCAAATCTCTAATAGTGCAACATTTCAGAAACACAGATCACGATTTCAACCTAGCAAACCCTAATATTCATTACACAAACATAAATAGTAAATATAAAAGATTAATACTGGAAGCACTAATTTCATCAAAATATAATAGTATAAATAGACACATAGATATCCCGGAGACATATGATAGGCTGGTCCAAAAAATAAAATAGAATTATCCGTTTTATCTTCATCACACCATTTAACAATTTTGCATTTAATAATATCAGCCAATTGACTAATTTACATAGCAATAATTTTTCTTAAATAATAAAATAAAAAACTTCATAAATAATCATAGATATGCAAAATTTCGCTTATATATATATATGTATAAATAAATATAGGGCATATATTGGATCTAGATTTATTAATTAGCCAATATTTCTAGGTGAAAAACGCCTCTCTTTATTGGGGCTTTTCTTAGATTATTAAATCACGTGGGCATTTGATCCAACTCACGCTATACAAGACCAAAGCAAAATACCATCTATATGTGTACATACATGTCTAATTGAAATTATTTCCAATATTCTTGTAGAAGGGCTGCTTGCGCCCGAAAGCTCGAATTGATTTTACAAATAAAGAAACTCATCCTTATTGATTCTATACGTTATTATAATTTAGAAATATGCTAAGACTTATCAGATATTTAATTAAAATTTTATTATATATAAATGTTACCAATATCTATATTAATAAAATGGAAATTTCATAAGTGGACATCACTAAAAACTTTCGTTCCAATGCATCAATTTCAACCAAATTTTCAACATTTATGTAAAACGAGATGGAGCAGGTTTTGCTTAACATCAAAATATATTTCCTAACATTAACATGCGTAACTTCGCTGTTATCGATTAAATACAAAAAAAAATCAACAGAGTTAATTTTATTTATATATAAATACAAAATTAAATTTCAACAGAGTTAATTTTTTTACATACTAGCTAATAATCTCAATCTAAAAAATATTCAAAACAAGCAATTTAAAGATAACACCATATGTAAAACAGTCGGCCAAGAAAACAACAACGATATTACATCTTTCTCACATATTCACACACAATCTTGATTAATAATTAAAACTAATCTTTAACATTGTTTATTATACTTCAACTTTTATTTCTCATTTGTTTTTAAATACCCAATTGTTTTATCATGTTTCTAATTTTGCCTAACAAATATACAAATTTATAGTGACCAGAATATGCAAATTTTATCTTTGTTTTTATTTAACTTGATATCGTAAACATAACATCCATTGTAAGCATTTTTCTGTTCACCTTCCGTGGTTTCTCTTTTCTCTGATAGTTTTTAGGTGTAGTATATTTTCTTATTACTATACTACAAACATTCCCTCGAGAAAAACCTGGGCGACGCCGGGTACATCCGCTAGTATAATATAAACACAAGGTAATAAGACCAAATCCAAATGAATAAATAGTGTGTGACGTTTCGGTGACAGCATTGTTACCATCTTCAGACAAAAGTACTTAATGAGAAATTTTACCACAGCATGTTTTAAAATCTGAAGATTATAACAACTCTGTTACCTAAATGTCACACACTATTTATTTAATTGAATTTGGTCTTATTACCTTAGGTTTATAATCTATAATCCAAATTGTGCCTTATCATTATAATTTAAACACTTCAAAAATGTTCATGCATTAACGAAAATGCTACTCTAAATTAAATAATGCTCAAAACGATAAAATTCATTTAAAATATGAGAAAGAGAGATTTTTCAACTTTTTAAAATATATAGTAAATTATACTAAATCATTTTGACAAGATAATTTCTATTGTAATCTTATCTATATGATGAATTCCATAAACAATGAACATTATAGAATTTTAAAACGAAAATTTGACTATATTGGTAAGATTATATCAGATTATGTGTTCATTGCATGTTCATATAGCTCTATTTATTATTAGCGTAATATATGGTTCTTATTTCCTGAGGAAATATTTCCTAATAAATATCTAATAATTATGTCCTTATATAACCAGACATATAACTGTCCCTTGTCGAAGACTCTCCGACCCATTCACAGCCTAGGCCACAATTAAGACACCAGTCACTTCGACAAGGACAAATCTGTGACAAATGGTTCAACAAGTCTTTCTTACATATTTTGTCATTGCAGCCGAGTGGACAAGGTTTAGTGGAATATTGGCAGAGATCTTTATGGTTCTCGGCTTCTTGGGAATCTTTGAAGGTCTCCTGACAGCTATATTTCAATTTAGAAAGATACTCTCTCCAAATAAATCAAAATTCAAATAGAATCTTAAATGAGAAATTATCAAAATTCAAAAACTGAATAGAGAATGTAAATAAAATATTAATTCAATATATAAATCCATATATTCTGATTCGCAATAAAATACAAAAGCACCTCATTAGAATTTTAAAGATTATATTTAACGATATAAAGTTAAATATGTTTTTATATCTTCTGGAAAAGATTCATAATATCTATCCATTAATTCTTTCTTCATCCAAAAGGTACACATTTTCTGAATATTCCCTGTATTATTGAAAGAACTAACTAGGGAAGTACAGTAGACAATAACTTCATCATTACATGAGTTACATAGTGTCAAAATGGCGTATCGATATTTGATAGTTTCATCTTCATCAGATTCATCATCAAGGTAGAATTTGATAGACAAAGCAAGTTTCGTAGAATTAGAATGTTTACCATTAAAAATTGTTGTGATATTTTTGTCATCGATTTCAAAAATAACTTCTTTTTTATATAAATGTAAATTCTTGTAATCTATTATATCGAATCCACATATATCTCTCTTCCCATAATCAATTTTTCCATACAAATATTTTAAGGAAATATCAATAAAATCGTCAAAAATCATTTTAGGAAACCAACTATCACATCCCAATTCAAGATCAAGTTCAACTTTACCAATACGTAACAGGCAACTTTTACTTAATTGTATATTTGGAGGCATTTTTTGAACGTATTCATCTTCGAGCTTCTTTATCTCATTATCTAATTCTTTATTCTTCTTTGTTGTCATATCATATAGACCATGTTTATTAATGTTGCTACTTGTCACCATCGCCAGTTTTTCTATTACAGTATTCATTTCTGATTTAAGAATTTGGGTTTCTTCTAATTGTAATTTTATAGCTTCTTTAATTTGAGATTGACTTATTGAAATTTCTGTTATTTTTCTTTTTACATTTTTGATATCTCTCAAACCTTCCATTGTATCATTTTTGAATGAAGTGAGTTGTTGCAATATTTGCTGACCTATACCTTCACTGACCTCGTTCCTTATATTGAGGCTAAGATCATCCAACTTTAGTTCAATGGCCTTCCACTTCTGAGAGGTTTCCTGAGAGATTCTCTTCAGGGAACGACACAAAAGAGGGAAATGTATGTTCATATCTTGTTCATGACTGTCCCTTGCCGAAGACTCTCCGATCCAATCACATCCTAGGTCCTGCATGCTACAAGGAAAAAGTCTTTTAGAACAGGAATTCTGGTGAGACTCCAGATCTTTGAGGACCGTCTCTATATGGCAGAACGGACACTGGACTGGCTTGAGGGGGCAAAGATCTCGATGAGAGTCCAGATGGCTGTGGAACATCTCCAGGCCACAATTAAGACACCAGTCATTTCGACATGGACAAATATGTGACAAATGGTTCAACAAGTCTTTCTTACATATTTTGTCATTGCAGCCGAGTGGACAGGGTTTAATGGAATATTGGCAGAGATCTTTATGGTTCTCGGCGTCTTGGGAAGCCTTGAAGGCTTGCTGACAGCCATTCTCTGCAAATGAACAAACCACCTCGCCTTCCTTTTGTTGAACTGCCATTTGATATCAAAAGGATTGGATATTCATATCTGAAATGCACACAAAACACTTTCTTGAACATAACAATAAATTTTATAATTTCAAGAGTAATATATGGATGGTTAATAAATATCATTATTTACATAGATTAAATATACATAAACCAAACAAGGATACAGCTTTTAATATTTATAGGTGAGAGCTCAATAACATCAGCGAAGGCATTGTTTGCTGTGAACTATTGAAAACCCTAAATAAAATATTGATTATGCGATATAAATTTTCTTTAAGAAGCAATAGAAATAAATAAATATATATTTCACAATTTATAAACGTTAGTCTATATGTGAAAAATAGTACAAATGTGATATTGTTTACGCCCGAAACGCGTCCGTGGTTAGTTTTCTTGATTAATCAAGAATGGGTATTTTGCCAATTCTGGAATAATTAAAAATCAACGAAAATAGTTGATATTTATTCCGATAGATGGCGTAAGCCATCAGCAACTTTCAGTTGCACGATAAGGAGATGTCTTTTTCATAAGTTAGTCTATATATTACATACCTTAACCTTCAAAACATTTCATCTCAACCACTTTTCCTGATAGTCAATAATATTAATTCTCCCTCTACATAAGAAAAACCTTTCGATATCTCTAACATTTTATGAATATTCTAACCATTTCAAATTGTAACAAATGAATGACGAAAAGGTAAAATATAAAATACAGATCTGACAAAGACTGAAGTAAGTCGCTTAAATACATCTAGGTGAGAAAATAGAAAGGTTGAATAGCAAAAATTACACGTTTCTTTCTCTCTTCCCATCCAAACGTGTCAGCCATTTTGTTATTAAATATCATCTGATTGGTCTCTCCCAAATATGTTAATCCTCAGATCCATGCGAGATGGAAGAGAATCAGCAAACAGAGTTCTTGCCATCGCAGAGAGTGGACAATTGAAAGATTCAGCATGAAATGAGCAGGATACACTGTCTTGTCTTGACTTCACGCTTATGAATCTTTTATCTCCTTCAGGACTTTTCTAAACTTCCTGTCAAGCTTTTTGGGAACCTCAAATTACCAATGGTTTAATAACCACAGTTTTATCGTTTTTTGTTTGGGGGCTTCTGTTTTCCAAAATCATCGTAACACTTGTCTTCTTTGAAAAAAAGCACCTTAGATCTTGAATACAAACCTGAATAATAGGTCCCTTAAGACTGTCTACCTATAAGGGATATATTTCTCTCTTTTAAGTGGACGTTTGAGATCGCTACATTTATATGATGCGTTAGCGACATATCTTTTAAAATTATTTTTGTCGTCCTATTTAAATTAATGTCAAATTTAGTTCAACATAACGAAAAATGCAATGATCTTTATTCTACTGCATATTATTTTTATACAAAATGAAGATAACAAAGAGTATGATATCAGTGATTTACAATAAACAACTTAACCTATGAGTTTTTTTAGTTAATACAATATTTAACCATTATATTAAAGGATTTTCACTAATAATTTGATTAAAATAGATGTACACATATTAGACAAATAAAGAAAAATTCCATAAAGGCCAAGTCACTCTACATGGAAAATTTTTGAAAATCCGGTGAACTGATTATTTTATTTTCATATTCAGTAAAACTTGGATAATTCTAACGTCTTTAATTTGAATACGTCTTTAATTCGAATATTTATCTTGGTCCCTATAATTTCCTATAGAAAGAATTTCCGTTTTTAATTTGAATTTTTGGATAATACATTTTTTTTGTTCCCTTGCCCTTCAAATTACTCAAGTTCAGCTGTAAATATTTGTTAAATGACAATTGATATAGTTTTGCATCTATAAAATTCTGAATAGAAACATATAAGCACTCAGATATATTTCTACAAGAAATTCATCTATAATAAAAAAAAAAAATTAAGCCTCCGGGGAAAAGTTTGTTTTTAAAATATTTTTTATATAAAAATCTCTCAAGCTTTCAGGCAAGAAATCCTTCTACGGTATAAAATATCTTACATTATTAAAACGCCAATAAAACGCCTTAGAAGGGCTTTCTTGACTGAAAGCTTGAGATATTTTTGAATAAAAAAATATTTAAAAAAAAACTTTTACCTTTTATGTTTTTATTTTAATATTGATTCAAGGGATTATTTTATCAAATTCATCTTTATTATTACTTCTTTCAAATATTTCCCATTAACTTAGATTCTCCGATTTCAACAATGAATAAAGATAATATATTGAAATGTAGATTCCATTCTATAAACTAAAAGGGAGAAGACAAAGAATTAGGTACCTACCTATCGACTGCTAGGAAACAATAACAAAATGGCGGGCGTTATAATGTAGTATCATAATTGATAAGTAGAACCTGGATAAGATAAAAGATTCCTATTGCTTTCATTTTTCTATTCAACTTCTTTATAACGAGTGAAACTCCGCCTTTGCTGGTCTCAAGCCCGGATGAAAAAGGAGGAGGGAGAGCAGTATCAAGCTCACTAAAAAACCTGGGCTCAGATGCCCCGGCTGATAGTACCCTGCAATGGCTCCTAATCCAGGGAGACAGGATGAGCAGCGTTTGTACTCCATGTTAGGACCACATGGCGTCTGTTCCTCATGTCAGAGGCGGCCATTTCTATTGGAGCTAAGTCGGCCTGCCACTGAGTAGTGCTCCAGGTCTTAATGACAAAGGCAGACGCTACTACTTCACTCAATCATGATGGTTGTCGAGTCTCAATCTCTACAAGCTCGATACACAAATATGATTGAGCGGAGATAAGAAAGAAGAAGACAATGATTATAAAATAGAACAAAAATATGAAATTGTACTGAGATCAGATTGTTAAATTAAGACATATGTATCCTATATCTCGTGGAGATGAAGGTTGATGAAGGCTTCGTCATATGTCAGAATAAATATAAACTAATCGTTGGAATTTTTTTCATTAATCAGACTTCCGGAAAAATATATACTTGATTAACTATAGGATCCAATTACCTATGCGTTTTATACTGATGGCCCTCGTCAATATTGAATGCAGGCTGTTCCTCGATGATCAGTTCAGTTTAAAATAACTTTTTTCGGTACAGTTCAACAAGTTCAACCTAGTTCATAAATGCATAAACAATATTTATTTTCAGGTGCCAAACATATATCATATATATATAGTATATTTTAAACTGTATAATAATGACACTTTCTATTTACTACCACCCGATGTTTTGTATATAAACTATTTGTATTTTAACTCCCTATCTGTATTTAAACTAAAAATGGTGACGTCAAAATAAAGATCCAAAGAGAGAGCGGACAGCTGGTGGCAGGGACAGAGGGGAGGAAAAGGCAACACCCAGCCCATGTGAGGCCCCCAGGAACTCTTAATAGACGACCCCTGTAAACAGGACAGGTTTTGGCGGGGGGTCAGAAGCAGATGGTTCTAGGGTGTGTTTCTCGGCAGGCCGTTACACTCTCTCTCTCTCCATGGGTCAGGGATAAGCATCCAAGTTTGTGTCATGGCCTCTACCTCTGTCCCGTGGGCTGTGCCCGATCACTCTCGGTGCTAACATCCAGCCCTGCCTCTGCTTCTTGTTGTCCGCGTGTGGGAAGAACATCAACACTCGCCTCATGTACACGACTGCCAGCCTAACCATACATCGGCAGGATCACATTTGCAACAATATTACATATAAATATATAAAATATTATCAGCCTTGCAGAAAATTTATATGGACCCAGAACAGCAGCTTTACACATCCAAGATAGAGAACATTACAACTTCTGTGATAGAGATGTATGAAGACATCCGAGGCGTTTCATTGGACACGACAACATCAGAAATTTTACATACACGCAGAGCAGCAATTTTACACACCCAAGATAGAGGACATTGCAACTGCTGTGATTGAGATGTATGGAGACATATGAGGCTCTTCATTAGACATGAAAACAAAAAATGTTATATACAATACAAGGTTCGGTCAATAAATAATGTGCACAATTGATAACAATTTTTTATAACAAATTATAAGACTGAAACTCTGTATAAAATAACTCATAACAGTTCTTTATATATCAGAATTATTCAATATATCTACTTTAATTCTGTATTTCATCAAGCGTGTTGCCAACTTGCAAAAGCGCTTTATTAAAATGCCTTATCCAACTCTCTTTACCACCCTCTAACAGCTTGGAGTAAAATTTCATCACTCTCAAATGTTTTATCACGTAAAAAACTCTAATCTTCTAAACAATTAGAATACTGAGGGTTCCAGGTCAGGACTGTATGCAGAGTGAGGCATCAAAATCCAACCATACTCTGCAATCTTCGCCAAAGCCAGGTGCGCCGTGTGAGGTCTCGCATTATCCTGTTTTAGTTTTTTATTTACTGGCGATATTTATTGGATCCAGTGCATTGATTGAAGCTTTTAAGAGGGACACACCTTAATGAAAAATACAATTCTCATCACATGTTATCACGCCTTTAAAACACCTAAAACGGTTCTCCAGAAAAAGGTCTCCGCGAGGTCTAAACAGGTATCTTTGAAAATTTGCACCATTTATTGTGTTAGGAATTTTTGCACCTATTGTGAGCACAATTTTCGATATCCAGGTACATTAATAGGTTTAAGAGCACCTCCTTTAGATAAGAAAATATTTTCTATTATTTAATAAGTCGTAATTGTCCAGTTATTCTTGATCTATCCCTCCGTTAGAGATAAATTTTGGTCTCTCACTACAGAGGTTGGTCTCTACGTGGCCTTTCTTTATCACTAACTAGACGAATGACCCGGGCAACGCCCGGGTTTACACGATTAAATGTATATTACATATGGAAGATGGACGTAGTTCCCGGAGGTCACCCGCGAGGCTTTTTTCTTGGCACAGCTGTGTCACCAACTCTGCCCCCGCGCGTCAGGACCTCTTGATCCCTCTGATTGGTCGGTGGGAACTTGGACTGTCCAACTGGCCGGCAGCCGGACGATTACATTTTCTCGACGGGGGGGGGGGGGGGGGCAGGGGGCAGGGAAATCACGTGTTCGCCGACAGCCAACGGGCGCGCGCCGCCGGCAGGTAGCCTGAGATTCTAGAGGGCGCTGCTCGTGAGCTAAGTTGAATAATTTGAATATATAGTTTTAATAATTCATTTATATATTTTTTAAAATAGCCTATCGTCATCCCCGTTATTTTTTACCTATGTATGGAAATTTTGGTTTGAATTAGTGAACTACTGCGAATTTGTATACAGGCCATACAAACCAACAGACAGACAAACATACAAACATTCATTTTTATGAAATAAAAAATAAACGATAGCAATGCGTTTCTTTATACGTGAAAATTTAATGCAAGCTTTCGGATCTTATCGAATTTTCCACAGGCCAAGCTAAAAGCTGAGAGAAAAAAAGAGTATATATAGATGTACAATATTATTTACATACACCTAACGAAGATAGAAAATAAAAATATAAAAAATAAAAATAAATATAAACACATTTACATAAAATAATATATAAATTTCGCCAGACTGCAGGACATCTACATGTTCGAAAATTAAGACGCAAGTAAAATTCTATCTACATACGAACAAAACATGGTGTATGGGGCTATGGGTGTGAAGGTCAAACTGGGCTAGATGAGGAAGGATCTGGTGAAAAGGAAGGGCTGGGCTGTTTTTTCCTGAATGAGTGGTACTGAGATGGTAGTTCTATACGCCTGTTGATACTGTTTAAATCATGAGAGACGAAGGATTCTATTAATAATCTTTGATATTTGGATTTGATGTTGTGGTAATGACAGGTTGGGTCGGAAAGGTTAAAGGCATGGCCGGTTTTTGAGGTGTGCTGAAAGATCAAAGATTTGGGATCTTTGTTTATTATATTTCTGTTGTGCTCGGAAATTCTGTTATAAATGAAGCGGCCAGTCTCACCCACATATTTTGCGTTGCAATCTTGGCAACCTATGGAGTAAATGGCATATGGTTGTTGGTCGGGACGTTTCTTAATATTGGATCTGGTGATGGGGTTCCGGAGTATTTGGCCTATTGAGAGGTGGTTGGTGAAAAAGGTTCTTAAACCAAATTTTTTGAGGGAGTGGGCTATTGATTGATTTTCAAAGGAATAAGGTATAATGCAGGTGTTACGGTTTACTGCGGGCTGAGTGTGTTTGGAAGGGTTAAAACTATGTCTAGGTATAAAGGGAAGTGGATAGCCTCTTGATGTTAGATTACTGCTGATGGTTATCTTTTCTATTTTTTTGAAGGCTGGGGTGGAGCAGTGTGTATGTATTCTTTTTGTGAGTGTTCTGACGACTGTGAGTTTGTGGCCTATTGGGTTATATGAATCAAATAGGAGATAGGATGGTTTTATGGATTTTTTTGTAATAAACTGTTGTGTGGTATGATTCATCAGTTTTGATAAAAAGAATGTCCAAATATGGCAGAACTTTGTGGGACTCATGTTCTATTGTAAAAGTGAGACGTGTATGGTAAGAGTTTAGGGTTTCCAACACCAATAGGACGTCATCCTTGTGACATATGCAAAAAATGTTGTCTAGGTACCTTTTCCAAACTTCTATTCGGAGATGTTTCTGTTCCAAAATCCAGCTGTCAATGACGCTCATGACGAGCTCTGCCGCAATGTTGGGTAAAGGGCTGCCCATAGGAGATCCACAGATTTGTTTAAAAAGCTGATCTTCGAAGCTGAAGTTAGATGTTGCCAAGCATGATTCAAACATTAAAATGATTCCTTCTATTTCAGGGTTCGGGATGCTGTGCGAAGAAAGCAATGAACGGAGGTTTTCTAAAATTAGGTTGTGTGGGAGAGAGAGAAACAAGGAGGTGACGTCATAAGAGCACATTATGAAATCTTGTTGTGGTTTCAATGCTCTTATTTCTTGAATAAAGGCTGAGGTGCTATTAATTGAATGGGGGTTAGAGGATCGGATCAAGGGCGAAAGGCGGGAGGACAGATATCTGGAGAGCTGTATGGCGGGGGACAAGTGATAAGCAATTATGGGACGTAATGGGACTGAAGGCTTGTGGATCTTAGGAAGTCCATAGATATATGGTATGGTGTCGCTGTTTGAATTGAAGGTCTTAAATTGGTCATTCGGTGATCATCTTATTATTCTTGAGAGAGGTAAGTGTTTTTTTGAAATTCTTGATGGATTGAAGGTTGTCTGGAGCCGTGATAGGTACAAAGGTGTCTTATCCTCAACGATGTCAAGAATCTTCTTTCTATAGTCGACTTTGTTTAATATAACATTAGAACCTTTGTCAGCTTTACTGATGACTATGTTGTGGTTGGCTTTCAATTCTTTGATGGCAGTTGCGTATTTTCGGGGAGTTGCAGCATAAGGGCGTTTTTGGTTAGTTATCTTTGAGGAAACCAGGTTTCGTATTGAGTTTTTCTGTGAATTATTGAACGACGTCATTGCTACTTCAATGCCGGAGGTGGTGACATATGGATCAGCATGTCTTGGCATGCGGTATATCAGACCTTGGTTTAAAAGTTCTTCTTGGGATTGGGAAATTGGGAAGGATGACAAATTGACAATGGAGGTTTGTTTCTTCACATCTGGAAATGCATATTTTTTGGACCAAAATTCAAATTTTTTACTGTGTTTTTTGGAGATGTTGATGTCTTGTGTCCGGATTGCATTGGTGGTAGATCTCAAGAGGTCAAACCATTCAGCTGCCTGAATCCTGGATGTTAATAGACAAATAATGCCCTTTATGGTTTTACTGAGAAACCTGATCATGGAATGGCAACCTTTGGTACGTGATCTGAGTAGGTCCCAATGAAGGTTGTGAATTATTTTCTTAGAAAATGGATTTCTCACCGGATCGTTGATTCTGAGAGAAGGAGGGATGAATTTGACTGATTGGCATTTCAAATTGAATTCTAAATTCTTTCTTCAACGGGCTAATTGCAAGGATTTCTTGAAGAAAAACGACCTATATATCTCTCAACGTTGTAAAGGTAACTTTCCATTGTAAATAGACAAAAGAATTGCTATAAAGTATGAAATAAAAAATAAACGATAGCAATGCGTTTCTTTATATGTGAAAATTTATATGCAAGCTTTCGGATCTTATCGATCCTTCCACAGGCCAAGCTATAAGCTGAGAGAAAGAAAGAGTATATATAGATGTACAATATTATTTACATACACCTAACGAAGATAGAAAATAAAAATATAAAAAATAAAAATAAATATAAACACATTTACATAAAATAATATATAAATATCGCCAGACTGCAGGACATCTACATGTTCGAAAATTAAGACGCAAGTAAAATTCTATCTACATACGAACAAAACATGGTGTATGGGGCTATGGGTGTGAAGGTCAAACTGGGGAAGATGAGGAAGGATTTGGTGAAAAGGAAGAGCTGGGCTGTTTTTTCCTGAATTCCGCATGCCAAGACATGCTGATCCATATGTCACCACCTCCGGCATTGAAGTAGCAATGACGTCCTTCAATAATTCACAGAAAAACTCAATACGAAACCTGGTTTCCTCAAAGATAACTAACCAAAAACGCCCTTATGCTGCAACTACCCGAAAATACGCAACTGCCATCAAAGAATTGAAAGCCAACCACAACATAGTCATCAGTAAAGCTGACAAAGGTTCTAATGTTGTTATATTAAACAAAGTCGACTGTAGAAAGAAGATTCTTGACATCGTTGAGGATAGAGACACCTTTGTACCTATCACGGCTCCAGACAACCTTCAATCCATCAAGAATTTCAAAAAAAACACTTACCTCTCTCAAGAATAATAAGATGATCACCGAAGACCAATTTAAGACCTTCAATTCAAACAGCGACACCATACCATATATCTATGGACTTCCTAAGATCCACAAGCCTTCAGTCCCATTACGTCCCATAATTGCTTATCACTTGTCCCCCGCCATGCAGCTCTCCAGATATCTGTCCTCCCGCCTTTCGCCCTTGATCCGATCCTCTAACCCCCATTCAATTAATAGCACCTCAGCCTTTATTCAAGAAATAAGAGCATTGAAACCACAACAAGATTTCATAATGTGCTCTTATGACGTCACCTCCTTGTTTCTCTCTCTCCCACACAACCTAATTTTAGAAAACCTCCGTTCATTGCTTTCCTCGCACAGCATCCGAACCCTGAAATAGAAGGAATCATTTTAATGTTTGAATCATGCTTGGCAACATCTAACTTCAGCTTCGAAGATCAGCTTTTTGAACAAATCTGTGGATCTCCTATGGGCAGCCCTTTATCCAACATTGCGGCAGAGCTCGTCATGAGCGCCATTGACAGCTGGATTTTGGAACAGAAACATCTCCGAATAGAAGTTTGGAAAAGGTACCTGGACGACATTTTTTGCATATGTCACAAGGATGACGTCCTATTGGTGTTGGAAACCCTAAACTCTTACCATACACGTCTCACTTTTACAATAGAACATGAGTCCCACAAAGTTCTGCCATATTTGGAAATTCTTTTTATCAAAACTGATGAATCATACCACACAACAGTTTATTACAAAAAATCCATAAAACCATCCTATCTCCTATTTGATTCATATAACCCAATAGGCCACAAACTCACAGTCGTCAGAACACTCACGAAAAGAATACATACACACTGCTCCACCCCAGCCTTCAAAAAAATAGAAAAGATAACCATCATCAGTAATCTAACATCAAGAGGCTATCCCCTTCCCTTTATACTTAGACATAGTTTTAACCCTTCCAAACACACTCAGCCCGCAGTAAGCCGTAACACCTGCATTATACCTTATTCCTTTGAAAATCAATCAATAGCCCACTCCCTCAAAAAATTTGGTTTAAGAACTTTTTCACCAACCACCTCTCAATAGGCCAAATACTCCGGAACCCCATCACCAGATCCAATATTAAGAAACGTCCCGACCAACAACCATATGCCATTTACTCCATAGGTTGCCAAGATTGCAACGCAAAATATGTGGGTGAGACTGGCCGCTTCATTTATAACAGAATTTCCGAGCACAACAGAAATATAATAAACAAAGATCCCAAATCTTTGATCTTTCAGCACACCTCAAAAACCGGCCATGCCTTTAACCTTTCCGACCCAACCTGTCATTACCACAACATCAAATCCAAATATCAAAAATTATTAATGGAATCCTTCGTCTCTCATGATTTAAACAGTATCAACCGGCGTATAGAACTACCATCTCAGTACCACTCATTCAGGAAAAAACAGCCCAGCCCTTCCTTTTCACCAGATCCTTCCTCAACTTCCCCAGTTTGACCTTCACACCCATAGCCCCATACACCATGTTTTGTTCGTATGTAGATAGAATTTTACTTGCGTCTTATTTTCGAACATGTAGATGTCCTGCAGTCTGGCGAAATTTATATATTATTTTATGTAAATGTGTTTATATTTATTTTTATTTTTTATATTTTTATTTTCTATCTTCGTTAGGTGTATGTAAATAATATTGTACATCTATATATACTCTTTCTTTCTCTCAGCTTATAGCTTGGCCTGTGGAAGGATCGATAAGATCCGAAAGCTTGCATTAAATTTTCACGTATAAAGAAACGCATTGCTATCGTTTATTTTTATTTCATACTTTATAGCAATTCTTTTGTCTATTCATTTTTATATATATAGATGTGTATAATATAAATCCTGTATGTTTCATCTGATAAATGTTTTCTTCAGTTAACATCTTTTTAATATAATATTTTTTTATATAAATAAGCTAGCTTGATTAATGTTTAGATATTAATTATTTTTTAATTATCTGTTTTACTGGTCCAATGTTATCTTACATATTAATTAATGATCTGAATTTTTTTTTATGAAGGAACACAAGACTGCACTTCTTCGCTGATGACACAAAAATTCTATTCTCTACATATAACAAGGAAACAATTCACAAAACCTTCACGAAGCATGTTTATATGAAGAGATATAGTTTGAAAGAAAGCTAATATCAATGAACCCCCAAAATCAAATTCAATCCTTTTCTCGCGCCTAAGAAATGAAATTAACCAAATAATTAAGTTTCATCAATGTACCATCAAGTAGAAGGACAGTGTTCGATATCTAGAAGTAATTTGGATTATCACAACTCCTTCCAAAAAAAATATTGAAACAGGATCAACTTTGTAAATGCTGAAATAATCAGACTATCCTTGTTGCTTAATAAAACCTGAAAAAATAACATTATATACTTCACAAAAATAGAAATATCTTGGATAGAGGGTAAACTGGTTTATTATTTGATATTTAAACGATCTAAACCATAAGGCTCCTTGACTTATGAACATTATGACAATGGACCAAAGAGGTCTCACCAGACCACCTCTTTAACTGCATGAGAGCCTGATGACAGGACCTATATTCCAGCCCTACCAGATTGTGAATTTTATCTATGAACTAGCGGATGTGTACCCGGCTTCGCCCGGGTTTTATCCGAGTGAAAGTTTGCCTAACGAATATTATTGATAATATTATTATTTAAGACGAATGGCCCGGGCAACGCCCGGGTTTTACCCGAGTGCGTATATATTTTAAAAACGTTTTAATTCAAATACTATTCGTTACAATTATAAATTGGCGCCATTGATGTCACTCTTGTGGAACGTCCCGTTCCAAACTGTGTGTTTTTAAAAATGTTTTAATTAAAATACTATTCGTTACAATTATAAATTTGAACGATAGGCTCATTATTTCTTTATACCGTAATATTATATATATTATATATATTATATTATATATTAAAATTGCTTGTTTTGAATATTTTTTAGATTGAGGTTATTAGCTAGTATTTAAAAAAATTAACTCTGTTGAAATTTAATTTTGTATTTATATATAAATAAAATTAACTCTGTTGATTTTTTTTGTATTTAATCGATAACAGCGAAGTTGCGCATGTTAATGTTAGGGAAAAATATTTTAATGTTAAGCAAAAGTTGCTCCATCTCGTTTTACATAAATGTTGAAAATTTGGTCGAAATTGAAGCATTTTAACGAAAATTTTTAGTGAACAACACTTATGAAATTTGCATTTTATTAATATAGATTTCGACTGCATGACCTTTTATAATTATTCGTTGGTATATTTAGAGGTGTTTATATTTTCATAAACTTATTTTTAAAAGAGAGAAAGAAACGTTATAATCATCGTAATTTCTAATAAGTATCCCTGTATATTACAATCCAAATTGTGGTTTTCTTATTAGATAGTTAAATTTTATGGCTGTCGCGATATTTTTAAGAAACTACATGATTCATTAATTAGACCCATTTTTACCTATTTATATCCAATTTTTATTTATAGCCAACATATTCACATTCAAAAATTAGTAATAATTGAAAATAATCCCTAAAAAAAGAATAATAAGTGTTTTCACATATACACTGCGTGACATTGAAAATGAAACACCAAGATATAGTGGCCAGAAAGTGATGAAACTCGGCAGACAGAGAGAGACAGGGACGAACAATAAGTGATCTTTATTTCAAAATGATAGTCATAATACAGAGAGCGAGAACGGCGTCGGCTTAGTAGCAAGTAGGACCACCGCGGACGGCGATGCACGCAGCAACACGTCTAGGCAGAGAGTCAATCAGAGTACGGATGGCGTCCTGAGGGATGGCTCTCCATTCCCTCTCAACCATTTGCCACAGTTCGTCTTCTGAACGCGGCTGTGGCAAGGCATGCAAACGGCGTCCAATGATGTCCCAGACGTGCTCGATTGGTGAGAGATCAGGAGAGTACGGTGGCCAGGGAAGCATCTGTACATCTTGCAGAGCTTGTTGGCTAATGCGAGCAGTGTGCGGCCGGGCGTTATCCTGCTGATAAAAGGCATTGGGTACCCCCTGAAGGTAGGGGAGTGTCACCGGTCGCAGCACATCATCAACGTATCGTTGGGCCGTCATAGTGCCCTGAATACGAAGCAAAGGTGACCTGGAATCATACGCGATTGCGCCCCAAACCATGATTCCACGTTGTCACACGGTGGGGCGTTCCACAATTGCTGCCGGTTTGGACCTTTCTCCACGTCGACGCCACACGCGTACACGGCGACTATCACTGGGCAAGCAGAAACGCGACTCATCTGAGAACACGACCCTGTGCCATTCCGTCATCCACGTCGATCTAGCCCGGCAGCATTCCAAACGTTGGCGCCTATTCGGTGGGGTCAATGGCAGTCTTCTTAGCGGACGGCATGAGTGCAAGCCATTAGCAACCAATCGACGGGAAATGGTTCTGGTCGAGATGGAATGATCTAGGGTGTCTTGCACATGTTGCAGGATGGCGGTACAAGTGGCTTGTGGGGCCGCCACTGCTTGTCGAAGGATACGCCGATCCACACGTGCTGACGTCACTCTGGTTGCACCGGCATTCCTATAAATTGCCACATTTCCTTGTTCCAACCATCTTCTCCACAGTCGGTGCACCGTGGACGCACCAAGGTGTGTATCAGCTGCGATTTGACGTATGGACCAAACCTGCCCTTTTCAGTCCGATCACCATGCCCCTCGTAAAAGCGTCTGTCTGCTTGAACTGCCTCCGTTTTACGATGACCTGGCATTCTCTGTTATTACACGTGTCTTTTGACACAAGAACAAAATTTCTACAATGATTTTCCTTGAAGAAATAACGACACGAATACTGTCCTTTCTGCAAGTTCCTTCCCTTATATCTTACTCCATGTGCGCACGAGAGCTGCGCATTTTACATCATTTGCATAACTCGGTTAGGCGCGTCTACCCTGAAATTTGCATAGTTTTCTGGCGACTATTTATTGGTGTTCCATTTTCAATGTCACGCAGTGTATGTACGAAATTAAAGAATTATAGATGATTTTCAAAATTGAAAATATTGATACGTCGCTACAGTGTCAAAGATGGTCAAATAAACACATGGGATAGGTAAGGATCTCTGTTGGACACTTCTTTATTTACCTTCGTTTATTATGGAGAACAAGTAACATACATCATCCAACATTCACTGTCAACAACAGGGAAATTGACACCACTGGTGGCTAGATGGGTTTTTTCATTACTGATTGGTAGGATTCTCAGCCAATCGCGTTCACCTTCACTATGTAGCTGTTGATCAAATATTGCTACTAGAGACAAACGATGTTCTATCGTAGAATCAAGGTAATACAATACACGATGTAACCCCTTAAAGACAAATCTCAATTCGCTTGCCATACATCTTATTCTGACAAAGAGAAACTAGAGTTACGAAAAGAATGTACCTAATATGTTCTGCATCACCTTACACCTAAACAGTAAGCCATAACAAAGATACTCATATAGACAAACAACTTTGACAATATGCAACTGAGAGATTGTAATTCTTGGAATGCATTGAAACTGTTGATGAACCATGATATCATCATATACATATTTCAGAACAACTGAATTTTTAGCTAGAATTTGGCAACAAAGTAACATTTAACAGTACTGTGTTCTTGCTTTGATTCTTCCATAACTCGAATTGGAGAGTTTGACCATATGCTACTCGCAGAACTTACTGCTACTGATTCACTTAGATAAATTTTACTTTGAAATGCTTCTATTTACATCAGTTTAGTTATTACTTTGTTTTTTTATTTTTCATATGAACAAAAATGTTGATATATATAATAATATTCGGAAATATATATATATATAATGGCCTGTGTGGGAGTACAAGGAAAGAGGGAAGATAGCCGGTTTAAAAAACAACCCCCTTGGTAAACAAATGTCAATTATTCATTCTCTCCTAGGGAATTTATCTTACTCAAAAATCGGTTTAAAAGCGTCGGATTGGTAATCAAGGGACAGTTCTCACCGAGGTGGTCTCGACGCCAGTTGTTCTGGGGGTTGTTCTCGAACCTTCTATCTTTCCTCCCCGATCTATTTCCTCACGGGGCCTCTGGATCCTATGTGTCCTTACCACTCATCACTCAACCACCACGACTGCTTCTAACCAACATGCCACATTAAATTCATATATCCAACAGAATAACAAACTACATTTCTACATATATATATAATCTTAGTGTAATAACGCTTTAAAAAATAATTCTCTTTTTCAATATGGACAAATTGATAAATGGCCTTCGTTTAATCAGGAATCTTCTAGTACCACATTTTTGTCGTTTTAGTTAAGCTGGACCACATGGACGAAGGCCAAAATCAAGAAACTCTTACGTGATATAACACTCTTGATTTATCAACAAAGAAATTTTGTCCAATAGAAATAGGTTATTATAAAATTTCGTTTTATTAAACAAGCCCCTGCAAGGAACAGTTGCACTATCATAATAAATTATTTTTGTTTAAAATAGATAAAGTTTTAAATTTCGAATAGAATTATGACACTAAATTTAGAAAAATTCAAATATTTATATAAAAAGTGCATACTGTGAAATAAAAATATCTTTTTCTTGAAATATTTTGAGAGATTGCTCTCTTTTTAACAATTTATTGCACAATAGTATCAATTTTTCTATAAATTTATTTTCAAGTAGTAATAAATACATATAAGAAATTTATTGAAAATATTTGTTTCGAATGTTCATAATCTTTATATTTAAATTAAATTCTCTAGTAAATATTGAATAGGGCAAAACTAAAAATAGATAGTAAATAGTATTGTAGAAATTAAACTCTTTAAAACGATCATTAAAACAATAATAAACAATAAGAGGAGCTTCTTGTGTAGATTTCTTTATTACCGCAAGCTTTCGAACAGAACGTTCTTCATCGGGCGTGGATAGCAAAACGTGCTAACTTAGCACGTTAGCACGTTTTGCTATCCACGCCCGATGAAGAACGTTCAGTTCGAAAGCTTGCGGTAATAAAGAAATATACACAAGAAGCTCCTCTTATTGTTTATTATTGTTTTAGTAAATTGTATAAAAGAATATTGTAATAAATTCACACACACATGATAAGAAAAGGAATATTTATTCTTCAAAAAATCACACATGTTTATATTATTTATATTATTAAAATAGTAAAAAAAATAAGAAATTAAAATAATATTTTAATAAAATTATACTATTTAGGAAAAAATATCAAAAGGACAACAATAGAAATAAGTATGGACTAGTTCCAATCGTTTTTAATCATTTGTTTAGTTGATTGTTGAGAAGAACTAGTTGATCAGGAAGTTCCATGTTGAGGTTGAGTCTGGGAATCTGCAAGTAGGGTTGAAGTGGGTCAGTCCGGGAAGCATATATGTCTGTATCCAATAACTCAGGAAAGATAGCTGAAGAAGATGAGAGAAACTGTTTGTGATTCTTCCAAATGGTGAGGACAGGTTGAGTCTATTTCTAGATGTACAATGGCAAATATCTGTCAGGACATGTTAATGGATTGTAAGTATGTTAGTAGAAGCTCTCTCTGGTAGATATTTGGAAGAAATCTCAAGAGGCAACTTGATGTGAAAGAAATTTTCCTAAGAAATCTATTTGAGTAATCCTTGGAATATATTTCTGTTAATGACGTTAGAGCAGCAATAGATGAACCGTTTTGAGAATGAGTTCGAGGCAATGTGAAGTATGTATGTGGCTGGACAGTAGTAACACAATATTTTGTTGCCCTGTCTGCTATTTCATTGCTGTTGACTCCACTATGTCCAAGTACCCATTACAGCTTAATGTAGGGAGCTCTGTTCAGGATTTTATTATTTCCATCATCAAAGATAACCATGCAGATCCAGATCTGCAAATAGATGCCAAGAAGGATCTGCATTTCGAGATAAAGGTCATTAATACGCTTGTTTGATTTATTTACGTGAGTTTAGCAGACTAGAGAATTGTTATGAGTTCAGTTTGAAAGGTAGTGCTATCTAGATGAAGTTGTATAAAATTGGCCGTTGTTCTTAGAAAGGGAATATAATTGCCGCACGATTAAGAAGTGGCCATATAAAAACCTTAAAATTTCAAAATGGGCAAAAAATCTTCAATAACTGCTTGAAATGCAATAGTGCAAATGTTTTTCTGGAGCATATCTTGTCATGCTCAGAACAGACAATAGAGGATCTATTTTCAGGCTTATAACTAACATCACAAAATTGGAGAGGAGTGGACTTCAGGAATAGGTTTAACCATGGGCTACCACCACGAACTTCTTAATCACTTTTCGATCTATCTGCGTTTTTTTGTTTCCTTTTTAAGGTTCAGACTGAAGTAAAGGAGTCATCTGAATATGCTATTGCAGATCAGCAGGTTACAGCATTGATTCATAGTTCCTTTCTTTGATATCTTTTAGAATGCCAACCAAGCTTCTATAATAATGTCGAGAGGAAGTCTCTCCTTCAGAGATATGGCTGGTAGGGTTTAAATATAAGAAAATCAAATTTTCAGTTTAACTAGATTCAAAATAATTGAAATTATTAATTTTTAATGATTAAGTTAAACCTCTCTCTAAATATATGAATAAAAAATTTTAATTACCAAAATATATTTTTAAAGCATTTTAGAATCAAGCTTTATTACGAAAATTCACATTTTTTATTAATAAAATATCTAAATTGCAAAATAGATTAATATATTATATGCATATATATTCTGATTAACAATAAAACTGCTCTTAAGTTTTTAAAAACTTATTTAGTAATATAAAATTAAAAAAGTTCTAAAATATCCTGGAAAGACATCATAATATTTATCCATCGATTCCTTGCTTATCCAGAAAGTAGGTTTTCTGTCAAAATTTTCTCCTGAAATTGAAGAACTAACTAGAGAAATACAGTAGACAATGACTTCATCATTACAAGGGTTACATAGTGTCAAAATACCGTATCTATATTTATAAGCTTTAATTTCATCTTCTTTATTTTCAATCCAGATTTTGACAGACAAAGCCAGCTTCTTGGAGTTCGAACAAGATCCATCAAATTGCATGTTGATAGAAACTTCATTAATGGTAAATGTAAATTTCTCATTATAACTTTTTAAATTTGCATAATCTATAGAACTGCAGTCGAAATGACTGAGTCCGCTTAAATCAGAGCATCCTTCTACATATTTACAGGAAAGTTGCAGGAATTTTTTATAATCTACAGTGGGAAACCAACAATCGCGTCCTAATTTTAAATCAAGTTCAACATTACCTAATATTTTTGGGTGATTTTGTGATAAACTTATGTTTGAAGGTATTGTTATGAATCCTTTATCTTCGAACTTTTTCATCATCAGATCTATTTTCGTTGTTAACTTCTCGGTCAAAATATTTACTTCTGATAAATGATTTTGGAAATCTCCTGATTGCGTCTTCATAATGTTTTCCATTCCAGATTGATTCTCTGATATTTCTGTAAATTTTTCTTTAATATTTTCAAAATCATACAAACCTGCTTTTATGTCATTTTTGAATGAAGTGAGTTGTTCCAATAGTTGCTGACCTATAACTTCACTGACCTCGTTCCTTATATTTAGGCTAAGATCATCCAACTTTAGTTCAATGGCCTTCCACTTCTGTGAGGTTTCCTGGGAGATTATCTTCAAGGAACGACACAACAGAGGGAAATGTAAGTTGATATCTTGCTCATGACTATCTCTTGTCGAAGACTCTCCGATCCAATCACAGCCTAGGTCTTGCATGCTACAAGGAAAAGGTATTTTAGAACAGGAATTCTGGTGATACTCCAGATCTTTGAGGACCGTCTCTATATCGCAGAACGGACACCGTACTGGCTGAGGCGGCAAAGATCTCGATGAGAGTCCAGCTGGCTATTGAACATCTCCAGGCCACAATTAGGACACCTGTCACTTCGACAAGGACAAATCTGTGACAAATGGGTCAAAAAGTATTTCTTACATATTTTGTCATTGCAGCCGAGTGGACAAGGTTTAGTGGAATATTGGCAGAGAACTGTGTGATTGTCGGCTTCTTAGGAAGTCTTGAAGGCATGATGACAGCCATCCTCTGAAAATGAACAAACCACCTCGCTTCCTTTTGTTGGACTGCCATTTGAACTCAAAAGGATTGGATATTCAAATCTGAAATGCACACAAAACACCTACTTGTACGTATCAATAAATTTTATAAAAATAAGAGTAATATATGGTTAATAAATATCATCATTTCCATAGATTAAATATACCTAAACCAAACAAGGATACAGCTTTTAATATTTATAGGTAAGGGCTCAATTACAATAGCGAAGTCATTGCTGTGAACTATTAAGAAGCCTAAATAAATTATTGATTATGCAATATAATTATTCTTTAAGAAGCAATAGAAATAAATCCTTATATATCTATAAAAATGAAATGCGAAATCGAGGTTTGTTATCGCATCACGCAAAATCTACTGACTCAATCATTATGGAATTTCGCATGTAGGTGGCTGAAGATTTCGTTTAACATATAGGCTATTCAAAAAACTACAAAGGTTAATGTACTTATTTTTAAAATTATTTAACTGAACTGGATTAGTTCCCGCCTTTTGCCGCTTGGCGGCGCACTGGTCGCGACGATAAATGAATTTGATTGGTTAATAATTTTACACGTTGTTTGTTTTTAATTTGTAATTTTGTTGTTTTGTAATTTTACACGATGAATGTCTTTAAAAGGTAAGATTATTTATATATTTTTAAACTCTTTGGAGATAATATTAATCGATCGTTATCAAATTTATACGTCCCCGGAACCTGGGTTAATTAAAACTGTATTGTGAAATATCGCGCGTAGTTAGCTGAGGTTTTGGTTTAGCATTTAGGCTAAGAGTGCAAAAATTGTATTTCGAATAACCTTTTTTTTCCTTTTTAGAAGTTAAGATTTTATTTATTTATTTAGTAATATTTTTTCAAATTAAATTAATTGGAAATATTATTTATCTCGCAGCTTATTCATATCTTTTTTGCTTCGTTTAATTTTAGTTAGTGTAAATATAACGATCTACATTTTAAAAGATAAGGTTTACTATTTGATTCTCATAAGGAATATTCCTATTTTAAGACAAATTGAGAAAGTATTCTATTTTCTTTTCTTATATTTAGAGTAAGTATAAATTTTATTGAAGTTGTAAAAAGTATATTCATTGAAAAAAAGTATGTTTTTCTATATAACTTGCTACGTATATTTTACTATATGTTTGTTCCATGTAATATGTTTATGCTCTAATAGCATTTATATTGTAAGCAGCAGCTATGCATTTTCAGTAACTGCTTTTTTAAAGGTAGGCTCAAATTATTTTTGCTGTCATTTGTTTAGTTAGGGTTTATATTTATCTGCTTCACAATAAATAACTGCTCATATATATCTATAGGGTAATACCATATTTTTGAATAAATGTATTTAGATATATAGATGCAAATATACTCATATTTAAATAAAGAAATATACAATCAGCAATCGATTGGTGCATAATTTTACATGATGTTTGTTTCTATACTAAATTTATTCAAATCAAGATAGCTTTTTTCATGCTTTTAAAAGTAAAGATAATATATTGTAACATAGTATGTATTAATTTAATTTATGTAGCATAGTATTTCTTAATTTTATTATTTTTTATTTAACAGAGTGGTCATTTTATTTTTATATCTTGCGACTCTGTAAATTTCCCTCGTGGCTTATCTTTTGTTTACCGTTCTTAGTTTGTCCTCCCCTGAAATAAATTTTGTTTCCTCCTGAAGTTTTTGTCTTCCCTAATTTTCCACGTGGCATTTTGGTGGAGATGCTGGGTAAGTTAGGGAAGACAAACTGAAGATCGCCGAGAAGTCCTTGAAGCCATGGGTGCTGTGATCTACATTTTCGGAGACTGACATCAGGATTCCACCGCCGTGCTAAAGCCAAGACTTCCCTCGAAGATGACGATGTCCCTATAGACGATACGACGACAAAGCCGCTCTTCACGCCGCAAGAAAATGGACGCAAAGGTACTAGGGACAAAGTTCCAAGGCTTCGATGGAATCCTTGGCAGAAGCACGTCAAATCCACGTCAGTATCTACAATAATTGCTAGCTGTGGGTCACAGCTCCCATAGGGTAGAAGCTATGTAACATAGTATGTATTAATTTAATTTATGTAGCATAGTATTTCTTAATTTTATTATTTTTTATTTAACAGAGTGGTCATTTTATTTTTATATCTTGCGACTCTGTAAATTTCCCTCGTGGCTTATCTTTTGTTTACCGTTCTTAGTTTGTCCTCCCCTGAAATAAATTTTGTTTCCTCCTGAAGTTTTTGTCTTCCCTAATTTTCCACGTGGCAATATTTAACGTTTCATAATACTTTTCAAATTAAAGTCTTTGGAAATAATATTGCTTTTTTCCCATCCTGCAGGTCAACATTGCACTGCAACATGCTATCATAACTCTGGCTTTTGGCATTGATATTTATGTATTGTGAAAGTACTGTTTGCTACCTTAAGCTCTGGAGAGATTATAATGTAGATCCATCATGTGGAAATCACACCATAGTAAAATAGAACGCATGTAGCTGGTAGCAAAATATGTGCCCTGTGTGAAGCTAGCGTTCAAAATTCGATTTTTTTGAAATGATATTTCAATTGTTGGCCTTATTTTCACATGTTATTGACCCATAACGCGGATCCATTAGGGTTTGACATTTTACTTTTATTTAAGGTCTTGGCATTATATATATTCCTTTTTAGGCAAAAATATAATTGAGGTATATTTTGAAATATAGATAAGAATCACAAGGAAGCAAGACCTAATCCAAATAAATAAATTATGTGTGTGGTTTCAGTAACAGCATTGTTACCATCTTCAGACAAAAGTACTGAATACATTCAGTAATTTTGTCTTAATAAGGTAACAATGCTGTTACTGAAACATCACACATATTCGTTTATTTTTATTTGGTCTTGCTTTTTTGGTATTTTTAAAATTGCCCTTGACTATTAGAAAATTATGCAAATTTCCTTTTTATTTTATATACCATTTTAAAAATTATATTCTTTTGTTAAAATATCCAATTTCCCACACTTTTCTAAAACTGCAACAATAACTAATACAAAATTCTTCCAAGTCCAGGTATTTCAATATTGCAGAAATATATTACGTTTATAAAAGTTTCTTAACTATTTAGATATGTAAATGCCGGATTAGGTGCCCTTTAAAATGTTTGTTATGGCTGTTTCTTATTGGACAGCCGAGAGTGAAGTGGACAAAGTGAAATTTTCAGGTTGTGCCGACCATTTTGCTTTATTCACACTAATCATTAGATTTTTTTTTTTAATTTTTAAGAATAAAAGCCCAGTTTGGTTACTTGCACTCACTGGAGGGGTTGGACTTTTTCAAGAATCAGGAGCCATTGGGGCAATTTTTTTTTTCAGAACAAAGTGTCTGAATCTGCATTCGATGATCCCGGGTCATGGTTTTTAAAAATTAACAGTTTAGACCACTCCTCCAAACAGCACTCTATTCATTAGATGTGTTTGTGAAATAGATCCTATATTTCAGATTTTTTTACAAGCATTTTCGATATTGCTGTTTGCAATTTATCTCCATTTTGATGAAAGAAAATTCATTACATTGAGTTTACAAACAGTTGGGGCCTCTATTCATTCATGAGTAAACCTCGCTCGAACACTACCCAGGCGAAGCCGGGTCCAGTCGGGTAAAACCCGGGCGTTGCCCGGGCCATTCGGCTAGTAAATATATATTTCTCAATTTATAATAGTTAGTCTATATGTGAAAAAATAGTACAAATGAGATATTGTTAACGCCCGAAACGCGTCCGTGGTTAGTTTTTCTTGATTAATCAAGAATGGGTATTTTGCCAATTCTGGAATAATTGAAAAAAAATCAACGAGAATTGTTGATATTTATTCCGATAGATGGCGTAAGCCATCAGCAACTTTCAGTTGCACGATGAGGAGATGTCTTTTTCATAAGTTATTCTATATATTACATACCTTAACCTACAAAACATTCCATCTCAACCACTTTTCCTGTTAGTCATTAATTTAAATGCTCCCTTTATGTAAGAAAACCCTTTTGATATCTCTAACGTTTTGTGAATATTCTAACCATTTCAAATTGTAACAAATGAATGAAGAAAAGGTAAAATAAAAAATACAGATCTGACAAAGACTGAAGTAAGTCGCTTAAATATACCTAGGTGAGAAAATAGAAGGGTTGAATAGCTAAAATTACAGGTTTCTTTCTCTCTCTCTTCCCATCCAAACGTGTCAGCCATATTGTTATGACATATCATCTGATTGGTCTCCCAAATATGTTTATCCTCAGATCCATGCAAGATGGAAGAGAAGCAGCAAACAAAGTTCTTGCCATTGCAGAGAGTGGACAATTGAAAGATTCGGCATGAAATGAGCAGGTTACACAGTCTTGTCTTGACTTCACGTTTATGAATCTCCCATCTCCTTCAGGACTTTTCTAAACTTCCCGTTAAGTATTTTGAAAACCTTAAACACCAATGGTTTATAAACCACAGTTTTATTGTTTTTTGTTTGGGGGCTTTTGTTTTCCTAAATCCAATGTATGTCTTGTCTTCTTGAAAAAAAGAAGCAGCTTAGAGCTTGAATGCGAACCTAATTAGTAGGTCCCTATTGACTGTCTAGCTATGAGGGATATTTTTCTCCATTATAAGTGGACGTTTGAGATCGTGACATTTATAAGATGCACTAACGCGCCTTTTTTTAAAAATAAATGTTAGGTCTTTCTATTAAAATCAAAGGAAAGTTTTGTTTAACATAACAATAAAATATAATGATCTTTATTCTACTGCATATTCCTTTTATTCAAAATGAAGATACCAAAGAGTATAAAATCAGTGATTTACAATGAACAACATACCCTATGAGTTTTTTTAGTTAATACAATATTTAACTCTTATATTAAAAAAGGTTTCACTAATAATTTGATTAATATAGATGAACAAATATTAGACAAATTAAGAAAAATTCCATAAAGGCCACGTCATTCTACAGGGAATATATTTGAAAATCAGGTGAACTGATTATTTCACTTTCTTATACAGTAAAACTTGGATAATTCTAACATCTTTAATTTGAAGACGTCTTTAATTCGGATATTCATCTTGGACCCTATAATTTCCTATAGAAAGAATTTCCGCTTTTAATTTGAAATTTTGGATAATATTTTTTTTGTTCCTTTCCCTTCAAATTATCCAAGTTCAGCTGTATATCTTTGTTAAATGGCAATTTATATATAGTTTTGCATCTATAAAATTCTGAATAGAAACATATAAGCACTCTGATAAATTTCTACAAGAAAGGCATCTTTATTAAAACAAGAACATTAAGCATCCAGGGAAAAGTTTCTTTTTAAAATATTTTTTATTTAAAAATCTCACAAGCTTTCGGGCAAGAAAGCCATTCTACGGGTGAAAATAGCTTACATCATTAAAACGCCAATAGAACGCCGTAGAAGGGCTTTCTTACCCGAAAGTTTGAGAGATTTTTTTGAATAAAAAATATTTTCAAAATAAACTTTTCCCTGGATGCTTAATGTATTTATTTGAATATTGATTCTAGGGATTATTTATATCAAATTCATCTTTATTATTACTTCTTTCAAATATTTCCCATTAACTTAGATTCTATGAATTCAACAATAAATATAGGTAATATAATAAAAACTGTAGTTCTCATCCTATAAACTTAAAAGTGAGAAGACAAAGAATTAGGTACCTACCTCTCGACTGCTAGGAAACAATAACAAAATGGCGGGCGATATAATGTAGTATGATAATTGATAAAAAAAAAAGAACCTGGATAAGATAAAAGATTCCTATTGCTTTCATGTATCTATTGAACCTATTTATAACGAGTGTAACTCCGCCTTTGCCGGTCCCAAGCCCGGATGAAAAAGAAGGAGGGAGGCAGTAACAATCTCACTAAAAAACCTGGGCTCAGCTGGCCCGGTTGATAGTAACCTGTTAGGGCTCCTAATCCTTAGATACCGGATGAGCAGCGTTTATACTCCATGTAAGGAGCGGCTGCACATGGCGTCTGTTCTTCATGTCAGAGGATGCCATTTCTTTTGGAGCTAAGTCGGCCTGCCACTGAGTAGTGCTCCCAGTCTTAATGACAAAGGCAGACGCAATCTACTTCACTCAATCATAATGGTTGTCAAGTCTCAATCTCTACAAGCTTGATACCCTAATATGATTGAGCGGAGATAAGGAAGAAGAAAACAAAATGAATATGAAATAGAAAAAATATATAAAACTGTACTGAGATTATATCGTTAAATTAAGAAATATGTATCCTATATCTCTTGGAGATGAAAGTAGCTGAAGGCTTCATCATGTGTCAGAATAAATATAAACTAATCTTTGGGATTTTTTTTTCATTAATCTGGACTTCTGGAAAAATATCTACTTGATTAACTATAGGATCCAATTACCTACGCGTTTTATACTGATGGCCCTCGTCAATATTGAATGCAGGCTGTTCCTCAATGATAAGTTCCAGTACAAAATAACTTTATCTGGTACTGGTCAACAACAAGTTCAACATAGATCCTGAATGTACAATCAATAGTTATGTACAGGGGTCATTTATATATTTTAAATATTATCAGCCTTGCAGAAAATTTATATGGACCAGAACAGCAGTTCTACACACCCAAGATAGAGGACAATACTGTCATACAGATGCATGAAGACATCTGAGGCTCTTCATTGGACATGACAACAACAGAAAATTGACATAGACCCAGAGCAGCAGCTTTACACATCCAAGATAGAGGACATTATACCTACTATCATAGAGATGCATGGAGACATCTGAGGCTCTTCATTGGACATGACAACAACAGAAAATTGACATAGACCCAGAAAAGCAGCTTTACACACCAAGATAGAGGACATTGCGACTGCTGTGATAGAGATGTATGGAGACATCTGAGGCTCTTCATTGGACATGACAACAACAGAAAATTGACATAGACCCCAGAACAGCAGCTTTACAAACTCAAGATAGAGGACACTACTGTCATAGAGATGCATGGAGATATCTGAGGCTCTTCATTGGACACGACATCAGAAAATTTACATACACGCAGAACAGCAGCTTCACACACCCAAGCTAGAAAACTTTGCGACTGCTGTGATAGAGATGTATGGAGACATCTGCGGGTCTTCATTGGACACGACAACAACAACAAATATGATATACAAACTCTATAATATAACTCTTGTCTGTATCATTTGCTAAATGTTACTTCAGTAAACATCTATCTAAGAAAGCTGACTAGATCAACTTTTAGATATTAATTATTTTTCAATTATTTGTTTTACTCGTCATATGATATCTTACATAATAATTAATGATCTGATTTTTTCGTTATGAAAGAACAAAATTGCACTTCTTCGCTGATGACACAACAATTCTATCATTGGCATATAACAAAGAAACATATCACAAAAATTTCTCGAAGCATGTTTATATGAAGGGATATAGTTTAAAAGAAAGCTAATATAAATGAACCCTCAAAATTCAAATTCAATACTTTTCTCTCACCCGAGAAATGAAAATAACCTAATAATTAAGTTTCATTAATGTACCATCAAGTGGAAGGACAGTGTTCGATATCTAGGAGTAATTTGGATCATCACAACTCCTTCCAAAGCAAATTGACAACAGGATCAACTTTGTGAATGCAGAAAAAATTCAGACCATCCTTGTTGCTTAATAAAATGGTAACTCTCACTAACATGAAAATGAACACTATAATCTTCACTGAAATAGAAATATCTTGGATAGAAAGTAAACGGGTTTATTATTTGATATTTAAACGATCTGAACCATAAGGCTCCATGACTTATGGACATTATGACAATGGACCAAAGAGGTCTCTCCAGACCACCTCTTGGAGTGCATGAGAGCCTGATGACAGGACCTATATTTCAACCATACCAAGATTGTGAATTTCATCTATGAATTTCGTCTCCATGACCTTGTATAATTATTCAATGGTATATTTAGAGGTGTTTATATTTTCCCAAATTTATTTTTAAAAAGAGAAACGTTATTATCATCGTAATTTCAAATAATTATCACTGTATATTTTAATGCAAAATGAGCCTTTCTTATTTTATAGTTAAATTTTGAGGCTGTCGCTATATTTTAAAAAAACTATTAGGTTCATTAATTAGACTCATTTTTACCTATTTATACCCGTTTCTATTTATAACATATATCCACATACAAAAATTAGTGATTTTGAAAGTACTCCCTAAAAATAATAATAAGTGCTCCCATATATGTACGAAATTCAAGAATCATAAATGATTTTCACAATTGAAAATTTTGATATGTCGCTACAGTGGCAAAGATGGTCAAATAAACACACGGGATTGGTAAGGATCTCTGTTGGACAATTCTTTATTTACCTTCGTGTATTATGGAGAACAAGTAACATATATCGTCCAACACCCACTGTCAACAACAGGGAAAATGACATCACTGTAAGCTAGATTGGTTTCTTCATTACTGATTGGTAGGATTCTCAGCCAATCGCGTTCACCTTCACTATGTAGCCGTTGATCAAATGATGCTGCTAGAGACAAACGATATTCTATCGCAGAATACAGGTAATACAATACACGATGTAACCCAATATTTGCCATTAACTTCGATTCTCTGAATTCAACAATAAATATAGGTAATATAACAAACTGTAGTGTCCATTCTATAAATTAAAAGGGAGAAGACAAAGAATTAGGTACCTACCTCTCGACTGCTAGGAAACAATAACAAAATGGCGGGCGATATAATGTAGTATCATAATTGATAAGTAGAACCTGGATACGATATGAGTCCTGTTGCATTCATTTTTCTCTTCAACATATTTAAAATGATTATAACTCCGCCTTTACCGGTTCCAAGCCCGGATGAAAAGGTAGGAGGGGAGCAGTAACAAGCTCGCTAAACAAACCTGGGCTCAGCTGACCCGGCTGATAGTACCCTGTAAGGGCTTCTAATCCTGAGATACAGGATGAGCAGCGTTTATACTCCATGTTAGGAGCGGCTGCACATGGCTTTTATTCCTCATGTCAGAGGCGGCCATTTCTTTTGGAGCTAAGTCGGCCTGCCACTGAGTAGTGCTACCAGTCTTAATGACAAAGGCAGACGCAATCTGCTTGACTCAATCATGAGGGTTGTCAAGGCTCAAGCTCTACAAGCTTGATACCCTAATATGATTGAGCGGAGATATATAAGAAAGAAGAAGAAGACAATGAATATAAAATTGAAAAAAAATATGAAATTGTACTTAGAATATATTGTTAAATTGAGAAATATGTATCTCTCGTGGAATTGAAGTTGCTGAAGGCTTCATCATGTGTCAGAATAAATATAAACTAAGCTTTGGGATTTTTTTCATTAATCTGAACTTCTGGAAAAATATCTGCTTGATTAATTATAGGATCCAATTACCTATGCGTTTTAGACTGATGATCCTCGTCAATATTGAATGCAGGCTGTTCCTCGATGATCATTTCCAGTACAAAATAACTTTATCAGGTACTGTACAACAACAAGTTCAACATAGTTCCTGAATGTACAATCAATAGTTATGTACAGGGGCCATTCATATATTATATATATGTGATGGCATCCTGTCGACTATAAATGTGATGAGGTATAGTTGACTCTTGTAGAATCCTGTCGACTAAAACTGTGATGAGGTATCCAGTCGACTTAAACTATGGTGTGAGTCCCTGTAACTCTCGCTATACTGTGTTGACCGAGAGGAACAGTCAGGTTGTGGAGTTTTCCAGTACCTCTCTAAACCTTGGAAGACGTTTAAAAGTTCTCACAGAGTACAGGCAGTCGTGGTCGAGGCAGAGTGGAAAGCTTGGGAATGTCCACACAAAAGACGAAGACACAGTTGCACTAAGAAAGTTCTGTGAACAGATAAAAGTTGAGCTAGGGGCGAAAGATGGAGATAAAGGAGTTCTTAGTGACTACATGGTGGATAATGTGGACCTGGGGAACAACTGACGAGGGCTCACGCAGATGGAGAAGTGACTGTATTTTTGGCTAGGACGGAGGCTTTATATACCTTTTCTGAGAAAGGGAGTTTTGCATTTTACCAGAAGAGTGTGGTCGTCTGGTGAAATTTTAAACTGGCGCCGTCCTGACAGTTTCCAATCTATCTTTAGATGTTGTTTTGTGACTTCCATCTATCTCGATTTTAGACGTTTCCGACTTCTATCTCTTGCTTCAGCTCAACTCTTAATCTATTACAGAGTTTTATTTATTTATCTTCAGTTTGTACAAAGTACATTACATATGGTGATGTATTGACACATGTCAATCATGTGTATAATCATTTACAGATGTGTTTCTATTATATAACATGAAAATCTTGTTATAATTTATATACAATATGGGGTTATTGGCTTAAATTACCATAGATGGGGCCCGGGGAGTGAAAGGGTTTATCCAGGTTTAAGCAGGTAAAGCCTCTCTAACACAGGTAAGTAATTAAAATTTATTTTAATTAATTTAAACTGTGAGGGTTAAAAAGGGTTATAACAAGATGATTTGTTTGGAAAAATATAAAAGTGAAATAAAAATGACATTTTTGTTTGATTTTTAAAAAATGATGATTAAAATAAATTGATGACATAAAAATTCACATTCTAAGAGAATATTGGTTGGCGTTGGAAAGGGTTAGTAGTTGAAGAATATGCAATTGTTAGGAGTGCACACGTAAACCAAATACTTAGATCCAGGTGCAAAGCGAGGATATAGACTTGAGAGTCTTCCTAGGCAATGTTTCACTTGCAACCTATATAAGGGTTACAGTGCTTTGTCACAATTGTAGGGTTATTGGGTTAAAAGGTTGTTGAAGAAAAAGTTGTTCATTAATATGATTGGGAAAGGAGTGAAATAGAGCCATGCGATAAGTAGAATTATTGTAGCGACAGTAGGTGGTCTGACTTGACTCGAAATCAAAGGTTGATTGTGGTCCGCTAGAGCTGGAAAAAAAAAGGTGAAAGTTGAAAAAAGTGAACGCTTTGTGCATGCGTTGGTGGTTGTGCTCTGCGGATGATTGAAATTAACTCTTGAAGCGTGTTCAGGCCAGAAGTTGAGATTTTTAAATCTGGGGAACTGTGTTCAAAGAGTTTGTTAAAATTACGAAATAAAAAAAATTGTTAAGCAGTGCTGTCGTTTTTCTACAATGAAGTGAAGCAATGGCTGAAATAGAGAGTGATGAAAATATAGGGAAGAGGTTAAAAAATATGATTGTTGAAAACGATTGTTTTATGCCCGATATTTGATGATAAACAATGTCATATAATAAAGCTATTTAAACAAATATAATATATAGTGAATAAAAAGAAAGAAATATGATTGCGAGTAAAGAAAAATGTAAGTGGACAAAATCAAACATGTAATATATAAAATATATAATAATAAAGAATTAAAAATGATTCTTAAAGCAAATACATGTTTTATAATACTAAAATAATATCATGAAAAATAAAAGTAAATTTGATTGATTTTTTTTTTTTTTTTGAAAATCATGTTGGATTAAAAATTTGATTATATAATTGATAGGTAAAAATAAAAATAAATATTTAAGATTTAATACAAAAATTAAAATATATTTAAAGGTCATTAATGATTGGATAAATGTTGAGTAGTGGAAAATCGAACAATATCCTCGTTTATCCAAAAAGGCGATACGTAGATATTTATATCTCTTTTTCGTTATAAAGTCTATATCAGACTTAACCAAGTTGTTTTAATTGGTGATATCAATTAACATGTAAAATGTTTAATATATGTTGCGTTGTGATTAAGGAGTTTATGAGATTCTCGAGGAAATCTAAATGATTGGTGTAAATACATGTTTAAAAAAATGGCGATCATGAAAATAGTGGTCAAGATGATAGCTTTGTGAGGGGAGGGAGGACGGGGATATGTAACTGAAATATATTCGGGGAATCCTATTACTGGGGTCACTCCTCCTGTTTTTCACGGGAATTGCCGGGTTCTATTTCTTGGATGGTCACTCATGGAGGGCGTTATTTTTGTCATTTACTTGTAACTGACTTTCTTCGTTTGTCGAGGTTGGCAATTTTATTGCCAATTTGAAAATACCAGGATTTAAATGTAAAAAGGCTGTGAGGTTGTAGGTGGTATAATTCGGAATAGTTGCGTTTCGAAGATATCTGGAGTCAAATGATTGAATTCACTGAGTTATACATCTTGAGGCAATCGCTGTGGGTTTTGAACAAATCGAGGTTGTGGAAGTGTGATGTACGGAACATTCTCTGTGTAATATTTTAATTTATTGACATGTATGGTGTCACTGTCTCTATTGAGAGGTTGATTGGGGCGATCTATTCGAACGACATTAGGTGAGATTATTTCAAATATTCTGTATGGTCCAGTAAAATATAGTGCTGATTTACTTTTGTCGGGATGTCTATAATTTTTGACCGAACAAGATTATTCACTTCGAAATGTGGTGTTCTGTGCTGCTTATCAAATGTTTCTTTACCTTTTTTATACTTATTAAGGGTACGAGAGCTTGCTATATCTCGAGCTATATTTATTTCGGGGTATGGGTTAAGATGAGTTCTTAGATCTGGGGGGATAACATTGAACATTAAGTAGGTGGGTGGAAAACTTGTGACAGAATGAGTGACGCGCTTAACTAGTTGAGTCCAGGAAGCTTTCGGATTTTCTAGATAAGCTAGTCTGAGTTTGCCTGTAATGGTCGCATTTAAGCGTTCTCTTAAACCGTTTGCTTGTGGGTTATTGCTTGTGGTGAGTAGGGGTTGTATACCAAGTCTCATTAGAAATTTACGGAATTTTTCTGAGGTAAAAGCGGGCGCTCTGTCAGATAACAGACGTTTTGGAGATCCTTGCTGTAGTACAGTTTTGAGAGTTTGAATGTACGTTAGTGTACTGGTGGACTTCGATGGAAAGGTCCAAGCATATCGCGTTAAATGATCCACTATTACGTGTAGATATGTCTTGGCGTGTCCATATTTCGAAAATCCAGTTATGGTATCTACAGAGATTAAATCGAATGGTTGTTGAGGTGGTGGAATTTGTCCGAGGGCACCATAGGGCTTACCTTTGGGCCTTTTAATGATTTGGCAGGTGTGACACGACCTGACAAATTTTTCTATAGATTTAGAGATACCTTTCCAGTAGTACTGGGTAGTAATTATGCGGGTCATCTGAGAGATGCCTGGGTGGTTATATTCTTGGTGAACTTTGTTCATTAGAGTATGTTGCAGAGTATGTGAGCCGTTTGTATCAATGTTGAAGGGGGATGCTGTTGGTTGATGCTGTTTGATAATATCAGTACTAATAAATCCTACAAAGGTGTTTAGTGATAGTAAATCTGTTTCGTACTGTTGGCTGCCTTTGAGGTAGTGGATTTCGTAATTATTGGTAGATAGTCTCAGGCTCCATATAAAGAGTCGTCCTGACGGATTTTTTTTATAGTTTTAAGCAATTGTAAAGATTGGTGATCTGTGTATATGGTAAGTTTTATACTGGTGAGGTATATTCGGAATTTGTCTACACTTTCGACGATGGCGAGGCACTCGAATTCGGAAGCGGTGTAGTTTCTCTCATGTGCTCTAAGGGCGTGGCTGAAATATTGTACAGGATGTACTTGTCCCTCTGGATGTACCTGTTTGAGTATGCCGGCGATCCCTTGGGTGGATGCGTCGCAATAAAGGCGGCATGGTAAACCGACTTGATACAAGTGTAGTACTGGTTCACTGGTTAAACTCTCTTTGAGAGTGGTGAAAGCTTGTAGACAGTCTGGGTCCCAATTCCATTTCACATCTTTTTTTAAGTAGTTTATTTAAAGGTGCTCGTAAGCGGGCATAATCTGGTATAAACTTATTATAAACGTTCACTGCTCCTAAAAATGATTGTAACGTCTTTTGATTGTTAGGTGGTTTGATGGCATTTATGGTATCAAGGTTGCGCGTCTGTGGTGCATAAGTACCTGCGGTAACAGTGTATCCTAAGAAATCTATATATGTTTTGAAAAACGAACATTTATTATAATTGAGTTTGATGTTTTCGTGTTTACACACCGTTAGAAATTGTTGTAGGTGGTGTTGTAAAAGATCCTTCAAGGTGTCAGAAAAAATAATGAAATCGTCGAAGTAATGGGTAACAAAATTTAGTTTATATTTTTGCATGACATGGTTTATGGCACGATGGTAAATCTATGGCGAATTTTTAAATCCGTAGGGAAGTCTACAGAATTCGTACTGACTATCTAATGTCACGAAAGCTAGTAGATTACGTGAGTTAGGTTCCATTTCCACTTGCCAATATGCGGAGGCTATATCTACAGAAGAGTAGTGTTTGGCCTTCGACAATTTGTCAAGAATGGTTTCTATTAAAGGTAAAGGATGTACGTCTGGAGCGATGATTTCATGGTTTTCTGTAATCAATACAGAAAGGTTTCGTTTTGTCACGTTTCGTAACAAGAGTTATTGGACTGGCGTAAGGTGAGACTGACGGGGAAATGATTCCATGTTGGAGAATTTGTTCCATTTGGGTTTGTATTTCTTGTTGGTCGTCTAGCGGCACTCTATATGGGCGTAATGCTATCATTTTATCTGTGGTGGTATTGATTTTTATCGGTGGTAGGTTCAATTTCGGCACGTTGTATTTATTAGTAGAGAACACTTGCGAGAATTCGTATAGAATTGGGTGAAGTTCGTGTGGACAATGTTCTAACTGAGGAGCCGCATTAGAATGTATAGATAACTTAATATCATAATCAGGAGATATAGTGGGTGATACAATAGTGGGGAACATATAATTGGGGTAGGGTCCGCCACGTGTAAACAGGACTGGTTCAAGGGGAAGGTGGTAAAAATAGCTGTTTCCCTCGGTTGAGTGGGACATAAATCCTGTTTGCACTTGGTGAACTTATAGACATTCTTTGGGAGAGCATCATTATTTTGATAAATTTGGAGATTATTAAAATCTATAATTAATTTAAATATTTTATGGGTATTAATAGATAAAATACCAAAAGGTAGTGAAGCTTCTATTATAAAAAAAATAGTTTTTGGGTGATGTTACCTATTTTAATTTTTAAAATATATATCCAAGGGTATTTACATTAGGGCCGATTGCCTTTATAGTTCAACTGTACTGATGGATAATAATTTTATATGGTAATCTATTTTCTATGGTTCTTAAAATATCCAAGTTAAGTATGTTAATAGATGCTCCCGTGTCTATTAAAAAAGGCAAATTTACATTTGGTGACAGTTCAGTCCATATTACGAGCTGTTCAACGGAAAAAGGTTGCAGGTTTTCCTACCGTTTAGTTGCTCGCAGGGCTTGTAGAGTCGTCTTGGCTTGCAGCTTGGACTTGGGGAACATGGCTCAGAGTTTGGACCTTGGGCCGGGTGTGGGTACCACATTTTGGTACAGTGGTTGTGCGTGGCCTGGCGCTGTAGACTTGGCGTGTTTGGCTCTATGGGAACCGTTGTTCACACTGGGAGTGCCAGTGCATAGCATTGCAATACTTGCAAGGCGAGGGTGGGGGTGTAACTTGGTATGTTACACGTGATGACCGCTGGTTGTTGTACCGCGGTGGTGGGTTGGGGTAGGTTGGATGTGGGGCCTTGTCTACTTGGCGCTGGTATGCTGCACTGGTGGCACACTGAATTCTTCTTATTCTTGACACTACCTGTTTAGTTGTACAGTTGCGATTAATCGCTGGTCTGCGACGGGTAGTCCTTCGGTCAGAGACTCTATTAATATGTCGGCGGGTAGGTTTAATTTCATGCCCATTACCGTTTTGTTTTGGTAGTAGTCTTCTACGGGCATTTAGGGTGTCAATTTTATGGCCAGGAAGCTTGCAAACGACTGGTGAACTGATTATTTTACTTTCATATACAGTAAAACTTGGGTAAATCTAACGTCTTTAATTTGGATACGTCTTTAATTCGAATATTTATCTTGGTCCCTATAATTTCCTATAGAAAGAATTTCCGTTTTCGATTTGATATTTTGGATAATACTATTTTTTTTTTGTTCCCTTGCCCTTCAAATTATTCAAGTTCGGCTGTAAATCTTTGTTAAATGGAAATTTATATAGTTTTGCATCAATAAAATTCTGAAAAAAATCATATAAACACTTAGATATATTTCTAAAATATATTCATCTTTATTAAAACAAAAACATTAAGCATCCAGGGAAAAGTTTCTTTTTAAAATATTTTTTATTTAAAAATCTCTCAAGCTTTCAGACAAGAAAGCCCTTCTATGGGAGAAAATATCTTTCATCATTAAAACGCCAAGAAAACGCCGTAGAAGGGCTTTCTTGCCTGAAAGCTTGATAGATTATTTTGAATTAAAAAAAATTAAAAAGAAACTTTCCCTTTTATGTTCTTATTTTAATATTGATTCAAGGGATTATTTTATAAAATTCATCTTTATTATTACTTCTTTCAAATATTTGCCATTAACCTATATTCTCTGAATTCAACAATAAATATAGGTAATATAATAAACTGTAGTTCTCATCCTATAAACTTAAAAGTGAGAAGACAAAGAATTAGGTACCTACCTCTCGACTGCTAGGAAACAATAACAAAATGGCGGGCGATATAATGTAGTATCATAATTGATAAAAAGAACCTGGATAAGATAAAAGATTACTATTGCTTTCATTTTTCTATTCAACTTATTTATAACGAGTATAACTCCGCCTTTGCCGGTCCCAAGCCTGGATGAAAAAGGAGGAGGGGGAGCAGTAACAAGCTCACTAAAAAACCTGGGTTTATCTGGCCCGGCTGATAGTACCCTGTAAGGGCTCCTAATCTTTGGATACGGGATGAGCAACGTTTGTACTCCATGTTAAGAACGGCTGCACATGGCGTCTGTTCCTCATGTCAGAGGCGGCCATTTCTTTTGGAGCTAAGTCGGCCTGCCACTGAGTAGTGCTCCCAGTCTTAATGACGAAGTCAGAAGCTACTACTTCACTCAATCATGATGGTTGTCGAGTCTCAAGCTCTACAAGCTTGATACCCTAATATGATTGAGCGGAGATGATATATAAGAAAGAAGAAGAAGACAATGATTATAAAATAGAACAAAAATATGAAATTGTACTGAGATCAGATTGTTAAATTAAGACATATGTATCCTATATCTCGTGGAGATGAAGGTTGATGAAGGCTTCGTCATATGTCCGAATAAATATGAACTAATCGTTGAGATTTTTCATTGTTCCGGACTTCTGGGAAAATATCTACTTGATTAACTATAGGATCCAATTACCTATGCGTTTTAGACTGATGCCCCTCGCCAATATTGGGTGCTGGATGTTCCTCAATGACAAGTATATAAGTACAAAATAAATTCATCAGGTACTGTTCAACAACAAGTTCAACATAGTTCCTGAATGTACAATCAATAGTTATGTACAGGGGCCATACTTATATCATAAATATATTAAATATTATCAGCCTTGCATAAAATTTATATGGACCCAGAACAGCAGCTTTACACACTCAAGATAGAGGACACAACTGTCATAGAGATGCATGGAGACATCTGAGGCTCTTCATTGGACATGAAAACAACAGCAAATTAACTTGGACCCAGAACAGCAGCTTCACACACCCAAGATTGAGGACACTACTCTCATTGAGATGCATGGAGACATCTGAGGCTCTTCATTGGACATGAAAACAACAGAAAATTGACTTGGACCAAACAGCAGCTTCACACAACCAAGATTGAGGACACTACTGTCATAGAGATGCATGGAGACATCTGAGGCGCTTCATTGGACTCGACATTAAATATTTTACATACATGCAGAACACAGCTTCACACACCCAAGATAGAGGACATTGCAACTGCCGTGATGGAGATGTATGAATACATCTAAGGCTCTTCATTAGACACAAAAACAAAAAAATATATATACAATATGTAAAAATAGTAATGAAAATTAAGGAGAAAAGATTTTTATTCAGATAAACGTGTGACAAGCTTTCGGGCAGTCATGACCTGTTGAAGGGCGTGACTGCCCGAAAGCTTGTCACACGTTTATCTGAATAAAAATCTTTTCTCCTTAATTTTCATTACTATTTTTAAATAATCAATGGAGAAAGTTTTCGTGTAGTTCTGATATACAATATGTGTTTGTGATGATTTAAGACCATGGAATTGTTGTAAATAGTCCAGATATCTACTACCACATGTTCCACCACATAATTGTTTATAACTTCTTATTTACTGCAAATAGAAAGCCTCGACTAACATCAATCTGTACCGCGTAAGAATCTAATAAAGTATAGCAACTGTACAGATAGAAGGAATGGAGACTAACAGGAGAAATTTAAGGTTAAAACTAATCAGTCTTAGGTGAGAATAGAAAAGAAGGCCTAGCAAACCCAGTACAACTTTTACGAGGTCGTGGCCCTCCTGGATAATATAACTTCCCCCCCCCCCTGTTTACGCCAGAAAAGGGCAGTGACCTGCATGGACACAACTCAGCTATAAAAGGAGGCCCCGATCCTCAGTTAGTCAGTCCTTAGTCCTTAGCCAACCTTTGTCTCAGCCCCAGTCTGCCGGACGCTTCGATAGAGGTAAACCCTTTCCTACCTGAAATCTTCTCGTCCCATTCCTTCTTGACGTTCAGACGCTTCTAAGTGGAATCTCTGTTTGCTTATTTCACCTTTGGCCCAGCTGTGTCGCCTTCCACCACGACTGCACGGTAGAGTTGACATCGAGGTCCGTCTAGCATCAGGTAACACTGGTCCCAGAGGTCCCAAGATATCACAGACACCCCCGTCCGAAGAGTCGACAGGATAGTGGACGCCAAGGTACAAGTAAGCAAGTAGACCACTGTCTGTACAGAAAGATGGAACAGGGAAGCGAGGAGGATTCAAAGGAGCCCATAGAGTCCGATCCAGACTATGAAAGTGGCGAAAATCCACTTTTCCCAAGATAAAAGAAAATACCCTCGGTAGGACGCCGATAATCGCCCCCGGCCAGGAAGACGCCACGCCCCCGCCGGCGGTATCAGATGTCCTGCGGAGTTTGACCAGGACGCTACATCAGCTTTCTGCCGTGACCGGACTATCGCGAGATGTGGAACTACCGCGCTTCGATGGTTCGTACGAGGCGCAGAGCTTCTTCACCAACTACGACGCCCAAGCAGATCAGGCCCAACTACAATACTCTACAAGTATGAGAAAGCCACCAAACCTACTGCAAGCACCCTACCGAGTTACCAACACGCGAGCGTATGTTACCTGCTGCCCCGACCATCTCTAAACCACGAACCCAGCGCAAACAATGAACTCTGACTGTCCCAAGGATCTTCCAAACACGGCACAAGACCAAGCCTGTCCCGACATGCAAGACAGCACCACAGTAGGTTCCTTCATATATAATTTTTGTTGAACAATTGCTCGTTCGAGCTGAACTGTCCAATAATGTAAACCTACTTCTACTACTCGATACAGGAGCATCTATCGATATAATCAGTCAGAATAGTGTTTAAATAATAGATATCAGTTTGCAAAAGAAAATACCTGTCCACCCATTTAACTTAAATATTAACGCCATAGCGAACAATGTTTTCACCATAGGTTATATCTTTTTAAACGTAAAAATAGTTAACATAACGCAAAACCTAAAATTCCATATCGTAGATACACCCTTGCCTTTTGGCATATTATCCTTTAACTCCATAAAACGATTTCTACTAATTATAAACTGTCCTCAGCTACTCCTGTATCAACTTAATGTACCCTACCAACTACATTATACAAATTCACCTCGTGCAAGCAACACGTGTCCCATGGAAGGTTAATACAACTGTCCTATTTACTAAATTTTCCCCTCCTGAAACGGGTTGCTCACACGTGGTGAACTCCAACGCTCTTATTTGGTCTCATTGTAATGTTCCTAATCCCATTTTCAACGCAGCTATGTCCTTTTCTTTCATAGCTTTGGACAGAAGTAACCTAAGTCACAGCCTTCCGAAACTATTCCAATCTTTAAATTACAATATAGCTACACTCCCTCGTACCTTCCTTTTACATGCATATTTAATCATCGGCAAATCTCTCTCAACAAAATAAACAACACCCTCTCACATTAATTTTTTCCAATTGACAACAATCTTTAGTGCGCGACTTAACAGCCAAATCCAATTTCGAGCCACACAAGCTCCATAACGTCGCCACACTAAACACACACAAAAAAATTCACATTAAACGTGACATATCCACTAACAATATAAAAATTATCGATATATGTTCGTACAACCAGCACCCATGACTTTAGTAAATTTGTTATTCATGGTGAAACAGGTTAGATTTTGTACAAAACAAAGACTTCACGTGACACCTTTTCATTTACAATTTTTTCGCTTCGTGTCACAGAGCCACACAACAAAACTCTTTCACTTTTCAGGCCAAAGACGCCTTCACGCCTGTGACACAACTCACCTCAAAGCGTGTCCACGTCGAAAGTTGCACTTTCACTCAATTCTAATCTGATATCACTGAATAACATTTTTACTAAGTCCGCAATAACCTCGAAACACAACAACCATTCGATTTAATATCAATAGATACAATATCCGGATTTTCGAAACACAAACACGAATTGAACAAATGCTTGAACACGGGATAATTGCAACCTCTGTATCCCCCTATGTCAGTCCCATAACGCTTGTCACCAAACGTGACAAATCAAAACGCTTTTGTGTTTACAATTATAGAAATAAAATCTCCGAACGTAGTCCGAATTAACAGACCCAATCGACCCCTAAATAAAGAAGATGATACAGTTCATGTGAACAAACTTAAATACTATACAGAAAATATTTTATTCCTCGCGCCCCAGCCTCTAATTCAAACACCTCGTGTAACACCTGATATACACTTAGTAGAATTTAACCATTTATGTCCCACAATATGTGACGCTCAGAAATCCCGTCTTATACCCCGACTTGTCCAGCCCCTTTTCTACATCTTACTGAAGAGATCTTCCAATAAGTTAGAAGGAACCAGCTGTTCCCGCAAGAGCCTCTGACCCAAATAAATATACCCGCCACCCCCCGGAACTCGCTAATAATAAATTCGAAGGTAGATGGACAAACAAACAGCCGACATCTTGTTATGCCCCATCGCCACCCCGTGTTCTCTAATGAACTTTCGCCAGCTATTAAATTAAATATTAGTGCCTGCCTTTTACTATATACCATTCTAATCCCTAAGCAATTAATCTACGCCGATATCCCATTTAGCTACAGAATAGAAATTCGGCAAAGCCAGGGACGATATAGGCTCAACGGCCCTTGCATCCCCTGTTTTTCGCTGAAAAACCACGTCACACAGCCAGAAGGGATGATGCATTCTCCATGCACCGAGCGGCCTTTAGCTAAAAATAACTTGTATAACACGTCCATTCTACTGTCACTAACAAATCAGTCCACTAACTGAATAACTAATTAATTGAATAACTAATCCCGCCTACTGAACCCCAATGAATTAACATACCTATTATTTTATTAATCACCCAAAACCAAGTCACCAGGTCTAGATTCTCTCGCCCTCGATTAACTTGTCCACTTAACATCAACACTTAGATCCAAGGACAACATTTTACCTACAAAAATCACACACACCCACATATGTTAAAAAAAAAACCCTTGATCGGTTAGAATAGATCGCCGTGTTTCCTGCACACACAATATAAATGCCGCTTTAGGAAGAAACACGTTTTCACCTAAACATGGCGCAGGGAACAAAAAATCGACAACATTAGGACTCAGTGATTTTCACAGTTGGAAACAATGTAATCCACGAGCCGCATCAAACATAAAACAAATTTGATAAGTTAGAACAATTTTAAGCTCTCTCCACCCCTCCTTAAAAACAGGAACATACATTTGGCCTACTACTTTACCTTCTTTCCCGATATATAACTTCTATGTATAATCTTACTTGCTCTTCTTTCTCGATGAACATTTTTTTTATTTTTTATTTTAATATCTTTTATATAATCAATATCTAGCTCTTATAAGTTTTTTTTCGTCAACCAATCAGTTTAGATTATTGTCATTTTTATTTTTTTTACCAAAGCTTATTTACTTTTGCTTTATGACTCTATTTTATAATCAACTTTATATTTTATCTTTCATATCTAATAATCTCAAGTTTATATTTCATGTTTATATCACTAATTTGCATTTGTCATTTTATATTTTCTCTCACTTTATAAATTCGATGTTATTTACATTGTTTCATCTTCCGCTACCATGTTCAATGCTATCGAGTATATTATTGCTCTTTTTTCAATTCAATATGTTCACTTTCTATTACCCCTTATATACTGCTATAATGTGTAATCTTTGTATTATATCATCACTATTTTTACCTCTTTTTAAGATTAATTTGCATTTAACTTCGCAATTCTATTTTCGTTTCTACAAATCCTTGAACGCTATATGCAAAGCCTTAATCTCGCAATTTCATATCTCACACAATGATATATTCTATTATAATCAAACTAAAAATCATGATCTAAAAACAGGGCAATCTTCAATAACCTCTTAATCAACCACTTTAAAGGTTATTTCTTAATAAATACTAACATTCCTTTTACGCAGGAACTTTTAACTCCTTCGCAGGCTAGACTTGACCTACTTTGATTTCGTAATTAACAATATTGACACACCGTCCCCCAGATTTACCTATCCCAACTTCTGGCTTGGACGCGTGCAAATTGTATTTTTTTTATATATTCCAGGGCACTCTCATGCCACACGCTGGCACACCTTTTTTTATTTTTACTCATTTTCTCGCTAAGCCCCTGACGACTCCAATTAAAACTTTGATTTCTGGTCACTGATCTTCGCCCTCATTTATCATGCATGCGTACGTCTTAACGACTAATTCATCAAATCCATAACAATCACCTTTATCTTACTATTCGATTGTGGTACTGTAACTTTATTAGGTCCTTAAATTCACATGTGAAACATGGCCTAGTTTTTCCGCGCCGTGCACATTAAATGGTTTGGGACTTGAGTCAATGTGACATTGCCTCAACCTAATAACAACTAACCCCTCAACCCTTTCTAACGCCCATCACGAAGAGATCATGATTTACACATCCAATCATTTATATTTTTACCTATAATCATTATATGTTCTCTATTAAAGCTTTTATTCCTATTTTTGTTTTACTTGTATGTTTAGTATTAGTTGTTTATACTTCATTATCTCTTATGGATATACAGAAATCAACCCCATGTTATATACCAACTCATTTTAATTAATTAAAACAAAATACTTCCTTAATAACTGTCTTCCTATTCCGCTCTCTTAAATCCCTCCATATGAACCCTCTCACATCCGGGCCCATCTGTGATGATTTAAGACCATGGAATTGTTGTAAAAAGTCCAGATATCTACTACCACATGTTCCACCACGTAATTGTTTATAACTTCTTATTTACTGCAAATAGAAAGCCTCAACTAACATCAATCTGTACCGCGTAAGAATCTAATAAAGTATAGCAACTGTACAGATAGAAGGAATGGAGACTAACAGGAGAAAATTAAGGTTAAAACTAATCAGGCTTAGGTGAGAATAGAAAAGAAGGCCTAGCAAACCCAGTCCAACTTTTACGAGGTCGTGGCCCTCCTGGATAATATAACTTCCCCCCCCCCCCTGTTTACGCCAGAAAAGGGCAGTGACCTGCATGGACACAGCTCAGCTATAAAAGGAGGCCCCGATCCTCAGTTAGTCAGTCCTTAGTCCTTAGCCAACCTTTGTTTCAGTACCAGTCTGCCGGACGCTCCGATAGAGGTAAACCCTTTCCTACCTGAAATCTTCTCGTCCCATTCCTTCTTGACGTTCAGACGCTTCTAAGTGGAATCTCTGTTTGCTTATTTCACCTTTGGCCCAGCTGTGTCGCCTTTCAGACTGCAAGGTTGATATCGAGGTTCGTCTAGCATCAGGTAACACTGGTCCCAGAGGTCCCAAGATATCACATGTATAATATAATTCCTGTATGTTTCATCTGTTAAATGTTTCCTTCAGTTAACATCTATTAATATAATATATAATATATAAATAAGCTAGCTAGATTAATGTTTAGATATTAATTATTTTTCAATTATCTGTTTTACTGGTCCTATGTTATCTTACATATTAATTAATGATCTGATTTTTTTCGTTATAAAGGAACAAAACTGAACTTCTTCGCTGATGACACAACAATTCTATTCTCTGCATATAACAAAAAACCAATTCACAAAAACTTCTCGAAGACTGTATATATGAAGAGATATAATTTGAAAGAAACCTAATATAAATGAACCCTCAAAATTCAAATTCAATATTTTTCTCGCACCCAAGAAATGAAATTAACCAAATAGCTAAGTTTCATTAATGTACCATCAAGTGGAAGGACAGTGTTCGATATCTAGAAGTAATTTGGATCATCACATCTCCTTCCAAAAACATATTGACAACAGGATCATGCAGAAAATGCAGAAATAATCAGACTATTCTTGTTGCTTATTAAAAAGTCAAATTTTCACTAGCCTTGAAAAGAACACTATATTATTCACTCAAATAGTAATATCTTGGATAGAAAGTAAACGTGTTTATTGTTTGATATTTCAACGATCTGAACCACAAGGCTCCATGACTTTGGACATTATGACAATGGAGCAAAGAGGCCTCACCAGACCACCTCTTGGAGTGCATGAGAGCCTGATAACAGGACCTATATCCCAACCATGCCAAGATTGTGGATTTTTTCTATGAATTTAGGCTCCAATAACATTTTTTAATTATACGATGCGATAATTAAAAACTATTTGGAAGTGTTCATATTTTCCCAAACTTATTTTCAAAAGGCAAACGTTTTGATAGTCGTATAATCAAGTTATAAGGCTCTTTTATTCTTTATCCCTCTTATTTGAATGTCAAATTTTATGGCTGTGGCGATATTTTCAAGAAACTATAATTCATTAATTTGACCCATCTTACCTATATTCACCCAATTTTTATTAAGCGTCAACAAAGTCACTCTCAAAAAGTAGTAATATTTGATATTATTCCCTAAAAATAATAGTAAGTATCCCCAAATATGTAAAAAATTCAAGAATTATAAATGATCTTTAAAATTGAAAATATTGTTGTATCGCTACAGTGTCAAAGAATGTCAAATAAACATCCGGGATAGGTAAGGATCTCTGTTGGGCTATTCTTTATTTACCTTCGTGTATTATGGAGAACAAGTAACATACATCATCCAACAGCCACTGTCAAAAACAGGGGAAATGACATCACTGGTGGCTAGATGGGTTTCTTCATTACTGATTGGTAGGATTCTCAGCCAATCGCTTCACCTTCACTATGTAGCCGTTGATTAAATGTTGCTGCTAGAGACAAACGATATTATATCGTAGAATCCAGGTAATACAATACACGATGTAACCCATTAAAGACAAATCTTAATTCGCTTGCCATACATCTTATTCTGACAAAGAGAAACTAGAGTTACGAAAAGAATGTACCTAATATGTTCTGCATCACCTCACGCCTAAACAGTAAGCCATAACAAAGATACTCATATAGACAAACAACTTTGACAATATGCAACTGAGAGATTGGAATTCTTGGAATGCATTGTGACTGTTGATGAACCATGATATCATCATATACATCTTTCACACCAACTGAATATTTATTAATTTTTAGCTAGAATATGGCAACAAAGTAACATATAATAGTACTTTGTTCTTGCTTTGATTCTTTCATAAATCGAATTAGAGAGATTGACCATACGCTACTCTCGGAACATGCTGTACTGATTCACTTAGATAAATTTTACTTTGAAATTCTTCTTTTTACATCAGTATAGTTATCACGTTTTTTTTATCAAAAGCTTGATATATATAATAATATTCAGAAATATATATGTATATAAAATGGCCTTTGTGGGAGTACAAGGAAAGCGGGAAGGTTGCCGGGTTGTAAAACAACCCCCTTGGTAAACCGAAGTGGTCTTGACACCAGTTGTTCTAGGGGTTGTTCTCGGACCTTCTATCTTTCCTACCTGATCTATTTCTCACGGGGCCTCTGGATCATGTTTCCTGTGTGTCCTTACCACCCATCACTCAACCACCACGACTGCTTCAAACCAACATGTCACACTACATTTATCCAACAGCATAAACTACATTACTACATATATTTATATATATTCAATCCTAGTGTATTAACGCTTTATATAATAATTCTCTTTTTTAATATGGACAATTTGACAACTGAACTTCGTTTGATCAGGAATCTTCTAGTACCACATTTTTGTCGTTTTGGTTAAGCTGGACCACATGGATGAAGGCCAAAATCAAGACACTCTTATGTGATTGAACACTCTTGATTTATAAACAAGAAATATTGTCCAAAATTATAAAATGGAAATAAGTGTTTGATATTTTACAATATATTAAGCAAGCCCTCCGAAAGGTACAGTTGCAATATTTAAATAGAATAAATTTTCTCAAAATAAATATATTTGAAATGAAAGGATTCAAGCATGAATGTTTCTTTGATATACAATACAGTATTAAGGCTCTAAGAAGCGGTCTTAGGGATTGAATTGGCAAAAACGCTGGGAGGGTTTGCTAATGATAAGCCAAGTCCCCCCCCCCCCCCCCAATATATATTTTTTTCATCGCAGTAAGGACTGTATAAGTTTGTTTTATATATAAAAGAATCATTCGTGCTTGAGCCCTCTCATTTTATATATATAGATGGCGTGTAATTGTTTTGTATTAAAATAGATATAAATTTAGAAAATAAATGAAATATTTAAATAAACAGACCATACTTGGAATTGTGGAGTAGAAAAACTTTTTCTCGAAATATTTTGAGGGTTTGCCCTCTCTCTTTAGCAATATATTGAACGATGAATTTTAAAATTGATAATTTCAACTAGAAGTAATTTTAAAAGTTGCTTATCTGAAAAGGCTTTCAAGTTCTAATAATAAATATTAATATAAATTCCGAAAAATATTAATAAATATTTGTTTTGAATGTTCGTAATATTTGTATTTAAATTGAATTCCCTAGTAAATATTGAATATGCAAAACTAAAAATAGATAGTAAATAGTATGAAAGAATATTGAAATAAATTTCACACAAACATGATTTGAAAAGGAATATTTATTCTTCAAAAAATCACATATGTTTATATTATTTATATTAGTAAAATAGTAAAAAATAAGAAATTTAAATAATATTTGAATAAAATTATACTATTCATTAAAAATATCAAAAGGACAACAATAGAAATTAGTATGGACTAGTGTCAAGCGTTTTTAATCACTTTTAGTTGATAGCTGAGAAGAACAAGTTGATCAGGAAGTTCCATGTTGAGGTTGAGTCTGGGAGTCTGGAGGTAGGGTTGAGATGGTTCAGTACAGGAAGCATATTTGTAGATGTCTGTATCCAATGTCTCAGGAAACATAGACAGCTGAAGAAGATGTGAACAACTGTAGGTGGTTCTTCCAATTGGTGAGGACAGGTTGAGTCTATTTCTAGATGTACAAGTGCAAATGTCTGCCAGGACATGTCAATGGATTGTGAGAATGTTAGTAGAAAGCTCTTCCTGGTAGATATTTGGAAGAAATCTCAAGAGACAACTTAATATTGAAAAAATTTTCCTGAGAAATCTATTTGAGTAATCCTTGGAATATATTTCTGTCAATGGCGTTAGAGCAGCAATAGATGAACGGTTGTGAGAATGAGTTCGAGGCAATGTGAAGTATGAATGGGGAAAGAGAGTAGTAACACTATATTTTGTTGACCTGTTTGCTAGTTCATTGCCGTTGATTCCACTATGTCCATGTACCCATCACTGCTTAATGTAGGGTTCTCTGTTCAGAACTTTATTATTTCCGCCATCAAAGATAACCATGCAGGTCCAGATATGTAAATAGATGCTAAGAAGGATCTGCTTTCCGAGATAATGCTCATTAATGCGCTTTTTTGATTTATTTACCTCAGTTTGGCAGACTAGAGAATTGTTATGAGTTCAGTTTGAAAGGTAGTGCTATCTAGATGAAGTCGCATAAAACTTGGCTGTTGCTCTTAGAAAGGGAATATAATTGCCACACGACTAAGAAGTGGCTGTATAAAAAACTTAAAATTTCAAAATGGACAAAAAAAAAAACATCAATAACTGCTTGAAATGCAATAGTGCATAAGCTTCTCCGGAGATATGACAATAGAGGACCTATTTTCCAGGCTTATAACTACCATCACAAAATTGGAGATAGTGGACTTCAGGAATTGGTTTAACCATGGACCACCACCACGAATTTCATATTCACCTTTCGATCTCTCTGCGTGTTTTTTGATTCCTCTTTAAGGTTCAGACTGGAGTAAAGGAGTCATCTGAATATGCTATGGCGGATCAGCAGGTTACATCTTCGATTCATAGTTTCCCTCTTTGATATTTTTTAGAAGGCCAACCAAGCTTCAATAATAATGTCGAGAGGATGTCTTTCCATCAGAGATATGGCTGGATGGTTTAAATATAAGAAAACCAAATTTTCAGTTTGAATAGATTCAAAAAAATTGAATTAATTCATTTTTAATGTTTAAGTTAAATATCTCTCTAAATATATGATTAAAAAATGTTAAATACCAAAATATATTTTTAAAGCCTTTCAGAATCAAGTTTTATTACGAAAAACACAATGTTGTTATTGAAATATCTAAATTGCAAAATCTATCAATATATTTTATGCATATATATTCTGATAAACAATAAAACTTATCTTAAGTTTTTTTAAACTTATTTAGTAATATAAAATTAAAAAAGTTCTCAAATATCCTGGAAAGACATCATAATATTTATCCATTGATTCCTTGCTTATCCAGAAAGTAGGTTTTCTGTCAATATTTTCTCCTTGAAGCGTAAAATCAACAAGTGAAGTACAGTAGACAATGACTTCCTTATTGCAAGGGTTACATAATGTCAAAATAGCGTATCTATATTTATGAACTTTGGTTTCATTTTCTTTATTGTCAGTCCAGAGTTTGACAGACAATGCCAGCTTCTTGGAGTTCGAAAAGGATCCATCAAATTGCAAGTTGAAAGTAACACCATTAATTATAAATGGAGATTTCTTAGTATAACTTTCTATATTTGCATAATCTATAGAACTGCAGTTGAAATGGCTGAGTCCGCTTAAATCAGAGCATCCTTCTACATATTTACTGGAAAGTTGCAGGAATTTATGATAATCTACATGGGGAAACCAACAATCACGTCCTAATTTTAAATCAAGTTCAACATTACCCAATTTTTTTGGGTGATTTTGTGATAAACCTATGTTTGAAGGTATTGTTATGAATCCTTTATCTTCGAACTTTTTCATCATCAGATCTATTTTCTTATCCATTATTGCCTCAATCGTAGAATGGTCTTGTTCAGCATTATTGTTATCTGTAAACTTTGTTAACTTCTCGGTAAAAATATTTACTTCTGATAAAAGATTTTGGAAATCTTCTGATAACGTCTTCATAGTGTTTTCCATTCTAGATTGATTTTTTGATATTTCTGTAAATTTTTCTTTAATATTTTCAAAATCATCCAATCCTGCTTTCGTATCATTTTTGAATGAAGTGAGTTGTTGCAATAGTTGCTGACCTATACCTTCACTGACCTCGTTCCTTATATTGAGGCTAAGATCATCCAACTTTAGTTCAATGGCCTTCCACTTCTGAGATGTTTCCTGGGAGATTCTCTTCAGGGAACGACACAACAGAGGGAAATGTAAGTTGATATCTTGTTCATGACTGTCCCTTGTCGAAGACTCTCCCATCCAATCACATCCTAGGTCCTGCATGCTACAAGGAAAAGGTCTTTTAGAACAGGAATTCTGGTGAGACTCCAGGTCCTTAAGGACCGTCTCTATATCGCAGAACGGACACTGGACTGGCTTGAGGGGGCAAAGATTTCGATGAGAGTCCAGCTGGCTGTGGAACATCTCCAGGCCACAATCAGGACACTTTTCACTTCGACAAGGACAAATATGTGACAAATGGTTCGACAATTCTTTCTTACATATTTTGTCATTGCAGCCGAGTGGACAAGGTATAGTGGAATATTGGCAGAGATTTTTATGGTTCTCGGCTTCTTGGGAAGTTTTGAAGACTTGCTGACAGCCATTCTCTACATATGAACAAACCACCTCGCCTTCCTTTTGTTGAACTGCCATTTGAATTCAAAAGGATTGGATATTTATATCTGAAATGCACACAAAACACTTTCTTGAACATATCAATAAATTTTATAATTATAAGAGTAATATGTGGTTAATAAATAACATTTTTTCCAAAATTTAAATATACTTAAACCAAACAAGGATACAGCTTTTAATATTTAAAGGCGAGAGCTCAATTACATCAGCGAAGTCATTGTTTGCTGTGAACTATTGGAAACCCTAAATAAAATATTGATTATGTTATAAAATTGTCTTTATAAATCAATAGAAATAAATAAATATTTCACAATTCATAAATGTTAGTCTATATGTAAAAAAATAGTACAAATGTGATTTTGTTAACGCCCGAAACGCGTCCGTGGTTAGCTTTTCTTGATTAATCAAGAATGGGTATTTTGCCAATTCTGGAATAATTAAAAATCAACGGGAATAGTTTATATTTATTCCGATAGATGGCGTAAGCCATCAGCAACTATCAGTTGCACGATAAGTAGATGCCTTTTTCATAAGTTAGTGTATATATTGCATACCTTAACCTCCAAAACATTCCATCTCAACCACTTTTTCTGTTAGTTAATAATTTAAATTCTCCCTCTACATAAGAAAAACCTTTCGATATATCTAACCTTTTGTGAATATTCTAACCATTTCAAATTGTAACAAATGTGAATGAAGAAAAGGTAAAATAAAAAATACAGATCTGACAATGACTGAAGTAAGTCGCTTAAATACACCTAGGTGAGAAAATAGAAGGGTTGAATAGCTAAAATTACAGGTTTCTTTCTCTCTCTCTTCCCATCCAAACGTGTCAGCCATATTGTTATGACATATCACCATTTGATTGGTCTCCCAAATATATTTATCCTCAGATCCATGCATATGGAAGAGAAGCAGCAAACAGAGTTCTTGCCATTGCAGAGAGTGGACAATTATAAGATTGAGCATGAAATGAGCAGGATACACAGTCTAGTCTTGACTACACGCTTATGAATCTCCCATCTCCTTCAGGATTTTTCACCAACTTCACATCAAGATTTTTGAAAACCTCAAATCACCAATGGTTTAATAACCACAGTTTTATCGTTTTTTGTTTGAGAGCTTCTGTTTTCCTAAATTCCTTGTATGTCTTGTCTTCTTGAAAAAAAAGAAGCAGCTTACACCTCGAGAGCGAACCTAAGTAGTAGGTCTCTATTGACTGTCTAGTTGTGAGGGATATATTTTCCCTTATAAGTGGACGTTTGATATCGTGACATTTATAAGATGTATCAACACGTCATCTTTTAAAAGAAATGTTAGGTCTTTCTATTCAAATTAAAGGAAAGGTTTTTAACATAACAATAAAATTTAATGATCTTTATTCTACTGCATATTTCCATTATACAAAATAATGATAAAAAGATTATAAAATCAGTGATATTTACAATAAACAACATAACCTATCAGTTTTTCAGGTAATACAATATTTAACTATCATATTAAAAAAAGGTTTCACGAATGCTGGTCCGTGGTGGCGGACGGTGGATTCGGCAACACTGGAGCTGACGTCACTTCCTGTTGATGTAACCCTGCAAGCGGCATCGCCTTGACTTATTCTCTTTCTCCATGTTCACCATTTAATCTATATATAATCCCTTTACCTTGTAGTTAATTAAATAATAATTAACGTTGAGCGCTGTGTGTAATCAATTGGAATACAACAACTAATAATTTGATTAATATAGATGTACACAAATTTAACAAATTAAGAAAAATCCCATAAAGGCCACGTCACTCTACATGGAAAATATTTGAAAATCTGGTGAACTGATTATTTTACTTTCATATACAGTAAAACTTGGATAATTCTAACGTCTTTAATTTGAATACGTCTTTAATTCGAATATTTATCTTGGTCCCTATAATTTCCTATAGAAATATTTTCCGTTTTTGATTTGAATTTTTGTATAATATTTTTTTTTTGTTCCTTGCACTTCAAATTATTCAAGTTCGGTTGTAAATATTTTTTAATGTCAATTTATATAGTTTTGCATCTATAAAGTTCTGAAGAAAAGCACATAAGAACTCTGATATATTTCTACAAGAAATGCATCTTTATTAAAACAAGAACATTAAGCATCCAGGGAAAAGTGTCTTTTAAAAAATTTTTTATTTAAAAATCTCTCAAGCTTTCAGGCAAGAAAGCCCTTCAACGGGAGAAAATATCTTACATCATTAAAACGTCAATGAAACGCCGTAGAAGGGCTTTCTTACCCAAAATCTTGAGAGATTTTTTAAATAAAAATTATTTGAAAAGAAACTTTTCCCTTTAATGTTTTCATTTTAATATTGATTCAAGGGATTATTTTATCAAATTCATCTTTATTATTACTTCTTTCAAATATTTGCCATTAACCTATATTCTCTGAATTCAAAAATAAATATAGGTAATATAATAAACTGTAGTTTTCATCCTATAAACTTAAAAGTGTGTGTGAAAAGACTAAGAATTAGGTACCTACCTCTCGACTGCTAGGAAACAATAACAAAATGGCGGGCGATATAATGGAGTATCATAATTGATAAAAAGAACCTGGATAAGATAAAAGATTCCTATTGCTTTCATTTTTCTATTCAACTTATTTATAACGAGTATAGCTCCGCCTTTGCCGGTCCCAAGCCTGGATGGAAAAGGAGGAGGGGGAGCAGTAACAAGCTCGCTAAACAAACCTGGGTTCGGCTTACCCGGCTGCTTGTACCCTGTAGGGACTCCTAATCCAGGGATACAGGATGAGCAGCGTTTGTTTCCCCATGTTAGGAGCTGCTGCACATGGCGTCTGTTCCTCATGTCAGAGGCTGTCATTTCTTTTGGAGATAAATCGGCCTGCCACTGAGTAGTGCTCCAGGTCTTAATGACAAAGGCAGACGCTACTACTTCACTCAATCATGATGGTTGTCAAGTCTCAATCTATACAAGCTCGATACACAAATATGATTGAACGGAGATAAGAAAGAAGAAGACAATGATTATAAAATAGAACAAAAATATGAAATTGTACAGAGATTAGATTGTTAAATTGAGAAATATGTATCCTATATCTCGTGGAGATGAAAGTAGCTGAATGCTTCGTCATATGTCAGAATAAATATAAATTAATCGTTGGAATTTTTTTCATTAATCTGGACTTCTGGAAAAATATCTACTTGATTAACTATAGGATCCAATTACCTATGCGTTTTATACTGATGGCCCTCGTCAATATTGAATGCAGGCTGTTCCTCGATGATCAGTTCAGTTTAAAATAACTTTTTTTCGGTACAGTTCAACAAGTTCAACCTAGTTCATAAATGCATAAACAATATATATGTACAGGGGCCATACATATATCATATATATATAGTATATTTGAAATTGTATAATAATGACACTTTCTATTTACTACCACCCGATGTTTTGTATATAAACTATTTGTATTTTAACTCCCTATCTGTATTTAAACTAAAAATGGTGACGTCAAAATAAAGATCCAAAGAGAGAGCGGTCAGCTGGTGGCAGGGACAGAGGGGAGGAAAAAGGCTACGCCCAGCCCATGTGAGGCCCCCAGGCACTCTTTATAGACGACCCCTGTAAACAGGACAGGTTTTGGCGAGGGGTTAGAAGCAGATGGTTCTAGGGTGTGTTTCTCGGCAGGCCGTTACACTCTCTCTCTCTCCATGTCTCGGGGATAAGCATCCAAGTTTGTGTCATGGGCTCTACCTCTGTCCCGTGGGCTGTCCCCGATCACTCTCGGTGCTAACATCCAGCCCTGCCTCTGCTTCTTGTTGTCCGCGTGTGGGAAGAACATCAACACTCGCCTCATGTACACGACTGCCAGCTTATCGATAGGTCGGCAGGATCATATTTGCAACAATATTACATATATATATATATTAAATATTATCATCCTTGCAGAAAATTAATATGGACCCAGAACAGCAGCTTTACACATCCAAGATAGAGAACATTGCAACTTCTGTGATAGAGATGTATGAAGACATCCGAGGCGTTTCATTGGACACGACAACATCAGAAATTTTACATACACGCAGAACGGCAGCTTTACACATCCAAAATAGAGAACATTGCGACTTCTGTGATAGAGATGTATGAAGACATCCGAGGCGTTTCATTGGACAGGACAACATCAGAAATTTTAAATACACGCAGAACAGCAATTTTACACACCCAAGATAGAGGACATTGCAACTGTTGTGATTGAGATGTATGGGGACATCTAAGGCTCTTCAATAGACATGAAAACAAAAAATGTTATATACAATATGTGTATAATATAAATCCTGTGTGTTTCATCTGTTAAATATTTCCTTCAATTAACATCTATTAACATAATATATATAATATAAATAAGCTAGCTAGATTAATGTTTAAATATTATTTATTTTCAATTATCTGTTCTACTGGTCCAATGTTATCTTACATATTAATTAATAATCTGATTTTTTGTTATGAAGGAACAAAACTGCACTTCTTCGTTGATGACACAAATATTCTATTCTCTGCATATAACAAAGAAACAATTCACAAAACCTTCACGAAGCATGTTTATATGAAGATATATTGTTTGAAAGAAAGATTATATCAATGAACCCTCAAAATTCAATCTCAATACTTTTCTCGCACCCAAGAAATGAAATTAACCGAATAATTAAGTTTCATTAATGTGCTATTAAGTAGAAGGAGAGTGTTCGATATCTAGAATTAATTTGGATCATCATAACTCCTTCCAAAAACATATTGACAACAGGATCAACTTGGTAAATGCAGAAAAAAAGCAGACTAACCTTGTTGCTTAATAAAAAGATAACTCTGACTAATCTGAAAAAATAACATTATATACTTCACTCAAATATAAATATCTTGTTTGATATTTCAACGATCTGAACCATAAGGCTCCATAACTTATGGACATTATGACAATGGACCAAAGAGCTCTCACCAGACCACCTCTTTAACTGCATATGAACCTAATGAAAGGAGACCTATATTCCAACCCTACCATGATTGTGAATTTTATCTATGAATTTCGTCTCCATGACCTTGTATAGTTTTTCGATGGTATATTTAGAGGTGTTTATATTTCACAAACTTATTTTTAAAAGAGAAACGTTATAATCATCGTAATTTCTAATAATTATCCCTGTATATTTCAATCCAAAATGTGCCTTACTTATTTGATAGTTAAATTTTATGGCTGTCGCGATATTTTTAAGAAACTATATGATTCATTAATTAGACCCATTTCTACCTATTTATATCCTAATTTTATTTATAGCCAACATATCCACATTCAAAAATTAGTAATCTTTGAAAATAATCCCTAAAAATAATAATAAGTGCTCCCATTTATGTATGAAATTCAAGAATAATAAATGATTTTAAAAATTGAAAATATTGATACGTCTCTACAGTGTCAAAGATGTTCAAATAAACACACGGGATTGGTAAGGATCTCTGTTGGACAATTCTTTATTTACCTTCGTGTATTATGGAGAACAAGAAACATACATCATCCAACAGCCACTGTCAAAAGCAGGGAAATTTACACCACTGGTGGCTAGATGGGTTTCTTCATTACTGATTGGAAGGATTTTCAGCCAATCGCGTTCACCTTCACTATGTAGCCGTTGATCAAATGTTGCTGCTAGAGACAAACGATATTCTATCGTAAAATTCAGGTAATACAATACACGATGTAACCCCTTAAAGACCAATCTCAATTCGCTTGCCATACATCTTGTTCTGACAAAGAGGAACTAGAGTTACGAAAAGAATGTACCTAATATGTTCTGCATCACCTCACACCTAAACAGTAAGCCATAACAAAGATACTCATATAGACAAACAACTTTGACAATATGCAACTGAGAGATTGGAATTCTTGGAATGCATTGTAACTGTTGATGAACCATGTAATCATCATATACATCTTTCATACCAACTGAATAATAATTAATTTTTAGCTGGAATTTGGCAACAAAGTAACATATAACAGAGTACTTTCTTCTTGCTTTGATTCTTTCATAACTCGAATTAGAGAGTTTGACCATAAGCTACTCGCAGAACTTGCTGCTACTGATTCACTTAGATATATTTTACTTTGAAATGCTTCTATTTACATCAGTTTAGTTACTACATTGTTTTTTATTTTTCAAATGAACAAAAATGTTGATATATATAATAATATTCGGAAATATATATATATATAAAATGGCCTGTGTGGGAGTACAAGGAAAGAGGGAAGATAGCCGTGTTAAAAAACACCCCCCTTGGTAAACAAAAGTCAATTCATCATTCTCTCCTAGGGAATTTATCTTAATAAATCGGTTTAAAACCGTCGGATTGATGATCACGGGACAGTTCTCACTGAGGTGGTCTCGACGCCAGTTGTTCTAGGGGTTGTTCTCGAACCTTCTATCTTTCCTCTCCGATCTATTTCCTCACGGGGCCTCTGGATCCTGTGTGTCCTTACCACCCATCACTCAACCATCACGACTGCTTCTAACTAACATGCCACACTACATTCATATATTCAACAGAATTACAAACTACATTATTACATATATATAATCTTAGTGTAATAACGCTTTATATAATAATTCTCTTTTTCAATATGGACAAATTTAGAAATGGCTTTCGTTTAATCAGGAATTTTCTACTACCACCATTTTTGTCGTTTAAGTAAAGCTGGACCACATGGGCGAAGGTCCAAATAAAGAAACCTTTATGTGATTGACCTCCCTTGATTTTAATCAAGAAAGGATTTTTGTCCAATATTATAAAATGGAAATAGGATTTTGATATTTTCTGATATATTAAACAAGCCCTCTGAAAGGAACAGTTGCACGATCATAATAAATTATTTTTGTTTAAAATTGATATAATAAAGTTTCAAATTATAAATAGAGAACTATGACAATAAATTTAAAAAAAAATAGATATTTATATAAAAAGGGCGTACTTGGATCTGTGAAATAAAAAAATATTTTTCTTGAAATATTTCGAGAGATTACTCTCTCTTTATTAATTTATTGCACAATATATATCAATTTTTTTATAAATATTTTTCAAGTAATAATAAATACTTATAAAAAATATATTGAAAAATATTTGTTTCGAATTTTCATGATCTTTGTATTTGAAAGAAATTCCCTAGTAAATGTTGCATATGCAAAGCTAAAATTAGATAGTAATTAGTATGAAAGAAAATTGCGATAAATTTCACACACACACATGATATGAAAAGGAATATTTATTCTTCAAAAAATAACACATGTTTATATTATTTATATTAGTAAAATAGTAAAAAATATTAAATTAAAATAATATTTGAATAAAATTATACTATTTATGAAAAATATCAAAAGGACAACAATATCTAATTAGTATAGAATAGTGCCAAGCGTTTTTAATCATTTGTTTAGTTGATTGTTGAGAAGAACTAGTTGATCAGGAAGTTCCATGATGAAGTTGAGTCTGGAAGTAGGGTTGAGGTGTTTCAGTACAGGAAGCATACTTGTAAATGTCTGTATCCAATGTATCAGGAAAGATAGACGGCTGAAGAAGATGTGCACAACTTTAGGTTGTTCTTCCAAACAGTGAGGACAGGTTGGGTCTGTTTCTAGATGTACAAGTGCAAATGCCTACCAGGACATATCAATGGATTGTAAAAATGTTAGTAGAAGCTCTTTCTGGTAGTAATTTGGAAGAATTTCAAGAGACAACTTGATGTGAAAGGAATATTCCTATGAAATCTATTTGAGTAATCCTTGGAATATATTTCTGTCAATGACATTAGAGCAGCAATAGATAAACGGTTTTGAGAATTAGTTTGAGACAATGTAAAGTATGAATGTGGAAAGACTGTAATAGCACTATATTTTGATGTCATGTCTGCTAGTTCATTGCCGTTGATTCCACAATGTCCAGGTCCCATCATAAACTAATGTAGGGAGCACTGTACAGGACTTTATTATTTCCGCCATCAAAGATAACTATGCAGGTCCAGATATGAAAATAGATGCTATGAAGGATCTGCATTCTGAGATAATGGTTATTAATGCGCTCGTTTGATTTATTTACGTAAGTTTAGCAGACTAGAGAATTGTTATGAGTTCAGTTTGAAAGGTAGCGCTATCTAGATGAAGTCTCATAAAACTTGGCCGTTGCTCTTTGAAAGGGAATATAATTGCCGCACGACTAAGAAGTGGCCATATAAAAACCTTAAAATTTCAAAATGGACAAAAAAAACTTCAATAACTGCTTCAAATGCAATAGTGCAGAAGCTTCGCCAGAGCATATCTTGTTATGCTCAGAACTGACAATAGAGGACCTATTTTCCAGGCTTATAACTACCATCACAAAACTGGAGAAGAGTGGACTTCAGGAACTGGTTTAACCATGGGCTACCACCACGAATTTCTTAATCACTTTTCGATCTATCTGCGTTTTTTGTTTCCCTTTTAAGGTTCAGACTTGAGTAAAGGAGTCATCTGAATATGCTATTGTAGATCAGCAGGTTACAGCATTGATTCATAGTTCCCCTCCTTGATATCTTTTAGAAGGCCAACCAAACTTCTATAATAATGTCGAGAGGAAGTCTTTCCTTCAGAAATATATGGTTGGTAGGGTTTAAATATAAGAAAACCAAATTTTAAGTGTGAATAGATTTAAAGTAATTGAATTAATTAATTTTTAATGATGAAGAGGATTCTCTTTCTAAATATATGAATACAAAATGTAATTACCAAAATATATATTTTAAAGCATTTTAGAATCAAGTTTTATTACGAAAATTCACAATTTTTTATTAATAAAATATCTAAATTGCAAAATCGATAAATATATTTATGCATATATATTCTGATAAACAATAAAAGTTCTCTTAAGTTTTTTAAACTTATTCAGTAATATAAAATTAAAAATGTTCTCAAATATCCTGGAAAGACATCATAATATTTATCCATTGATTACTTGCTTACCAGAAAGTAGGTCTTTTGTCAATATTCGGTCCTGAAATTGAAGAACCAACTAGAGAAGTACAGTAGACAATGACTTCATCATTACAAGGGTTACATAATGTCAAAATACCGTATCTATATTTATGAGCTTTAATTTCATCTTCTTTATTTTCAATCCTGATTTTGACAGACAAAGTCAGCTTCTTGGAGTTCGAACAAGATCCATCAAATTGCACATTGATGGGAATTTCATTAATTGTAAATGTAGTTTTCTTAAAATAACTTTTTAAATTTGCATAATCTATATAGCCGCAGAGGAGACGGGTGAGTCCGCTTAAATCAGAGCATCCTTTTACATATTTATGGGAAAGATCCAAGAATAAATTATAATCTACATTGGGAAACCAACAATCCCGTCCTAATTTTAAATCAAGTTCAACATTACCCAATTTTTTTGGGTGATTTTGTGATAAACTTATGTTTGTAGGTATTGTTATGAATCCTTTATCTTCAAACCTTTTCATCATCAGATCTATTTTCTTATCCATTATTGTCTCAATCGTAGAATGGCCTTCTTCAGTATTATTTTTATCTGTAAACTTTGTTGGCCTTTCGGTCAAAAGCTTCATAGTGTTTTCCATTCTAGATTGATTATCTGATATTTTTGTAAATTTTTCTTTGATATTTTCGAATTCATCCAATCCTGTCATTGTATCATTTTTAAATGAAGTGAGTTGTTGCAATAGTTGTTGACCTATACCTTCACTGACCTCGTTCCTTATATTGAGGCTAAGATCATCCAACTTTAGTTCAATGGCCTTCCACTTCTGAGAGGTTTCCTGGGAGATTCTCTTCAGGGAACGACAAAACAGAGGGAAATGTAAGTTCATATCTTGCTCATGACTGTCTGTTGTCGAAGACTCTCCGATCCAATCACATCCTAGGTCTTGCATGCTACAAGGAAAAGGTCTTCTAGAACAGGAATTCTGGTGAGACTCCAGATCTTTGAGGACTGTCTCTATATCGCAGAAGGGACACTGGACTGGCTTGAGGGAGCAAAGATCTCGATGAGAGTCCATCTGGCTGTAGAACATCTCCAGGCCACAAATAAGACACCAGCCACTTCGACAAGGACAAATCTGTGACAAATGATTCAACAAGTCTTTCTTACATATTTTGTCATTGCAGCCGAGTGGACAAGGTTTAGTGGAATATTGGCAGAGAACTGTGTGATTGTCGGCGTCTTGGGAACTCTTGAAGGCTTGCTGACAGCCATTCTCTGCAAATGAACAAACCACCTCGCCTTCCTTTTGATGAACTGCCATTTGATTTCAAAAGGATTGGATATTCATATCTGAAATGCACACAAAACACTTTCTTGAACATATCAATAAATTTTATAATTTCAAGAGTAATATATGGATGGTTAATAAATATCATTATTTCCATAGATTAAATATACATAAACCAAACAAGGATACTGCTTTTAATATTTATAGGTGAGAGCTCAATTACATCAGCGAATTCATTGCTGTGAAATATTGAAAAGCCTAAATAAAATATTGATTATTGTTTAATTTAGTTAGGGTATTTATGATTATAGTTAAATTTTTAATATAATTTTTCTATGAATCTGTAAATATTCATTGAATTTATCATCATCACCTTTTTTTGTTGTTTACATTTGTTATATGAAAAATAAAGTAAGGTAAAAGTTCGAGATGGTTGCCTCATGTTTTTACTGATCTAATGTATTAATAATGTAAGGTTATGATGTAAAAGAAAATTATACTTTAAGAAGAATTATACATTGGTCAACTCGAGCCCGATTCAAGGTAAGTAAAATTCAAGTTAAAATAATAAAAAAAGGCAACTCATAAGTTTTTGTAGCCATATATTGCAACTAAAGATATAGATAAAATAATAGCAATTATGGAAGAAGAAACTTTAATTAAAAAATTAAAAAGGATAAAAAAACCCATAAAAGGCATTGAAGAAAATATCGAATCCATTGTGTCTATGGTAGATGTAAATGCAACGAAATGCAAACTAGAGTATGCAAATAATGATTTGATGAAAATGAGTGATATTTTCTTGCAGCAACTTGAGGATGATGAATTGAATGACGAAGTGGAAAATTGCGTAGATAAGTGTATAAGATTAAAGTGTGAATTGGATTTAAGGCATAATGGGCAAGAAACATCTGAGAAAAAAGTTAATTTACATATTAAAATGCCTAAACTTGAGTTGCCAACTTTCGATGGTAGATTAGAATCATGGCTTTCATTTAAGGATCTATTCTTTTCTGCAATTGGTTCTAACTCACAAATACCTAATATTGAAAAGTTACAATATTTGAAAGGCCAACTGAGAGGCGAAGCTCTAAGACTGGTCAACGCATTTCCAATTACAGCCGATAATTATGTTGAGGTTTGGCAAACTTTATTAACAAGATATGATAACCCAAAGGATCTAATTTTCACCCAAATAGATAATGCATTAAGATTACCAAAATTAGCCGATGAAAACCATAAGTCAATGTTTAAACTTCTAGATAGCTGCAACGAAATAGTAAGAACAGTGAAAGTATTAGGTTACCAAATCGATAGTTTATCTGAGGTATTTTTCGTCAAGATCATACAAGATAAGCTTGATAAAACCACAAGAAAACATTGGGAATTGCAGAACAACCCAAGAGTTGTGCCTTCAATTAAGGATTTAATGGAATTTTTAGAAATTCACGCAAAAAGCTTGCAGAATTTGCCAAATAAAGATTCGAATGTGGAGAAATATTCAATGAGAAAGGATTTACAAAAGGTGAATGCTTATAATTCATATGTGATGAAATGTCTTAAATGTGAAGGTGCTCATGCTCTTTCAAGCTGTAATTTATTTTCTAAATTACCTGAGTCAGAGAGAGTGAATTTTGTTAGTTCGGCTAAATTGTGTTTCAGATGTTTAAAGCCAAACCACTTAGCAAAGAATTGTTATTGCAAAAACATTTGTCAAATTTGCAAAAAAAGACACCACACTTTGATTCACCAAGAAACCAAGGTTCAAGAAGTTGATGAAGCGAAATTTGAGTGTGGAAAAGACATCAAAAATACAACTTGTCTTTTAAGTAATGAGAAATATTTTTCAAATGTTATGCTTACAACCGCTAGGATTAAAATCAAGGATAACAATGGTGTGCCTCAGACATGTAGAGCCTTGATAGACTCAGGGTCTCAGGCGAACTTTATATCAGGACAATGTAGAAAAAGACTAGGACTTCAATATGTTACCGTACATTCGCAGATATCGGGAATTTCGGGACATTTTGAGAGTCACTCTTATGGACTTGTGGAGTTTGAATTTACGCCACATTTCAAATCCGATGAACTTTTCAAGGTGAACGCCTTGGTGTTAGATAAGTTGACAAATAATTTGCCAACTCTTACATGTCCAAAGTCAAACTTGGCGCATCTCAAAACCATGCCTCTGGCTGATCCAGATTATAATATTTCTGCTCCCATCGACATTAATTGGTGCTGAGTTGGCTATGACCCTGTTCACTGGCGAGTCCGTTATCGGCGATGAAGAACAACTAACGGCTACTTCTTCTAAATTAGGATGGCTCCTTTCTGGAAGAGTTTCCTCTAAGGGTAGTAGGAGAAGTGTTAGAAATATCATTCGGTCGCATCATGCATGCCTGGAAACCCAAGATATAGTCGAAAAATTTTGGAAATTGGAGTCCATTCCTGATGTGACTTCTATATCTAGGGATGAAAGTGAAGCTGAAATCCATTTTGTGGAAACACATGGAAGGGATTTCACAGGCAGATATGTTGTACAACTGCCATTTCGGAATGACTGCCATTTAGGAGATTCAAGATCCAATGCGATCAAAAGACTTTGTTCTTTGGAAAGATCTTTGATTCCACGACCTGAAGTTTATGACCAATATAGAAGCTTCATTAAGGAATATCTTGAATTGGGACATATGAGCTTAGTACCAAAGGAAGATATCATTAAGGGAAGGTACTAACTGCCTCATTATCCTGTAATAAAGGAAAAAAGTTGCACCACCAAATTGAGAGTAGTATTTGACGCATCAGCAAAGACTGATTCAGGTCTGTCCTTGAATGACGCTTTAATTCCAGGGCCCAAAATTCAACAGGATTTGTTTCACATCATTCTGAGATTCAGAATTCATCCTGTTGCTATAATTGCTGATATCGCCAAGATGTATAGGCAAATTAGAATATCCCAAGACGACTCAGAATTCCAAAGAATTGTATGGCGGAATGATCCTAATGATAAAATAAGGGACTATCGGCTAGAAACTGTCACTTACGGGACTAGTTGTGCACCATTTTTGGCCACTCTGATCATCAAACAGTTGGCTTTGGATGAGCAGAGTAGGTTTCCAAAGGCTAGCAAAATAGCATTGACAGATATTTATGTTGATGATCTAGTAACTGGAACTTTTTCAGTAGATGAAGGCAAGAATTTGGTTAAAGAACTCTATGGTTTACTAAGTGCAGGAGGCTTCGAACTTCGTAAGTGGACCTCCAATGTTCCTGATGTTCTGTCACTTTTACCAAATCATTTAAGATCCACCAACACAAATATTGGGTTTGAGGATTCCAAGGAATTTGTCAACGTTTTAGGCCTTCAATGGCAACCAAGAACTGATGGTTTCACATTTAAGGGAATAGCTCTGCCACTGAACTCTATGACAAAACGAGGAATACTATCACAGGTTGCTAAAATATTTGATCCACTGGGTTGGATCTCACCATTTACGACCACTATTAAACTGATTTTGCAAGAACTTTGGAAGACTGGTTTGGAATGGGATGACCCAATTCCAGAGGAACTAAGAAGGAAGCTGACTTTGATAAACCAGGATCTTTCATCGTTAGAGCACATTCAGATCCCAAGATGCGTGGTACCAGGTAAATTTATGAAGGTAGAATTGCATGGGTTTTGTGATGCATCACAGAAGGCATATGCTGCATCTCTGTATCTAAAGGTGATCCTCTCAAACACAAGCGCTAAGACATTTCTCTTAGTGGCAAAAACAAGAGTCGCACCCATGAAGGTGGTTTCACTTCCAAAGTTAGAATTATGTTATGCTCTACTCTTGGCAAGATTAGTGAAAACTGTATATGAAAACCTTCCTCTTACAATCAATGAAATTTATTTATGGTCTGATTCTACTATAGCCTTATGCTGGATCAATTCCGAGCCGTGCCGATGGAAGACATTTGTGGCAAATCGAGTTGCTGAGATACACCGGCTTGTCTCCGGGGTTTGGTGCCATGTTGATGGAAGGCAGAATCCAGCAGACTGTGCATCACGTGGAATATTTCCATCCGACTTAGTAGAACATCCACTATGGTGGAATGGGCCACCATGGCTAATTGAACCTGCCCTTGAAATTAAGAAATTCATTAATAGCTCCAAGGAAGAATTTAAGGAAGAAGAAAAAATCAAGACGCATTTTGGTACAATTGAGTGTGAAATTCCATCCATTGTGACAAACTGCTCATCATTAACCAAACTGAAATGTATCATAGCTTGGTGCTTAAGATTTGTCAACAACAGTCGAATGCCTTCACATTCAAGGAACAGGGAGCCCTTAACATTAAGAGAGTTGAATGATGCCCTGTTGACAGTTGTTAAGTGTGTTCAATCTATTGAATTTTCCAAAGAAAAGCATTGCCTGTTAAGCAACAAGCCAATCCCGAATAAGAGTAGAATATACAATCTATGTCCATTTTTGGATTCAAGAGGAATCATTAGAGTTGGCGGACGATTAAAAAATGCAAATGTTTATGGTGATCGAATTAATCAAATTCTACTTCCAAGATCACATCATCTTACCACTCTTATTGTAAACAATGTTCATGTCCATAATCTTCACTCATCAACTCAAGCTACGCTTGCAGCAATAAGAAATATATTCTGGATACCTTCTGGAAGAAATGTTGTAAGGAAAATTTTAAGAACATGCATGAAATGTGCTAGATTTCGTAAAGAAGCTCCTTTTCAATTAATGGGAAATCTACCTTTTGCAAGGATCAACAGATCAAGGCCGTTTTTGGTAACTGGAATAGATTTTGCAGGACCTTTTCTGATTAAACGGAACATGGGACGTACAACATCAACCATGAATGCTTACGTTGCCTTGTTCATATGTTTCAGCACTCGGGCCATTCATCTAGAATTAATCAGTAGTCTGACCACAGATGCTCTCATATCCACAATAAGAAGGTTCATTGCTCGAAGAGGTAAACCAGCAACAATTCATAGTGACAACGCCACTAATTTTGTTGGTGCGCATAAGATTATTGGGAAACTATGTCACAATGCCAGTAAGGTTCTTACGAATTCAGAGGGAATTCAGTGGAAATTTATACCACCTTCAGCTCCACATTTTGGTGGACTTTGGGAAGCCGGAGTTAAGTCCAAGAAATATCATCTTAGAAGAACAATGGGCAGTGCTTTGCTAAATTTTGAAGAACTAACAACATTGTTAGCACAAATTGAAGCTTGCCTGAATTCGCGACCTCTTTGTCCTCTTTCTGAGGACCCTGAAGATCTACAGGCATTGACTCCTGGTCACTTCTTAATAGGTGGTTCTTTAACAGCGCTTCCCGATGAAGATGACATCATAGCAATGAGTTTGCCAAATAGATGGCAATTAATTCAAAAATCAATGAATCATTTTTGGACAAGATGGTCCCAAGAATATGTGTCACAACTTCAACAAAGATCCAAATGGTGTAAGCCCCAACCCAACATTAAGGAAGGATCCCTGGTGTTGATAAAGAATGAACAACAGCCTCCACTAGCATGGAAGATTGGAAGAATTTCAAAGGTGTTTCCAGGAGATGACGCTAGAATCAGAGTGGTAGAAGTCAAGACTGCTAATGGGACTTACAGAAGACCTATTGTAAAATTATGTTTGTTACCTATATAATGTTTTTTTGATGGTCCCCCATCAAGTTGGTGGCGGGAGAATGTTTAATTTAGTTAGGGTATTTATGATTATAGTTAAATTTTTAATGTAATTTTTCTATGATTCTGTAAATATTCATTGAATTTATCATATCATCACCTTTTTTTGTTGTTTACATTTGTTATATGAAAAATAAAGTGAGGTAAAAGTTCGAGATGGTTGCCTCATGTTTTTACTGATCTAATGTATTAATAATGTAAGGTTATGATGTAAAAGAAAATTATACTTTAAGAAGAATTATACAATTATGTAAAAAAAATTGTCTTTAAAAAGCAATATAAATAAATAAATATATATTTCACAATTTATAAACGTTAGTCTATATGTGAAAAAATAGTACAAATGAGATATTGTTAACGCCCGAAACGCGTCCGTGGTTAGTTTTTCTTGATTAATCAAGAATGGGTATTTTGCCAATTCTGGAATAATTAAAAATCAACGAGAATTGTTGATATTTATTCCGATAGATGGCGTAAGCCATCAGCAACTTTCAGTTGCACGATGAGGAGATGTCTTTTTCATAAGTTAGTCTATATATTACATACCTTAACCTGCAAAACATTCCATCTCAACCACTTTTCCTGTTAGTCAAAAATTTAAATGCTCCCTTTATGTAATAAAAACCTTTTGATATCTCTAACGTTCGTGAATATCCTAACCATTTCTAATTGTAACAAATGAATGAAGAAAAGGTAAAATAAAAAATACAGATCTGACAAAGACTGAAGTAAGTCGCTTAAATACACCTAGGTGAGAAAATAGAAGGGTTGAATAGCTAAAATTGCAGGTCTCTTTCTCTCTCTCTCTCTTCCCATCCAAACGTGTCAGGCATATTGTTATGACATATCACCATCTGATTGCTCTCCCAAATATGTTTATCCTCAGATCCATGCAAGATGGAAGAGAAGCAGCAAAACAAAGTTTTTGCCATTGCAGAGAGTGGACAATTGAAAGATTCAGCATGAAATGAACAGGATACACAGTCTTATCTTGACTTCACGTTTATGAATCTCCCATCTCCTTCAGGACTTTTCTAAACTTCCCGTCAAGTATTTTGAAAACCTCAAATTACCAATGGTTTAATAACCACAGTTTTATCGTTTTTTGTTTGGGGGCTTTTGTTTTCCTAAATCCATTGTATGTCTTGTCTTCTTAAAAAAAAGAATCAGCTTAGACCTCGAACGCGAACCTAAGTAGTAGGTCCCTATTGACTGTCTAGCTATGAGGGATATTTTTCTCCATTATAAGTGGACGTTTGATATCGTGACTTTTATAAGATGCACTAACGCGCCATCTTTTAAAATAAATGTTAGGTCTTTCTATCCAAATTAAAGGAAAGGTTTTTAACATAACAATAAAATATAATGATCTTTATTCTACTGCATATTTCTTTTATACAAAATGATGATAAAAAGAGTTAAAAATCAGTGATATATTTACAATAGACAACAAAGCCCATGAGTTTTTTAGATAATACAATATTTGACTATTATATTTAAAAAAGGTGTCACTAATAATTTGATTAATATAGATGTACACAAATTAGACAAATTAAGAAAAATTCCATAAAGGCCACGTCATTCTACATGGAGAATATTTGAAAATCTGGTGAAGTGATTATTTTATTTTCATATACAGTAAAACTTGAATAATTCTAATTCTTTAATTCGAATATTTATCTTGGTCCCTATAATTTCCTATAAAAAGAATTTCCGTTTTTGATTTATATATTTGGATAATACAATTTTTTGTTTGTTTCTTGCCCTTCAAATTATTCAAGTTCGGTTGTAAATCTTTGTTAAATGGTAATTTATATAGTTTTGCATCTATAAAATTCTACAGAAAAACATATAAGCACTCAGATTGAATTTCTACAAGAAAGGCATCTTTATTAAAACAAGAACATTAAGCATCCAGGGAAAAGTTTATTTTTAAAATATTTTTCATTTAAAAATCTCTCAAGCTTTCAGGTAAGAAAACCCTTCTACGGGAGAAAATATCTTACATCATTGAAACGCCAATAAAACGCCGTAGAAGGGCTTACATGACCGAAAGCTTGAGATATTTTTAAATAAAAATATTTTAAAAACAAAATGTTCCATTTAATGTTCTTATTTTAATATTGATTCAAGGGATTATTTTATCAAATTCATCTTTATTATTACTTCTTTCAAATATTTGCCATTAACTTCGATTCTCTGAATTCAACAATAAATATAGGTAATATAACAAACTGTAGTGTCCATTCTATAAATTAAAAGGGAGAAGACAAAAATTGGTACCTACCTCTCGACTGCTAGGAAACAATAGCAAAATGGCGGGCGATATAATGTAGTATCATAATTGATAAGTAGAACCTGGATACGATATGAGTCCTGTTGCATTCATTTTTCTCTTTAACATATTTACAATGATTATAACTCCGCCTTTACCGGTTCCAAGCCCGGATGAAAAAGGAGGAGGGGAGCAGTAATAAGCTCTCTAAACAAACCTGGGCTCAGCTGACCCGGCTGATAGTACCTTGTAAGGGCTCCTAATCCTGAGATACAGTATGAGCAGCGTTTATACTCCATGTTAGGAGCGGCTGTACATGGCGTCTGTTCTTCATGTCAGCGGTGGCCATTTCTTTTGGAGCTAAGTCAGCCTGCCACTGAGTAGTGCTCCCAGTCTTAATGACAAAGGCAGTCGCATGCTACTCACCCAATCATGATGGTTGTCAAGTCTCAAGCTCTACAAGCTTGATACCCTAATATGATTGAGCGGAGATAAGAAGGAAAAAGAAGACAATGATTATAAAATTAAAAACAATATATGAAATTGTACTGAGATCAGATTGTTAAATTAAGAAATATGTATCCTATATCTCGTGGAGATGAAGGTTGCTGAAGGCTTGCGCCATGTGTCAGAAAAAATATAAAATAATCGTTGGGATATTTTTCATTGTTCCGGACTTCTGGAAAAATATCTACTTGTTTAACTATAGGATCTAATTACCTATGCGTTTTAGGCTGATGCCCCTCGTCAATATTGGGTGCTGGCTGTTCCTCAATGACAAGTATATAAGTACAAAATAACTTCATCAGGTACTGTTCAACAACATGTTCAACATAGTTTCTGAATGCACAATCAATAGTTATGTACAGGATCATTTATATATTATAAATATATTAAATATTATCACTCTTGCAGAAAATTTATATGAGCCCAGAACAGCAGCTTTACACACTCAAGATAGAGGACACTACTGTCATAAAGATGCATGGAGATATCTGAGGCTCTTCATTGGACGACATCAGTAATTTTACGTACACCCAGAACAGCAGCTTTACACACCCAGATAGAGGACATTGCAACTGCTGTGATTGAGATGTATGAAGACATCTAAGGCGCTTCATTAGACACTAAAACAGAAAATGTTATAAACAAAATGTGTATAATATAAATCCTGTAAGTTTCATCTGTTATATGTTTCCTTCAGTTAACATCTATTAATATAATATATATAATATAAATAAGCTAGCTAGATTAATGTTTAGATATTAATGTTTTTCAATTATCTGTTTTACAGGTCCTATGTTATCTTACATATCAATTATTGATCTGATTTATTTTCGTTATGAAGAAGCAAAACTGCACTTCTTCGCTGATGACACAAACATTCTATCATCTTCATATAACAAAGAAACAATTCACAAACACTTCTCGAAGCATGTTTATATGAAGGGATATATTTTAAAAGAAGGCTAATATAAATGAACCCTCAAAATTCAAAATCAATACTTTTCTCGCACCCGAGAAATGAAATTAACTAAATAATTAAGTTTCATTAATGTACCATCAAGTAGAAGAACAGTGTTCGATATCTAGGAGTAATTTAGATCATCACAACTCCTTCCAAAACATATTGACAACAGGATCAACTTTGTAAATGCAGAAATAATCCGACTATTCTTGTTGCTTATTAAAAAGTCAAATCATCACTAACCTCAAAAAGAACACTATATTCTTCACTCAAATAGAAATATCTTGATAGAAAGTAAACGGGTTTATTTTTTGATATTTCAACGATCTGAACCACAAGGCTCCATGACTTATGGACATTATGACAAATGACCAAAGAGGTCTCTCCAGCCCACCTCTTGGAGTGCATGAGACCCTGATAACAGGACCTATATTCCAACTATACCAAGATTATGGATTTTATCTATGAATTTAGGCTCAAATAACCTTTTTTAATTATATGATGGGATAATTAATAACAATTTGGAGGTGTTCATATTTTACCAAACATATTTTCAAAAGACAAACGTTATGATAGTCTTATTAAAAAGTTATAAGCCTCGTTTATTCTTCATCCCTCTTATTTGAATGTTAAATTTCATGGCTGTCGTGTTATTTTCAAGAAACTATAATTCATTAATTAGACACATCTTACCTATATTCACCCAATTTTTATTAACGGCAACAAAGTCACTCTCAAAACGTAGTAATATTTGATATTATTCCCTAAAAATAATAGTAAGTATCCCTATATATGTACGAAATTCAAGAATCATAGATGATTTTCAAAATTGAAAATATTCATACATCGCTACAGTGTCAAGGATGGTCAAATAAACATCCAGGATAGGTAAGGATCTCTGTTGGACAATTCTTTATTTACCTTCGTCTATTATGGAGAACAAGCAACATACATCATCAAACAGCGACTGTCAACAACAGGGAAATTGACATCACTGATAGCTAGATGGGTTTCTTCATTACTGATTGGGAGGATTCTCAGCCAATCGCGTTCACCTTCATCATATAGCCGTTGATCAGAAGATGCTGCTAAAGAAAATCGATTATATATCGTAGAATGCAGGTAATACAATACACGATGTAACCCCTTAAAGACAAATCTCAATTCGCTTGCCATACCTCTTATTCTGACAAAGAGAAACTAGAGTTAAGAAAATAATGTACCTAATATGTTCTGCATCACCTCACACCTAAACAGTAAGCCATAACAAAAATACTCATATAGACAAACAACTATAGCAATTTACAACTGAGAGATTGGATTCTTGGAATGCATTGTAACTGTTGATGAACCATGATATCATCATATACATCTTTCATACCAACTGAATATTTATTAATTTTTAGCTAGAATATGGCAACAAAGTAACATATAACAGTACTTTGTTCTTGCTTTGATTCTTTCATAACTCGAATTAGAGAGTTTGACCATATGCTACTCGCAGAACTTGCTGCTACTGATTCACTTAGATATATTTTACTTTGAAATGCTTCTTTTTACATCAGTATAGGTAATACGTTTTTTTTTTTTTCAAATAAACAAAATTCTTGATATATATATAATAATATTCGGAAATTTATATATATAATGTCCTTTGTGGGAGTACAAGGAAAGAGGGAAGATAGCTGGGTTAAAAAACAACCCCCTTGGTAAACAAGTGTCAAAGCTTCATTTTCTCTCAGGGGATTTATCTTACTCAAATCGGTTTAAAAGCGTCGAATCTGATGATCAAGGGACAGTTCTCACCGAGTTGGTCTTGACACCAGTTGTTCTAGGGGTTGTTCTCGGACCTTCTATCTTTCCTTCCTGATCTATTTCCTCACGGGGCCTCTGGATCCAGTCTACTGTGTGTCCTTACTACCCATCACTTAATTACCACGACTGCTTTAAACCAACATGCCTCACTACATTCATCCAACAGCATAAACCACATTACTACATATATATATTCAATCCTAGTGTAATAACGCTTTATATAATAATTCTCTTTTTCAATATGGACAAATTGACAAATGGCCTTTGTTTAATCAGGAATCTTCTATACCACATTTTTGTCGTTTTGGTTAAGCTGGACCACATGGACGAAGGCCAAAATCGAGAATTTCTTATGTGATTGAACATTCTTGATTTATAAACAAGAAATTTTGTCCAAAATTATAAAATGGAAATAGGTTTTTGATATTTTCCGATATATTAAACAAGCCCTCTGAAAGGTGCAGTTGCACGATCATAATAGATTATATTTGCTTTAAATATATATATATATTTAAATGAAATGATTCATGCACAAATGTGTCTTTTATATACAATACAGTATTAGGGCTCTAAGAAGCGTTCTGGTGGATTTAATTGGCAAAACCGCTGGAAGGGTTTGCTAATGATAAGCCAAGCCCTCCCAATATATATATTTTTCATCGCAGTAAGGACTGTAGAAGTTTGTTTTATATATAAAAGCCCTTTAGCCCTCTCATTTTATATATATAGATTTTATTAATTTCAATAGTCATTTACATATATCACTTTTATTTTGATTATATTTACTCTGTTTAGATTGTATATATTAGATGGTTCATCGCCCAATAAGCTTAGAAGACGTCTAGTGGCAAACCTGGGGCGCGCGACCTGCTGCGTGCTTCACTGCAAAACACCTCGTAAAAGATGGAAGATTGATCCATCGAAATATCGGTAAATAAATAATCATATTTAAATCCAAAATAAGCCTTATTTTTAAAATATAGATAGAGTGTAATTGTTTTGTATTAAAATAGATATAATAATATTTTTATTTTGAATAGAATTAGGACACTGAATTTAGTAAAAAATGAAATATCTATATAAACAGAGCATACTTGGAATTGTGGAATAAAAAAAAACCTTTTCTCTGAATATTTTGAGGGTTTGCCCTCTCTCTTCAGCAATATATTGAACAATGAATTTTAAAATTTGATAATTTGAACTAGAAGTAATTTTAAAAGTTGCTTATCTAAAATGGTTTTCAAGTTCTAATAATAAATATTAATATATATTCAGAAAATATTGAGAAATATTTGATTTAATGTTCGTATTCATTGTATTTGAATGAAATTCCCTAGTAAATATTGAATATGCAAAACTAAAAATAGATAGTAAATAGTATAAAAGAATATTGAAATAAATTTCACACAAACATGATATGAAAAGGAATATTTATTCTTCAAAAAATCACAAAGGTTTATATTATTTATATTAGTAAAATAGTAAAAAATAAGAAATTTAAATAATAATTTTAAAAAATTATACTACTCATCAAAAAAATATCAAAAGGACAACAATAGAAATTAGTATGGACTAGTGTCAAGCGTTTTTAACCATTTGTTTAGTTGATTGTTGAGAAGAACTAGTTGATCAGGAAGTTCCATGATGAGGTTGAGTCTGGGAGTCTAGAGGTAGGGTTGAAGTGGTTCAGTACAGGAAGCATATATGTCTGTATCCAATGTCTCAGGAAAGATAGCTGAAGAAGATGCGAGAAACTGTTTGTGATTCTCCCAAATGGTGAGGACAGGTTGAATCTATTTCTAGATGTACAAGTGCAAATATCTGCCAGGACTTGTCAATGGATTGTAAGAATGTTAGTGGAAAGCTCTTCCTGGTAGATATTTGGAAGAAATTTCAAGAGAAAACTTGAGATGAAAGAAATGTTCCTGTGAAATCTATTTGAGTAATCCTTGGAACATATTTCTGTCAATGATGTTAGAGCAGCAATAGATGAACCATGTTGAGAATGAGTTCGAGGCAATGTGAAGTATAATTGCGGAAAGACAGTAGTAACACTATATTTTGTTGACCTGTTTGCTAGTTCATTGCCGTTGACACCACTATGTTCATGTACCCATTACAGCTTAATGTAGGGAGCTCTGTTCAGGACTTTATTATTTCCGCCATCAAAGATAACTATGCAGGTCCAGATATGCAAATAGATGCTAAGAAGGATCTGCATTCCGAGATAATGGTCATTAATGCGCTTGTTTGATTTTTTCACGTGAGTTTGGCAGACTAGAGAATTGTTATGAGTTCAGTTTGAAAGGTAGTGCTATCTAGATGAAGTCGCATAAAATTGGCCGTTGTTCTTTGAAAGGGAATATAATTGCCGCACGACTAAGAAGTGGCCGTATAAAAGCCTTAAAATTTTAAAATGAACAAAAATAATCTTCAATAACTGCCTGAAATGCAATAGTGCAAAAGCTTCTCCGTAGCATATCTTGTCATGCCCAGAACTGACAATAGAGGACCTATTTTCCAGGCTTATAACTGCCATCACAAAATTGGAAAGGAGTGAACTTCAGGAATTGGTTTAACCATAGGTATAGGCATCACCACCACGAACTTCTTAATCACTTTTAGATCTATCTGCGTTTTTTGTTTCCTCTTTAAGGTTCAGTCTGAAGTAAAGGAGTCATCTGAATATGCTAAGGCAGATCACCAGGTTACATCTTTGATTCATAGTTCCCCTCCCTGATATCTTTAAGAAGGCCAACCAAGCTTCAATAATAAGGTCGAGAGGAAGTATTTCCTTCAGAGATATGGCTGGTAGGGTTTAATATAAGAAAACCAAATTTTCAGTTTGAATATATTTAAAGTAATTGAATTCATTAATTTTTAATTATATCAAGTTAAATCTCTCTCTAAATATATGAATCAAAAATTTTAATTTCCAAAATATATTTTTTAAAGCCTTTTAGAACCAAGTTTTATTACGAAAACACAATGTTGTTATTGAAATATCTGATTTGCAAAATCGATTAATATATTTAAAGAATATATATTCTGAGATAAACAATAAAACTCCTCTAAAGTTTTTTTAAACCTTTTCAGTAATATAAAATTAAAAAAGTTCTCAAATATCCTGGAAAGACATCATAATATTTATCCATTGATTCCTTGCTTATCCAGAAAATAGGTTTTTTGTCAATATTTCCTCCTGGAATTGAAGAACTAACTAGAGAAGTACAGTAGACAATGACTTCATCATTACAAGGGTTACATAATGTCAAAATAGCGTATCTATATTTATGAACTTTGATTTCATCTTCTTTTTTGTCAGTGCAGATTTTGACAGACAAAGCCAGCTTCTTGGAGTTCGAACAAGATCCATCATATTGCATATCCAAAGAAACATCATTATCTTTAAATATAATTCTATTAGTATAACTTTTTAAATTTGCATAATCTATATAACTGCAGTCGAAATGGCTAATTCCGCTTAAATCAGAGCATCCATTTACATATTTACGGGAAAGACCAAAGAATTTATTATAATCTACATTGGGAAACCAGCAATCGCGTCCTAATTTTAAATCAAGTACAACATTACCCAATTTTTTGGGTGATTTTGTGATAAACTTATGTTTGTAGGTATTGTTATGAATCCTTTATCCTCGAACTTTTTCATAATAATATCTATTTTCTTATCCATTATTGTCTCAATCGTAGAATGGCCTTGTTCAGTATTATTGTTATCTGTAAACTTTGTTAACTTCTCGGTCAAAAGCTTCATAGTGTTTTCCATTTTAGATTTATTCTTTGATATTTCTGTAAATTTTTCTTTAATATATTCAAAATCATCCAATCCTGCCATTGTATCATTTTTAAATGAAATGAGTTGTTGCAATATTTGCTGACCTATACCTTCACTGACCTCGTTCCTTATATTGAGGCTAAGATCATCCAACTTTAGTTCAATGGCCTTCCACTTCTGAGAGGGTTCCTGGGAGATTCTCTTAAAGGAATGACACAACAGAGGTAAATGTAAGTTCATATCTTGCTCATGACTGTCTCTTGTCGAAGACTCTCCGATCCAATCACATCCTAGGTTTTGCATACTACAAGGAAAATGGCTTCTAGAACAGGAATTCTGGTGAGACTCCAGATCTTTGAGGACCGTCTCTATATCGCAGAACGGACACTGGACTGGCTTGAGGGAGCAAAGATCTCGATGATAGTCAAGCTGGCTGTGTAACATCTCCAGGCCACAATTAGGACACCAGTCACTTCGACAAGGACAAATCTGTGACAAATGGTTCAACAAGTCTTTCTTACATATTTTGTCATTGCAGCCGAGTGGACAAGGTTTGATGGTATATTGGCAGAGAACTGTGTGATCCTCGGCTTCTTGGGAAGTCTTGAAGGCTTGCTGACAGCCATTCTCTGCAAATGAACAAACCGCCTCGCCTTCCTTTTGTTGCACTGCCATTTGAATTCAAAAGGATTGAATATTTATATCTGAAATGCACAAAAAAACCTTCTTGTACATATCAATAAAATTTATAATTGTAGGAATAATAGATGGTTAATCACACACACACACAAGCCTTTTTATTGGGGCATCCAGCCCTATACATGATTCACCTCTACAGGATTTAGCAAAGGAAGATATTTTAAAAAGTAAAAACTAGAATACAAGAAGTAATAAGGAAAGAGAGAAGAAAGAAAAAACAAACAAAAAGAAATATAACCATATATACAAAAAATAAACATACAGAGCAAAAGGAACCATACATGATTAAATATTTAAATTAAAGTACCAATGTTTAGAATATGTCAAGGTTAGGATATCATTGAGAGGGCTAGTGTGGAATCAGCCGCATTCAATCTTCGTTTTCTTCCTCCAAGCAAACCACGACATTCGGCGAATCCATTATTCTCCAACGGACATTGACAGCGGCCTTGTAGAATTTATATAAACCGAGGGAGAGACCCTGATCAACCATCAGTGTGTTCATCCAGCTGCAAATTTGTTGGCAGTCAGGTTGAGACCAGGGTAAGTCACCCAAAATTTCTTTCCTCTGTTTCTCTAAGCAAGAGCATCCAAATATTATATGCATAATTTCGTCTTGAATTCTGTTTTTACACAGATCGCAAGTTAGAGTCAAATCAATCTTCCAGCGCTTTGAACGATTTTCTGGGAAGATCGTCCATAGGAGTCTCAGTTGTGCAAAAAATATTTTAATTGCTAGAGGAATAGTTGTGAATAAATATCGTTCTGCTGTTATTGAATATTTTAGGTAATATATGGTTAATAAATAGCATTGTTTCCAAAATTTAAATATACATAAACCAAACAAGGATACAGCTTTTAATATTTATAGGTGAGAGCTCAATTACATCAGCGAAGTCATTGTTTGCTGTTAACTATTGAAAACCTTAAATAAAATATTGATTATGCGATATAAATTGTCTTCAAAAACAATAGTAATAAATGAATATATATTTCACAATTTATAAACGTTAGTCTATATGTGAAAAATAGTACAAATGTGATATTGTTAGCGCCCGAAACGCGTCCGCAGTTAGCTTTTCTTGATTAATCAAGAATGGGTATTTGGCTAATTTTGGAATAATTAAAAATCAACGAGAATAGTTGATATTTTTTCCGATAGATGGCGTAAGCCATCAGCAACTTTCAGTTGCACGATAAGGAGATGCCTTTTTCATAAGTTAGTTTATATATTACATACCTTAACCTGTAAAACCATCCATCTCAACCACTTTTCCTGTTATTTAATAACTAGCGGACGTACCCGGCTTCGCCCGAGGTTTTACCCGAGTAAAGGTTTGTCTAGAGAACATTTGTTAAAACAATTCTCTAAAAACTTATTTAAAAAAAGAAGATATATTTTGATAATTTGAAACTCGTAAATTTGAATCTCTCGATAAAGTGAACATTTTTCCCGGTCCCTGTGTGCCGTGTCATCCTGAATTTTGTCTTTCATAATTTTCTACATTACAAAATCATCGTTTTATCTAGTGAACATTTTTTCCCGGGCCCTTGAAAAATACTCGATAAGGTTGAATATATTCATGGTCGTTTATGGAAGATGGACGAAGTTCCCGGAGGTCATCTTGGGCAAGCTCCCGCGAGGCTTTCCCGCACAGCTGTGTCACCAACTCTGCTCTGATTGGTCGGTGGGTACTTGGAATGTCGGCCGGCGGCCGGGCGAATCCATTCTCTAACGGGGTGGGGCAGAACTAAGCCTATCTCCGTTGCAAGGTGGCGCTGCTTGCGAGTTAAAGCTACAATTCTGCAAATAACTCTAAGGATATTATAGATATTCAAGATATTATTTTTCGTAAACCTTTCCGGGGATATGCCTAATAATATCCCAAAATTTCACGGCGATTGGATGTACGGTTTTTGAATCTATAGAATACACACAGACCACAGACAAACAGACAAACAGACAGACAGACAGACATTCAATTTTATATATATAGATTTAAATTCTTTCTCTACATAAGAAAACCCTTTCAATGTATCTAACGTTTTGTGAATATTCTAACCATTTCAAATTGTAACAAATGAATGAAGAAAAGGTAAAATGAAAAATACAGATCTAACAATGACTGAAGTAAGTCGGTTAAATACACCTGGGTGAGAAAATGGACGGGTTGAATAGCTAAAATTATTGGTTTCATTCTTTCTCTCTTCCATCCAAACGTGTCCGCCACTTTGTTATGACATATCATCATCTGATTGGTCTCCCAAATATGTTTATACTCCGATTCATGCAAGATATAACAGGAGAGCAAACAGAGTTTTTGCCATTGCAGAGAGTGGCGATTGAAAGATTCAGCATGAAATGAGCAGGATATACAGTCTAGTCTCGACTTCACCCTTATTAATCTCCCATCTCCGTAAGGATTTCTCAAAACTTTCCTTCAAGATTTTTTTAAACCTCAAATTACCAATGGTTTAATAACCACAATTTTATCGTTTTTGTTTAGGGGCTTCTGTTTTCCTAAATCCATTGTATGTCATGTCTTCTTTAAAAAAAGAAGCAGCTTAGATCTTGAATACAAATCTGAATAATAGGTCCCTATAAACTGCCTTCCTATAAGGGATATATTTCTCCCTTATAAGTGGACGTTTGAGATCGTGACATTTATGAGATGCATCATCACGCCATCTTTTAAAAGAAATGTTTTTCTATTCAAATTAAAGGCAAGTTTGTTTTAACATTACAATAAAATATAATGATCTTTATTCTACTGCATATTCCTTTTATACAAAATGATGATAAAAAGAGTATAAAATCAGTCATTTAAAATAAAAAACTTAACCTATGAGTTTTTTTCACAGTTGATACAATATTTAACTATTATATTAAAGAAAGGTTCACTAAAAATTTGATTAATATATATGTACACAAATTTAACAAATTAAGAAAAATCACATAAAGGCCACGTCACACTACACGATAAATTTTTGGAAATCTGGTGAACTGATTATTTTACTTTCATATAGAGTAAAACCAGGATAATTCTAACGTCTTTAATTTGAAAATGTCTTTAATTCGAATATTTATCTTGGTCCCTAGAATTTCCTATAGAAAATATTTCCATTTTTGATTTGAATATTTGTATAATACATTTTTTGTTCGTTGCACTTTAAATTATTCAAGTTCGGTTGTAAATCTTTGTTAAACTAGACGAATGGCCCGGGCAACGCCCGGGTTTTACCCGAGTGCGTCCCGCCCCAAACTGTGTGTGTCTTGAAAATATAAAAATAAAAATGTGAACGGAAAAATATGTCCAGGGTAGCCTAGTGGTCATGGCATCTGCCCGATAAGCGGAAGGTCGTGGGTTCGATTCCCATCCCTTGACACTTTTTTTATTTTATCCATTCTGACCAAAATCTATCCGTGAACTTCACACAGTGAACTTCACACAGAGAGAATAAGGCAATTATATAAGTAGATAATCCAAATTGTGCCTTATCACACACTATTTTTTTATTTGGCCTTATTACCTTGTGTTTATAATCTATGACGTAATGCCGGCGGCGCGCGCCCGTTGGCTGCTGGCGAGCACGTGACCTCCCTGTGCGCGCGCATCCGTGAAAGAACCGGCCGGCCCATGACGGTCGTGACTATATATATAATAGACGAATGGCCCGGGCAACGCCCGGGTTTTACCCGAGTGCGTATATATTTTTAAAATGTTTTAATTAAAATACTATTTGTTACAATTATAAATTGGCGCCATGGATGTCTCTCTTGTGAAACGTCCCGCCCCAAACTGTGTGTGTCTTAAAAATATAAAAATAAAAAGGTGAACGGAAAAATATGTCCAGGGTAGCCTAGTGGTCATGGCATCTGCCCGGTAAGCGGAAGGTCGTGGGTTCGATTCCAATTCCTTGACACTTTTTTTATTTTATCCATTCTGACCAAAATCTATCCGTGAACTTCACACAGTGAACTTCACACAGAGAGAATAAGGCAATTATATAAGTAGATAATCCAAATTGTGCCTTATCACACACTATTTTTTTATTTGGCCTTATTACCTTGTGTTTATAATCTATGACGTAATGCCGGCGGCGCGCGCCCGTTGGCTGCGGGCGAGCACGTGACCTTCCTGTGCGCGCGCATCCGTGACAGAACCGGCCCATGACGGTCGTGACTATATATGTTGATGGATAATAATAATAATATAATAATAATAATAATTATTATTATTATTTTTTATTTTTATTTTTTTTATTTATTTATTTGACATTTATTTGACACAGATTGATTAACTCCATAAATAATTGGGAAAAAAATGTTTAATTTTTGTTGAAAGTCTAAAAATCTATATGTCATATAGATTTTTAGACTTTCAACAAAAATTAAACATTTTTTTTCCCGATTATTTATGGAGTTAATCAATCTGTGCATTGAGGGGCTCATATGTTGATGGATGGATAATAATAATAATATAATAATAATAATAATAATTATTATTATTATCATTAGATAATGATAATGATCATAATGATGATGCGCGCGCATCCGTGACAGAACCGGCCGGCCGGCCAGCCCGCCCATGACGGTCGTGACTATATATAGGGATGGCAATTTATATAGTTTTGCATCTATAAAATTCTAAAGAAAAACATATAAGCACTCAGATTGAATTTCTACAAGAAAAGCATCTTTATTAAAACAAGAACATTAAGCATCCAGGGAAAATTACTTTTTAAAATATTTTTTATTTAAAAATCTCTCAAACTTTCAGGCAAGAAAGCCCTTCTATGGGAGAAAATATCTTACATCATTGAAACGCCAATAAAACGCCGTAGAAGGGCTTTCTTGCCTGAAAGCTTGAGAGAGTTTTTGAATGAAAAATATTTTTAAAAATAAACTTTTCCCTGGAGACTTAATGTTCTTATTTTAATATTGATTCTAGGGATTATTTCATCAATTTCATATTTATTATTACTTCTTTAAATATTTGCTATCAACTTAAATTATCTGAATTCAACAATAAATATAGGTAATATAATAAACTGTAGTTCTCATCCTATAAACTTAAAAGTGAAAAGACAAAGAATTAGGTACCTACCTCTCGACTGCTAGGAAGCAATAACAAAATGGCGAGCGCGATATAATGTAGATTCATAATTGATAATTAGAACCTGGATAAGATAAAAGTCCGGTTGCATCCATTTTTCTATTCAACATATTCAAAATGATTATAACTCCGCCTTTGCCGGTCCCAAGCCCGGATGAAAAAGGAGGAGGGGGAGCAATAACAAGCTCGCCAAACAAACCTGGGCTTAGCTAGCCCGGCTGAGAGTACCCTATATGGGCTCCTAATCCAGGGATACAGGATGAGCAGCGTTTGTACTCCATGTCAGAGGCGTTCATTTCTTTTGGAGCTTAGTCGGCCTGCCACTGAGTAGTGCTCCCAGTCTTAATGACAAAGCAGACGCATTTTACCTCACCCAGTCATGATGGTTGTCAAGTCTCAAGCTCTAGAAGCTTGATACCCTAATATGATTGAGCGGAGAGATAAGGAAGAAGAAAACAATGATTATAAAATAGAAAAAAATATGAAATTGTACGGAGATTGTTAAATTAAGAAATATGTCTCCTTTTTCTCGTGGAGATGAAAGTTGCTGAAGGCTTCGTCATGTGTCAGAATAAATATAAACTAATCTTTGGGATTTTTTCATTAATCTGGAAAAATATCTACTTGATTGACTATAGGATCCAATTGCTTACGCATTTTAGACTGATGACCCTCGTCAATATTGAATGAAAGCTGTTCCTCGATGATCAGTTCCGGTTTTAAATAACTTTTTAGGTACAGTTCAACAAGTTCAACCTAGTTCATAAATGTATAAACAATATTTATGTACAGGAGCCATACATATATCATAAATATATTAAATATTATCAGCGTTGCAGATATTTTATATGGACCCAGAACAGCAGCTCTACACACACAAGATAGAGGACACTGTACCTACTATGAAAGAAATGTACGGAGATATCTGAGACTCTTTATTGGACATAATAACATCAGATATTTTACATGGACCCAGAGTTGCAGCTTTACGCACCCAAGATAGAGGACATTGCAACTGCTGTGATAGAGATGTATGGAGACATCTAAGGCTCTTCATTAGACACGAAACAAACAATGTTATATACAATATGTGTATAATATAAATCCTGTAAATTTCATCTGTCAAATGTTTTCTTCAGTTAACATCTATTAATATAATATATAAATAAGCTAGTTAGATTAATGTTTGGATATTGATGATTTTTCAATTATCTGTTTTACTGGTCCTATGTTAATTTACATGTTAATTAATGATCTGAATTTTTTCGTTATGATGGAACAAAACTGCACTTCTTCGCTGATGACACAAATATTCTATTCTCTGCATATAACGAAGAAACAATTTACAAAAACTTCTCGAAGCATGTTTATATGAAGATATATTGTTTAAAAGAAAGCTAATATAAATGAACCCTCAAAATTCAATTTCAATACCTTTCTCGCACCCAAGAAATTAACCAAATAATTAAGGTTTATTAATGTACCATCAAGTATAAGGAGAGTTATCGGAATCTAGAAGTAATTTGGACCATCATAACTCCTTCCAAAAACATATTGACAAAAGGATCAACTTTGTAAATGCAGAAATAACCAGACTATCCTTGTTGCTTATTAAAAAGTCAAATTTTCACTAACTTTAAAAAAATAACATTATATACTTCACTCAAATAGAAATATCTTGGGTAGAAAGTAAACATGTTTATTATTTGATAATTCAACGATCTGAACCATAAGACTCCATGATTTATGGACTTTATGACAATGGACCAAAGAGGTCTCACCAGATAACCTCTTTGAGTGCATGAGAGCCTGATAACAGAACCTATATTCCAGCCCTACCAAGATTGTGAATTTTATCTAAGAATTTCTACTTCATGACGTATAATTATTCGATGGTATATTTAGAGGTGTTTATATTTTCACAAAATTATTTTTAAAAGAGATACGTTATAATCATCGTAATTTCTAATAATTATCCCTGTATATTTATTCAAAATGAGCCTTTCTTATGTGATAGTTAAATTTATGGCTGTCGCGATATTTTTAAGAAACTATACGAATCATTAATTAGACCCATTTCTACCTATTTATATCCTAATTTTATTTATTGCCATCATATTCACATTCAAAAATTAGTAATCTTTGAAAATAATCCCTGAAAAAAAGAATAATAAGTGTCCTCATTTATGTAAGAAATTCAAGAATCATAAATGATTTTCAAAATTGAAAATATTGATACGGCGCTACAGTGTCAAAGATGGTCAAATATACACACGGGATGAGTAAGAATCTATGTTGGACAATTCTTCATTTACCTTCGTGTATTATGGAAAACAAGTAACATACTTCATCCAACAGCCACTGTCAAAAACAGGTAAATTGACATCACTGGTGGCTAGATGGGGTTCTTCATTACTGATTGGTAGGATTCTCAGCCAATCGCGTTCACCTTCACTATGTAGCCGTTGATCAAATGTTGCTGCTAGAGATAAACGATATTCTTTCGTAGAATCCAGGTAATACAATACACGATGTGACCCATTAAAGACAACTCTCAATTCGCTTGCCATACATTTTATTCTGAAAAGAATGTACCTAATATGTTCTGCATCACCTCACACCTACACAGTAAGCCATAACAAATATACTCATATAGACAAACAACTTTGACAATATGCAACTGAGAGATTGGAATTCTTGGAATGCATTGTAACTGTTGATGAAATATGATATCAACATATACATCTTTCAGACCAACTGAATATTTATTCATTTTTAGCTAGAATTTGGCAACAAAGTAACTGATAACTGCACTTTGTTCTTGCTTTGATTCTCTCCTAACTCGAATTAGAGAGTTTGACCATATGCTACTCGCGGATCATGCTGCAACTGATTCATTAAGATAAATTTTACTTTGAAATTCTTCTTTCTACATCAGTATAGGTATTACGTTTTTTTTTTTTTTTTCAAATGAACAAAAATCTTGATATATATATATAATAATATTCGAAAAAAAAAATTTATATATATAACTAGCAGATGTACCCGGCTTCGCCCGGAATAAAATCAATATTAATTGGTTCCCTCGGTTATTGGAAGTTAAAGGAATAGTATCTTGCCTTGGAATTGCATCATTATTCTTGTCTTAAATAAATTGCCGTGTCATCCTGAAATTGTTCTTTCCTAATTTTCTACATTACAAAATCATTGTATCATCGTGATAATATTTAGAGCAGATTGTTGAATTATAACAGATAAATTAGAATATTTATCTTGATTATTTTTAGGCGAAAAGTTATTTCAAAAATTTTATTTGCTAGAAACCTTCCCAGTACTATATTAAATAACTTACCAAAGTTTCATGGCGTTCCAATGAGTGGTTTGGTCAGGCATAAAGGACAGACAAACACACACACACATACATTCATTTTTATATATACAGTCTACTCTCGTTATAACGCCACCATCCGGATTTTGGAAAAAAGCGGCGTAAGGTGAGGGTGGCGTTGTATCGAACACGTTTAAAATGTGAAATTTAAAGATACAATAAATTATTTATAACAATTACTAATAACAATTTATACTCTAAAAGTCAATATATAGAATGCCGGCATTAATTAATTAATATGATAAATAGAAAGCATTAATTAATTATTTATTCATAAAAAATAATTACATTTTCTTGAAGAAGTCTGTGATCACAACTTGTGTTTTCTCTCCCTCACTTATGGCATAGACACGGTGTAACAAATCCACAGATAGATTGACGTCGTCAGATGTTGCTCTCTTGGAGTGCTCAAGAAACAACAAAACTGTCTCAGCAGCTGTTCTGGCTTCCCTTAACGATGGTAGGCGCTGGGTCACTGTTGTATCATCATCCTCGCCAAGTTCTTCTTTCGCTGTAACAGTGGACACTAGCAAATTGTCATCTGTTAGCTTCATTTCCGCCTCCTGGGAATCATCAACCAGTTGAAACTCCCTTTCAGTCATCAAATTATCTGGTGTAATAGCGAAGATGTCGCGAATGCGATCAAGCAGATTGTGGGTAGATGGGCATCCGCCAATTCCACCATTTTCTGGAGTTGAAGCTTGCGATATTGAGCCTTGAAACTTTTGATGATGCCACTATCCAGTGGTTGCAGACTGGCAGTCATATTAGGTGGAAGGAAGTGTATCTTTATGTTGCTGAGACCATCATTAGGGACGCAGTTAGACGTAGCGTTATCTAACAACAGTAAGATACGACGTCCTTCAGAGACAAGCTGCTTGTTGAACTGCAGTAGCCATTCTTGAAAGATGCTAGAGGTCATCCATTATTTGCTGTTAGATGTGTAAGTGCAGTAGAAGTGTGGACTAAAGTTTCTGAAGCATCGAGGCTTTGCCGATTTTCCAATAATCAGCAATCGCCGCTTTTCTGTTCCAGTAGAGTTGCAGCACAGTAGAACAGTGATTCGTTGCTTCATCCTTTTGACACCACGGCAGTTTTCATCTTTGTGAGCAGGTGTTCGGTCAGGAATGAGCTGAAAATAATCCTGTTTCTTCTGCATTGTATATGTTGGTTGGGTCATATCCGGAGTTCGCCAGAATACTGTTCAAATTTGTAAGGTGTTCATCAATGATAGCTGGAGAAATCGATGCGCCTTCCCCACAGAGCCGTCGTTGCGAAATATGGAATCTCCCTTTGAATCGCTGTAGCCACGCACTGCTGTACGCGAAATTTTCTGGTACGTCCAACTGCTCGCCAAGTTTTTTGCCTTTTCTCTTAGGAGGTCATCAGTAATAATAATATTATTGGCACGCTTTTGGGTAAACCAGTTGAAGAGAGCGTCTTCCAAGTCACTAAATTTTCCGACTCTTTGAAGAACCAACAGTATAATTTTCCCACTTCTCAGCCTGAGTGAGAATATCACGGACAGTTGTTCGTGGAAGTGAGAAACACTCTCCAATCTCATTCTTCGACATCGTAGGGTTATTTCTTGCCAACTGGCATATCTCCTTCTTTTCAATGGTGATCGACTCACGTTTACGCTTTTGGGAACTCATGATACGACAATAAGGTTGTTGTGTTGACGTTAGCAAAGGATGAAGCGACTGTGTATGTCCCTGGCACAAGCAGGAAAAAGGTCTGCTGGCTGTTCACACAATCTGTTATCTGTTGTGTCAACAGCAAACAAAGTCCGGTGCCGCTGGCGGAAAAATGCAGACAGGAAAAGGGGAGCGGGGGTGAGGGACGTTGTGAGCGGCGCTATAACGAGTGGTTTTTGCTACTTGGGATACGAAAAATCAGCGGCGGAAGGCGAACAGCGAGGGAGTGGCGTTATATCGAGAAAAATACATTGATGTCGATTGGGACAAAACGAAAAAGCGGCGTAAGGCGAGGGTGGCGTTATATCGAGTGGCGTTATAGCGAGAGTAGACTGTATAGATGGCCTTTGTGGAAGTACAAGTAAAGAGGGAAGTTAGCTGGGGTAAAAAACAACCCCCTTGGTAAACAAGTGTCAAGTCTTCATTTTCCCCTAGGGGATTATCTTGCTCAAATCGGTTTAAAAGCGTCTGATCTGATGAGCAAGGGACAGTTCTTGTTGGGAATCTCTTATGGTTCAGATAATGAAACAACTAATAACAAGTTTACTTACTGCTGAAGTGGTTTTAAAGAATTAGGCGATTTTACCTTTTATGAAAGTATTTTAAATTTATTATTTTCAAAGAGAGAGAGAAAAGAACATTTAACAATTTACATTACAATTACTAATTTTTGTAAACAAAACCAACACTCCTTTGTTCTAGTTTTTTATATTACAGTGTTGTCAGTCTAAAAGTATTTCAAGATCATTGATTTACTATTCTTCTTTTTTTTTCCAACATTCCCTCTTAAATCAGTGATCTTATCACATTCAACAGTTTCTTCACTTGACTCATGTTTTAAATGGTGGTCATGAGAAGGGATTTGAATTTGTCAAACTTTGGTCTGGCTAGAGGTTTTGTTAGGATGTCTGCAATTTGGTGTTCTGTTGGACAATATATCAGGTTGAACTTTTGAGCTTGATCTTTCACAAAATTATATTTGACATCAATATGTTTAGTTTTAGTGGTGAATTGGCCTGATTTTATAATTTTTATAGTGCTTTGGTTATCAACATAGAGATTTATATCAAAATTATCTGGAATTAATTATTCTAATAGGGATCTTATGTATGACACTTCTTTGCATGCATCTGCTGCAGCAATGAACTCTGCTTCAGTGCTTGAAAGGGCAATTACAGGTTGCTTTCTGGAGCACCAACTTATGGGACCTCCACACAAGTAAACTACATATCCTGTGGTACTTTTTCTAGTTTTGATATCTCCAGCAAAGTCAGAATCACAATACACATTTAATTCAAATGGCATCTCTCCATTATATGATATGCCTAAATTTGTGGTGTGATATAACTATCTTAGGGTACTTTTGATGTTTATAATATCTTGAGTTGTTGGATCATGCATTGACCTGCTTTCAAAATTTGTGGCAAAGGTCATGTCTGGTCTAGTTTTGTTTGTCAAATATAAAAGGCTTCCAATTGCTTGTCTGTAGGGAAATTTGTTATCATTTGATATTTCTAAGTTTTTGTCTAATTCTTTTGCTACATCTGTAATGGGAGTGGGTACTGGTTTTGAGTTTTGCATATTATATCTTTCAAGAACTGATTTTGCATAATTTTCTTGTGAAAGTAAAATTTTATTTTTTTCCTCAAAACACAAATTTATTCCCAAAAAAGTTCTTGGATCATTGTTTATTTTAACTTCAAACTCTTGGGATAGTTTTTCTAAAATATTATTTAATTCTTCTTCATTATCACCCATTAAGATACCATCATCTACATATATTGCAAGGTACATATTTCCTTTGTTGGTTTCAAAAGGACAACACACATGGCTCTGATTTTAGTTGTATGAAATCTTGGGATTTGAGAAAGGTTTTTAATCTTTCATTCCATTTTAATGGGGCTTGCTTTAAACCATACAATGCCTTTCTTAACCTACATATATTCCCTTTATAACCTTCTGGCAATTGAACATATATTTCTTCATCCAAAAACCCATATATAAAAGATGTTTTTATGTAAAATGTTTTAAAAGCAAACTTTTTCTTAGCCATTAGAGCAAAGTATATCCTTAAAGAGACAGTGCTTATAACTGGACTGAATGTCTCATCATAATCAATGCCTGCTTCTTGTTTAAAGCCTCTTACAACTAGTCTTGCTTTGTAGCGACCATCTTCTTTCACTTTAAAGAGCCATTTAGAGGTCAGAATCTTCTTGTTTGACGCTTCATTTTATTTTACTATTTCCCAAACTTCATTTTTGGCAAGAGACTCTTTTTCTTCTTTTATTGCCTTTTTCCATTTTTCTTGATTTGGACCAGATATAGCTTCAGAGTAAGTTAGAAGAGCTGATTCTGTTGTTCCATCTTGCTCTAAATAGAAGTCTTCATATCTTGATGGTGTTTGTAAACTACTTCTTGGTCTAAGATTATATTTTGAAGTACTTGGTTTTGTAGGGATATCTTCTTTGTCTTCAGAGACTTCTGGTAGACTTGGTTCTTCATTTAATTCTAGTTGATCTTCAGATTCTTCTTCTGGTTCGACAATAGGTATTTTTTCTTCTTTATTTATACATCCTTTATCTAAAATAATTACATCTCTAGCTGTAAAGATTTGTTTGCTTTATTCATCCCAAAGGCGATAACCATTTGGTGCATAACATATAAAGGTATATTTTTTACTTCTGTCTTCCAATTTCTTTATGTGTTTTAGGGTTTTGACATAAGCTTCACAACCAAAAATTTGTAAGTTTGACAAATTTGGTCTTTTGTTGAACCAAAGTTCTGCAGGGGTTTCTCTAATTCTTGAATAGGGCTTCGGTTCAGCAAATAGGCTGAAACCCTTACAGCTTCTCCCCACATGTATTTTCTACACCAGAATCAATCAAAAGAGCTCTAGTTTTCTCCATCAAGGTTCTATTTAATCTTTCGGCTTCGCCGTTTAGCTGAGGTGAGTGAGGTATAGTGAGATCCATAATGATTCCTTTAGCTTTGCACCAGGATTTTATATCTTCATTTACATATTCTCCGCCATTGTCACATCTTATTTTTGAAACTTTTAGATTCATTTTGTTTTCTGCTTCTGAAATAAATTCTTTTAGATATCCTTTTACTCCATATTTATTTTGTAACAAATACACATGACAAAAATGTGTGTAGTCATCAAGAAATGTTAGAAAATAGTTTTTGTTGTCATGGGTAGTGGGATCTAAAGGTCCACTTACATCTGTATGGATTATTTCTAAAGGCCTTTTTGATTTTGTTCTAATGGAATTGAATGGCTTTCTTATCTGTTTAGCTTAATGCATGTTTCACAAATTTCATCTTGACTTATTTTTTCTATGTTTATTCCATTTACCATAGATTTTAATTGTTTTAAGCTTGAAAAACTTATGTGACCCATTTTTCTGTGCCATTTTAGCATTTCTTCATTTTGGGTAGCTGTTAGGTGAGATTCTTCAATTTCGGGCTTTTCTGTTTCTATATTTATCGTATAGAGTCCATTTTCCTGTTTTTCTCCTTCTAAAACTTTTTTTCCATTTTTACGACAAATACCTTTTCATCTTCAAAGACGACTTTGCCTTTATTTCTGGTAATGGCACTTACTGATAGTAATTTATTTGTCAAGTTTGGCACAAACATCACCTCCTTGAGATCACATTTTTTCCCTTGAATTTTTCCGACTGATTTTGCTATTAGAGTTTCTTCCTTTTTTGCTATTGATATTTTTAAGTTGCAATCTACTTCATATATAGTAAAAACTTTTTACTATTTATCATATGGCTTGTTGAGCACTGTCTACAATGAATTCTAGCAATTCCTCATTTTTACATTTTAAAGTCTCTCCTGCAAAAAAGGACAATTTTTCTTCATTTTTGTTTCTGAAAAAGCAATCCTTTTCTTTATGATTTGTCTTTTTACAAATTCGGCAAGGAATATTTTCCTGGAATTTATTTTGAGATTTCTTAAAGAAGCATTGGTCTTGAGTATGATTTGCCTTTTTACAGATGGTACACCATTTTTTATTTAGTCTACAATATTTTGCCAAGTGCCCGCTCTTTTTGCAGTTGAAGCACTGCTTTACTTTAGTAGCACTCATGGCTATTCCCTCTTCAGGCTTTACTTTTTGTTTAGTTTCTTCAAGTGATAGTCTTGATATTAAGTTTGTTAACGTTTTCTCACTTTTTGGTGTCGAATCCCATGCTGTGCTGAAGTAATTAAAGTAGTCTGGCAGAATGCTCAATATTTTAGAAATTACAAAGCTTTCCTCAATTTCTTGTTTTACATTATTTAGTTTGAATACTAAATTTTGCATTCTGCTTATATTTGTTGCCATATCTGTATTTTTGTCAAATTTGAATCCATGAAATTCTTGTAGTAATTTGCATTTTAATTGCTCATCTTCTCTTTGATAAATGGCTACTAGTTTTTCATACATTTCTTTTGAAGTTTTGCAATTTAGAATGTGTGTTAAAACATTATTTTCAATGGTTAATATTATGTATTTTTGTGCTTTGGCGTCTTTTAGGCTCCATTTATCTTTTCCAGTTTCATCTTTCAAGTCTTCAAACAACGATTTTCCATTTACAATATCTAGAAGGCCATTTGCTTTGAAAATAATTGTTATCTGAAAATTCCATAAATCAAAATTTTCAGGATTTTTAAGTCTCACAATATTTGCGATATCTTCGCTGACAGCCATTTTTGTTTTTATTTATATTTTATATATTGTTACATCATGATTAATGGCGTATTTCTTATATTATTTTTAATATATTTGAAATTTAAATTATATATTTATTTATTTTTATATAAAATATTCTATGATATTTATTTAAAACAGATTAGATTATCATCATTTGTATTTAGGTACACTGTGACTTCACTGCTCTCTTTGATGTGAGAAAATAAATAAATCATTCTGGAGGTTACTTAAAGTAGACTTATCTCATTATTCCCTTATATAAATTTGTAGGATGGTTGAAACACGCTCTGGTAAGATGCAAGACCCAGCACAGGAGAGAATCAAGGCTGAAGAGTCTGCCAAGCCGCAACCTGGTGCAACAATATATACTAGCGGACGTACCCGGCTTCGCCCGAGGTTTTACCCGAGTAAAGGTTTGTCTAGAGAACATTTGTTAAAACAATTCTCTAAAAACTTATTTAAAAAAAGAAGATATATTTTGATAATTTGAAACTCGTAAATTTGAATCTCTCGATAAAGTGAACATTTTTTCCCGGTCCCTGTGTGCCGTGTCATCCTGAATTTTGTCTTTCCTAATTTTCTACATTAGAAAATCATAGTTTTATCTAGTGAACATTTTTTCCCGGTCCCTTGAAAAATACTCGATAAGTTGAATAAAATCAATATTAATTGGTTCCCTCGGTAATTGGAAGTTGAAGGAATAGTATCTTCGCCTTGGAATTGTATCATTATTCTTGTCTCAAATAAATTGCCGTGTCATCCTGAGATAATCTTACTTTTGATAAATAATATTTAAGATAACAAACTTAGTGATAAGAAAACTTATTATCATCGTCACAATGGGGGCGCTGCTTGCGAGTTAAATCTACAAATCTGCAAATAACTCTAAGGATATTCAAGATATTCATGAAATTATTTTTCAAAAACCTTCCCAGTGATATACCTAATAATATCCCAAAATTTCACGGCGATTGGATGTATGGTTTTTGAATCTATAGAGTACAGACAGACAGACAGACATTCAATTTTATATATATAGATTTTACCGCGATTCAAAAAGAACCACGCTCTGCTACCATGTTGGGAATCTCTTATGGTTCAGATAATGAAACAACAAATAACAAGTTTACTTACAGCTGAAGTGGTTTTGAAGAATTAGGCGATTTTACCTTTTATGAAAGTATTTTAAATTTATTATTTTCAAAGAGAGAGAGAAAAGAACATTTAACAATTTACATTACAATTACTAATTTTTGTAAACAAAACCAACACTACTTTTTTCTAGTTTTTTATATTACAGTGTTGTCAGTCTAAAAGTATTTCAAGATCATTGATTTACTATTCTTCTTTTTTTTCCAACAGTTCTCACCGAGGTGGTCTCGACACCAGTTATTCTAGGGGTTGTTCTCAGACCTTCTATCTTTCCTCCATGATCTATTTCTCACGGGGCCTCGGGATCCTGTGTGTCCTTACCACCCATCACTCAACCACCACGACTGCTTCTAACCAACATGCCACACTACATTCATCCAACAGAATAACAAACTACATTACTACATATATATTTATATATATATATACAATCCTAGTGTAATAATGCTTTCTATAATAACTAGCGGATGTACCCGGCTTCGCCCGGTTTTTACCCGAGTAAAGGTTTGTCTAAGGTACATTTGTTAAAACAATTCTCTATAAACTTATATAAAAATATATATATTTTGATAATTTGAAACTCGTAAATTTGAATCTCTCGATAAAGTGAACATTTTTTTCCGGTCACTTGAAAAATACTCGATAAGTTGAATAAAATCAATAATAATTGGTTCCCTCGGTAATTGGAAGTTAAAGGAATAGTATCATGCCTTTAAATTGTATCATTATTCTTGTCTCAAATAAATTGCCGTGTCATCCTGAATTTTGTCTTTCCTAATTTTCTACATTACAAAATCAACATTTTATCTATTCTCCCAATATATATATTGTAGATATATGATAAAACTAACTTTTACTTGTGCGTAATTAATAGGTAGAAAATCTTACTTTTGATAAATAATCTTTAAGATAATAAACTTAGTGATAATAAAACTTATAGATAAAAAACTTGTTATCCCCCGTTAGGGGGCGCTGCTTGCGAGTTAAATCTACAAATCTGCAAATAACTCTAAGAATATTCAAGATCTTCAAGAAATTATTTTTCGAAACCTTCCCGGGGATATACCTAATAATATCCCAAAATTTCACGGCGATTGGATGTATGCTTTTTGAATCTATAGAGTACAGACAGACAGACAGACATTCAATTATATATATACTAGCGGATGTACCCGGCTTTGCCCGGGTTTTACCCGAGTAAAGGTTTGTCTAACGAGCATTTGTTAAACAATTCTCTATAAACTTATAAGAAAAATAATAGATATATTTTGATAATTTGAAACTCGTAAATTTGAATCTCTCGATAAAGTGATCATTTTTCCCCGGTCCCTGTGTGCCGTGTCATTCTTAATTTTGGCTTTCCTAATTTTCAACATTACAAAATCATCGTTTTATATAGTGAACATTTTTTCCCGGTCCCTTGAAAAATACTCGAAAATAATAGATATATTTTGATAATTTGAAACTCGTAAATTTGAATCTCTCGATAAAGTGATCATTTTTTCCCGGTCCCTGTGTGCCGTGTCATTCTGAATTTTGGCTTTTCTAATTTTCTACATTACAAAATCAGCGTTTTATCTAGTGAACAGTTTTTCCCGGTCCCTTGAAAAATACTCGAAAATAATAGATATATTTTGATAATTTGAAACTCGTAAATTTGAATCTCTGGATAAAGTGATCATTTTTTCCCGGTCCCTGTGTGCCGTGTCATTCTGAATTTTGGCTTTCCTAATTTTCTACATTACAAAATCATCGCTTCATCTAGTGAACATTTTTTCCCTGTCCCTTGAAAAATACTCGATAAGTTGAATAAAATCATGGTCGTTTATGGAAGATGTACGAAGTTCCCGCCGAGCCTTTTTTTCTTGTCTACTTGGCACAGCTGTGTCACCAACTCTGCCCCCGCGCGCCAGGACATCTTGACCCCTCTGATTGGTCGGTGGGTACTTGGACTGTCCATCTGGCCGGCGGCCGGACGATTACATTTTCTCTACAGGGGGTGGGGCAGACCTAAGCCTATCTCCGTCTCTATGCTATAAGTGTAGAGTACGAGAAATGAGGTTGAGGTTGGCAATTGTGTGAGCTCAGGACTGAGGTAAATATAGGACTACATACAATGTTAGAACCTTGGCGAACAGAGCGAGGGGAAACTTGCCCTGGGCCAATCTAACTTATCTATGCAGTTACTTGTATAGCGAGTCCGAGGGGAAAAGTCCCGTGTGTAGGTGAGGAAGTCGAATGGACTTATATTTAATTTGCGGAAAGTATGCGCGCACAGTGCCAAAAATTGGGACGAAGACGGCGTTGTCCGTTACAAGTGACAAGCTGCTCGGACACGAGGTGTTTGAACCGTCGTGGGAGCTTGTGCAAGGCGATGATTTCGCGGTGGGTTGTACGTGAGACCCATGTCTGCGCGAAATGATGACGGACCGGACAGAATCAGCGACGATGTTTAACGTACCTCCGTGGGAAATATCGAAAGTAGGCTATATCGTGCTGGTTTGGACAATGGACAAACATGGATTTGAAGACAGGGTCCGTGTGGCGAATGTGTGGCGCGAGAAGAAGAGGCGAACTGTGTCGCTCGATGCAGATTGTTCAAGTGCGAATAAAAAGGAGTTGATAAATATCTAACAGTTAGTCAATCTGCATCCTGTGACGAACACATCATTGGCTAGATGGTGTGGGTCGGTGGATATGCTAGAGATGAACTGCGAAATATATTATCATAAATGAAGGGCGAAGGTTAGGATTTTGAAATGACAATATAGAAGTTCGATAATTGATTAATCAATAATTCTCTATAAAAGGTCCTGAGCTGGTATAAGGTTAACAAAGTTGTAAGAATGAGAGAGGCATTCAGGGGAAGATAGATAAGAGTCACCAAGGGTTGGTTGTAAGCAAGGCTCACGTGATGGTTGAAATTCTTCGACGCCTGACTTACAGGGTGAATTTTGAGTCGTTTAGGGAAAGAAATTATTTTTCGTGAGCCGTGCTTACAAGTAGGAGAGGTCATATACAAATAGGTATACAAAAGTTTAGGAGCTGGAGACATATTTTTATAGGTAAATTGATTATGAAAAATCTGTTGTTAATAGTAAAAATTGTAAAGCATTAATATGTAGAATTCCAATTTTTTTTTTTTTTTAAGTTACGTTAAAATGGAAATTATTTAATTAAAATGACGATTGTTAAATTCTACTGGTAAGGTAACTAATTAAATGAGTTACAAATATCTAGATAAATAGTATGGAGCATAAAATCATTGTTAATAGGCGTGGAGAGAATAAAATGGAGCTAATTATGTGAATATTGGGACAATTTACAAGGAATGACTTATTTAAAGAATGAATGGTAGGAGTTAAAACAATTACACTCATGAGTTATGTTGGTTTAGGGCGCAGGTAAGTTCATTGAGCTTCGGGAGAGTTCTGTCTGTGACACTCTGCGTACCAGTGCTGTACATCACAGCAGCGGCAGGGATATGGCGGAGTCTTGTCCATGATGGAGGAAGGTGTCCTGCCCTGGCATGGTGGTCGTTCTTGGGCAGATCTAGTGCTGGAAGGAGTGCGTGGCAGCTCCATCTCCGTCGTAGGCGATCACTTCTTCAGGGTAACGGTTCAAAAGTTGGCGAGGAAGAGATTGAGGGCTCGAAGAGGAGTGGTTACAGTTGAGTTGGGTTTGGCCGATCATCGTGGCTTGGCTTCTTGTTTCTTCATACTCTGGTATATGAGGGGTTTGCTTCCCGGCCAGGTCTTATCCTGTCGACTTTTCTGTGATATGATCCTGTCGACTTTCAATGTGACAATATAGTGGTAATAATGTGGTGAGGAGAGAAATAATCACACGACGAGTTGGAAGAGGAATCTGGAAGCCATCCGAGAGAGAGAGGTAGCGAGCGGGCTGTCCGCTGAACGACTGTTTGTCGTGTGTACCACCCCCCGACTATCCAAAAATAGTCCCCAGGTGTTGACGGGCGGGCCCCTTTTGCCGCCCCCTTGGAATGTCGTGATGTCTAAAAGTGACTCGCTTTAGCTGCCCATCTCTCTCTCGTTGACTGTAGGTTTACTTTATTATTCCTGGAAGAGCATATATTATGACATATATATATAGATATATATTGCCACGTTTTTATTTTTTAAAACGCTAATTTTAGTTTAGTAAAACTTTATTTTTAAAGTTTATTATTTTAAAAGTGAAATGTTTGTTAATGAAATAGACATTTTGCCTAAACTCATTTATTGCTGCTTTCTTTTACAAGCCATTTTGTTTATCTCCATTTTTACATATCGTTTTTATTGAGTTTTTTTACTAATTTAGTATGTACATCATTGACTTTTGATGAATGAGAAAAAGAAATTGAAAATAAACATATGAAAAATTAAAGTAACATTTTAAAGGAATTTATGTACAATTGAAAATTGTTTCTGTAACGTCTCATATTCCCCTTCTTGAAGCATTTATTCTCGGGTAATAAATGGTCGAGTTTAGATATGTGAACGCGTCTTGCTTGCTTTTGGTCTTTCAGAGAGATATCGTAGGTTACATCAGTATCTTTTTTTGAATGACAAATGGTCCTTCATATTTTGGTGATGTCTTGATGAGACGAGGGTCGTTGAAGGCAATTTTTCTTATGACTAAGTCTCCTTCTTTAAAGACATACTTGGGGTGATGGCTATCGTGTTTAATCTTCCACTTACTTCTAAATTGTTCTGTCCGCAGGCTAGCTTTCTTCCTGGCTTCTTCAATTGTAATTGGAGTTTGGTCGGCAAATTCGGGTACATTACCGATTCCATACATTAAGAAAAGCGGTGAAAAACCAGTCACGTCATGTGGTGTGGAATTATAATTTTTGAGAACTTGCGGTAACAATGAGCTCCATTTACATCTAGGTTTCTCTAGAACAGCTATTCTCAGTTTTGTCATTATCGTATCATTTAATTTCTCACAAATGCCATTGCACTGAGGATGATATGGCGAAGTATATGTGTGTTTAATTCCTTGTAAAGAAAGAAATTTGTTGAACTCTTTTGATATAAAATTTTTGCCATTATCTGTTAAGATAGTATTGATCGAATTAACAGATTTGATTATCTTATCAAGACATTGAGTGACAGCTTGAGCAGTGTTTGTTATTGTGGGATATGCCCATAGATAACGAGTTGCGTGATCAACAAAAACTTGAATGAATTTATGCTTTGTGTTAGCTGCTGTTCTTCCCAGTACAATAGTGTCACAACCGATCATTTGTAATGGTTGGATATTTGACGTTGGAGTGATCATTTCTCCTAAAGTTGGTTCATGTCTGACCTTCACTATTTGACAAGATTTACAAGATCGAACATAATTCTTGATATCAGTTGTTATTCCTTTCCACCAATAACATTGAGTTATAAGTTTGCATGTTTTGGTTATTGATGGGTGACTCAATGAAGCGTGATATTCTTCCAATATTTTTTTGGTAAGCGAGTTTGGGACAACTGCTTTAAAAACTCCTTTTGTTTGATCATTACCACACCGTCGTGAGTGTGGGAATTTTTCAAGAAACTCAAATCTGAATTTTGTTTTGTTCTTGAAGTTCTTGAGTTGCAATGTTAACAACTGGGAGTCTTGATAAGGCGTCAACATGAGTTTGTTGCTTTCCAGAACGGTGAACGATGTTACATGATTTCGAGGATAAACTAAGAATCCATCTAAAATACTTAGGTTTCGGTTTCTTCATGGTGAAAAGCCATTGGAGCGCCGCATGATCAGTGATGATTTCAAATGGTTGGTTTTCTATGTATACATGAAAGTGATCAGTTGCTTGTATTACGGCTAGGCATTCCATCTCATAAGCAGAATAATTCTCTTGGTGTGGTTGCAGTGTTTTGGAGTAATAAGCAATTACATGTTCCTCATTGTCTGGACCAATTTGTGTTAGATTGCTCCAATTCCATATTTGGAGGCATCTGTATAAACTTTAGAGGGGTAGTCCGGGTTGTAAATAGCAAGGACAGGTTTTGTAGATAGTGCCATTTTAAGTTTAGCGAACGACTCCTCTTCTTCCTCATTCCAGATGAAGGGCTGATTCTTCCGAGTGAGTCGAACCAAGGGGAATGAAATTTTAGAAAAGTCCTTCACAAATTTTCTGTAATAATTTGCCAATCCCATGAACTGACGAACTTTCTTTACAGTATCAGGTCTTGGAAAGTCTTGAATAGATTTTACTTTTCCTGGATCAGGTTTTAATTGATTGTGACTGATGATATGTCCGAGGTATTTTACTTCAGTTCTTCCAAAAATACATTTCGACAATTTTAATTTATGTTGTACTGTCTTAATTTGTCAAAAACTTTACTAAGAAGCTCTATGTGCTCTTGCCATGTTTTCGTGTACACCAATATATCATCTTGGAAAGAGCAAGTTCCTTTCCATAATAATTCACCTAGAATATGTTGGATTATCCTTTGAAACGTTGAAGCAGCATTTTTTAAACCAAAGGGCACTACTAAAAACTCATAATGACCATCGTTTGTGACGAATGCAGTTTTTTGAATAGATTGCGGGTCCATTTCGATCTGCCAATAACCCCATGCAACATCAAGGGTAGAGAAGAATCTGGATCCATGCAATCGATCAAACATGTCCTGTATGTGAGGTAGGGGTTGCCTGTCATCCAGTGTGATCTCATTAAGACGTCTGTAATCAATGCACATCCTTTTATTTCCATCCTTCTTGGGAACCATAACAACAGGAAATGCCCAAGGAGAATCTGAAGTTCTTATTAACTTGTGTTCGAGAAGTTCTTTAACTTGTTCAGCTATCTCTTCATACTCTTTTAGAGGACGACGATAGGGTCTAAGAGAAATTGGTTGTTCACTTTTCGTGATGATCTTATGTTGTATAGCTACTTTTCCCAAATCAATGTCATGCTGACAAAATACATTCCTATTGTGTTCAAGTAATTTTTTTAAATCATGTTCTCTTATCTCTTCTAGATGATTTACAAGAATTGGATTTTGTAATCCATCAAATTTGGTGTAAATTGTTTTGTCTTTGATATCTATTAAAAGATTAAAAAGAGATGCAACATCTAATCCGATCAAGAGTGGATATTTAAAGTTCTTCATTACATGGAGAGTTACAGGTTTAATTAGTTTATCTATTCTTACCTTGGTCTGAAGGCTTCCACATGTCCTGGTAACACCATCCGCTTGGCTGATGTGAATGTCTGAATTTGGTTGAAGTTGAAGACGGGTTCGCTTGAACAATCGCCAATTGATTATTGATACTGTTGCTCCAGTATCCACAAATGCTTGCGCAGGAATTCCATTTACTTCAACACTTATGTTGATAAGCTTGAAAGCTCCTTGTGTAGGGGTATTTGTCAAAGTACTTACATTCAACAATTCCGGGGCTCCGCATACTTGTTTCACTGAAGTGTTTTGATTAGGCCTATCCTTTTATAATTAGGATCATAATCCTCACAATCTGTGACCCAATGTTTAATTTTATTCCCTTTTTCGAACATATTGGACACCAGAATGGGCAAACATTTTTTCTATTATCATTATTTTTTGTCGCGAGATGTATTTTGTTTTTAGGCTTAAACTGAATTGAAGCCCTATTTTGTTCAATTGAAGCTGCGATATGGAACCATTTCGTGGTGTCAGTTGGCTGTGCAGCCACAATTAAATCTTTCCAATCATTTGGAAGTCCGTCTGTTAATAAATGTATTTTTTCCTCCTTCGTTAGATGGGTTTGATTTAACAAGCGAATTTTATCTTGAAAATAATTTTCTATTGATTCTTCTCGTTTTAATCCTCGATGTGATGCTGAGACAATTGGATTTGCGTTGTATGAACCAAATCTTTGAATCAACTTTTCCTTTACAACTTCCCATCTTTTTATTGCAGGATTTGAAATAATCTCGTCTGAATACCATTCAAGTGCTGAATCTGTCAAGTAGTACATAAGATTTTTGATTTTTTCATCTTCTCTTTTAAAGAATTATTTTCAAAATCATATAATTTGATCCATGACTCAGGCCTAATTGTCGACTTCGAGCCGTTGAATTTTTGCACCCGGTTGTTTGGATTTTCCGCCATTTTTTTTCCGTATCCTGTCGACTGCGCCAAATGCCACGTTTTTATTTTTTAAAACGCTAATTTTAGTTTAGTAAAACTTTATTTTTAAAGTTTATTTTAAAAGTGAAATGTTTGTTAATGAAAATAGACATTTTGCCTAAACTCATTTATTGCTGCTTTCTTTTACAAGCCATTTTGTTTATCTCCATTTTTACATATCGTTTTTATTGAGTTTTTTTACTAATTTAGTATGTACATCATTGACTTTTGATGAATGAGAAAAAGAAATTGAAAATAAACATATGAAAAATTAAAGTAACATTTTAAAGGAATTTATGTACAATTGAAAATTGTTTCTGTAACGTCTCAATATATATATATATATATATGAAAAAACAATAGAAAAAAATAAAAGATAAAAAGCACATGTGCTTGTGGTCAGGAGATGCCTTCTTTATTTTTAATATATATATATATATAGATTCTCTTTTTCAATATGGACGAATTGACAAATGGCCTTCGTTTAATCAGGAATCTTCTAGTACCACATTTTTGTCGTTTTGGTTAAGCTGGACCACATGGACGAAGGCCAAAATCGAGAATGTCTTATGTGATTGAACATTCTTGATTCATAAACAAGAAATTTCGTCCAAAATTATAAAATGGAAATAAGTTTTTGATATTTTCCGATATATTAAACAAGCCCTCTGAAAGGTACAGTTGCAATATTTAAATAGAATACATTTTCTCAAATAAATATATTTGAAATGAAAGGATTCAAGCATGAATGTTTCTTTGATATACAATACAGTATTAAAGCTCCAAGAATCGGTCTTAGGGATTGAATTGGCAAAACCGCTGGGAGGGTTTGCTAATGATAAGCCAAGCCCTCCAAATAAAAATATTTTTCATCGCAGTAAGGACAGTAGAAGTTTGTTTTATATATAAAAGAAACATTCATGCTTGAGTTCTCTCATTTTTTATATATAGATGGCGTGTAATTGTTTTGTATTAAAATAGATGAATAAAAAACATTTGAATAAAATTAGGACACTAAATTTAAAAGAAAATGAAATATGTATATAAACAGAGCATACTTGGAATTGTGGAATAAAAAAAAACCTTTTTCTCGAATATTTTGAGGGATTTCTCTCTCTCTTTATCAATATATTGAACAATAAATTTAAAAATTGATAATTTCAACTAGAAGTAATTTTAAAAGTTGCTTATCTAAAAAGGTTTTCAAGTTCTAATAATAAATATTAATATATATTCAGAAAAATATTGAGAAATATTTGTTTTGAATGTTCGTAATCTTTGTATTTAATTAAATTCCCTAGTAAATATTGAATATTTAAAACTAAAAATAGATAGTGACTAGTATGAAAGAATATTGAAATAAATTTCACACAAACATAATATGAAGAGGAATTTTTATTCTTCAAAAAATCACACATTTTTATATTATTTATATTAGGAAAATAGTAAAAAATAATAAATTAAAATAATATTTTCAAAAAATTATACTACTAATGAAAAAAATATCAAAAGGATAACAATAGAAATTAGTATGGACTAGTGTCAAGCGCTTTTAATCACTTTTTAGTTGATTGCTGAGAAGAACTAGTTGATCAGGAAGTTCCATGATGAGGTTGAGTCTGGGAGTCTGGAAATAGGGTTGAGGTGGTTCAGTACAGGAAGCATACTTGTAGATGTCTGTATCCAATCTCTCAGGAAAAATAGACAGCTGAAGAAGATGTGAAAAACTGTATGTTATTCTTCCAAATAGTGAGGACAGGTTGGGTCTATTTCTAGATGTACAAGTGCAAATGTCTGCCAGAACATGTCAATGGATTGTAAGAGTTAGTAGAAAGCTCTTCCTGGCAGATATTTGGAAGAAATCTCAAGAGGCAACTTGAGATGGAAAAAATGTTCCTGAGAAATCTATTTAAGTAATCCTTGGAATATATTTCTGTCAATGACGTTAGAACAGCAATAAATAAACGGTTTTGAGAATGTGTAGTAATACTATATTTTCTCGACCTGTCTGCTAGTTAATTGTCGTTGATTCCACTATGTCCATGTACCCATCGCAGCTTAATGTAGGGAGCTCTGTTCAACACTTTATTATTTCCGCCATCAAAGATTACCATGCAGGTCCAGATATGCAAATAGATGCTAAGAAGGATCTGCATTCCGAGATAATGGTCATTAATGCGCTTGTTTGATTTATTAACGTAAGTTTAGCAAACTAGAGAATTGTTATGAGTTCAGTTTGAAAGGTACTGCTATCTAGATGAAGTCGCATAAAACTTGGCTGTTGCTTTTAGAAAGGGAATATAATTGCCACACGACTAAGAAGTGGCCATATAAAAACTTAAAATTTCTGAATGGACAAAAAAGAAACCTTCAATAACTGCTTGAAATGCAATAGTGCAGAAGCTTCTCCAGAGGATATCTTGTCATGCTCAGAACTGACAATAGAGGACCTATTTTCCATGTTTATAACTACCATGACAAAATTGGAGAGGAGTGGACTTCAGGAATTGGTTTAACCATGGACCACCACCACGAATTTCTTAATCACTTTTCCATCTATATGCATTTTTTGTTTCCTCTTTAAGGTTCAGATTGAAGTAAAGGAGTCATCTGAATATGCTATGGCAGATCAGCAGGTTACAGCATTGATTCATAGTTCCTCTCCTTGATATCTTTTAGAAGGCCAACCAATCTTCAATAATAATGTCGAGAGGAAGTCTTTCCTTCAGAGATATGGCTGGTAGGGTTTGAATATAAGAAAACCAAATTTTCAGTTTGAATAGATTTTAAGTAATTGAATTCATTAATTTTTAATGATGAAGTTAAATCTCTCTCTAAATATATGAATAAAAAATGTTAATTCCCAAAATATATTTTTTAAAGCCTTTTAGAATCAAGTTTTATTACGAAAAACACCATGTTGTTATTAAAATATCTAAATTGCAAAATCGATTAATATATTTTATGCATATATATTCTGATAAACAATAAAACTGCTCTTAAGTTTTTTCAAATTTAATTAGTAATATAAAATTAAAAGAGTTCTAAAATATCCTGGAAAGACATCATGATATTTATCCATTGATTCCTTGCTTATCCAGAAAGTAGGTATTTTGTCAATATTTGCTCCTGGAATTGAAGAACTAACTAAAGAAGTACAGTAGACAATTACTTCATCATTACAAGGGTTACATAATGTCAAAATACCGTATCTATATTTATAAGCTTTAATTTCATCTTCTTTATTTTCAATCCAGATTTTGACAGACAAAGCCAGCTTCTTGGAGTTCGAACAAGATCCATCAAATTGAATATTGATAGAAACATCATTATCTTTAAATGTAGTTTCCTTAGTATAACTTTTTAAATTTGCATAATCTATAGAACTGCAGTCTAAATGACTGAGTCCGCTTAATCAGAGCATTCATTTACATATTTACGCGAAAGATCATAGAATTTTTTATAATCTACATTGGGAAACCAGCAATCGCATCCTAATTTTAAATCAAGTTCAACATTACCCAATTTTTTCGGGTGATTTTGTGATAAACTTATGTTTGTAGGTATTGTTATGAATCCTTCAAACTTTTTCATCATCAGATCTATTTTCTTATTCATTATTATTTCGATCGTAGAATGGCCTTGTTCAGCATTATTGTTATCTGTAAACTTTGTTAACTTCTCGGTCAAAAGCTTCATAGTGTTTTCCATTCCAGATTGATTCTTTAATATTTCTGTAAATTTTTCTTTAATATTTTCAAAATCATCCAATCCTGCTTTAATGTCATTTTTAAATGAAGTGAGTTGTTGCAATAGTTGCTGACCTATACCTTCACTGACCTCGTTCCTTATATTGAGGCTAAGATCATCCAACTTTAGTTCAATGGCCTTCCACTTCTGAGAGGTTTCCTGGGAGATTCTCTTCAGGGAACGACACAACAGAGGGAAATGTAAGTTGATATCTTGTTCATGACTATCCCTTGTCGAAGACTCTCCGATCCAATCACATCCTAGGTCTTGCTTGCTACAAGGAAAAGGTCTTCTATAACAGGAATTCTGGTGAGACTCCCAGATCTTTGAGGACCGTCTCTATATCGCAGAACGGGCACTGGACTGGCTTGAGGCGGCAATGATCTCGATGAGAGTCCAGCTGGCTGTGGAACATCTCCAGGCCACAATTAGGACACCAGTCATTTCGACAAGGACAAATCTGTGACAAATGTTTCAACAAGTCTTTCTTACATATTTTGTCATTGCAGCAGAGTGGACAAGGTTTAATGGAATATTGGCAGAGAACTGTGTGATTCTCAGCTTCTTGGGAATCTTTGAATGTCTCCTGACATCCGTCTTCTTTAAATGGGCAATTCATCTCATCTTCCTTTTTTGGATCCGACATTTCAAAGGATGCTTGCCCTCTAGTGATCTTAAACACACAAATTATACTATTTAAAACATTATTACAAATAATTATTCGAACATTTTTAATTTAGTGCCCAATAAACAGTTTTTTTCAGTTTCATTCTGTCTAAATGAAGTAAATATCTCTAATACATTGTACCTTTCCTAACCCAAACACAATATATATTTACCACACAACCCAATTAATATTACTCTATATAATATAGAGCTCTATTTACAAAGGTCAATCAAATAAAACATAAAAAATCAATTTTCCTTTGGACTTGTCAAGACGAAATTTATTCTTCCTAGGAGAACTTGGTGTGTGACATTCGAGTGATTGTTTTTGGTTTGTTAATCAAACCATGTTTTATCACCAGTTATTATTTTTTATAAAAAACTAGCGGAGGTACCCGGCTTCGCCCGGGTTTTACCCGAGTAAAGGTTTGTCTAACGAACATTTGTTAAAACAATTCTCTATAAACTTATAAAAAAAGAATAGATATATTTTGATAATTTGAAACTCGTAAATTTGAATCTCTCGATAAAGTGATAATTTTTTCCCGGTCCCTGTGTGCCGTGTCATCCTGAATTTTGTCTTTCCTAATTTTCAACATTACAAAATCATCGTTTTATATAGTGAACATTTTTTTCCCGGTCCCTTGAAAAATACGCGATAAGTTGATTTTGATAATTTGAAACTCGTAAATTTGAATCTCTCGATAAAGTGATCATTTTTTTCCCGGTCCCTGTGTGCCGTGTCATCCTGAATATTGTCGTTCCTAATTTTCTACGTTACAAAATCATCGTTTTATCTAGCGGATGTACCCGGCTTCGCCCGAGGTTTTACCCAAGTAAAGGTTTGTCTAACGAACATTTGTTTAAACAATTCTCTATAAACTTATAAAAAAAAAGATATATTTTGATAATTTGAAACTCGTAAATTTGAATCGCTCGATAAAGTGAACATTTATTCCCGGTCCCTGTGTGCCGTGTCATCCTGAATTTTGTCGTTCCTAATTTTCTACATTACAAAATCATTGTTTTATCTAGTGAACATTTTTTCCCGGTCCCTTGAAAAATACTCGATAAGTTGAATAAAATCAATATTAATTGGTTCCCTCGGTAATTGGAAGTTAAAGGAATAGTATCTTCGCCTTGAATTGTATCATTATTCTTGTCTCAAATAAAATGCCGTGTCATCCTGAAATAATCTTACTTTTGATAAATAATCTTTAGGATAATAAACTTGGTGATAATAAAACTTATAGATAAAAAACTTGTTATCATCGTCGCAATGGTGGCGCTGCTTGAGAGTTAAATCTACAAATCTGCAAATAACTCTAAGGATATTCAAGATATTCAAGAAATTATTTTTCAAAAACCTTCTCAGGGATATACCTAATAATATCCCTTTGAAACTTGTAAATTTGAATCTGTCGATAAAGTGATCATTTTTTCCCGGTCCCTGTGTGCCGTGTCATCCTGAATTTTGTCGTTCCTAATTTTCTTCATTACAAAATCATCGTTTTATCTAGTGAACATTTTTCCCCGGTCCCTTGAAAAATACTCGATAAGTTGAATAAAATCATGGTCGTTTATGGAAGATGGACGAAGTTCCCAGAGTTCACCCGCGAGGTTTTTTTCTTGTCTACTTGGCACAGCTGTGTCAACAACTCTGCCCCCGCGCGCCAGGACCTCTTGATCCCTCTCATTGGTCGGTGGGAACTTGGACTGTCCATCCGGCCGGCGACCGACGATTACATTCTCTCGACGGGGGGGGCAGACCTAAGCCTATCTCCGTCGCAAGGTGCGCTGCTTGCGAGTTAAAGCCACAAATCTGCAAATAATTCTAAGGATATTCAAGATATTCAAGAAATTGTTTATCGAAAACCTTTCCGGAGATATACCTAATAATATCCCAAAATTTCACGGCGATTGGATGTATGGTTTTTGAATCTATAGAGAACACACACACTCACTCGGGCGTGCGGCCACGCTTTTGGCGAGCTCCGCCGTTTTCGCCTCTGGAGTGCGTATGGATGTCGATTAATATGCCGAATTCGGTACCGAAAGGGTAGCCCAGGGCTCTGCCTGAAAGGCCCAGCATCCTGTCTCAACGAGGTGAGGAGATATCCCTGAAAAACGGAATTGAGAACAAATATAAGGAAAATTCTTCTGAATTTCAAAAATATGCAAATCCGCCGGAAGGCGCTAAGCATGTAAATCTGGCCGCCGCGCGTGGTGACGTCACGGCGCCGAAGACTGCTGCTGGACGACCAGCGCAACTCCAGCTAGCCCGGCCTCGCTCAACTGGGCCGACAGCGAGATGGCGGAGGTGGACGCCAACGACGGCTACACAGTCGTGAAGGGCAAGAAGAGGCGCCGCGGCTCTACATCACCTGAGCACGCTGCAAGGCAGCCCAACAAGCCTGGAGAGCAGCGCAGCTCCCAGCAGCGGAAGCGGCCAACAGGGCCGAGAGCAGTGCCGCCTCAGGAGATCAAGGCGACACGCGCCAACATCGCTGCCGCCAAAGCGAGGCAGGCCACAACCAACCACGAGAACTACGTCTTCGTGGAGCTGTGCCCAGACATCCCGGACTACCTCTACCTCAAGGCAATGAGCACGCTACTCGGGGGGGCCAAGAGGCATCACGCAGTTCAATAGAATGAACGGACACTACATCGTGGGCCTCGAGAGCAAGGACCTTGTGAACCGTCTGGTCGCGGACGGCCTGGAGATCGAGGGAACGTCCCTCAAGGTCTTCCCCTTCCACAAGAGGGCGGAGTGCATAGTCGTGGCCAACCTGCCCGGCTTTGTGACAGCACCATCGTGACCCGCCCTGGGCCAATTGGGAGGGTCACCTCCATCGCCCCCATCCTGGTCAAAATGGGGGAGTTCACCTTCACCGACGGCCGCCGGGAGGCGTTCATCCTGCTCCGCGAGGGCGTAAGGCTGGAGACGCTGCCCACCCGACTGACCATCCAGTCCAAGGGAGACACCCTGTCGGCCTTCCTCTCTTTTGGAATCAAGTGTTCCAAATGCGGTAAACAGGGCCACCGCAGAGCCAACTGCCCAGCGCTCGCCAGGCAAGGGAACAGCAGCCCCAGGCAAGCAACGTCTCCCACCGACGCTAGGCCCCCCCCTCTCTCCTCCTCAGCGGCCAAGGAAGCCGGCACCTGCGCCCGCAACACCGGCGTCCCCTGTCCAACCGGCGAAGACTTCAACCGAGGCTCAGGCGATCCCCTCGGCACACCAGCCTGCCGAACAGATGGATCTCACCCACCCCGCCCCTGCTTCCCTGGCTGCCCCGCGGCCCCCCGAGCCTCGCATCTCTACGCTCGACCACGAGATGTCGGTGGAGAAGCTGACCTCACCTCCCTCCACTCCACGCCTGCCCGGGGAGAATCCGCACTCAAACAGCTGCTGAAGCACATCGAGGAGACCCCCACCCTTTCCATCGACTGGGAGAAGCTGCCCGGCCTTAACTGCAAGGACGCACAGCAGCTCCTCACCTCTGAAACCACCATGAAGAGGCTAGCGCCCACACTGACAGAGGCACAGGTCCGCCACCCTCACGAGTTGCACGAAACCTTCAGGGCCTCGTGCCCAGACTCCAACTCCACCATCCGCAAGACCCTCCAGAAGACCAGGAGGGTGCTGCGTGACCTACAGCGCAAATGAACCACCGCGTCGCCACCATCAACGCGCGTGGGCTCGCCACTCGGGGGAAGAGCCTTGCCCTTTGTCATTTCCTCAGGCAACATCACGTGGACATCGCGTTTGTCCAGGAGACAAACGCATTTCATCTGGGCAGCGGCCAAGACCTCTGCCTCGGCCACAACGCTGTTGTATTGGCCCATCCCGTAGCCATCTCGGGATCCGGACTCGCCTGCGTCTTCGGGCCAGGCGTAGCCGTGATACAGCAGCGCGTCCTGTGGCCGGGCCACATCGCCTTGGCAACCATAGATGTCCACGGCGAGGATATGACGGCCATCGCCGTTCATCTGGCGCATGAACCCCGGGAGAGAAACCGGCAACTGGAGCTCCTGGCGGCGACAGCGGCACAGGAGGAGGAGGGGGCCTGCTGGATCATCGGCGATTTTAACATCAGGGATCGGGGCCCCTCATCATCATCATCGTCGGATGTCCTCGCCGCTCTTCTGGACCTGGCCGCGCTGGTCGACGTGGCCACCCAGTTCGACGCCGCCCACCTGCCCACCAGAGTCGCCAGGCACGGCGACCAAGTCGAATCCAGCCGCCTGGACCGGATCCTCGTCCCTGATGGAGTCCTGGATCGCGTGTCCATCTACGCGACCAGCCACTACCACCTCTCGGACCACCGCCTCGTGCGGCTCCAGGTGGGCCCGCCTACCACCGCCGTCTCCTCCCCCACCCAGCCTCGCTTGGCCGCGATGCTCCGCTCGGGCCTTGCTCTCGAACATCTGGCTGGCTACATCCGGGAGTTGGAGGAAGACACAGCGCACGATGACGACGACGGGACCTTTTGGGATAGGCGGACCATCGCTGCCGGACCTGGCGCGCGCCATCCGCCTCCGACGCCCGGTCAGCGTCATCAGGGACGAGCAGTAAACATCATCGAGGGCCCCGAGCTTCGGCGGAGGGCGTTCGCGACCTTCCAGCCCCGCTTCGCCCGTCCCACCAGCGATCCAGCAGCGGGAGCCGCCTTCATCGCCAGCAGCGCGCTCACCACCACCACCCGCGAGCTGAGCGAGGAGGACCCTCTCCACCGGCCAGACATCAGCCCCAGCGAGATCGCCCACGCCATCGAGCACCTCCCTCGCGGAAAGGCCCCCGGCTGGGACGGCTTGCCGTGCGAGCTCCTCGTTGCCTTCAGCGAGGACTTCTTCGCGAAAGCTCTGGCCCGGGTGTTCGCGGCATCACGGCTCCGCGGTGCCCTGCCTCCGTCGACGCGGCGCAGCTCCATCTGCCTCGTGCCCAAGGCCCGCGGAGGTCGCGGCCTTGACGGCTACAAGCCCGTCGCGCTGCCCTCGGCCGACTACAAGGTCCTGGCCGCCATCCTTCACCGGCGCCTAAAGCCCCACCTGCGGACCCTTGTGCCGGAATGCCAGACTTACGCCGTCCCCGGGAGGTCCCCGTCATGGAATATCGCCATAGTGACGGACGCCGTCGAGGAGGCCACCGCCCTGGTCTCGCCGCTGGCCGTCATGGGGGTAGACCCGGAGTCCGCCTTTGACTCACTAGACCGCGGCTTCTTGGAGTCCCTGCTAACGTCCCTCCGCCTCCCGCCGGCCTTCAGGGCCTGGATTAACATCCTCTACGCCGGGGCGGACGCCACCATCCGGGCCGGAGGCTTCTACACCACCCCCTTCCCCCTCCTCAACGGCCTAAGACAGGGTTGCGCCGTGAGTGCCGCACTCTTCAGCATCGCCACGGGGCCGCTGCTACGTCGCCTGGAGTTGACCCTCGCGTGGGCAATGTCATCGCCTACGCCGACGACATCGTCCTCCTATTCCATCGCGATGGAGACTTCGAACGGGTGGCGACCGTCTTCGAAGAGTACAGGCAGGCCTCCGGGGTTGGCGTGAACATCCGGAAGAGCGCTGGCCTCTGGTGCGGCGCCTGGCGCAACCGCGGCGACTCCTCTCTCGGCGCCTCCTGGTCGACCACCTCCATCAGGGTCCTCAGGCTCGACATCGCCCCCAGGAGCACCGTCGCCCACCGGGAGCAGCATCTCCTGGAGACTGCCTGCCGCAGATGGACGCCCTTCACCCGCGGCCGCTCCCTCGTCGGGCGAACAAGAGCGGCGAACACGCTGGTGGGCTCTGTCATCCAGCACCACCTGCAAGGCTACCTACCATCACCCCCGACCATCGCCAAGCTGCAGGCCCGACTGGCGAGATTCGTCTGGGGACAGGACCACACGGCGTGGCTTCCCGCCGATGTCATGGCGAGGCCAGTTGCCATCGGAGGCCTCGGCCTCCTCGACCTCGCGACCCAGCTCCAGCTCGCCTGCCTCAAGGGGGTGCAGGTCGCGCTCCGCGGGGGCAGAAATGCCTTCAGCTGGCTGGTAGAATGCGGTGAGGCCTGGATCCACCCTCCACCAGACGGCACCCGTCTCCAGCCCGCCGTCTCCGGCTGCTGAAGCTGTGGGAGGAGGCCTCCAACATCCTGGGCCTCAACCACCGGGCGCTCCCCACGGCTCAGCTGCTGGACCTCCCCATCATCGGCGGCTGCCGGTTCCTCCGCTCTCCCGACCTCCTGGCCCCCGCCCGCTGGCGCGGAGCCCGAGTCCGGGGCCTCATCGTGGAGGAACATCTCATCGCCCGCCCAACGCGCTCGGCCCTGGCTGACGCCGCGACCCTGGGCGCCTTCTGTCGGAGGCTGACCTCCGAGAACGCCGTGGGCTTCGGGGCGGAGTCCACGCCTTCATCTAGCTCCCTAGCTGCGGCCGTGGTGCTGAGAGGGACGGCTACGCCTTTCCTCAACGGCCTCACGACCCGACGGGCCTTGGATCGCCCGCGCCTCACTGCCACGCCCATCTCAAGGTTTACCTCGAGATGGTCGCCCACCATCGGTCCACCACGATCGAGGATCGACTGGGCCTCGCTGCGGCGCTGCGCCTTTTCGGGCCACGAGGCCGACGCGGCCCTCAAGTTGGCCTTCCACGCCCTGCCCCATCCGGCCCATCCTGCCTCGGTCGTCCCCTCCTGTCCTGCCTGCGGGTTCATCGACCGCTCCCTCAGCCACCGTTACTGGTGCTGTCCCTCCATCAGGGCTCTCATTAGAGAGGCCTTTAACATCATAGGGCGGCCCCCTGACTTTCAGGCTTGGATCTTCGGCGGGTCCGGCCTTGAGGACGACGCCCTTTCCATCCTGGCGTCGGCAAAGTTGCGAATTTATCGCTACTTTGTCCAGGTTGGGCTCGGAGAAGCGGTGGAGGACCCGCTCATCGCCTGGTCCAGGACCCTCCAGCGTCGAGGTTTCCTTCCATCATCTCCCATTATCATCATGTAATATATATGTTTTCATATATGTATATATTTTCTTTCTTTCTTTCTTGCATTATGTAATATATTTCGCTCTCTCTTTTTTGATTGAAATTGTGTAAAATTGTCTAGAAGACAATAAATAATTTTTAATTGTTAATTGTCACACACACACAGACATTCATTTTTATATATATACTAGACGAATGACCCGGGCAACGCCCGTGTTTTACCCGAATGAATGTTTTTATTCCAATACTATTTGTTACAATTATAAATTGGAGCCGTGGATGTCACTCTTGTGAAACGTCCCGCTCCAAACTTTACATGTACATTAGGTCCGCTAGAGGCGCGAGCGAATTGACTTTTTGTAAATATACATAATTATAAAGATAGAAGCTTCTATAGAAGATAATGATCATAATGACGATGCGCGCGCATCTGTGACAGCGATGAGGAATTAAGGAAAGACGGTCGTGACTATATATTAATAATAAAATAATAATAATAATATAATTATTATTATTATTATTATAAAGCTATACAAACAGTTTTACCGCATAAGTTTCTTTTTTATTTATGAAAAATAATTTTTAATTTCAAAGAGAAATATTTAATATTTCTAACTTTGGATGACGTATGAAAAGGTTGAATACATGAAGAGTGATGGTCTATATATGAAGGGATGACGTATGGAAGGGTGAAAAATATGAAGAGTAATGGCGAACGGAAAAATAAAAGTGTCCAGGAGCGGGAATCGAACCCACAACCTTCTGCTTACCGGGCAGGTGCCATGTCCACTAGGCTATCCTGGACGTATTTCTCCGTTCGTAACTAATATTTAAACTGACTAATCTATATTAATAAAATGCAAATTTCATAAGAGTACATCACTTTAAACTTTCGTTACAATGCATCAATTTCAACCAAATTTTCAACATTTATGTAAAACGAGATGGAGCAGGTTTTGCTTAACATCAAAATATTTTTCCTAACTTTAAAATACATAACTTTGCTGTTATCGATAAAATACAAAAAAATTCAACAGAGTAAAAGTATTTATACTTTCAAAAGTGTTTACTTTCCGCTACTTGCTAACT
>CP092869.1:12232584-12270932 GCA_030710605.1 Cordylochernes scorpioides
CTAACGAACATTTGTTAAAACAATTCTCTATAAACTTATAAAAAAAGAATAGATATATTTTGATAATTTGAAACTCGTAAATTTGAATCTCTCGATAAAGTGATAATTTTTTCCCGTCCCTGTGTGCCGTGTCATCCTGAATTTTGTCTTTCCTAATTTTCAACATTACAAAATCATCGTTTTATATAGTGAACATTTTTTCCCCCCTTGAAAAATACGCGATAAGTTGATTTTGATAATTTGAAACTCGTAAATTTGAATCTCTCGATAAAGTGATCATTTTTTCCCGGTCCCTGTGTGCCGTGTCATCCTGAATATTGTCGTTCCTAATTTTCTACGTTACAAAATCATCGTTTTATCTAGCGGATGTACCGCTTCGCCCGAGGTTTTACCCAAGTAAAGGTTTGTCTAACGAACATTTGTTTAAACAATTCTCTATAAACTTATAAAAAAAAAGATATATTTTGATAATTTGAAACTCGTAAATTTGAATCGCTCGATAAAGTGAACATTTTTCCCGGTCCCTGTGTGCCGTGTCATCCTGAATTTTGTCGTTCCTAATTTTCTACATTACAAAATCATTGTTTTATCTAGTGAACATTTTTTCCCGGTCCCTTGAAAAATACTCGATAAGTTGAATAAAATCAATATTAATTGGTTCCCTCGGTAATTGGAAGTTAAAGGAATAGTATCTTCGCCTTGAATTGTATCATTATTCTTGTCTCAAATAAAATGCCGTGTCATCCTGAAATAATCTTACTTTTGATAAATAATCTTTAGGATAATAAACTTGGTAAAAAAACTTATAGATAAAAAACTTGTTATCATCGTCGCAATGGTGGCGCTGCTTGAGAGTTAAATCTACAAATCTGCAAATAACTCTAAGGATATTCAAGATATTCAAGAAATTATTTTTCAAAAACCTTCTCAGGGATATACCTAATAATATCCCTTTGAAACTTGTAAATTTGAATCTGTCGATAAAGTGATCATTTTTTCCGGTCCCTGTGTGCCGTGTCATCCTGAATTTTGTCGTTCCTAATTTTCTTCATTACAAAATCATCGTTTTATCTAGTGAACATTTTTCCCGGTCCCTTGAAAAATACTCGATAAGTTGAATAAAATCATGGTCGTTTATGGAAGATGGACGAAGTTCCCAGAGTTCACCCGCGAGGTTTTTTTCTTGTCTACTTGGCACAGCTGTGTCAACAACTCTGCCCCCGCGCGCCAGGACCTCTTGATCCCTCTCATTGGTCGGTGGGAACTTGGACTGTCCATCCGGCCGGCGACCGGACGATTACATTCTCTCGACGGGGGGGGCAGACCTAAGCCTATCTCCGTCGCAAGGTGGCGCTGCTTGCGAGTTAAAGCCACAAATCTGCAAATAATTCTAAGGATATTCAAGATATTCAAGAAATTGTTTATCGAAAACCTTTCCGGAGATATACCTAATAATATCCCAAAATTTCACGGCGATTGGATGTATGGTTTTTGAATCTATAGAGAACACACACACTCACTCGGGCGTGCGGCCACGCTTTTGCGAGCTCCGCCGTTTTCGCCTCTGGAGTGCGTATGGATGTCGATTAATATGCCGAATTCGGTACCGAAAGGTAGCCCAGGCTCTGCCTGAAAGGCCCAGCATCCTGTCTCAACGAGGTGAGGAGATATCCCTGAAAAACGGAATTGAGAACAAATATAAGGAAAATTCTTCTGAATTTCAAAAATATGCAAATCCGCCGGAAGGCGCTAAGCATGTAAATCTGGCCGCCGCGCGTGGTGACGTCACGGCGCCGAAGACTGCTGCTACGACCAGCGCAACTCCAGCTAGCCCGGCCTCGCTCAACTGGGCCGACAGCGAGATGGCGGAGGTGGACGCCAACGACGGCTACACAGTCGTGAAGGGCAAGAAGAGGCGCCGCGGCTCTACATCACCTGAGCACGCTGCAAGGCAGCCCAACAAGCCTGGAGAGCAGCGCAGCTCCCAGCAGCGGAAGCGGCCAACAGGGCCGAGAGCAGTGCCGCCTCAGGAGATCAAGGCGACACGCGCCAACATCGCTGCCGCCAAAGCGAGGCAGGCCACAACCAACCACGAGAACTACGTCTTCGTGGAGCTGTGCCCAGACATCCCGGACTACCTCTACCTCAAGGCAATGAGCACGCTACTCGGGGGCCAAGAGGCATCACGCAGTTCAATAGAATGAACGGACACTACATCGTGGGCCTCGAGAGCAAGGACCTTGTGAACCGTCTGGTCGCGGACGGCCTGGAGATCGAGGGAACGTCCCTCAGGTCTTCCCCTTCCACAAGAGGGCGGAGTGCATAGTCGTGGCCAACCTGCCCGGCTTTGTGACAGCACCATCGTGACCGCCCTGGGCCAATTTGGGAGGGTCACCTCCATCGCCCCCATCCTGGTCAAAATGGGGAGTTCACCTTCACCGACGGCCGCCGGGAGGCGTTCATCCTGCTCCGCGAGGGCGTAAGGCTGGAGACGCTGCCCACCCGACTGACCATCCAGTCCAAGGGAGACACCCTGTCGGCCTTCCTCTCTTTTGGAATCAAGTGTTCCAAATGCGGTAAACAGGGCCACCGCAGAGCCAACTGCCCAGCGCTCGCCAGGCAAGGGAACAGCAGCCCCAGGCAAGCAACGTCTCCCACCGACGCTAGGCCCCCCCTCTCCTCCTCAGCGGCCAAGGAAGCCGGCACCTGCGCCCGCAACACCGGCGTCCCCTGTCCAACCGGCGAAGACTTCAACCGAGGCTCAGGCGATCCCCTCGGCACACCAGCCTGCCGAACAGATGGATCTCACCCACCCCGCCCCTGCTTCCCTGGCTGCCCCGCGGCCCCCCGAGCCTCGCATCTCTACGCTCGACCACGAGATGTCGGTGGAGAAGCTGACCTCACCTCCCTCCACGCCTGCCCGGGGAGAATCCGCACTCAAACAGCTGCTGAAGCACATCGAGGAGACCCCCACCCTTTCCATCGACTGGGAGAAGCTGCCCGGCCTTAACTGCAAGGACGCACAGCAGCTCCTCACCTCTGAAACCACCATGAAGAGGCTAGCGCCCACACTGACAGAGGCACAGGTCGCCACCCTCGACGAGTTGCACGAAACCTTCAGGGCCTCGTGCCCAGACTCCAACTCCACCATCCGCAAGACCCTCCAGAAGACCAGGAGGGTGCTGCGTGACCTACAGCGCAAATGAACCACCGCGTCGCCACCATCAACGCGCGTGGGCTCGCCACTCGGGGGAAGAGCCTTGCCCTTTGTCATTTCCTCAGGCAACATCACGTGGACATCGCGTTTGTCCAGGAGACAAACGCATTTCATCTGGGCAGCGGCCAAGACCTCTGCCTCGGCCACAACGCTGTTGTATTGGCCCATCCCGTAGCCATCTCGGGATCCGGACTCGCCTGCGTCTTCGGGCCAGGCGTAGCCGTGATACAGCAGCGCGTCCTGTGGCCGGGCCACATCGCCTTGGCAACCATAGATGTCCACGGCGAGGATATGACGGCCATCGCCGTTCATCTGGCGCATGAACCCCGGGAGAGAAACCGGCAACTGGAGCTCCTGGCGGCGACAGCGGCACAGGAGGAGGAGGGGCCTGCTGGATCATCGGCGATTTTAACATCAGGGATCGGGGCCCCTCATCATCATCATCGTCGGATGTCCTCGCCGCTCTTCTGGACCTGGCCGCGCTGGTCGACGTGGCCACCCAGTTCGACGCCGCCCACCTGCCCACCAGAGTCGCCAGGCACGGCGACCAAGTCGAATCCAGCCGCCTGGACCGGATCCTCGTCCCTGATGGAGTCCTGGATCGCGTGTCCATCTACGCGACCAGCCACTACCACCTCTCGGACCACCGCCTCGTGCGGCTCCAGGTGGGCCCGCCTACCACCGCCGTCTCCTCCCCCACCCAGCCTCGCTTGGCCGCGATGCTCCGCTCGGGCCTTGCTCTCGAACATCTGGCTGGCTACATCCGGAGTTGGAGGAAGACACAGCGCACGATGACGACGACGGGACCTTTTGGGATAGGCGGACCATCGCTGCCGGACCTGGCGCGCGCCATCCGCCTCCGACGCCCGGTCAGCGTCATCAGGGACGAGCAGTAAACATCATCGAGGGCCCCGAGCTTCGGCGGAGGGCGTTCGCGACCTTCCAGCCCCGCTTCGCCCGTCCCACCAGCGATCCAGCAGCGGGAGCCGCCTTCATCGCCAGCAGCGCGCTCACCACCACCACCCGCGAGCTGAGCGAGGAGGACCCTCTCCACCGGCCAGACATCAGCCCCAGCGAGATCGCCCACGCCATCGAGCACCTCCCTCGCGGAAAGGCCCCCGGCTGGGACGGCTTGCCGTGCGAGCTCCTCGTTGCCTTCAGCGAGGACTTCTTCGCGAAAGCTCTGGCCCGGGTGTTCGCGGCATCACGGCTCCGCGGTGCCCTGCCTCCGTCGACGCGGCGCAGCTCCATCTGCCTCGTGCCCAAGGCCCGCGGAGGTCGCGGCCTTGACGGCTACAAGCCCGTCGCGCTGCCCTCGGCCGACTACAAGGTCCTGGCCGCCATCCTTCACCGGCGCCTAAAGCCCCACCTGCGGACCCTTGTGCCGGAATGCCAGACTTACGCCGTCCCCGGGAGGTCCCCGTCATGGAATATCGCCATAGTGACGGACGCCGTCGAGGAGGCCACCGCCCTGGTCTCGCCGCTGGCCGTCATGGGGGTAGACCCGGAGTCCGCCTTTGACTCACTAGACCGCGGCTTCTTGGAGTCCCTGCTAACGTCCCTCCGCCTCCCGCCGGCCTTCAGGGCCTGGATTAACATCCTCTACGCCGGGGCGGACGCCACCATCCGGGCCGGAGGCTTCTACACCACCCCCTTCCCCCTCCTCAACGGCCTAAGACAGGGTTGCGCCGTGAGTGCCGCACTCTTCAGCATCGCCACGGGGCCGCTGCTACGTCGCCTGGAGTTGACCCTCGGCGTGGGCAATGTCATCGCCTACGCCGACGACATCGTCCTCCTATTCCATCGCGATGGAGACTTCGAACGGGTGGCGACCGTCTTCGAAGAGTACAGGCAGGCCTCCGGGGTTGGCGTGAACATCCGGAAGAGCGCTGGCCTCTGGTGCGGCGCCTGGCGCAACCGCGGCGACTCCTCTCTCGGCGCCTCCTGGTCGACCACCTCCATCAGGGTCCTCAGGCTCGACATCGCCCCCAGGAGCACCGTCGCCCACCGGGAGCAGCATCTCCTGGAGACTGCCTGCCGCAGATGGACGCCCTTCACCCGCGGCCGCTCCCTCGTCGGGCGAACAAGAGCGGCGAACACGCTGGTGGGCTCTGTCATCCAGCACCACCTGCAAGGCTACCTACCATCACCCCCGACCATCGCCAAGCTGCAGGCCCGACTGGCGAGATTCGTCTGGGGACAGGACCACACGGCGTGGCTTCCCGCCGATGTCATGGCGAGGCCAGTTGCCATCGGAGGCCTCGGCCTCCTCGACCTCGCGACCCAGCTCCAGCTCGCCTGCCTCAAGGGGGTGCAGGTCGCGCTCCGCGGGGGCAGAAATGCCTTCAGCTGGCTGGTAGAATGCGGTGAGGCCTGGATCCACCCTCCACCAGACGGCACCCGTCTCCAGCCCCGCCGTCTCCGGCTGCTGAAGCTGTGGGAGGAGGCCTCCAACATCCTGGGCCTCAACCACCGGGCGCTCCCCACGGCTCAGCTGCTGGACCTCCCCATCATCGGCGGCTGCCGGTTCCTCCGCTCTCCCGACCTCCTGGCCCCCGCCCGCTGGCGCGGAGCCCGAGTCCGGGGCCTCATCGTGGAGGAACATCTCATCGCCCGCCCAACGCGCTCGGCCCTGGCTGACGCCGCGACCCTGGGCGCCTTCTGTCGGAGGCTGACCTCCGAGAACGCCGTGGGCTTCGGGGCGGAGTCCACGCCTTCATCTAGCTCCCTAGCTGCGGCCGTGGTGCTGAGAGGGACGGCTACGCCTTTCCTCAACGGCCTCACGACCCGACGGGCCTTGGATCGCCCGCGCCTCACTGCCACGCCCATCTCAAGGTTTACCTCGAGATGGTCGCCCACCATCGGTCCACCACGATCGAGGATCGACTGGGCCTCGCTGCGGCGCTGCGCCTTTTCGGGCCACGAGGCCGACGCGGCCCTCAAGTTGGCCTTCCACGCCCTGCCCCATCCGGCCCATCCTGCCTCGGTCGTCCCCTCCTGTCCTGCCTGCGGGTTCATCGACCGCTCCCTCAGCCACCGTTACTGGTGCTGTCCCTCCATCAGGGCTCTCATTAGAGAGGCCTTTAACATCATAGGGCGGCCCCCTGACTTTCAGGCTTGGATCTTCGGCGGGTCCGGCCTTGAGGACGACGCCCTTTCCATCCTGGCGTCGGCAAAGTTGCGAATTTATCGCTACTTTGTCCAGGTTGGGCTCGGAGAAGCGGTGGAGGACCCGCTCATCGCCTGGTCCAGGACCCTCCAGCGTCGAGGTTTCCTTCCATCATCTCCCATTATCATCATGTAATATATATGTTTTCATATATGTATATATTTTCTTTCTTTCTTTCTTGCATTATGTAATATATTTCGCTCTCTCTTTTTTGATTGAAATTGTGTAAAATTGTCTAGAAGACAATAAATAATTTTTAATTGTTAATTGTCACACACACACAGACATTCATTTTTATATATACTAGACGAATGACCCGGGCAACGCCCGTGTTTTACCCGAATGAATGTTTTTATTCCAATACTATTTGTTACAATTATAAATTGGAGCCGTGGATGTCACTCTTGTGAAACGTCCCGCTCCAAACTTTACATGTACATTAGGTCCGCTAGAGGCGCGAGCGAATTGACTTTTTGTAAATATACATAATTATAAAGATAGAAGCTTCTATAGAAGATAATGATCATAATGACGATGCGCGCGCATCTGTGACAGCGATGAGGAATTAAGGAAAGACGGTCGTGACTATATATTAATAATAAAAATAATAATAATAATATAATTATTATATTATTATTATAAAGCTATACAAACAGTTTTACCGCATAAGTTTCTTTTTTATTTATGAAAAATAATTTTTAATTTCAAAGAGAAATATTTAATATTTCTAACTTTGGATGACGTATGAAAAGGTTGAATACATGAAGAGTGATGGTCTATATATGAAGGGATGACGTATGGAAGGGTGAAAAATATGAAGAGTAATGGCGAACGGAAAAATAAAAGTGTCCAGGAGCGGGAATCGAACCCACAACCTTCTGCTTACCGGGCAGGTGCCATGTCCACTAGGCTATCCTGGACGTATTTCTCCGTTCGTAACTAATATTTAAACTGACTAATCTATATTAATAAAATGCAAATTTCATAAGAGTACATCACTTTAAACTTTCGTTACAATGCATCAATTTCAACCAAATTTTCAACATTTATGTAAAACGAGATGGAGCAGGTTTTGCTTAACATCAAAATATTTTTCCTAACTTTAAAATACATAACTTTGCTGTTATCGATAAAATACAAAAAAATTCAACAGAGTAAAAGTATTTATACTTTCAAAAGTGTTTACTTTCCGCTACTTGCTAACTGCTCTAATTTGAAATATTTGGTAGGTTTTATTTATTTATATATTTTCATTTTTAGATATAACTGATCTAATTCGTCGTTTAAAATAACTTCTCTTGAAATATTTGGTATGTTTTATTTATTTATTTATATTTTCATTTTTAGATATAACTGATCTAATTCGCCGTTTAAAATAACTGCTCTAATTCGAAATATTTGGTATGTTTTATTTGTGTTCACTCTATTTCTATTTATTTGAAGTATTATAATTTCCATGTTTCAAAAACCTATTTCAAAAAGGTTGTTAGAAATATGTAAGGCCTGAAATAGCTTTACATGCGAACATTATGATGCCAAGCGTAGCTTAATAACTGCTCTTGAAATATTTTGTATGTTTTATTTATTTATATATATATTATAATATAAAAAAAAGATATGATTTTCTGTTTGATATTGGATCATCTTGATTTTGGTTATCTTGAGGATTAAGCTATGGTGGTGCAGTCGTGGTTAAAATCTTGTAAGTAAAATAATGAAAATAGTTTTGATTAGATATTGTTTTAATTGTAAACCCATGGAATATATATAAAACAATTTGATAAAAGTAATGCCTGTCTTAAGGCGTATAAATAAATAAAACAAAAGATTATTTACATAATTACAAAAACTTTGGATCGGCCAACGGGGAACAACAACAATGAGTTTTTATAGTAGAAGCGTGACCTCTGGCGGTCGATTAAAACAGAGTATTTATATCAATGAAATTATAACTTTAAATAAAACAACATTTTAACATATAACATTATTAAATAAAATATTTCAATATAACATTTCATTTTTAGATTTAACTGATCTAATTCGCCGTTTAAAATAACTGCTCTAATTCGAAATATTTGGTATTTATTTATTGAAGTCCTTTTTTAAATTTTCTTATGGAGTTTTTTAATTATTGCTTTTATCTTTTAAATACAGTTTATTTATTATATTTTCTACATATATGGGTTGTATCTAAAAAATAGGTTATTTATATTTTTAAATAAGCGAGGGATTTCTTTAACAGATTCATTTATTTGTCTTTTTGAGGTCCTTTTTCAAAATTTTATTTAAGATATTTTAATTTATTTGATTAAGTATTTTATATTTAGATTATTTATAGTTTTTTTTAACATATAGGGGTTGTATTTTGTATTTTAGAAAATTATTTCTATTTTTTTCCTCAAAAAAGCATGATTTTTTTGCCGTGTCCTGCGGTTGGTCTATTTTTGAGGCTTTTTAATGATAACTGGTTTTGTACATTAATTTTTTAGCTTTTTAATATTATGCTTTTAGTTTTTTTATAATCTTTTTACCATATCTGGAAGGTTATTTTGAAGAAAAAGCATGCTTTTTTCTTATTTCTTATTTTTCTTATTTCTATTTTTTTCCTCAAAAAAGCATGCTTTTTCATTGCCGTGTCCTGCGGTTGGTCTATTTTTGAGGCTTTTTAATGATAACTGGTTTTGTACATTAATTTTTTAGCTTTTTAATATTATGCTTTTAGTTTTTTTATAATCTTTTTAACATATCTGGAAGGTTATTTTGAAGAAAAAGCATGCTTTTTTTATTTCTTATTTCTTATTTCTTATTTTTCTTATTTCTATTTTTTTCCTCAAAAAAGCATGCTTTTTCATTGCCGTGTCCTGCGGTTGGTCTATTTTTGAGGCTTTTCAATGATAAATGGTTTTGTACATTAATTTTTTAGCTTTTTTTTTTTTTAATATTATGCTTTTAGTTTTTTATAATCTTTTTAACATATCTGGAAGGTTATTTTGAAGAAAAAGCATGCTTTTTTCTTATTTCTTATTTTTCTTATTTCTATTTTTTTCCTCAAAAAAGCATGCTTTTTCATTGCCGTGTCCTGCGGTTGGTCTATTTTTGAGGCTTTTTAATGATAAATGGTTTTGTACATTAATTTTTTAGCTTTAATATTATGCTTTTAGTTTTTTATAATCTTTTTAACATATCTGGAAGGTTATTTTGAAGAAAAAATTTAGGAATTTTGATTTTTACCTCAAAAAAGACAGGTATTTTTTATGCTTTGTTTATAAATTGCTGGTTTTTAAGCTTTTGTTATTAATCTCAATATTTTTTTTTCAGAATATGCCTCGCCGCAGCCGACCTTTAATTGGTAGGAATACGGCTGCTTCCAGGAGATATAGGAATGCTATAGCTATTGAGACACCACTTCAAAGTGAGACGCGTCGTGCGCTTCGCCGTCTTAGGTATTCTGAAGCCCGCGTCGCAGCTGCAAAAACTATGCAAGTTCCTGTTCAGCGTATTCAGCTTTGGACTCATAAGCCGTTTTCAGGTTTGCAGTATAATACCCATATTGATTATAAAGCTGATTCATCTGTCGATATAGGCCAAATGTCTCGGGTATGCCAGTTTTGCTCTGCTTTGAGATTTAGAGATGAACCCTTTGGCCTCTGTTGTAAACAAGGTAGAGTTTCTCTACTTGCTATTGAGTCCCCTCCAGAACCTATTTTCTCTTTGCTCTCTGGCCTACATCCTCTATCGAAGTCCTTCTTGCTGCATATCCGTAGATATAACTATATTCCAAATGACATCTTTTGGTGCTAGACAAGTTGTAACTGTAAATATGCATATTTTGTGTGGTATTACAAAAGTTTCAATAAATATCTTTTTTAAATATTTTCTCTTCAAGCCCATCATACACCACACATGCTACATTTTTCACATGTTTCAATGTGTAGGGTTTTCAACCTTCATGGTAAGGTATTCTTACTTAAGAAGTATACTGTGTTAGAAAAATTTATGGTTTTTAATTATTGGTTATTTTATTGTGTTTATTTTACATACATGTGTTTATATTACATAGTATGTGTTATTTTTTGATAATTTGATTGGAAATATTAGTTTTAGCGCAACTTGCTTCATACCGTAATGTTTATCTGTGTTGGCTTGCTGAACAATACTGGCCCAACATGAATTTACCTATGTTTACCCAAATTACCATTTTAGCATAAGTATACATCTTGCACCTAATAAGAGACCTAAACAATGTGTAAGGTTTAACAAAGAGTGGTCTAACATACACATTGTTTCGGTTTCAGTGAACAAAGAGGTCAGTAAATTTTATTAGAAAAAAAAAAACTATTCCATGTAATGTAATAGAAACAAAATACGACCACTACGACCCGGGTTCGATCCCCGCATTGGACACTTTTTTCTGTTTAAAAAAAAAATGCTCCAATGGCCCCCCCGATTCTTGCAAAAGTCCAACCCCACCAGCGAGTGCAAGTAACCAAACGGGACTCTGGCACATTTGTAAGTGCAAAGTCGAACTGCTTTCACATGTGTAGACATGTGGTGCGCTTACAGTAAAAAGCAGTCGCTAACTACCCACCATGCTTATCATGGCCTGTACCACGTGTACTAGGGATAAGCAAAAAAATAATAATAAAAAAAAATGAGGATTAAAGATTTTGATTTGTGTTGAAAATTTTGCATGCATTTCTCTATTTCTGTTCTTATCTTGCAAAGCTAATGGATTGTTTAGGTTGCTTATTTTTGACTCGCCAATTTGTTTAGTGATAAAGTGGTATAGCGTTCTTTTTCAGAGCATCACCCTACAAAAAAATTACCTGACCTTTCCTAATATTCAGATAGATTGATTATATCAATAGTTTCATCAAATTGTTTCGGTTTCAGTGAACAAAGAGGAGCCTTATTTACGTATTTACATTTGAAAAAATGTTATTTTATTTTATTGAGTTATAACATATAGTTTTCTGCCATCTACAAGTCAAAAATGTAAAATATGTTTTACTGCTATTATGTTTTAAGATATGGGACATAACTGACCCTGAAGGTCTGTCGGTGACTGTGAGACCGTTCTGTGGCTGGGAGGCGGTGGTGGCTGAGGGCCTGCTGTCGGTGGAGTGGCGGCGAGACTTGCGGCGCGTGTCCCCGTTGGCGAAGGAAGGGTGGGGCTTCCTCGTGGACTGCCTGCAACAACAACGAGGATGTTACTACAACACCTCGCTGGAATCTGGATTCATTTACCTGCTACAGGATGGAACTACACAGGCAAATGTGACGTCCTTTACGTCTCACAGAAGATATCGAGGAGAGAAACCAAAGAAAACTGAGGAAGGGGGAACTAAGGAGAAGTCTACGTACAGAAGACCTAATATACACAGAGACTCGCAGAAGGGATTTCAAGAGAGTACACCACGTATATAAGCTAACAAGTATGTATATATGTACAGTAGTTTACATACACCCCATTCTGCGGTATAATATTATTGCCTTCTCTCTATACAAATATAGACTTCGTTACTCTTAGCTCCTCTTCCTCAGTTTTCATTGGCAGGTTTCTCTCCTCGATAGATTGGAATCTTCTGGGCGTCATTGTCTAGGTAGTCCCAGTGGCTAAATACACTCATGGACAAAACTTAAGAAAGTTGTACCTCTTATCATGTATATCGGAACAATAACTCTGAAAAATATTACAATGATCTTTATTGAAGACATACAAGATAACCATTTCAAATAAAGATGCCTGCAACTTGCTATATATGTATAGGAAGTTGCAGGCATCTTTATTTGAATGGCTCAGATAACACAAATAGAGAGAGAGAAAAAAAAAACCTAGGATGTGACACAATAATAGTGATGATTTTACGATTGAAAACGGTCTCTAAGGTCATCTCTCTCATATAAAACTGCCACGATTAAGTAAAGGCGATGTTACAGGACAGACAGAGGTACCTGATCTTGTAGTTCTCAAGGAGGGGCTGGGTGTCGTCGTCCCCTTCCCCATCCTCCAACTTCAGCACGGCCTGGGTCACACGGCAGTGTTAGGCTGTGGTAGTTAGGCTGCAGTGTCTACACTTGATATATGGGAACTACGCCTAGCTGCCCCGTGGAGAGATTGAGGAAAAAATATATATTTGCACTTTGTGGAATAAAACTAAGAGTAAAGAATACCAATTCCAACACCTACAAAAAGAAGTGTGTGGGCAATGTATGGAGAACAACAGGGTATCCCAAACAATATGTATAATGAGAATTACAGATAGTTTTGATGCATCTATCCCTCCAACCAATCAGAAGAAGAGAGAGACAGATAATTCCAACCAATGAGAATTACAGACAGACCTTTCCAACCAATGAGAAGGATAGAGAGCTACGAGGCATCTATCCCTCCAACCAATCAGAAGGAGGACGTTGTAATAAAGTTGTTTCAATCTCTCCTCCTCTACATCATCATAGAAGAGAACAAGCCATCAGGATAGTGACGCCCGGTCCAGATTTGGTCAATTCAGAAAACCCCACAAGATGATTCAGGGTTTCCGTTCTCATCGGTAGAGTTAAGAGGATAGAATTTTCTTTACATGGCAGTTTAGGAAGATGAAATTGTGTTGTATATTGAAAGTCGAGGGTTTAAAAAAAGGGAAAATAATGTCAGGAGAATTTGTATGCGATCTTCCCCCATTATAGAGCTGAAGAGCTGGTTGCCGTCATTTATTCTATTGGTGTAAACACGACATGGTTTCAATTCAGAGCCGGTTCAGACTTGGTTTTTTTGATAGAGCGATTGTTTATGACTTGAACGGAGACCAAAATATAGAGCTCAAACCATTTTGGAGTTGAGAGTAAAAAAACGACCAAAATTATACACGTTTCTTTATTAACTGTAATATTCTTGGAGAGAAGTACTCCGGCAATATTGAGATCGTAGCTCAGCCTGCTAAATTGGCTTATTTTTTAGAAAGATCTATAGGTTCGAATCCGGGAGTAAGACAGTAAATATAAATATATTTATAATGTTCTCTTATAGCTCGTTATAAGTTTACGACAGTTCGTTGAACGTCCTAGTCTTGACGGAATACACTAAGGGGAAAATAGGGGGAAAAGAAGTTACGTCCAGAAGGAAAGAACTGGTGGAATGCTATAAAAATTTGTTGCATCAGTCAGTCTCCTACATCGACCAAATCATCAAAACACAAAAAAAAAATGTGCCCAACTTCAACTTTTTTCTAGACGTTTGTGTTCATTCAAAATTTAATAATTCATTGTACGTTACCCAAAAAAAAAGTTCATTTAAACCAAATTCCATGTTTTTTTTGTTTTTTTTTTCTATCAATTCCTTCTGACTGTAACACATTCTATTGTCAACGAGTGTATCGCAACTAAAATACGAGTGTTTGAATATGTAGAGTGTGTAAAAATGCTTGACACGAAGAGCCACCACCACCATATTACAATAGGGCAACACGATACCATCGCGATAACAGCTGGGAGGAGGAGGGACGATCAATCAATGGAGAGATAGGTTGGTCTGACCGCCGGCCAGCCGGCCAGCGTACTGTCTAGGTAGCCAGCCATATTGGTTGACAAGATATTCACAACGTTCTTTAACTGTTGCATCGGTCAAATATCTAAGGGTTTTTTTTTATATTTTCAGCAAGTAAAAAATATATGAATACTATAAAAATTCTATAAAGAGAGAAATATAAATAAAAAAGCTGTGTGTGTGTGTATCCAAAAAATTACAGAGCTGGTAGGATAAATTCCTACTGCACACTTTTTTTTTTAACGTAATTCGAATGAATGGTTAAAAACAAAATTTAAATGACTTTGAGGTGTTTTACAGGTAGGAAAAGAAAAAAAAAGTGAATCATTTAAAAAATATAATAATAAATTGTTAGAGAAATTAGACAAATATACTACCACATAGACTAGAAATCCGTAGCTTTTTGTTTTAGCGCTATTTTTAGATATTAATACTAAAAGATTGTGGTAGTACAGTGTCTATTGTAAACCACTGCTATGTACAGTGGTCGGTCCCTCTCTCCATTCTGTCCAGCCTGATGTATTATATGATTGGGTGATATCAAGTCAGTTATTAGGAGTGTCCTCTTCTCAGTTGTTGTTTCTTATTGCCACAATATATAGGTCCAGACCATTAGTGGGTGAAGTTTTGATACGGTTTCCTGGATTGTACCAAATAACACTTGGAGGATCGGATACAATCACAAGGAGATATTTGGTTACACTTGACTGTTACTTCTTCCAGGCACTGCACCAGAGCTTCTCAAACCTTTTGGCCCTTAGGTCGTTAACATCTGTTCAAAAACTTCGCGGACACACCGATTATTTTTAAAACAACAACAAACTTTACTAGAAAGAACTACAACCACAAGTTAATTGTAACACAAACACACTAAAAAAAAGAGGCATTTAAGTAAAAAAAAAGTACAAAATTATAATAATATTATTATATATATTCTTAATAAGGTTTTTTTTTTCAATGCAAGAAGAGGTGAAAATCTCCGAGGACAGCAATCTCTGATCTAAGACATGATGCGGTTGACAAGATAATTCTGACCGCCCTTCATCAAACACCTCGCGGCTTTCTCGCCCAAACCTTCCGTATTGACCCATTTGATGAGCGATCACTCATGTAATGACTTGTTTTGATCTAATACCTTAGATAGCCAGCCTCACATGGGGGATTTCTACAGTAATAATACATAGCAATCCATACACACTGCCATCAACAAGCTATAGATCAAATTGTCATGTTTACATTGTACTCCATTAACGCCGTGTGGACACACCGGAATAACATTAATGAAAAAAAATGGAACACAAGCAAAACAACTTAAAATAGTACAGTAAAACATTCTACAATCGACCCAGCTGGCGAACCTCCCAGACAGGCCGCTATATTACAAAAAAAAAAAGACTTCACCTCTAATGAAAGACCATCTAAGAATATAAAGAGCATATGTGTTAGTTGGAAGATTCTCGCTCGTGGAGGAGTCTGCTGTATCGTGGTATTGTCGTGGATCTCCCCCGTGGGTACGCGCCGTGTAGATGGATCCCCCACAGGAACGGAAGATATCGACCTTGTGCGACCCAGATGGAGCACGGGCCAACTTGGTCGCTGACCCACCGTCCAAAATAACACGGGGAGTGCGCCAAACATTCCCTCGGCGATGCCACCACCACCTCAGGACTGCCTACGGACAATGGACCATATTCAAATCTCTACCGCGTCAATGACCCGAAGCCCAACAACAACAGGAGGAACAATGGATCTTCTTTTTGTGGAACTTTGAATCGAAGCCTGTGTGCTCGCTTCCTTGTCAATCACCCCCTTCTCCGCCAACACGGATATCAAATACCTTGCCAAATACCGAGCGACAGGGATTCTAGTAATCATTAAGTACAGTAACACCTCCCATGAACATCCATCCTTTGTAAAAAACAAAATCAAATTTAAAAAAAAAAAAGACTTGATCCAACTTCTAGGTGATCTAGGAGACCACCTCCAGGAGAGTCCAAGGTTATCCGTGTTTTTAGACTAAGGTATTTTTTTATATGGAAGTTTCAACTCTAATTACGTATAAATATATACTTATATATATATATATATATGTTATATTAAAATATTATATTTAAAATTATATATTTCATAGTTTCAAATACTCTGCTTAAATCGACCGCCAGAGGTCGCGCTTTCCCTATAAATACTCATTGTTTGTCTTCCCCGTTGGCCGACCCAAAACATTTGTACATTATGTAAATAATCTTTTGTTTTCCTTATTCTTCTCGCCTTAAGCCAGGCATTACTTTAATCAAATTATGTTCTTATATATCACTTTATCTCAAATAAATCAATATCTGATCAAAACCATTTTTAGTATTTTTCTTTCAAGATTTTAACCACGACTGCACCACCATAGCATAATCATCAAGATGATCCAAAACTACAGAAATCTTATCTTTTTTTTTTTTTTAAATATAATATATATATGTCACATTCTGCTTATAAATTATTAGTAGATGTAAATTTTTACGCCGTTAGGAATTATGTAAATATTTGTAACGATAAAAAAGGCGCGTGATTGAAATAAAGTTAGTCAGACGGTTGATTCTCTCTTTCTTTACGCAAAACAATATCCTCTGCATATTGGCGTGTTACATATATATATAAAATATGGAGATATATATATTGACTCTCGATCTATCGCCTCTGGCTCAAAAAAAAATATATATATAAACTGGCGACATCAAAGACTTTCCACTTACTTAATCACTTATATGTTCACGTTCATGGACAAAACTTAAGTAAGTGGAAAGTCTTTGATGTCGCCAGTCATCTTTTTTTTTTTTTTTTTGAGCCAGAGGCGATAGATCGAGAGTCAATATATATATCTCCATATTTTATTATTTAAAAACAAACTTTATGCAAATATTAGATTTAAAAGAGAAAATGTATCTCTCCAATATTTCGAGAGGCAGCTTATGTATAGCGAGAGTAGCTGTAGTTTAAATCATAAACAACCTCGATAGAGAGAGCCGAGATGTTCCTCGAAATATTGGGAAAATCTATTCACCGTTTCTCCGCAAACTAACGGATTCAGGTTTAGATGGCGCCTATTTCCATCTTTACATAGAATATAGATGTAAAATTTGCCGGGAGGAAATTAATCCATAGAAGCATAGGACGCCTCCCGTCAAATACATAGAGATTCCCAGCATAAAAAAAAAAAAATCTCCTCAACATAATGTGACGCCATTTCCAAGACGTACATTCTTGCAGAACGCCAACAGAGTGTATGTATAGGGCACAAGTACGTAGTTGCCCAGACCTGCACCAAAATATTCAGCCTCTCATTAAAAGGACGCCGGGCGTGTAGACGTAGTTCCCAAGAGTGCTAAATTGACTTACGGGGTCAGTGGAACTAGCTTCCTCGTTGTGACAATTTATAAACACCACCCGAGACCGGAACATTTATTTTAAATGTGTTTAACTTTCTTTTTTAAAACTACAATAAGATCCGATGAGAGAGATATCGCCTCCCCCCTCCCCTTTCCCTCTTGAAAAAAATCTGCAATATTCCCGGTCTCTTCTAAATGTTGGTCGTTTATCGGAGGTTGAATTAGACATCAGGACGCAACGATTAGTTGATATGTTTATTCCATGTTGATGCCTTTTTGGTCTTTATAATTTATTCACCTCTGATCCCAGTACAATTTCACTTTTGTGGTATTGTTTCATACAGCTCTTAAAAAAAAAAAAAAAAAATTACAAGAATGGTCGCTCAGAGAGGTTTTACTGTCTAAATGAATATTTTTCTAAAAAAAAAAAAAGGACAGTTAAAGAAAACGGTTAGAGTAGTAAATACTGAGAGGGAGAACTGAGATATATATTCAGGAAAGAAACGAGGGACTAAGGCGGCGGAGTGTCGCGATATTCCTTGTGGCACACCAATCAACTATCCAGGTAGGTAACACCACAACGTCACCACCAGTGGCACTTTGTAAGCTACCACAGCTCGATCGTGTGTATTCTTGGCGTATCTTTAAAAAAAGAGTTAGGAGAATGGGGAAGTTATGTCGCACGAAGACGGAGGGAGACATTGGCGACACATTCCACCAAAATGTCCTGCTGCTGGAGTCAGGTGACAGCTCCGGTTCTCCCCTCCTCCCACGCTCGATTGGCTGGCTGGCTCGTCTTTCTGCCTCGTTAGTGAGGCTTTCCGAGATGTCCTCGGAAACTCTCGAGTTACCATCTATATGTGTAGATAAGTGGCGTACGTACTGTATAGGCAGTTGCAAACCCCTCCTACAGACTGTGTACTTGGGTAACAACAGAATAGGTAACTATGCAATTACTAGCGGAAATATGTAGATAGGATCTTATTTAACATTAAAGACTATATGTAGCTATGCAACTGATAGTTTGTAAAATTTAAATGGGATCTTATATAGGAAAACAAAAGAATAAGTAGCTATGCAATTACTGGCAGAAATATGCAGATAGGATCCTATAAAAGACGGCCATCAAAGGAAGTACGGTGACAAAATCCTGGCCAGACGCCCATAGCAGATTGTGAACCTCCTCCCATTACGAAACGCCATAGCTACCTACGCCACGTAGAGCAAGCACTAAAATGTCACCATACACTACTTATGTCTCTGTACACGCTCCCTGTGTAGACGTTCTCTTCGTCAATACCAGTGTTTAAAGTAGCTACTTCTCTAACTAAACCTCGACACATGCTATATACTTGGTACAAAGATAAATTTGCATGTTTTAAACAAAGCTAAGTTCAATTACAATACAAAAAATGGAGGATCTCCACGCCAACATTCGGGGGATCCTATACGATTCATTAAAAACCTTCCCTGAGCGACCCCTTTGTAAAATTAGAGAAAAAATAACTTGATCTAATATAATTCCAACAATAAACTACCTCCGGGAGAGTCCAGGGATATTTTAGTTGGTCTCCCATGGGAGATTTTCATTTCCATAAATCGTTTGGAAATTCGAAATAATCTTGATCTGATCCAACCTGAAATTCAAGACTATCTCTAGGAGAAATTAAGGAGTTTTTAAAAAATCTATCTTATATATCGGATATATTTTCTATAGACTTATTGCTTTATAAAAAATACTATGTGCTTTTATCCCAAAAAATGAATGGGGAGATAATGTAAAAAAAAAAGAGGTATTTTTTTTTTAAAATCAATCTCTATATCTCTTTTAAAAATAACCAAAAAAAATCATTATATTATAAATATACTTAATCAATAAGGAATCAAGGGTTTCGTTTCTTATTTCTTTTAAGAAAATAAACCAAACCCTTGATTCCCTTTTGATTAAATCAAAGTGTAAAATCAGGGGAAAATCTTTATTATAAATATAGTAAAAATAACAGATATATAAAAGCGTTCACAAACATCACCGCACACGGATAACGATGAAAGATGAAAGTTAAAAAAAAAAATGACAACACAACAACAACAAAAAAAGAAGTTTGGTCATAACAACGGTTATTAAAAAAAAAAAAGGATGAAACAAAAAACTTTTTTCTTTCAACTTTTCACAAAATAGAGTAAAAGAAAAATTGAAGGGAAGGAAGAAAGGAGAGTACATAGACCTAACCATCACAAAATAACATGAGGGAACGCCTTCGTAATCGAAAAGTTTTTAAATGATATGAACAACAATGAACGCCACCCTCGAGATGCACCAAGATTCTCACCTTTGGTCGGCGCCGAAGAAAAAAAAAAGAGGAAACCGCACAGAAAGAAAGAAAGAAAACAACGAGGTGAACAAAAGGGATCCGAGGGACACAAGATTAGAAAAGAAATAAAAAAAAGAGAAGGGGGGGCACAATTAATACCGTGGGCCAGAGTAACGTGGCCATAATTTGAACGCGGTGGCGGGAGTAATGAGAAAGGAGTTTGGTATTGTGCGCTGGACATGTTCTTCAACACTGGCACATTTATTGTTCCGTGCTGCACGTGAGCGAATCCACATGGGAGTTTTTTTTTCTCCCTCTCTCTCTCCTCTATACTTCCTATAACTCACCGTTTGAGGTCGGCCAAGGAAGGCTTGGCATCGATAATCACAATTGGAATGGTCTGGAATAGGTGAGGAGAATTGAGAACCGAGTACAATGACGTTCCTCTTGAGGTTTCTCCACTTCCTATAACTCACTATTTTGGAGGAGAAGCCGACTAAAGGAAGAGTTTAGCATCGATAATCTCAATTGGAATGATCTGGAAGATGTGAGGAAAATTGAGAACAGAGTACAATTGAGGTGTTTCTCTACTTAGTAAGTCATATTTTGGAGGAAGAGGTCGACCAAAAAGAAAGAATTGACATGGATAATCTCATTAGAAATGGTCTGGAAGATAGGAAGAGGTGAAGAGATTTGAGCACAGAGAACAGAGTATAATTGAGGTGTTTCTCTACTTCCTAAAACTTTTGGAGTAGAGGCCGACCAAAGAAAGGATTGACAAAGAAAAGGTTAATCTCAATGGCCTGAAATTGGAAGGGATCAAGAGGGGTGAAGGGAATTGTTCCCAACAGGGTGGAATATGAGAATTCATGACGGTTCCCTACTTCCAAATTTGACGATGTCGACTAAGGAATATAAACAATTAGTCTTCTAGAAGCGGTCGGTCGTTTATTATAATTTAGATCAGATCAAAGCAAGTCCGTTGTTTTTTTTTTTAAACCAAAGAGAGGGTGGTGTCGTTATGTGAAATGGTCGCTCATAAGAGATTTAACCTTTTCAGTTTAAATATATAATACATTTACACATTTCTCTCTGTGACAATATCCTTTTTCTCCCCCTTGGGGTTGTCTTCTCTTATTTCAAGAACAATGAATGCCACCAGCCAGCAGACAACCTCTATTTTCAAGATAACCGAGGGAAAGTTGAGCTAGGATTGCCAAGGCCTGATAATTAATGGCTCGCTTAGAGCAAAAAAAAAAAAAAGAGTACTAATTAAAAAGAGGCCAAAACTACCGCATACTGACCAGAAGGTTGACAAGGAAGACTTAGAGACTACGGATAATCATCAACCTTGAAGCTTTTATAAAACCTGGCTGAAAGGAGGAGAACGAGAGAGAAAAATGGAACAAGAGCTGTGGGGAGGAAGATGAACTCTTTTGACACATGTAGCCGACACAAGAAGGGGGCCTTCAGACTATTAAATGAACAACTATAATCTGACAAAGAAATAAGTCTGGAGAAGATCTAAAGGGGCCTTCTGAATGAGAAGGAATGATAAGGTAAATGGAAGTTTGTGCAGGGGGTACATGTACTTTAAGGATCATTAGGGATTATCTATTGTCCACACAGGAGAGATACAACTTCTTGAAGAATGAAGGGAAGGAGGTAGACCAAGGATGGATTGGTGCGTTTGATAATCTAATAGAATTGCTTAGAAAAGGGAGAAATGGAGTTCCATCGTGGCTTACGTCAGTATGGCTGCACTACGTGATGATTATGATGATGATGTATTGCAGAATTTTAAAAATCCTTTTGGCCGCGGAGACACGCGGTGCGCCTACCCAACCCATCGTTGATATCCCGCTGTATTCCTCTTGGGATGATCAAAAAGACAAGGAACACGTACATAAAGTCGCAAAACAACTTGTTGACATTAGCAAAATAAACACTTCAAACCATGGTAAGCAAAACCCCAGTCACTCAACACCTATATTTACGATAGACCTCCTATGTCTATCAAATCTGGATCTACATTCATTTGTCGACTCCCAAGAGTTCTTGGCTATCTTCAGCTCACAATGTCCACAACAATGGTAGCGACACCAATGTAACACCACTTCACTGACATATACAGTGTGGCAAATAATTTTTAAGAATGGGTTTGTAAAATAAAAAAGAAACAAGCTAATTCAATTTATACTATTTTTTTATTCAAAATAATCCCCTCCGGATTCAATACATATGTTACAACGATTTAATAAGGAATTAAATGCCTCTTGCAGGCCACTTTGAGGAATTGCCTCCAAAGTGCTCGTCGCAGCTGTCTGGATGGTCAGGATATCATAAAAAAAAGCACCTTTTAACTTCAATTTTATTTTTGGGAATAAATAAAAGTCACATTGTGCTAAATCAGGCGAGTACGGAGGATGATTCAACACACAGACGTTATTTTTGGCCAAAAAAGCGACGAACAGTGAGTGATGAGTGACTCGGTGCATTATCATGCAGCAAACACCAACTGTCTTCATCGCGATATTCTGCACGAATGCGACGATTTCTAGCAATCAAAACGTTTCAAAACGTTTAAATAATACTCTCCAGTAATGGTTTGTCCAGCGGGAACAAATTCTTTGTGGATAATACCTCTACTATCGAAAAAGGTAATCAGCATTGTTTTGATTTTTGATGGCACTTTTCGCGTTTTTTTGGCTTGTGGAGAGTTTTTTGACTTCTATTCGGCACTTTGGCGCTTTGTCTTTGGGTCATACTGAAAACACCATGTTTCATCACCCGTAAGAATTGATTTCAGGAAGTTTGAATTATTTTCATAGGCAGAAATGATGTCCCTGCAATGTGCAATTCACACTGATTTCTGCTCGCCCGTTAAAGTGTGTGGAACAAATTTAGTACAGACTTTAGTTTTACCTAAATCTTCATGCAGAATGGTTCGAATCGTTTCTTTGTTGATGTGTAAAACCTCTGCCATCATTGTTTTCAACAAATTCTCGCACTTTTTCTATACTTTCTGGTGTCTTTGAAGAACTTGGTCGTCCAGTATGCTTATCATCTTCTAGCGTATTTCTTCCATCCGAAAAACGTTTGTGCCAAATGAAAACATTTGATTTACTCAAACATAACGTACCATAAACTTGATCATCAAAATATATGTTTCCGATGCACTTCTACCAAGTTTTGCATTAAATTTAATGACCGCTCTCTGTTCCATCTCAGAATTCCGACGAACAAAAATTTTACTTTTCAAAAATCGCCTGTATGTTTTTAAAGAGTTAACCAAAATGGCTGAAACAAAGCCACGCGCTAGATAAGGCTTCGAATATATATACGCATGCGCAATTTCATAACTGGCTCTGCTATTGGCCTTTATCTAGCGCGAGTCTTAAAATTATTTGCCGCACTGTATATGGTAGAAATAGAAACGCAGAGAGAGAAACAGAGAGGAATCAGGATTAAAAAGTTTTTAAAAGCAGTTGATGAATGAGAATGATGAAAGAAATGGCTGTTAAATTATGTGCAGAAATTAAAAAGTGATACTAATTAGTAAAAAAAAAAGTATAGATACATAAATATAAAATTAAATTTTATAACTTTTATCAGAACACAAATAAAAATAATAACAAAAGAGAAATGCCTGGAATCCTCTCTTTCTTTATCCCAGTAAGGACGCCTACGGAAGCCAACAGAAGGAAGCACACAGTTCATCATTCCCCCACTTGCGACTTCAAATTCATCTGGAAACATGCCTCTCTGTGCATCAACTTCTTTAAAGTCTTGGTTTGAATATCGGCCATGTTTTCCTAGGTGTTAACAAACTGGAAAACGATATCACCAGAGTTTATCTTATCTCTTGTGTAGTGGAACTGAACTGAGATGTGCTTGGAACGATTATTCTCAATGTTATTCTTAGAAAAGTATATACTGATCGATTGTTACAGTAGATTGTGAGTGGTTTGGCAAAGTGCGAGATAAATCCAAGATCAGACAGGGTTTGACCGAGCCAGATGGCCTCTTTAGCACTGTGACATAATGCTATATACTCCGATTCCATGGTAGACAACGAAACACATTGCTGCTTTTTAGATCGCCAATTGATGACATTCCCATCAATAACTGCAACCATTCCAGAGTAGGATCTTCGATCATCTGTGTCACTTCTATAATCGGCGTCTGTGAACATTGCGACTTTATTGTTGTTTCCTTTGACATAGGAGAGTTCTAAGCCAATAGTACCCGATAGATATCTCAAAATATGTTTTGCAGCTTCCCAATGCTTCTTTCCTGGGTTTGCCACAAAATTGGAAAGGTTTAGAAGTAGCAAAAGAGATATCTGGTCTAGTGCAATTGGACAAATACAACAATGTACCAATAAGCTCTTTGTATGGTATATTAGACATTTGGTCTATTTCAGCTTGTGTATGGGGACAATCTATTTTAGAAAGTATGATAGCTGGGTCTAAAGGCGTACATACTTTGCGAACTTCGAACATATTATATCTTTCAAGTAAAGTTTGTATGTAATGTCTTTGATTAAGAGACAAACTCTCTTTGCCGTAATTTATATCGACACCTAAAAGAATGTAATGGGCCCCAGACTTTTAATTTGAAACTCTTGTATAATTTTATCCTCGATTTCGTCAAGTGTATTCTGGTCAACAGCAAATATCGCTAAGTCGCCTACAAAAATTTCTATGATTGCCCTATCGTCAAGCACAAAAATGCAATTGCACGATGGAATTTTAGAAAAGCCCACTTTTTCAAGAAATTGACTCAGCGTAGTATTCCAACAAAAAGCTGCTTGTTTAAGCCCATAGATAGGTTTTAAAAGTCTAAGAACTTTATCTTTAAAATCCTGAAGCTTTATTCCTGGTGGCAAAGCCATGTACAATTCTTTATTAAGTGCCCCATATAAATATGCATTATTTATGTCTAAATGCCTATTTACCCAGCCAGCATTTTGGGTCAAAACTAAAAGCATTCGGATTATACCGAAATTGGCAACAGGGGCATATGTTTGATTAAAGTCAATATCGGGTGTCTGGCTGTAACCTTTGGCTACGAGCTTAGCTTTAAATTTACTAACCTTCCATTTAGAATCTCCTTTTATTTTAAAAACCCAACGATTACGGATTACTTTCTTATTTTTAGGTAAATTAGTGACAACCCATGTTTGTCTTTCTTCAAAACAATTTAACTCTTCTTGCATCGCATTTTTCCAAAGATCCGATTCGGGTGACCAAACAGCTTCTTCAAAAGTTTGAGGTTCAGACACCTCGCATAAATTTAGTTCAACATTTGCAAGATTCAGTGTTTTTCTTTCAATTTCTCGACTACGGAGGCTCAAAGTATTATCAGAACTACCCCCACTATATCTCTAACTTCTGAAGTCGACGGAATTTCTAGTTGACTGTCGTAACCTGGTTGAAGATCAGGATCACGTGGCGGGAGAACTTTGCCCCGTTCCGGCAACCATACGAAACTGTTTTTAGCCTCGCTACCCTCCGTTACGTCATCCTTAAACTGGTTTAAACCGACTTTATTTTCGTCCAATCTAGCATGTTTAGTTATGAACACTTGTTTAGAATCATTATCCCAGAGTCTATAATCTTTGGATTGTGTTGAATATCCGACTAAGATACATCTTTTAGCTCGACGGTAGAATTTCTTTCGTTTTGCTTTGGAATATGAGCATAAGCTAGAGCTCCAAATATTTTAAAATGACGTACGATCACTTTTCTTGAAAGCCAAATTTCCTCTGGAACTTTGTTATCAAGAGCGCTACAAAGGCTTCTATTTTCAATATATACGGCACAATTAGCGATTTCAGCCCAGAATTTTTGTGGCAAACAGCGTTGTGCATTGACGCCCTAGCCAAGTCAAGTAACGAACGATTTAAACGCTCCGAGACGCCATTTTGCTGAGGGCTGTAAGAATTCGCTAATTCGTGTTTTATTCCAAGGCTCTCAAGTTTTTGTTCAAATTTTTTATTACAATATTCTAACCTGTTATCTGTCCGCAATCGTTTAATCTTATGACCTGTTTCTCTTTCGGCTCTAGCCCTAAAGATGCCAAAGTAATCAATAACTTGATCTTTATGCTTTAAGAAATAAACAATAACCCTACGGGAAAAATCGTCTGTAAATGTTAGAAAATAGCGTGACCCAGCAAAAGAATCAACTGGAAATGGTCCACACAGATCGCTATGTACTAACTCTAACAAATATTTAGTTTTTATTTTATATGGAGAGCTTTTATGTGGCGACATTGTTGACTTTTTCATACAGCAATCATCGCATATTGACATTTCTCCTTTGGAAATTTCAAGATCATTAACAACGCTATTTTTAGCTAACTTGTTTAAAGTGTCTGCATAAAGCGTTTATGCCAAAGTTCTAGTGTAGACGGACTTGAACTAGCTAAGTGCGCATTTTGTAAGATAGGCTTACCTCTAACGATGTACAATCTGTTTAGGTTCCTTGGCACACATATCACTCTGTTGTCACTGAACACCCTTGCCTTGTGGTTACAAATCTTGATGTGCTTGCCATTATCCTCTGTTTGCGACACAGAAAGCAAATTTCTTCTTGCTTGGGGCAAAAAAAGTACGTCGTTCAAGGTGACATCTTGCGTTCCAGTATCTAGGTACATCTTCAAGTGGATATTTCCAACTCCCTCTACTTGTAGGTTGCCGCTCGCAGTCTGGATGGGCTCACACGTAATAGGCTGGAAACTTGTAAACCATTGTCGGTTCTTACAGACGTTATGTGTTACGCCGCTGTCCAAGATGAATTCATCTTCCGAAGAGACTACATTGAAGGCCATTAGCATATTCTCCGACGGAGATTCAAAAGAGTCTTTCTTCCTGCTGTAGCTTTTATCCGCCTTGTAGTCTCGGTTGATGGACGACCTGCAATCCTTGGCGATATGGCCGATTTTCGAACATCGGTAGCACTTGACTCCTTGTTTTCTGGAAGTCTTCCTAGTGTCGTCCTTTGAAAATTGAGTGCTTCGCCGAGACCTAAACTTGCTCCTTCTCGGGCAGATCTTTTTTCATACTCTGTGAGTAGAGTATTTCTAACCTTGTTCGATGTGAAGTCAGAGTCCTCGACATTTCTGAACGACATCACCAGGGTATCGAAGCTGTCAGGTATCCCTGATAGCATGCTGTATGCTATATCTTGATCGTCGACTTCCGCACCTGCCACTTTTAAATGGTCCATGCAAATTTTCGATCTATTCAAATAGTCTAACATTGACTCACCAGTTTGAAGCTTGATGTTCACAAACTGCTTCTTTAACTGTAGTATCCTCGAACGAGATTTTGGCTCAAAAACCTGTTCCAGATTTTTCCACGCATCATGTGGCGATGTACAGTCGATGATGTGGATTTGGTGTTCTGTATTTATCGACAACGCGATAACAGCCAAAGCTCTATCCTTTTGAGCTTTTAGTTGAGCATCTTGGGTATCTTCATCTTTAATCATCACATCCCACAAGCCCTTCTCAATTAGTAGCATCTTGATGTTGTACTTCCATGAGCGGTAATTTTGGCCGTTCAATTTTTCAACCACCGCCGTTATTGCACTAATGGCCGCCATGGTGACGCAGCAACTTCTCGACGAGGGCAAGCGGAGCTAGTTTCGCTGAAGGAATTTTGCTCACGAGGATATGCAGAACTTGAACCACAGAGCTAGGGAACCACGCTCTGCTACCACTTGTTGGATCGGTGGTTCAATCAGATGCAGAATAGATTGAAATATATAAGTTTTAATATATCACGACATAGCAAGCAGCCAGAACAAGGGATAAACAGGAAGTGAAGGGAAAGGTGCAGCGCCTCTAGTGGTAATGGTTGGAAGCTCCTCAATTGCACGTCGTCCCGTTACGTAGGCGCGCTGGAAGCAACTGTGTATTTGAAGGAAGCACACAGTTCAGCATTTTTGATCCTACCTTGTATATTTATACAAATATAGGACATAAGAATTCATTAAGAATTTACATATATGAAAATGATTATGTGTGATAATGAATGAATAGATATGAAAATTCGAAATTATTATATACAGACCCTCCTAATAATTTTTCCATTGCAGTAAGGACAGTTGATATTGTTTAATTTTTAAGAGAATCATACGCGTCTATAATAGTTTCGAATTTTCATAACAGATGGCGCCCTAATGCATCATAAAAAAAGGTATAGATATGTTTCAAAGTGGTATCTCATGGGAAAACCGTACTGTATATATAAAATTAGTTAAATAAGTGTAGAGTATTTGCATGCTTGTATATTTGTAGAAATGTAAATATTATTTTTGCATACTCAATTGTTTCTTTAGGAATATGTAAATATATAGCGGCAGTCATTCAGTAGGATATTGTAGGGTATTTCTAATATTTCCTAAGTCCGTGGTGGTCTAATAGAAACAATCTTGTCAACATCTGGCAACCTCTCTATCTAGCGATATAACACAAAATAACATTCGTAACAAATAAATTTACTGGCAATGAGTTTCTTTTCAATAATATCATCAAATATTATCTCTACAAACCTTACTGCAATGATATCAATGATATAAGTTATTGAATGAGTGGCAATGTGTTTCTTTTCAATAATATCATCAAATATTATCTCTACAGACCTTACTGCAATGATATAAGTTATTGAATGAGTGGCAATGTGTTTCTTTTCAATAATATCATCAAATATGATCTCTACAGACCTTACTGCAATGATATAAGTTATTGAATGAGTGGCAATGTGTTTCTTTTCAATAATATCATCAAATATTATCTCTACAGACCTTACTGCAATGATATAAGTTATTGAATGAGTCGCAACGTGTTTCCTTTCAATAATATCATCAAATATTATCTCTACAGACCTTACTGCAATGATATAAGTTATTGAATGAGTGGCAATGTGTTTCTTTTCAATAATATCATCAAATATTATCTCTACAGACCTTACTGCAATGATATAAGTTATTGAATGAGTCGCAACGTGTTTCCTTTCAATAATATCATCAAATATTATCTCTACAGACCTTACTGCAATGATATAAGTTATTGAATGAGTGGCAATGTGTTTCTTTTCAATAATATCATCAAATATTATCTCTATAGACTTTACTGCAATGTGATATAAGTTATTGAATGAGTGGCAATGTGTTTCTTTTCAATAATATCATCAAATATTATCTCTACAGCCCTTGCTGCAATGATATAAGTTATTGAATGAGTGGCAATGTGTTTCTTTTCAATAATATCATCAAATATGATCTCTACAGACCTTACTGCAATGATATAAGTTATTGAATGAGTGGCAATGTGTTTCTTTTCAATAATATCATCAAATATTATCTCTACAGCCCTTGCTGCAATGATATAAGTTATTGAATGAGTGGCAATGTGTTTCTTTTCAATAATATCATCAAATATGATCTCTACAGACCTTACTGCAATGATATAAGTTATTGAATGAGTGGCAATGTGTTTCTTTCCAATAATATCATCAAATATTATCTCTACAGCCCTTACTGCAATGATATAAGTTATTGAATGAGTGGCAATGTGTTTCTTTCCAATAATATCATTAAATATTATCTCTACAGTCCTTACTGCAATGATATAAGTTATTGAATGAGTGGCAATGTGTTTCTTTTCAATAATATCATCAAATATTATCTCTACAGACCTCACTGCAATGATATAAGTTATTGAATGAGTGGCAATGTGTTTCTTTCCAATAATATCATCAAATATTATCTCTACAGCCCTTACTGCAATGATATAAGTTATTGAATGAGTGGCAATGTGTTTCTTTCCAATAATATCATCAAATATTATCTCTACAGACCTTACTGCAATGATATAAGTTATTGAATGAGTGGCAATGTGTTTCTTTCCAATAATATCATCAAATATTATCTCTACAGACCTTACTGCAATGATATAAGTTATTGAATGAGTGGCAATGTGTTTCTTTCCAATAATATCATCAAATATTATCTCTACAGACCTTACTGCAATGATATAAGTTATTGAATGAGTGGCAATGTGTTTCTTTCCAATAATATCATCAAATATTATCTCTACAGACCTTACTGCAATGATATAAGTTATTGAATGAGTGGCGATGTGTTTATTTTCAATAATATCATCAAATATTATCTCTACAGACCTTATTGCAATGATATAAGTTATTGAATGAGAGGGCTTTGCTTATCAGTAGTGAACCCTCTCTGCGGTTTCGCCAAATTAATCTCTAGATCGCTCTATTATTGCTGCCTTCCATAGAAAATGCAAGGTGTATCCCAAACCTATCCAATACAAGTCATTGCAGTAAGGTCTATAGAAATAATATTTTATGATATTATTGAAAAGAAACACATTGCTACTCATTCAATAACTTATATCATTGCAGTAAGGTCTGTAGAGATAATATTTGATGATATTATTGAAAAGAAACACATTGCTACTCATTCAATAACTTATATCATTGCAGTAAGGTCTATAGAGATAATATTTGATGATATAATTGAAAAGAAACACATTGCCACTCATTCAATAACTTATTGCAGTAATGTCTGTAGGGATAATATTCTATGATAATATTGAAAAGAAACACATCGCCAGTAAATTTATTTGTTACCAATTATATCGATAGATGGCAAATAAACTTATAAATTTAATAAGTGAAAACTAGTTATAAAAGGTACATACCAACGCTAAAGCTTAAGTACTCACCTACCCGCTGAAGGAAACGGCTAAAATGGCTGATGGCAGGCCTTATATATATCTCTCCGTCTTCCGGCACAGAAATCAAAACCTTCCTCTAGCTTCCTGCAAGCCTACAGGAAACCTTATTTGACAGCAAGCTAAATGAAACTGCGGTAAATTAATTTGATAAACAGTTAAACCTGTCTATATCGCCCACTCTAAATAGCGCCTTCCTCTCTATAGCGCCCGATTTTAAACATTAAAATGTTAACATTTTACATTAAAAGTGACCTGTCTATAGCACCCCCTCTCTATAGCCCCCTATTTTGGTGAGTCCCAAGAGGGGGCGCTATAGACAGGTTTAACTGTAAATCGACATAAAATCCTTCGCAATTAATAGAAAAATAAAATCAACAAGGATGAGTATATCTTATATTTAATGTTTATTTTTCAAGTTTTCGGGTATTATCGACCCTTACGATCCTGTAGAAGGGTCGTTTATACTCGAAAGCTTGAAAAGTAAACATTAAATATAAGATACTCATCCTTGTTGAGTAAAATTAATCATTCCTCCAGGTAAAAGTGTATTTTAAAAACATTTTTATTCTCTAGCTTTCGGGCAGCTAGCTTTCTACAGGAGAAAACCTGGTATACCAAAATGTTTTGAAAAGATACTTTTCCCTGGAGGAATGATTAATTTTTACTCAATTTTGATACAAGGGATTATTTTATGGAATACTCATCCTTGGTGATTTTATTTTCTAACTTGATATATGTGAAAAAATGGGACATTGTACTAGGATAAGGTGCATAAAGTATTAAAAAAGGCATCTCCTTATCATGCAACTGAAAGTTGCTGATGGATTGCGCCATCTATCGGAATAAATATCAACTATTCTGGTTGATTTTTAATTATTCCAGAATTGGCTAAATCCGTGGTTAGCTTTTCTTGATTAATCAAGAATGGGTATTCGGCCAATTCTGGGATAATTAAAAATCAACGAGAATAGATTATATTTATTCCGATAGATGGCGAAAGCCATAAACAACTTTCAGTTGCACGATAAGGAGATGCCTTTTTTCATAACTTGATATATGTTCTGTCAAATTATTTTGACAAATATAATCAGTTTTAAGCTTCTCAGATGTAAGGAGGGAAGAATGTTGTTTATTTGTTAAGTGAACTGATCTCCCACGTCATTGGACAAATGTGGCCATGTTTGTATATAAGGAGGGACCATAGGTATGTCTTTCCCAGGAGTGAATTTGTGTGGAGACGTCGTTCTCTGTGTTTGGTGAACTCCTCACATACCTGTGTAACCCCGGTCTGTTCCCTATCAACGCTGCAATAAAAGATAAGTACTGTTTATATATATAAAAAATCGTGAGTTATTATTTACGCCTTTTTTTTTTGTTATAATTGTGTGTACGCTTTTTTGTGTGTTAAGTTACTTTCACTTTAGACCCTAGTAAATTTCACTTTGTGTGTTAACCCGTAAAAGTTAACTTTTGTCAGTTTTTATTTTACATGTCAAAAAGGTAAGCAGGACTGTGAAGAGAAAGATAAATGAGTAACCTCAAAATGAAGTTGACAATACAAGATATGTAGAAAAGACATTTGAAAATTATCCCGCAAATGCTTCTTTTGAAGGAAAAATCTAAATTTATTTTAAGGAGAAATAACGATTATTTCTAACCTTAGGGGTGAAGTATGAAAGGATGAATTGTGAAGAGTAATGATGAACGGAAAAATAAAGTGGCCAGGGATCCGTTTATCATTACTCTTCACAATTCATTCTTTCCCTTCCACAGGGCATACATATCCAAGCCTTTGCTGACTATATCCAGTTGGCTATCACAGGACATCCTGTCACGCTTCCGTCCACCGCACAGACATCCCTCGATCTCATCAACACTTGGTGCCTTGATCACAAACTTAAACTCTCTCCAAGCAAATCCTCCATCCTCCCCATTTTTTGCCACAACCCTTCCCTCCATATCAATTTCATCCCGATCCCTTGCCTTGAAGAAATGGCAATCCTCGGGGTCAAATTTGACTCTCGCCTCTCCTTTCCTCCCACCTTAACCATATCTGCTCTAAAATTTCTAACCTCTTTCCTCGACTACACTCCTGCACGAACGCATACTATGGACTGGGTTTCAAGGCCCGCCGGTTAATGTACACCGCAGTTTTCGAACCTACCCTTACATACGCGGCAGCCATTTGGGGTGAGGCCGCTAAATCTAGGGCTGGTAGAAGCCTACCTCGATCAACACAGAGGAAATTTTGCGTCAACACAATCCGCGGCTTCCGCACGACACCAACCCTTACCTCCATTGCACTGATGAGGACGCTCCCCCTGGATCTAAAAATACTTTCTGCCACCTTCTCTCCACCAAGATCTATACCTTTCAAAATTGAGCGCCGTCCCCGTCCCTACACCTATCCTCCACCTCAATCCCTACCTCGAATCTGCCATTCCCACCTGCCTCCTGATAATCCTGACGTCACATACTTTACTGATGGTTCCAAGACATCCACAGGCGTAGGCGCCGGGATATTCAGGACTTCTTCTCTTTCCCTTGTTCCACCCTTTGAAGCATCCATCCCTCTCTCAAACCATTGTTCAGTCCTACAAGCGGAGAGTTTCGCACTTCTCTCAGCCTTGAAAGACATTTTTCTCTTCCACCACATCTCTCCGTGGCATTCTTCTTGGGCTGCCTCTCACTTCTTCTATCTTTGCCCGACTTACATTGTGGTCATCCCTTATTCCACAGATGCCAAAATACCCTTTACAAACTTCTTGATTCACGTAGAGTCACACTCCACTGGGTCAAAGGTCATTCAGGAAACTTTGGTAACTGCCGTGCGGACGCCCATGCGAGATCTGCCTCTGCGAACACCGCCTTTCCCGCTCAATACAAACTAGCCTCACGCCGCACCCTTTTCAACCATCTTAGCAAATCCTTCTGGGACACATGGGAGGAGGAATTCATCACCGCCAACCCTACAATCTACAAGAACCTGGGTATCTCTCCTCGTTCTTTATCTTCATCCCACAAACACATCATACCTGAATGTGCAATAAACATAAGTCTCGTTATTGGACACACATGGATAGGGTCCTTTGACAAAACCAAAAATATACGTGCCCCAACATGCAACCACTGTTTCTCCTCCCCAGAAACAATTTCACATATTTTCTTTGTATGTCCCAATCTTTATCCTGAACGATCACCACTGTATACAGCCTGCCTCAGGACCATTGGGTACATACCTCTAACTTTGAAGGACCTTTTTTGGAAGAACAAACTTTGGAAATTAATTCTAAGATTCGCACATGTCAGCGGTAGAGATTTGTCCCTTCTAATATAACAGCTTCGACCTAAACCTAACTTAGATCATTTTGCTTTGTCCACTGCAACCGCATATGTTCCTCCATCAAATCACTTTCTCCCTTTTAACATAATGATGCCTTCCCTAACTGTATATAGTCTCCTTTGCTATCCCCTCCATTTTCAGCTCTTGGAAAATAAAAATAAAAAATAAAATAAAATAAGGGGAAAATAAATAAATAAAAAATCCTGAAATAAAATAAATTGAAAAAAAAAAACTCTGAAGGCAATATGGTCATAATTTTAACCATAATTATAAAAAAAACGAAAAAAAAAACAATGATAAATAAATAAATAAAAATTAATAAGTAAATAAATAAAATAATTAAATCCCCACATCATTTCCCTGGCTGCCCATGAACTTGCAACTGTACTATAACTCTAATGTACCCTCTCCAATTTATACTTTCATAACCTTTCTTTAACTATCTGCTCACTACAGTATCTATAACCTGTAAATAGCCGGGACTTGACTTGCTCTCCTTACCAGACCCACCACTGAACCTTTTTTAGATGAGCCCGGAAAAGTCCCCAGATTGACTTGAGCGGGCGATGTAAGTGTAACCCGTCCACATTTTGGGGCGGATGTTGTTGCTGTCATACTTCATCTCTATAGTTAGAAATAATCGTTATTTCTCCTTAAAATAAATTTCGATTTTTCGTTCAAAAGAAACATTTGCGAAATAATTTTCAAATGTCGTTTCTACAATCATAAGCCTTATTATATTGTATTATAAAGTATATGATATGTGGATGCTCCATTTCAACAGAGTTGGGAAGCAAAGGAAAAACACCTGTCTAAACAGGAATCGACTGTGTTTACTTTCACTGCAGTGGCTCCACCAGGCAGATGTTTAGATCCGCGGGGTTAGCTTATATCGTCTTGCCTCAACCGTTACTTCAAAGCATTATCAACTTTAATTAAAACAACAAGGACCCCAGGGCCAAGTTTCTTTAACTATTTTTATTTCTCTAGCTTTAGGATCAACATACCCTTCAACAGGAAATCTAGAAGTATGACTTCTATCTAACTATATACAGCCTAATATTAGGTGTATATAGTTAGCTGGAAGTCATACTTCTAGTTCTCCTGTGGAAGGGTATTTTAGCCATAAATCTAGAGTTCGATATTCGGTCGACGAATTCGCTATTATCGGAAAGACCTCTGGGCGACGTATACCTGGACACCCGCCGACACGCTTCGTGGACCAATTAAAGGAAACACACACAAGTTCTGTTAAAAATGAATCTAAAAAGAAATAAGAAGCAAGGGAAGAAACCGAATCTTCGCTCAGAAAAGAGAAAAAGAAGAAAAGGAAAGAATATCTATGTACAAAAGTTTAGACTATATACGTATATCGTTTTTCGTGCATAGAACACAGTGAAGAAGTAGATTATTGAGTAAATGTTGCATCTTGTGAAGAAAAAAATATTTCCACACAGTTCAGTTACTTTGTTAGGTCTTTTTTCCTCCTTGCAGTCTTGAAAAAATTAAAGAACTTTAAAATAGCTGACCCATTATCCATCAAGTCTGAAAGAAAGGAATACAGCGAAAAGTGTGGATGAGCAGCTCTACTGCAAAAAGTTTCTCTTTCCATAGTCAGAGACGTACATTCAAATATATAGTGTTCCAGTTCGGATATTGTATTCTTTGGCAAAATGGACAAAATGGATCAATTAAAGGAACTCACCGGCTTAACGGTCGCCGAGATGGTACATCGAGCTCAAGACAGAGAGCGTCACATCGTGTTTGGGATGTAATACGTACAGTGGGCCACAACGTTCGATCACGAATAAAAGGATTTATTATCGAGAGGTCGACAAACCGGCTTCCTCAAAAAATATCTTGACCGAACCTAACGTAACTAGAGCCTAACTTAACCTAACCTAAATCATCAAATGTAAACAAGATAAACGAAGACACCATGTAGCTAACTCTTGTATAACACAATAGCAAAAAGATGGGAACGGGTTTGGAGACTTTCTGTCTCGTTTTTATCCTTATTATTATCCATAATACACTTGACACAGGTCATGATAATCATTCATCACAAGGTAATAAGACCAAATCCAAATGAATAAATAGTGTGTGACGTTTTGGTAACAACGCTGTTATTGAAACGTCACATACTATTTATTTATTTGGATATGGTCTCATTACCTTGTGTATATTACAAGAACTGCAATAACTGTTACAACGCCCAACTCACTCCGGACCATATATACTCGGCCATCCTTGCAGCCCTCTATATGGCAGACATCAATTCAGAAGAGGACATCCATACAGTACCTCAGTTAGTCGGGATTGTGATCAGGGTGCACGGACCGATCTGATCTGCTCCATGGACAAGACACCACCCAACTTGGGTATATAATCTATAATCCAAATTGTGCCTTATCATTATGGGTAGTTAGCGACTGTTTTTATTGTAAGTGCATCACATGTCTACGCATGTAGAAAGCAGTTAGAATTCTGTACTTACAAATATGTCATAACCCCGTTTGGTTACTTGCACTTTACTGATGGGGGGGGGGGGGGGTTTGACTTTAGCAAGAATCGAGGACCATTGAAGCAATTTTTCTTTCAGAAAAAGTTTCCAATGCGGGATTCGATTCTGGGTCATGGCTGTTGGAAGTTTATATCACTCCTTTGTCAACCCTCTATATAAACAGTCTTGTAGATATCTCCTGTCGTCAAATAGGATTTGATGGTTTAGCGATAAAATATCTTTTTTACTTCTCTAACTTGTTGTGTGACAATGTGTTGAAACGTATTGTTATCCCGAGTACACATGATGGTGGTGTCTTGTCGGTGGAGCATATCAGATCGGTCCGTGCACCCTGATCACAATACCGGCCAGCTGAGGTGTCTTGTCCATGGAGCAGATCAGATCGGCCCATGCACCCTGATCACTATACCGGCCAACTGAGGTACCTTTCCATGGAGCAGATCAGATCGGTCCGTCCACCCTGATCACAATACAGTCAACTGGGGTGGTGGTGGTGTCTTGTCCATGGAGCAGATCAGATCGGTCCATGCACCCTGATCACAATACCGGCCAACTGAGGTGTCTTGTCCATGGAGCAGATCGGTCTGTGCACCCTGATCACAATACCGGCTAACTGAGGTGGTGGTGTCTTGTCCATGGAGCAGATCGGTCCGTGCACCCTGATCACAATACCGGCTAACTGAGGTAGTGGTGTCTTGTCTATGGAGCAGATCAGATCGGTCCATGCACCCTGATCACAATACCGGCCAACTGAGGTGGTGGTGGTGTATTGTCCATGGAGCAGACTTGGATATACTATACTTGACAGTCCATAACAAAACCCAGGTTTTCATAAAGTACATTTCTACTTTAGATAATATAAAATAATGATTTTATTTAAATCTCAAATTTAAACAGACTAATTGAAAAAAAAAATATATATATATACATTTTATCATTATGATTAATCATTATAATGATTACCTGCGATATAGAAGTTTTTTCTCTCTCCACACACGTCACCACACCCTACCAACCGGCCAGAATTTTATCTTTATACTGTAAAATGGATAAAAAAAGAGAGAGATCTATCCAAGAAGCCAATATTCCAGAGTAAAGTTGAGGAAAGATGGGTGGACTCCAGCTGCTTCAACTACCATATGTGATAGATACAGACGCCAAAAAAAGCATTCCAATGTGAGGGTACAAGGATAGTATGGTTACATCTGCGGCAGAAGACGCGGCGTGTTGTCTCCCAGTATGTAGATGATCCTACAAGACGGTGCTAGAGAAACTTGCCTGACCTAAACGTGAGCCGGCCGTAGACAAGGAGGATCCTTCTAATGGCAGATATTGTAGACAAGTTCATCTATCTAGTTCCCCATTCCATTAACACGTCTTGGCAATAAAGTATATCAAATTAAGCTATATCCACAACAAACCTACATTAAACTTTGTACACAAACAACAATCGCTGAAAAAAACATCTTAACAATAATGATAAAAGTGATAATGCCAATAACAATTTTTTTTCAATTATTTTGTATAAAGATTATTAAGAGATTGTACATAGAGTATTAGCCCGTTAAAGAGTAGTATATTTTGCTCGAAAGCTTGAAAATTCAAAATTAAAACTTTTTACCTGATTTTTATTTTTCCTCTTTCAAATAATTTCTGGGTAACTATTGCTCACATAAAAATGATAAAAGTAAAGAGATTCTATTGGCGGTCGAATGTTTTTTGCTTATCCCTAGTACACGTGGTACAGTGATAATCATGGTGGGTAGAAGTAGACGACTGCTTTTACTGTAAGTGTACCACATGTCTACACACGTGAAAAGCAGTTCGACTTTGCACTTAAAATAAATATGCCAGAGCCCCGTTTGGTTACTTGCACTCGCTGGTGGGATTGGACTTTTGCAAGAATCGGGGGCCATTGGAGCATTTTTTTTTTTTTATCAGAAAAAAAGTGCCCGATGTGGGAATCGAACCCGGATCGTAGCGGTCGAAAACCAACAGTTTATACCAGCCTTCCACCGACCCCCCGCGGTTTAATGTAAAATATTTTCTCTTGTAGAAGATCTTCCTTTCCCGAAAGCTAGAGATATTTA